>JAMWET010005911.1:0-600000 GCA_024036415.1 Prochilodus magdalenae | reverse complement strand
CGCAATACCGCAAAAAGATTGTGGTGAGAATAGTTCAGGAGTTAAGTAATTGACTACAATTTTTACTGTATGAACATTGTATATATGTGACATCATAAACGCAGCACACACATGGCCCAGAGATATTTTAATGTCAGACGGTGGTTTAAAAAGACAGAATTCTCCAGCTGAGCTCCACCTGATTGTCGCTTCACATTTCATCAGTTCCCCTAAAAGTCACCCATCACCACGCAGCTTTAGGAATTACTGCGGCCTGTATAATTCCAATGGTGGAAAAGTGGACACTCTATTCCTCTCTTCGTTTGCTCGTTTTCTCTCTTCACTCTGCTTTACAAGGTGGCAAAACCCCAGCAGCGGTGAGTGCAGCTGGCACTGTATTGAGTTGAGGGTCCCTGCAGGTCTATATGTGCTCTCCGCTGAGTGCCTGTATGGTTTTTCCACACGCCGGGGGCCACATTAATTACCCGCTCAGCTGTGCGTCCACCCACGGCCGTCTGCATCCGAGTGTCTGTGGGAACCTAAGCTGTGTCCGTATCAGCCTTGCAGCCATTCACACGTTCATTCTCCATCACATAAGGCCAGTAAAAGCTGTTTAATGACCTATAATTTGATTAATCGTGAATGGTGACTGTCCTGTTTGCTTTGTTTTCGCCCACATTCCTTATTACGCAAACAGTATTCGTCTACTTTAAGAGGTCTGGAAAACCAGTTAAACATGGACCATGAACTAAATTGTGTAGCACCTTTCCTACAGAGATCCAATACACAGTGCTTCATAGAAACACAAAAATGTGACTTCCTGAGATCCAGAGTTTTGAAAGGTGATTGCAAAAATTGAAATAAAGAATTCAAATATCCTGAAGTTTGAAGATTGCACTGGGTACCAATGAAACCACAGCACTAGCAGAATTCAAATCTGGTTCTGTCACATACACCTGACACTAAAGTACTATACACAGTGTTTCACCTAGTCAGTTATAATTAATGGCATCAGTCTCGTCATGGAGTTGTAGAGGTTCCTAATGGTGTCCAACGATGGTCCATCCCCTAGCAGCTTGAATATTCTCACACAGTTTCTGTGTATTTTGGGGTATGGTTGGAGGTGGAGTGACACCAGGCCTTCTTGATGTGTAACGCATGATGAACAAAGCGTTCGTCTTGGTGCTGAACATGGTGCCTCCACACATGGACTTATTGGTTGTCTCCACCAAGACAAAAGCGGGCCTCGTCACTGAAACTGACCCACTGCTCTTCTGAGTCTCTCCATGACGGTGCAGCATGACACCACTGCAGTCTTTGGTGACACTGACATGATGTTAAGGGCAGTCGTTGTAACGAACTGTGTGCATGTAATTCTGCATTGTGCAGCCCCCTTCCAGTGGTGCTGGCACTAACAGGACGATTCATGGACGGCATCACTGTTCACTGAATGCCCATAACCGTGGCTGTTGGATCAGTCGTAGCCGACACATTTCCAGCATCATGCTCGAAAATGAGCATCAGGCACGAAGAAGTTGATGTAGGACACCACACAACATCTAGCAGGTCAGAACTTTATCTCATAACATGTTCCTTGATGTGCCGAAGGAGGACTTATGTGGTGCACATATGTAAACATGGATTGTATTCTTCTGTATAGCTGCTTTGCGTAAAAAGCATTACGTAAATAAACCTTTACTAAACAATAAAAAAAACTTGCTTGGCTTAATCTACCTAAATAAACACACCTGATTGGACAATTTTCTGTTTTAACCCAATACATATATATAATGTATATCAACAGTACATATTAAACCTCAAAAGGTGCCTGTAAATTCACTGATTGGTGTTAATAAATAAAATGCTATATAGATATTGTAGAAATCACAAACCCTGGTTCAGCACTGCCGCTGTAGAGAAATCTGAATCTACTACTGAGTTATGCAGCATTTGTCATAAACTGATGGTAAAAATAATAACTATACCTCTCCACTCCTGGGGTGCAGTAACCTGGTGTCTGAGGAGACTGAGAAATGGATCAGTTATGAAGTTTGTGACGCGTGCTCCGTTCTGGCGGTGCAGTTCACAGTGAAATGTAATCAGTAGATGTTGTGTTCAGAGTAAATCACCCCAACACATCAGTCCTGAGAGAGAGAGAGAGAGAGAGAGAGAGAGAGAGAGAGGCTCAGACTGTTCCTGTTTCTTTAGTTCATTCGATACGGCCGCTTTAACGCTGAACTCTGTCAGACTCACTCGCTCGGGATTGTGGGAAAAAAAGGTGAGGTGGTGCGATAAGATCGGCCCGTGACCTTTAACCTCTCACTGGCCTCGCTCCAGCTCTCTCTGTTTCTTTCTATCTCTTTATCTCTCTTACCATCTTTCTCTTTCTCTAGGTTTTCTCTCCCGCCTTCCCCTCTCTCTTCTTTTTTCTGTTTCTTTTTTCTCCCTCTCCTCTTTTTCTCTTTCCCCTCATTTTCCTTTTCTCTTCTGTCTTTTTTTTCCTTTTTATTTCTTTGTGTCTTTCACTCTGTCTCTTTCTCATGCTCTCTCCCCATTTCTCTCCCCTTCCCTTGGTTTTCCTAAGCAGTCTCTTTCATCTCTCTTTTTCTTTCAGTATCTTCTTCTCCTGTCTTTTTTTCACATCCATCTCTTTTATTTATCTTCTATCTCATGCTATCTTCTCTTCTCTTCTCTTCTCTTCTCTTCTCTTCTCTTCTCTTCTCTTCTCTTCTCTTCTCTTCTCTTCTCTTCTCTTCTCTTTCTTTCTTTCTTTCTTTCTTTCTTTCTCTCTCTCTCTCTCTCTGTCACTCTCTCTCTCTCTCTCTCTCTTTGTCTCTCTCTCTCTCTCCCGGGTGGGCACTGGGTGGCACCCTCGAGTCGGTATTTGTGGGACTAAGTTGTTGAAGTTGTTCAGCTCACATGTTTTAGTAATTTCCTCAGTCTTCCGTGAAATTATGCAAATATTTTAGTCCCGTTTCCTTGAGTCTGGAACACCAATTAAGTCTGTCTGCTCCACTTTACAGCTCAGCTCAGGCCTCTTGCAGACTCAGGTCAGTGGAAGTGAGGTGAGACCCGTAGATGATGATGAGCGGAGGACCACCGACTGTAAACTTTACTGCGTTCACTCTGCAGCTTCAGCTTTCGCGAGTAAGTGCAGATGGTGAAATAGCCCTACCACCTCAGTGTTTGCAAGCAAAGGAAGAGATATTTCTGAGGAGATATGACTTTAATGAAAAGGCAAGTTTCTGAAAGACGTTATGACCTGAACGTGTTTTTACAACTTCAGTTGTTTCTAGGACAAATAACTTGTATGAACTTATATATTTTTATATTTAATTCATGTTAAATTGAACTCAGGGTGGTTACGTAGCACAGTGGAAAGCCTGGGTTTGATTCCCTGGCCAGGCAGCAAGGGCTCTTTCTCCCTGGAGTTCTACATGTTCTCCCTGAGTCTGTGCAGGTTTTCTCACATAGTCTAAAGGCATGCAGTCAGGCAAGTTGGAGATGTTAAATTGTCCCAAGGTGTGAGTGTGTGGATGAATGTGTCTGCCTTGTCTGCCCTGTGATGGACTGGTGATAAAACAATTGCATTTAAAGCAATATCTATCACTAGTTTTTGTTTATGACTTTAGTGACATTTATACTGGGAAAAAATGTAACATTGAAATCACAGTCATGATATCATATTACTTAGTGTCTGCCTCTCGTTAAAAGTTCATCAGTGGAACATCTTTCCTTGTTAATGCATTTCAGCCAAACAGCTGCGTTGTGATGAGGGCGGGTGGGGCCTAAATATCCCTGTTTGGCTGGAGAAGTGCAATATTTCAGATTGGAGTAAAGCCATATAAACTATTTCATACTAAAAATTGGAACATATAAAACAGTACACATAGAATACCTGGGAACACCTGTTCTGTGAGCATGCGTGCCCAGACTTTTCCTGGTGGTGTCTATCATATCTGTATAGCAAAGCATATATAGTGTACGTATCACCTGACACAAAACAGTCACATGTGACTGAAACTTACCTAATAGCATGTCATGTGACTCACACAGTCTCAAATAACAGCTGCGATTCAACAATTTACCATAGACTGGACAAGTTTCTGGATGTAGGCCACATCAATGTTCAGCCACTCGTGCAAAGAATTTGGTGGATTCTTACCCTATCATAATTCTGAGGAGAAGCTCCTGTGGACTGGGATTTGTGTAGCGTAGACACTGTGTCGCTGCTGGTAGACTGCATGCTTCCATACACCTGCAAATTCAGCTACTTCCTTCACACTATGGCCTTTGGCACGCCCAAATGCAGCCACTAAGTTACTACCACCTTAAACACACAAGGTGGCTCAGCTTTGTAAGCTTATGTAACCATTTATTTAGGTATTTCTACTGCAGTAAAATACATGAAAAAGAAAAGAAAAGAAAAAAGATTAAGCAGACCTATAAAGGTAGCAGCTAAAATACCTACTTAAGTACACAGTGTAATGAAAGCTTCTCATCAATTAAAGTCTAAAATAATTACTTTAGTAAACTGTTATTTGTTAAATTATGTTTAGAACATGAATTAGTCATATTTGCTGGACATTTTTCAATTTAAACACATTTATTTTCTGACAGCTTTGATTAAAATTTCAGTATGTTCACTTGCTGCAAACTTTGTGGTATAGTATTATCATATATAGTGATATACAGAACTGCAGTGACACTTCTTAATCCATTAACATCATCGTAGTAACTACAGTATAAGCCTAAAATTGGCCTTTTTTTTTTTCACCTTAATAGCACAGGTGTCAAATTCAAACCCCTCAAACCTATTATGCAAAACAATGAGTATGACTTATCATCTAATTTCATCTAAATTCATAAACTGTATTGTGACAATGTATTGCTTTATTTGAGTTCTCTACTGAAACGCTAATGAGTTTAGTAAGTCACTAATGCTAATCAGTAATTAGAGGACAGTGTAATTGGCTTATTAAAACTTAAAGATGTCATAGAATGCCTTTTTTGGCAAACTCATGAATAATTTAATGAGCACTGCTCTGACTTGCCAGCAGAAGACTCAAATGAGCTTGTGTGTAATAAGCTAGGGTGTCAGACTCTGCTAGTGATAGTTACATGAGGCTAGCTAGCTCATGTAGCTACTTGCTTTTGATCTCAACATCAACACAAAGCACATCATTGTTGTTAAAGCTGACTGGAATGAAATGTGCAGAGCAACACTAACATCTTGGAATTAAAGTTGTCTTGGGGGTTGAAGTTGGCTCCTATTCATCAGCTTGTTTAGCAAGTTTTCTGTTCTGCTTTAAATGGTGCTGCAGTTCTTTGGAAAGAAATTAAAAATGCAGACAAACCTCTTTACACCTTGACACCTTGTGTATAGTTCCCCGTTCCTGTTCCTCGGTTGATGTTGTTTGCTACTAGGCTGGAATGTGAGCTAGAATATGTACATTTGGGGGGAATGCAGACTGCTACATAACAGTCAAGGATTAAAGATCTGGTCTGTGTTATTGTTTTCTTTTGGAAATGTTGAATTTGTATTTAAAAGAGGGGACTTGTGCGAGATTTGTGCCAGATCTACGTACTGAACTTTCAGTGTTCAGTCAGTGTAAATACAGTTTTAAATTCTGTGGCACCTTAAAAATCTTTTAAGATGTTACCCTAGATAAAACTGAATGAATAAACTAGTTACTGTTCATCTTTGTTCACTGTGTAATTAATTAAATTAAACTCACTTTTTTACTCACTCATCTTCTGAACCGCTTCATCTGTCTGCATCACAGGGTGTGGCTTAGCCTATCCCAGTAGTCATCAGGAAAATTCAACAAAAATGTTGGACAGGCAGCCAGTCCATCGCCAAAGACTTAAACTAGACTTGTAATCACACTATAAGGACCGTCAGAACACGTGAAGCACTAAGTAAATGGCTATTTTACATACGCAACAGCAGATCATCCTGTATATTTTACAGTCACATACTTATGTGGCTGAGCCACTAGGGGGCCAAGCAAGCAATTATGAAAAATCTAAACAGATGTTTTGACTTGCAGTGGGAAGTTGACTAGCAGCACAGCAAACTCATTTTGTCACCATGTTACAGACAATCATAACCCTGATGTCGGTACTAAACATACACTTTTTGTTCTTCTCTTATCACAGCTTAGCAACCACTCCTCTATTCGCCATTGCCTTAATCAAGCTTTTAGATTGTTTTAGTACTGAGGTTTCAAATGCACCTTTGAATGTGAATTTTCATATATATTTAAAAGATGCACCCAGAAAATCTGTAAAAGCAAGAACTGACTCTACAACAGAGAAGAGCTTGGTCATATCCAACACCAAAAATATAGGCAACTTAAGTCGTGAAAAAATGTTGCCCTTATCAGGAATATTCTTGTAATTGTTGTGCAGCATAGCCCTCATGTAAGCTGTTGTAACACAAAAGAATGCCTGACCATTCAAAGAAGGTAGTCAGGTAGGGGCTCAACAATTATTTAGCCTGCCCAACAGTCTGGATTATAATAGCTGCAAGAGTACTGGATTCATTTACACCCTTTTGTTGGTTTTGTGTCTTTAATTTAGTTTGCTAAGTTTTGATCAAAAATGACAAACAGTTCAATTAAAATCAATCTGTATAATCACTGTATAATCACTACGCCTTATCCACATTAGGGGGCAAACAGTGGTAGAAAATGTTAATCTGATCAAGTTAATTTGAGTAACTAGCTAGTTCAGCAATGAAAATCATTAACATTAACTAACATTAGACAGCTGCAATATAATCATTACATATAATGTTGATGTCCAAACATGAACTTAAGCAATGAAATTTCCTAGATATCATAAATTCTTGAGATAACAATTTATGCTAGTTACAACCAGCTAGCATTAGCTAATTCTATCTGTCTCATATCACAACCAATGAAAGTTTTTAAATCAATTTAAAAGTTAAATTCTGAGAAATCCAGGTTACTTACTTTGAAGTCAAAACAATGAGATAACAGCATTCAGTATTTGTTCTTCAAAGCATTGCAGGTGTGTCGAGAAATGCTAGAACGATGCTAAACACGACAGGTAGGTAGGGCATGAAATGCCCCCCAAAAGTCCCTGATTACATTGCTAGGCTTCAGAAAACCAGAGATAACAACCTTAAATCACCAAGCTCCTCACATGTTGTCTTCTCTGAGGTGTCCATGTTGTTATATGATCAGTGACTAGTCGACATCAAGTCACAGTAAAGTTGACTAGTGAACTAAGTGACTAGGCTGTGCAACTAGCATCACTGTTTAGCTACAGTAAAAATGTATCCTTGTTTACACATGCATTCAGAAACAACCTGAAAAGGCTCACCTGAACATATCAGCCAGGTAGAGGGTGATAACACCTCATAACGTTTAATGCTATAGATCTAGAGGAATTATCAGCCTTATTCATTAATATCTTTATATTTTATTCTAACTTTGTTCTTGAGAAAGTCTAAGAGAAAATCTACTTGAGATTCAAGAAATGTTCCTAAACCACAGAACTGGTTATGCCTTTGTGCCCTTGAGTGTTCATAGGTTTTCCAAATACATTGGTACACATGGGTAAATGTCAGAATGTCAAGGTTTATTGCACCTTTTGCAGAGCACGCTTACAGAGAGCACCCAGTAAGCAAGCCAATTGTGCCAGTGACAAGGAAAAACAAGAGGGAGAAATCTCAGAAGGGAACCAAGACTCAAAGGGGGAACTTTTGGTCATCACCGGAGAGCAAATGGATCTTAAGAAGGCATATCTTCTTAAGAACAATATGTAAATAAAACCAAGTTTAAGTGCAATGTACAAAAAAACCCTTTTGTTTTCAGTCAGTGTGGATGGAAGGCCAAAACAGAGAGAAAATGAAAAAAATCTGATTCATGAGAATGTTTGTGGGACTGTTTGAAGGGTCTGGGTTAATTTAATGTGCTCATGCACACAGGCAACCACAGCTCAGCAGGTCAGTGAGGCCAGTAAACACTCATATATTGAGAAGCAATAGCTGCTGGTTCACTCAGAACTTTAAAAGTGGAATTTAGTCGTGAGTTGAGGTCATGCAGGGTAAACGTGACCACTGTTGAAGCTCATCACTGCTGTAAAAATCCATGACATCAGGTCATGAGCGGAACATTCAGACACTGAACCACAGACACGGAACCTTGCTGAGTTTAAAGCTGAAGAGGACGAGGTCACTGAATTAATCTCTCACAAGACCAGAGCATGACCAATCAGACAGATGGTTCTTAATCAGTAAACTGTTTAACTTAGGTTATCTATCTGTGGTGCATGATAGCACATGCGCACTGAATTGGAGGAATGTAGGGTTGAACAGACCTGAACTTTATACCTACTGCTCATCGTATATAACATTCATTTCCAAAATTCCAAATAATCTGAATTCACAGATTTTTACTGCAAATCAACAACCTCTACTTTCCAAATCCCATTTTTATCCTAATCAGTGTTTTGGAAAATATCTTAATCATATGTACTGTGTAGACTTTCTGGTTATTAAAAACCAATAAGCTTAATTACATAAATAGTAATTTAGGAAAGACTTGAAATACCAAGAATACCAAAGTGAACACAAAAGGAAATATCCTCATAACACCTGTATACATCCATCTGTAAAGAAGATGCGATCATGGAAATGTAATACCAGTTATTGTAATATCAGGTATCACACACACTAGCTTCAAGGAGCGTAGGTAAACACTAATAGACTAGAAGGATTAAATAGTCTGAACAATCTCAATAGAAAATGAATCTCAAATAGTGAAATAATCTCAATATAGAAAAAAATCTCAAACAGTTTAATAATCTCTAAACATAACATCAATCTCAATATAATAATAATCATCTATAATAATCTGATCATCTAAATAATCATGTAATCTGAAATAGCAAAAAACTCAGTGCACAAGTAGTTTCAAAAGATGAAACTGATGTCAGTACAAAAGTCATTTTAAATATGTCCGCTAATTTTAATTGACAAATAATCTAAAATAGGCTAACAATTTCAAAACACATACGGACTTAAATACACCTGATAAACAATGTAATAATCTCTGAAGGCTAATAACCTAAATTAGACTGTCCCAGATAATCTCAAGGCTAAACCATATGTTTAATTTTTGGGGTATGTACTTTCATTAATTGTTTAGTTGCCCATAATCTCTCAGCTTCAGCGCTACAACAAGACAAGATAACTTTAGACACCAAACATTGTTATTGGCTGATTGACTACATTGGGATGGTGGGCACTGGGGTGCATTTTTTTGTGCGAACCATCACTTCAGTGGGTTAAAGTCCATCACTAGGGGAATAATTCTGCTCTCCTCAAAACATTCCACATCACAGGCTGTTTTATTTACTCCCCGTCCGGAGCAGGACTGTGTTGATAAATGAGGCGGAGCTCGAGGGTCTCCCTCCATTCGGGAAACGGGGGGCTTTTTTGGATATTTATGGCTGCTCTCTCCAAGCCTTCAGGATGATTAATACAGGTCCTGTGTCCAGCGTAGCCCAGCGGCCACAGGGCAGCACTGGCCGGCATGTTTGGAGAGGCAGATAACATCAAAGCCGCCCGCTGCGAGTGTTAAGAAAATACTGCACTGTGGGTCAGCGCAAATGAATCCACAAGGAGCCTACAAGTATTCCTGACGACAGCAGCATCTATATATTATCACTCACGTGCAGGACTGTTAAAGGGCCTATATCTTGTAGTATGGATACAGTATGTACACCCTACAAGTTTCAAAACATTGCTACACTATTTAGTTCATAATGCCCATATGTGTCCATTTGTGTTGTCACAAAGACCACCTCATATACATACATCCTCCAATAAATCCTACAGTTTAGTTCTGTCCATTCAAGCTGAGGTTATACGTTCTACACTGAGGTACAAATAAAAAGAATCCTTTACTATATCTATATTATCTCTCTATAGTAAAGCCTAATCTGGCATACTTAACTGGAAACACATGTAATATGTTTATAACAATATTAGTAACATTATTAGGATAGGATAAAGCTGTTGTGATGTCAAAGCTCATCAGTGCTTAAACGTTTCAGGTCTTAATACCAACTTTGGACCAGTCATTTTACAGTGCACCTCCACACCTGTCCCATTGATCATGCTCTGACAGCACGGGCCTGGGGTGACTGACACTTTCTTTGATCTCTTCATACTGACCAGAAGCTCCACTGGGCCATCCTGGGGGCGTTACAATCAGAAATCTCCATCAAAGCGCCCACAACATCTCCTTTTCCTCTATGCTTCTCCTCCTTGAGGTTTTACTGATACAAACCTACTTGGACACTTGCATTTTGCAATCCTTGCATGTGTGCATTTTGCACAAGTATCCTAAAAATAAAGGTTTGTGACGGGACAATGCCAGAATCGGTTATTTGAATCTGGAGAACTCCCGGTAGACAGGTGTGCAAGCTAATTAATAATCTCACTCATGAAAGCAAAATAATGTGTAGACACACTACAAATATTACATTCATGTTTCTGAATATTAGAATGTTATTAGAATGAAGGGGTGAAACCAGGTGCCCTCGTGTCAAATGCCCCAGACAGCTGATTATAACTTGCAGAAGAAGATTTAAAGCAGATTTTCTTAAAGGAATGCACGACTGAAATGGGCCTGCAAAAATACTTACACTCCTCTTATGTAACCATGTCACAAGTACACTAAAGACACCCTAGCAACCACCTGGGATAGCAATGCAATCACCTAACAACACCCTAGCCAACACCTGGCAACCCCACAGTAACCACATAGGACCTGGTTGCCAGAGCAATGCCAGAGAATTGCATAAGAGGCGAAATCACTGCATTGCACTGAAATGCACATTAATTTTAGCTGACATCTGCTTGGAAAACTGGCCAGTGAAAACATGCATTACACCACTTATCAGTGGTGATCAGATGGAAACCCAAGCTAAGAATTTTGCTGTGGCGTGATGCTTACTTCTCTGTGTAGAACATACAAAAATTCCAGCATTTTTAAATATATAATTCAATATTAGAATCTGTTATACCAAATATAACAGTATACATTCTAGAGAAGCTTACCGAGATATAAATGTTCATGGTAGGAACAGGAGTCAGTCAACCATTAAAAGCATCCAAACGTTCCCTCACATCAAAATGTTACATGATTTGTTTTACCAAATACTTTGCTGGATGCCTTAGACATCATTGCCTTATGTTCATATCGAGAAGGTTTTGGTCCAAAACATGTTTTTTAAACATCAATGGTGCGGGTTACATGCAAGATGTTGTAAGACAAAATATTTCTCTAGAATGCTATATATAAACATTCTTAAAGAAATATGTACAGGGGTTGGACAATGAAACTGAAACACTTGGTTTTAGACCACAGTCATTTATTAGTATGGTGTAGGGCCTCCTTTTGCGGCCAATACAGCGTCATTTGGGCAGCCGTGGTTTTATGTTTTTTGGATACAATCCGGGTTAGCACCCGAACATCCCTTTCAGACAGCTTCCTCTTGCGTCCACAGTTAATCCTGTTGGATGTGGTTCGTCCTTCTTGGTGGTATGCTGACATTACCCTGGATACCGTGGCTCTTGATACATCACAAAGACTTGCTGTCTTGGTCACAGATGCGCCAGCAAGACGTGCACCAACAATCTGTCCTCTTTTGCACTCTGGTATGTCACCCATAATGTTGTGTGCATTGCAATATTCTTACCTGCTAACTGAACCTTCACACTCTGCTCTTACTGGTGCAATGTGCAATTAATGAAGATTTGCCACCAGGCTGGTTTAGCCATGAAACCTCCCACCTAAAATGACAGGTGTTTCAGTTTCATTGTCCAACCCTACTTAGCTTAACTGGTAGTTTTGGATAGTAAAAGAAGTGCCTTTACTGGTGTTGTAGACACCGCAAGCCTGCTTTTCATCACCGACACTGTAAAGAAATCTGAGTCTGTAAGTTTCTCTAGAACAGAGCATTTCACTCCAGAGCATTTCACATCTAAAATACTAAATTATGTAAACATTGTGAATGTGACAATAATTTAAGCAGAATTAAGCAGAACAACATTAAGAACTTCATACACTTCATCAGTTTTTATACAACTTATGTCCTATCAGTTTCCTAAATGAGTCAGCCTAAAGTGAGTTTACTCACAGTGAGGATATTCATGCTGTTGTTTTCAGGAGGAAAAGGCCATGCCTTAATGCTTTCACTCAAACTCCAGTGTGTCATTAAGAGTAACCCACACTTCCTGAACCTCCTGTCGGGTGAAGTCTCCTTTATGTCTCCTCCTTCCTCCACAACTACTTATAGCGTCTACTTAAGTATACCAATTTAGATGAATTCATGACATCAATGGCTCACTGTTAGCAGCCCATTGATGTGGAACTACGGGGCTGAATGGCCTTTCCCATGCCTCCACTGGGGAACCTGCACAGGTAACACAGGGAACACCTGTTTCCCAGGTTTCCGAGACCACTGCACCTGAAATTTTAGCAAAGACCCCCGCTATTGAGAGCCGGTCACGATAAGGCCGCCCAAGAGATCCACAGTGGAAACTCGATAATGAAAGAAGAGACCTGATAGACGAATCTAGCAGCATTGCCAAAATGCTTCTACAGGAAATCATCCCATGCTTATGACAGAAAGGCCAATACCTTTAGTGAATTTGCACTTCTTTAAGGCTGTTTATCCTCAGATGGGTGCAAAGGTTTAAAAAAATATATATATTTTTATATTTTTTATATATGGTATACATTTTTTAATATAAAATATATCTATATAATTTTCTTCATGCTTATATACAGATTTTCTATTGAAGAGATACACATATTTACATTCACTTACATAGACTAATAGATTTCTACTTCCTTCTACTGTAAAGTGTTCAGTCTGTTATTGGCATATGTGCATATATCGGCATATGTTTAAATACTTATAAACGGCACCTGCACTGACCTGCCAAAAGTCACGGGATAGCAGTATGCAAGTTGGTTATGAAGTGCCTCAGGGGACGGCTTGAGAACCCCACACCTGTATGGTTAAGTTGTGAAGTGTTATCTAGAGAGGTTAAACACTGGCCAGCATGCTCATGACAAGTCAACATAAATTATTGGAGTTCGGATTATTGGAGTCAGAGAGATAAGACATCCAGGTTTGTGGGGGCATGTAATATTTCTCAATCCACAGTGTCATGTGTGTACTGGAAGTATGTCACAGAAGGGATTACCACCCACAGTGGATAGCACAGTGGCCACCCATGCATGCTCAATAATGGTGACTGGTGGTGCCTGGAATTGTCCATGCAAACAGACAAGCGACTCACCTTCACAATTAATGTGGCCCACACACACATACCCTGCAGGTCAATGCTGCGTTATTTAGCTTCCATGGGATATGGGAGCAGAAGACCCACCAGAGTCCCTCTGTTAGTATTACAACACAGGACACAGTGCCTCACCTGGTCTCTCACAGTTCCTCACCTGGTTACTAACTGGACCCTATAAAACATGTGGTGTGCTTCCCACTAAGTTTTACTGCTTGGTGACCACTTGTAGACCTTCATGGGCTTTATGTACCTCCACAATGATGGGATATTTCAGGAGGCTAATGCACCATGCCCTCAGGCCCAAGTTGACCGGGATTGGTTCAAGGACCATTCTGGAAAGTTCTTACGAATGCTGTGGGCTGTACATTCACCCAACACGAGCCCAATCGATGCACTTTACCAGCATGGACATTACAATACATGAACATTAAACCTTTTTTAGAAATATTTGGTGAAGAGCATACTTCAAAATGCATGACTATTTATTGACCCCTATTACTGCTGCAAAGGCAGATAAAATATCTTACCATGAAATAAGAAGCTCAAAAAGCTACTTAAGTAACTAACAGAATTGCAGAGGACCATCTTAGAACATCCGGTGGGGCTGTAAGTCTAAAACTGGCTGCAAATAAAAGAATGCAGTGTCAACAGCATTAAGGTTGAAACAGAAAATTCAAGGAAGGATAAGACCCTATAGAGGAGCTGATGTTTTTCTGGCTCTGCTCTTCTCTTTCTCCTTCTTGTCTAAAATAAAATGCTCCAAAATGCATAAACAGAGCAGAAAAACTCTGTTGTGGGTTTTTTCTCGGTCGACTGCTGTCTGCTATGAAATTAAAACTGTCAATTGAGTAAATCAACGCTCGTAGACGAAGCAGAGCTGCAGGAAAGTCTTAAGGCTTTACAGAGTAAATCTCTGTTACTCAGACGGCCTGATCCGGCCTTGTGCAGCGCACGAAACTCCTCGGCTGCAGGAAATTGACTGAGACATTAAAATCTAAAGTGGTTTATCGTAAGCATCGTTTAAGTTAAAAGCAATCTGAAGATCAGAAATCATTCTGAAATGGAAAATCAGCGTAAAATATGCCTTTTCCTTTTAATACTGTGCATGAACTAGATATTATTTAAGAGTGTGATTTACTGTTCCTGTAGAAAGTGAAGTTGTTATGGATATCAGCATATTTCATCAAGCTGCTAAGGAAAAGAAAACAGTAATGAGCCAACAACTCAGGTCACTGAATTTGTTAATGAAACTGAATAAATATGGCACTCTAAGCTGAACAATAAAGGAATTACATCCCAAACCCTCCATGTAATATAACATCTACTCCACAATCCTTTGTATTGATTTGTGGAACAAAATGCTTGACAGAATCCAGTTTTACATGATCATTTTCCAACCTCTCTTTATTCTTCAGAATTAAACAGCCTGTTTTGTCATTTTCTGGTATTGTACCTTTAAATGAGCACTGTTCTGATTGGCTGTTTGTTATGCCGCTTTCCACAAGCATTTCAAGCCACAACACTCCTTGGCTGAAACGTAACATAAGGCACATCCCACAATCCTTTGTATCACAGTGCTCACTGGCTTATGAGATGCCACAGCTAGCAAAAGTGCCCCAGCCTTAATACTAAATTTAGTTTGAATGGGTGGAGCTAAACTGCTGTAGATTGTATGGGTAGAGCTAAACTGTTAAAGGGTGTATGGGTGGAGATAAACTGGTATACACTAAATATGTGGAGATAAACTTCTGTAGACTGTATGGGCGGGGCTAAACTGTTATAGGCTATATGGACGGAGCTAAACTGTCATAGGATGAATAGGTGGGGCTAAACTAGCACACACTGAATGGGTGGAGCTAAACTACTGTATGATTTAGGGGCAGAGTTTACTGCTGTTTGCTGAACAGGAGGAGCTAAACTGCTATAGGGTGGATTGGAGGGGCTACACTGATGCAGGCTTAAATGGGTGGAGCTAAAATAATGTAGGGCAAAAGGGGTGCAGCCAAACGTCTGTATGCCAAATGCATGAGATAAACTGGTATACACTAAACGGGTGGAGCTAAACTCCTGTATGATAAATGAGTGGAGATAATCTGCTGTTGGCTAAATGGGAGGGGTTAAACTGCTGTAGGATGCATGGGAGTGACTAAAATGCTGTAGGCTGATTGGGTAAAACTAAAATGCTGTAGGGTAAATTGGTGGAGCTGTACTGTTGTAGGCTGAAAGTGGAGTGAAACTGCAATAGGCTGAACCGGCAGAGGTAAACTGCTGCTGGGTGAATGGTTAGGGGTAAACTGCTGTTGGCTGAATGGGTGGAGCTAAACTGTTGTAGGGTAAAATCGTTGGAGGCTAAACTGCAATAGGCTGTACGGGTGGGGTTAAACTCTTGATGGCTGAATGGGTGGGGATAACATGCACGTAGCAGAATGGGTGGAGCTAAAACTCCAGTAGGTTATAAAGGTGGATTTAAAAAACTGTGTTTGTTGTTGTAACCTGAGAAAATCATCATCATTAGTTAGCTTGTAGGGACTGCATGAACTTCAACACCATTTACATACTACATTAAACAAGGTGAAGGAAACTTTTGGCCTTTCCAGCTTCCAAGCTGTTCTTTAGGATTGATTAAGAAAATATTCTACAAGCAAAAATGTTAATATTTTATCTCTTATTCAGCATTTTTAATCTAGGTATCATTCTGTACTTAAGCCTCAGATTTATCATATCATTGGCCATTTCATTTAGTAAATAACCTAATTTTTATCATTTTATCCATAGTCCACATATTATAATAGTCCACATATTTTTATACAGAATATTCTGTATTTATCCCTCAAATTTATGTTTTAGCGCATGCAGGTAAAATAATATTGTCCCCATCCCTTTACCTTTCACTGTGTAGACTGTTCCCTTAGTAACACAGCAGTTGGCCTGTGACTAGTCTCATATTGTCTCTCTGTATTTTCTGTTGGTCGTATATCACCTGCTCCCTTCTAAAGGTCAGTAACCTCCTCCGTAATGGCCTTTGATGTCGCTTGGATGCTGAAGCACTATCAGTGATCTCTTCTGAGTGCTACTCCTCTGGGATGGCAGACTCCGAGCTCAACGGCCATCACATCCAGGGCCTTTAGGGGAAGTTTTACACTCATCACCCATTTGTTATTGCACGATCAGAGACGACAACACCCTTGCAGACCCGAGCTATGTGTAAATTAAAGCTTAAAAACGTCTCTGTCTTCATGATCGCTCCTCCAGCTTTGCTCACCGGTGGGTGGTTAAAGAAGAATGGCTACTGAGGGGCTCATCATTCACATGAACTTCAAGGGGCCTTGGTTTTTGAATTCTTCGAGAGGCTCAGAAAGGCCTAAAGACCAGAAGAAACCATTTATGTGGATGGAGGCGAGTTGCTATAGTGACTAGTTCTCAAAATTGTCTGTTTCCATTTAGAAGCAGCAGAGGTAGTTTTGGTAGTGAAAGCAGGAGAGAACTACACTCATCACAAAAAGAACACTTACATCCAGAAGGAAGTGTCAGAGTGCAATGCTATTCGGAAGGATGATTAAGGTTACCAAGAACAAGAAATGATGAAACATTTAGAATAATATGGGCGATATTTATTAAATTACACTTACAGAAGTAGTGTCTCTCAGTTTGACGGTGGACCACCATGTGGTCAACACAACATGTAGACGTCTCGGCATGGAGTTGTAGAGGTTTCCATTGGTTTCCTGTAAAAATCCATCCCATGCAGCTTGAATATTCAACAGTTCCTGCAGATTTTGTGTAAGGGGTGGAGGTAGAGGGCCAACAGCCCTTGTAGACATGTGATGCATGACAGTTAACTGAAGATGACCCGCTGCCATTCTGAGTCACTGCATGGTAATCTGGCATGACACTGTTGCAGTCTTTGGTGATGTTGACGTGGTGTTAATGGCAGCCATTGTAACACTGTAGTCCTGTGTCATGCAGCCGTCTGCCAATGATGCTGGCACCAACAGGATGACTAATGGAGGCCATCACTGCTGGCTAAATGTCCACAGTCGTGACTGTTGGCTCAGTCAGGCACAGTGATAAGGTAGTTTACCGTCATATTTATATGATATATGATATGTATATGCATTCCAGTGAAATGCATAAAATACATACATTCAGTCACACCCACACATAGAATACATGCATAAAATCTAACATATTTGGAACACATTTAGTATATATATTGATAAAGCATGGGGGGGTGGGGGGGGGCGTCGTTGGCAATTTGGTTGGTGTAATTCTTCTGAAAATTTGTTTAATGGAAAAGGCAATTATTTAAATCAATACAAAATTTTGGCTCTCATGGCTTGCATCATTCTGCTGCCATAATCCCTCTGCCTTTTTATGACATAAGCAAGAAATTGACCAAAATCCTTCAAATGTGACTATAAAATGAGTTGCTATGTGGGTGGCCAAAGTGAATTGCCGTCCTCACGCCAAAGGACTTAACAAGTTTCAAATTACGCTGTCACTGACAAATTTCCAGCGTCTGAATAAAATCATGAGGGTTTTGCTAGAGTTGTCAGCATAGTTGTCTTTTTCCTTGTCTTGATGTTCCAATAAAATCAACTGTGTATTTTATGTTTTCAGTCTTGGCTCAGCCAATATGTGAGCAAAGCGGGAACGTCTCTAGTGGGTGGATTAGACATTAGACACTAGGAGAAATCTAGTACCAGTTTTGCAAACAGTGTCCCAGCAATATCCCCAATCTTTGCAAATTATAGTCTCTAACTGAAATAAATCTCACTGACTAATGGCGCTAATGGGTCTTTAGAAGTGAGATGGGGATTTTAGTCTTTAGTTTTTCAGTCTTCTAGTGTACAGTTAGTATTTTGTGTGTTAAGAGCCGTGGCCTTAACAGACTGCAGATTTTTTAAATCAAATGTTACATGTTTGCTCTGTTTGCACACAAGCTTCACTTTTTGTACTATGGTTGGCCAAATAACTTTTTATTTTTTTAAATTTTTTTTAAAGATTTAGTTGCCACGTTTTCGTATGGGGACAAACTTGTTTCTGTACACGTCCCATGCTGTGGTTGACTAACTTTTTTAATAGTCTCTGTAATATAGTGCAAAGTGTAATATAGTGCTATTATTCGAGCACATTATACATGAAAATAAATTTGAGTAATATATTTTTGTGAATGCAACAACAGCAAATTCACTGCTACAAATTTGTTGTGTAATGAAAACACCAAGTTAAAGCTGCTGATGAAAGTTCTTTCATGTTTTCAAATGTTTTAATCTGATCAGACCTCATTTTTTTACCTCACTGGACTTACAGTTACTGTGTGAAGGTGTATTAAACTATACTGACCTTTGAGGTTTGTTGTAGGGGTGAAAAGCTTTTCTGCTTTCCTGTCTCTGGAGTGTTCTTCATCTTCCTCTTTCCTCCTGCACTGACTGTGGGACTGATTTATGTGCTGATGTGTTGAAGAGGAAATTTTAAGAGCATAGTATTGATCCACAGAATCAATTAGACAGACAGATAGACAGACAGAGAAGGAGAGAGAGAGAAAGAGAGAGAGAAAGAGAGAGAGAGAGAGAGAGAGAGAGAGAGAGAGAGAGAGAAATTAGTCTTTTACCCTTCCTGCAGACACTAAACCTTGATGGGCACTCACCAAGAACACAAGAACAGAGATATAATAAGATAACCTCTCTTTCTCTCTCTCTCTCTCTCTCTCTCTCTGTTTTCTCTCCCACTTGCGTTCTATTTTTTTCTTTTTCATTCTAGTGCCTTTCTTACTTTCTTCTCTCCATCTCTTTCTCTTTCTCTCTCTCTCTCTCTCTCTCTCTCTCTCTCTCTCTCTCTCTCTCTCTCTCTCTCTCTCTCTCTCTCTCTCTCTCTCTCTCTCTCTCACTCTTCCTTTCTCTCTCTCTCTCTCTGTCTCTTTCTCAGGGGATCTTTTAAAGATGCTATCAGTAAGTTCAGTCTCCATTTAACGCTGCCATGCTGTCGCCCCCTGACTGCTCTTATTCACGTTTGTGGCTCCTATGCATTTGCTATACATATAATACAGTCTGTGCAGCTCAATGCTACTGACACAAAATCCCCAAACATATAATTATAAATGAAATAATAACATAAAGAATAACATCTGGAGCCATGCATGAGAGTGGTTCTACAAAATGTGGGGGAACGTATTAGGGTAGGAATAAACTGAGAGTGAAATTTTTAAACCAATCTGATGACTGGAGGTACTTACAGTAGGGGGCACTGGTGTGACAATAGCCTGTCACTTAACCATGAATGTAGCTGAAGTTAGCATGGCCAAAAAGTCTGTTAGAATTAATCATGTATGTGCAAGGTGCATGTGTGAAGAACGTTATATGCATATGTTATATAAAAATAAACTCATAGCAAATTTATTGGTTTTAAGTAAATGTTGATATGGCAACACTGACTTTTCACACTAAATTAATTTTGATACAACATTGAAGTATCCACAAATGTTCAACATAACACTAATGTTACCTCTACCAATTTGCCAACCCTTAGAAAATCCCATTACCACAGTAAAGACTGTCGAAGGTATCCCTCTTTATCTTTATCAATCTAATGGCCTAAGATGTTATTGTACACTCCCATTATTACTATAACAACTATTATTATGATTTAGCCCTAGAATAAAACAAGCTATTTTTGGTAAGCTCATGAATATTTCTCAATGAAACCTTAAAACATTCATTTAACATGGTCTGGCTTCAACTCTCAAAAAGTGGACGGGATCCCACAGCATGACTGCTACTTACAGCTTGCTGTTGCTACTAGTAAAGGTGGAACTGCTTCTCTCCTTTCCTCTCATTGCTGTTCAAATCCTCGATACTGTCCTGAGTTAAATGAGAAGAGAGTAAACTATCATCTTGGAATTGGGCAGAATTTTTTTATATATATACTACAATATATAACTACCGTAAAAATAATTACTGTCATATATTTCACAGTGTAGTTTCAGTGTCTTACACAGAATGCAGGCTCTGTCATGTGCTTCCAGAAACAGAGGAGGAAAGTAAAGTTTAATGTAAACAAACGCTCTCGCTGAGTGGTCTTGTGAATATGACTAACTGCATCCAAAACGCATCATACAAGGACACGGAATCCACTCTCGTTAAGGATGACGCAACACTCTCCTACAGTCGAACAGATTTGCGGTTCACTAGCATGCACCGTACGTCTGTTTTGCAGAGCATTCACTCTGCATTGATTGCGCTCATTTTAGGAAAGCTGAGAGTGCGAGCGAGAGCAGTGTGGAGCGCTAGCCGCTTCCACTGCATTTACCGCCAAGGTCGTGTCCCTTTCGTTCAGTCAAAAACAACGGCACCTACACATCCATCCATCCAAATGGCTCAGAGCCCGGTCAGCTCTGAACCAGAGCCATTGTTCAGAAGACAAATACGATGCACAGCGTTCTCCAGACGGCCTGAGTGGATAACCATATGCTGTCACTGTAGACCAACATAGTCCTGTATTGAGTGTTGAGTTGAGCTGGGACTGTGTGGGAGTTGTTTTGGGGGTTGGTGGGGGGGACTTTGGGGGATAGTGAGGTACAAATCAACATTTTAAGACCAGTGGTCCTGCTGTATTCACTTTCCGTACTGGATGTTAGCATGTGTGAAGTGGTAGCTCGGCTGCTTTATTAGAGCTCCAGATAAAGTTCTGCGTGTATTAGCAAGTTTAGTGAGTTACACACACCAACACTAGTGTTTAAATCCATGCTTCTGCAACAAAACACAATCTGGGCAAACCTAGCTATATAAAATGCCTCGCATATATTAGATCACTTCACAGGTTTGAGCATGACTCTGGGAAGAGTAGAAGAGACCTGTAGAATGTTGAGAAAGTCTCAAAGTCTTCATCATATTTTAAACCTGGCGATTAAATCCCATGACAAAAGTCGTTACACACTTTTAGTTCGCAAAATTCTCAAAATATAAAAGTCATTTTGTGAGTAGTTTGCATTATTAGTAATTCTTCAAAGCGAAGCATCCCATTTATATTTGTAATTTTTTGTTCGTTAATCTCCTCCACAGTTATCGAGACACTGTTCCAATTCCGGAATGTTTGGTCTGATCAGGAACAGTATGCTCATACACCACTTTTTTAATGTGACATGTTTTCTGACAAAATGTCACTTAATTATGTTCTTTTTTTTTTTTTTACGATTAAAAATAAATGGTGTGCAAAAGTGCATGTCCATCTACTGTACTTCTGCTCGATTGACAGACCCCCGAGCATGAATTAAATGTTGTTCTGACTCACGCTCGTATGTTTGTCATTTTTTTGTCATTCCTTGTTTCCTCTAAGTCCCATTCATTTTCACCCCCACCTAAACCCTTGTTTCCTTTACCCGACAGCCACCAATCTGGGCAGTCACTCTGCATGTTCGTCAGGAAATTCACTTCTCTTTTTTAAATCTGGATTGTATAATTTATCATTGTATATGAAGTAACACATTTTAATATGGCAAGTTAATCCATGTAGTTAAGCTCATGTAGTTATTCACTCTGAACAAATGTTGTTTTAACATGTTTATTTTAAAATGCTAAGTTCACTGAATATCATATAGTAAGTTATAATATAACATTAAAGTCTTATTACTTGTTTTCTGTATAATAAACTATTATGACTAGGACAAAAAAGCATGCATGTGGACCATAGCTAGAGAGCATGATATCCAAGCATTCTGTAGTGCTTTCTTGTGGTTATTTTGTAAAGAAGCTTTTTTGTTTAGCCCTGACTTAAACGTATAACGTTAGTGCTAATGCTAATGCTAACATATGTATTTGCAAACAGAATCAAACTCTTGTCATTCGCTAAAATTAATTTCAAATTTTTTTAAAGTAAACTTTTTCTTTAACTGTTTGTTAAAGAGAGACACAAACAAATCAGTGCTGTGGAATGAGCTGCTGTCCTTTATTCCCTTTCGAGGGTGGATGCTGGTGTATGTTAGAGGATTTGAACCAGAAGCAATGGTGCCGTTTTGGAGTCAAAGCAGCTTTACATATATTTTTATGCTATAAGTTAGAGAATTGAGTCAATTACTGAGTCAGTGAAAAACCCCCACTAAAACGCAATGTCCTCTCTTTGCTCCTAAGATGCATGTGGGCAAGTGTCATGTAAGTTCATGATCACCCCTCCCCATTTTCTGGTACTGAGAAAATTAGTTTGACTAGCTCAACTAGACAGTTCGAAAGTTGACATTAACTCAAAGACTGATTGTCTGTTTGTCCTCCATTGTTAGCTTTTTGGTCTCCCTGGTTGACATTAAAAGTGTACAAAGATTCAGATTCCCCTTTTTTTATAACCTTAACAATAATGATGTTTATTATTAGCTATTAATATCTGTTAACTTCTGTAATAATCAAATGTTTGTTGAGTTCACCCACCTTTTTGACAGCCAGTGTTTCAAATAATGCTGCTTTACTAACTTCTTAAAAAAGTCACATAAATTAGGACTTTAATTAAGACATAAATCAATTGCTTTATTGACATTCAAATAAACTGGGAATAAATCACGCAAATACTCAAAAAGAGTTACATGTTTCCACCAGTGGCGTCTCCAAACCCCTAAAACATGTGCAGTGCGCAGTAGCTTTAAATAAATTTCTCATGTTGAGAGTGACTGTATCTCAGAGCTGTTGGTGTCTCTGCTGTTCTGCCTTCAGCCTTTGCCAGACAATCTAAACCACAGCACACCGAACACCTCCAGGCCAGGAAACAAACCATCTGTATGCTGTTCTGCAGAAATCTCAGGATTTCTATAATGTGTTATGGATTTGCTGTAGAGAGCAGAAACAGTGCAGTTTATTATAATCCTAAAAACACTTCAAATATGAATACTGACTATGGGACATTTTTCACCATTGAACGAGGTTATGTTCTTTATTGTTTTTTGTAATTTATTATAGATTGGTGTGAATTAATTAGTTAATTAAGTTATAAAGTGCATATGTACCAGAAATATGCTGTAAATAATATATAGTTTTTTTCTTAATTATATAATTTTAGAATTGTATTTAATCAGGTGGTGTTATGCAGTATTATAGACTTTATAATGTGGTTGCTGACTCACGTGAATAAATGTATTATTACTTTTACCTTCATCTCAGTTTTGGGAGGTGAATGTATTTGGTCTGAGAGACAGTTTATGAATCAGATTTTATTCATTTTCCTTCAAGTCTAGATTAGATCTTTAAGCACGACAGCCCCTGATTTGAGTCGGTTAGTGGGATTATTTCTTTAATTACGTAAAGCAGATTTTTTGTATTCCTATATTGAGCACTGGTGAGTTTAATGGTGTCCAATTAGTTCCACCAGGTTCTGCGCGATGGAACCTCCAGTCTGATTACTGTGAGTGGAGGCTGTTTCCTGTCTGTGAGTTCACATATGGATTCAGTCAGTCAGCGGCCGAGAGACTACTGTTCTCTCTACATCTTCATCCAGTTCCCAAACACTGAAAAACCTCTCTCTCTCCCTCTCTCTCTTTCTCTCACTCACACACACACATACACACACTCTTTATCTCCTTCCTCCCTCTCTTTTGTCTCCCTGACTCTTTTCTTTCTCATTTACTCATTCTTTTCTCTTTCTCACTCTCTTTATATCCATTTTTTCACTCTTCTTTTTTCTCACTTACTCACTGATACTTTCTTTTCTTTTTCTCACTTCTCTATCTCTCTCATTTTCCTTTCCTCTCCCCCTCTCTTTTTCTCTCACTCACTCACTCACTCACTCACTCACTCACTCACTCACTCACTCACTCATTTGTAGTCTCTCTGTTCATCTCTTTCTTCTTTCTTCTCCCTCTGTCCCTCCTTTCTTTCTTTACTCTTTCCCCTCTCTTTTTACCTTCTTCTGTGATTTTCCCTCCTGCTTTTTTTTCTCTTTGCTCTTTCTATTGCTCATACCCCCCTCTCTTTTTTCTATTACTTACTCATATTTTATGCTCTCTCTCTCTCGCTCTCTTTCTCTCTCTCTTTCTGTGTCCTTCTTTTTTTGTTTGTTTTTCCCCCGTTGATTTTTTGTCACTCTTTTATATATTTCTCTCTCCTCTTGCTCACACATTTTCTTGATCATGTGTGTCTCTCTGTATTGATGATAAATGTAGGAGAGAGAAAGAACAAACTGTAAGAGAATGTTTGGCGTACTGTGTCCACACTGTTAATATAGAAGCATTAATGTCTGTGTGGATTGATTGGTGTGGCTGTTCATCCTCCATGAATCATACTGTATTTGCTTCAGTTTTAAACAAAGCACACATGATGCAAATGAATAAACAGTACAAGACTATTGATATGACAGGAAGTAAAAGTGATACAAGAAAGTAATCTAAAGGTACAAATCAACACGTACGCTGGAGAGTGAAAGCTAATTTACAAAGCCAACTTCACATTAATACAGTACTGTCTGATAAAATCTGGCCTGGTGTTTGATTACATTACCAAATAAACTGTTACAACAGCAAGGAAATGTTCCGACTGTGCAAAAGTCCCTTCAACATATTCGGTTTCTGCACTGAAAAATGTGACTTTTTGAACTATAAAAGCAGATAATCATTTCACATCTGAGCAGTAGTGAGCTAAAGGTAGAGTCTAATACATTGTTAAAGGGCATATCTTATATGTTTCCTGCATTTTAAGGTCCACTTACATTTATGAAGACTTACTATTTCTAATGCAATGTCCGTGTTTACCTGTGTTTCACCTAATGTGCAAACATAATTGGATTTCTGCAGTTATCTGATTATTCAACTGATCATAACACCATAGACAACACCCTCAGCATGTTACCTATACCAGATTAGAACAAAGAAATCTGACCCAGAAGTAAATGAAGTGAGCTGAATTTTAGTTGAGTAATTGTATTTATCAGTGCATGTATACTCTTACTCAGATTTCTTTTTCAGTCTGCACTTGTGCAGTAACAATGGGCTGCTTCAGAAATCTATGATGAAATCTATGATGAAATCTATGATGAAATAGGGGACTTAAATATTCTTCTTATTCATCTTTTAATAATAAAATCAGTCTAAAATCTCAGTGTTGCGACATGAAGATTGAGTTTGGCATTATATTTACGTCAAATCTTAAACTGTGTGTTCATTAGCTAATTGCAACGATGAACAAACAGTTAATGCTTGACCCTTGTGAACCTGGAGTTTCCCCATTATCTGACTACCCAAGTGTGCAAACCCACTCACTGCTTGCATACTACGTCAAAGTCTTTAAATTTGTGAAATGAGGAATTACAGACTCCTTATATAGTGCACAGTTTTGTGTGTAGAACTATGTAGGAAGCTGGTTGCGATTGGTCTGATATTTTGCCTGGCGTTGATCACGTTATTGATATTGTAGCACAAATACAGACTAAGAATGCTATGATAAACTAAGCAAAGCCGTTAACGCTCACCGATAAACACGTAAGGCCGCGTGCCAACTAAGCAGAGAAGAGCACGAAATAGACCCGTAATTACTGCTGTAGAACTGCTGGCTTGTTCTGGCTTTGTTAAACTGCTGTATAATGCACATGTGGTACAGATCGGAATACAGATCATCAAATCTCTTAATCTCTTCTTACAGTTTGCACACCCAGGTATATTTTAATGTACTAGAAATATAAATTGTGTGGGAAATACAAACATATATAGCTATAGGTATAGATATATATAGGTACTTGATTTCAGAATGCATTTAAGGGTTACACTTCTGAAATTCTTTAATTCTCTGTCTATTTTTTTAGTTCAAGCTGTGAATGCTATTAGAAACTGGTACACTCAGTAAGATTCAGTGGCAAAGTGTTCAGGAACAGTCAACAGTAAAGTACACATTCTTGAGGTCATTGTGATATTTAATGTTTCTCATTTATAGAATTTTTTAGAATTTATAGAACTTTCACATCTACAGAGTGGCTAACTGTATAAAACTAGCTAACACATAACCGCCTACACTTTTGTTTGAAATCGTTTTTTTTTACTAAATAAATGTATGCAATAACTTTGCCATTGCACGGCATATAAATGAAAAAAGTTAGATGCCAAATAACTGATGAGTAGTCAATACAGAATGTTATGATATGATTTTACCCCAAAATCCAAGAAACCTAACACAAAATGGCATCTGCAAATCAACGTTTCAGTGCCTTAATCCTGTAGAGTGCAGCAGTCCATATGAAGTTGAAGTCAGCATCGTATTTATCAGGTTGTTGTTCCACCCTTTTCTGGTACAGAGAGTATAACTAACTGCTGCAGTCTGTATAAAGATGGTTTCCGAATTCTTGATGAATCTATTTGTACAGCTCTTTCACATTTAAGATATCATTATACTTTCACACTGAACACTAATGCTGCCACTCAGTTAGTCTTTCTCCCACTCAGTGGGAGTAACCAACCACAGTGAATCCTGCATGTGTACATGACATCTATATTGGACAGCAATAAAAAAACAAATGATAGTAATGATCATGATTACAGAGACAAATTGATGATCAAATGTGTGTAAATAGGTCAACAACTCATTCCCTTCAGGGCTGATCGATGCACCCAGGTGTTGACCATGAGTAAAAAAGGGGTCACTTCTGGTGTTATTGGTTTCACAGGGATAGTGCAGAACATAATACATACTTATTCATAAGTGTATAAGTGAGAGAGGACATTAGGTGTGATGTGGATGAAAGCATGTGTTCAAATAATGCAGTGCAGATTGAGTTTGATTTAATCGTGTCTTATTATTTACTAGGATTTCTAGTTTTTTATTTTTATTGTTCCTGTAGGATAAAGAAATATCATATCATTCTGTTTTGCAACGTTTTTGCTGACATTTTTATTCAGTGTGTTTTGATGGACAAACAGATTGTGATGAGCACCGAGCTAAAATCAAGGCAAGGTTTAAGTAACAGATTTGTACCAAACACCGCAGCAACAAGAGCAAGCCAGACATAAGAGAAGGGCAAGGAAGAGTCAGAGTGTGGAAACAAGCGGGCATCAAAAGCAGGCAAACAATCAGAACAGTAAAAGTACCAAAAGAGCAAAGACAAAAGAGTAAATCAGCTGATCAGAATAAAGTCAAAACCAGAGTAGCAAGCAGAGAGGACCACTCAGTAAGCACAGAGTGGCAATACTTCACAACGAGTCAGTGTGAGACAGGAGTGTTTATACAAACTGACTTAATTAACAACAGGTGTGATCAATACTCGGGAGACTCAGATCTAGAAAACAGAACTGGATTGGGAGATGGCAGACATGTGAAAATGACATCATCGGCTGGTGGGTTATGGGAAATGGAGTCCAGGAGGTCGGGGGTGAGAAGAGAGCCAGCAGGCATGACACAGTGTTAAAGCTTTTTCGCATTTTCAACTCAGAGAGATACTTTAATAAAACAATATAAAAAAATAATAGTTAAGATGAACAAAATATGACGGTGGTTCATGTTTACAATAATTCAAATAGAAATTTTCTTCTTCCACTTTTTACACAGTTGTTTACATCAGTGTAATAAGCAAATACTATTTATACTACTTTGTAGATTCAAATAACACAGTGAGTCTTAGGTTTCGGTGAAACGCAGTTTCATTAGCTATAGAGCATTTTGAGCTGCTGTGTTGAGCTGCATGTTTGTGGAGAGAGGCGGAAAAGACTTGGCTGTAAAAAATGCTTCTTAGTGATTATAAAAATATTTTACATTTCAAGTAAAATACATGGTGCACACACACCCTTTACCACTTCACAGCTCTCTGTTGCTGCTCTAAGTCAAGGAAAACACTTGTGCTGTAAATGTATTTTTTTGACTCTGATGTTGTTCACATAACCATGTACTGATAAAGTACGAATATGTTTATTGTTTAAACTGATGGGATGATTGACATTGCTATAAATCCCAAATTACTATTTTGTATTCATGCTATACATGTTTGGGGTCCCTCGCATGATGTGATTCTTTTTAAATTATATTTGTTGTTGATTTCTAAATGAAAATAATTGAATACATGCACTACAGAAAACAGACCTCTGCACATATTAATGCACAGTAACTGTTTACTTGCTGAATGCAGGGCTAGAATGGTACTTCATCTGCCTCAGCAGGCAGAATGCATTTAGAACAGCACCTGACTGGACCTTAAAATACAATGCCAACTGGAAACAAAGCTGAACAGGTAAAAAAAGGGGATATATGGAAACTGACCTGACTGACATCAACAACATTAGTTACATTTCACATACAGTAATAAATGAGTTTCCTTATACACTCCTGTGTACTTTTTTTGCTAACCACCCTGATACACAGCATTGTTTCCACTGCAAACCTGCCGGTTCAGTCTCGGTCACTCAGTGTTTCGCAATATCATGCAAACTTCAAATATACAGTATGACTCCAGCTTAAAACGGAAATACTGTTGCTTTTTGCATTCTCCCATAATTCAGAGTCCAAACCACCAGTGAACCTACATGTGTCTACATGAGTTGTCTTTGGGGACTATTTCACCTTACAACACACTGTATGTACCCCTTCACCGTGAATTAATCAAAAAATATATTTTAGGCTAATATCTTTTTAAATCGAACATAAGCATTGTCCCAGATATCAGAATTCCATGCAAAAAGTTTCAGTGAGTTCATATGTTCACAGTTCATATGCAGTGCACAGTGGATTGACTTTTTACTGTAGTTATGTTTATATGCATTTATTCTGATGATATATTGTGTAATTATGAGAACAAACACACAGTGTGCAAGGAATGGGTTTTGAAATCTGGTTCCGGTTTAGAACAAGCTCCAAAATTCCAAGAACATGGTACCTGTTAAAAAATTTCAAAACACAATTTTGATTCTACTTTGGTGAAAAAAAGGAACTCAGGAAGCTTTAAAAAGCATAACTCCCCTGTGTAAAAGAGAAGAAAAGGTGCATATGTGGAAGTTTGATCTGTTTGATCCGAGTGCTGTCTCCAAACCCAAATGTCATATAAGAAAGCTCCACAGCGCTAGCATCTCGCTAGCACACCCCCTACAGTCTGCCTGTGATATGCCTTTCTTGTTGACAATGAGGAGAACGCTAACCAGGGAGAAAGATGAGGAGGAGTGGTGACGGCATTTGAAGTATGAGGGCTACATCCTTTCTCTGTTTCTGAGTCAACGTCATTTGAGTAATATCAGAGCTCAGTGCTGTCAATAAAGGCAGCAGCGACAGATGACCAGCGACAGATGACTGTATCAGTGAATAAAATGGAGAGCACTAAAAACGAAAGGAGTCTACCAAACACAAAGCAGTGTAGCTGGAGTGTAGCTGCAGACATGACTGACATTCTGTAAGAAAGCATAATGAAGTAGTGGCAGTCACTGTTGATATCGTTGCACTGATGAATCACAAAGCTGGAAGATAAAAAAGGAAAGGTGCTTTTAATTTCTAAATATTTGACAGCTTTTTTTACCATAGTGGAACTGAAACCTGGAATCTGTTAAAGGTACAGTAGTTTAGATTTGCTTTTTGATTAAGGCACTATACAAGACCAATCAGAGCCAATCAGAACAGAGCTCATTTACAGTCTTAAAGGTAGTAACAAAAGCAGCCTGTGTAACACTGAGGGTGGAGCATGTGTAACATGTAACATGTGTACAACATGGTGTCTTTAGTGCAAAAACCACACTATAGGTCAAAGTGGAGTACAGAGACATATGGGTCCTTTTACATATATATGTTTTTTGGGGTCAATTACTGTATGTCCCTCATAGATAGTTTTGTATGCTAACAGTTCTGGGTGCTTTTGTGTTCTAAAGTTTCTCGCGGTTCTGGATAAAACCAGACGTTTTCAGTGGTGATGTATTGGCTGGTTGCTTGGCTTGGGCCTGCGGAACGTGCTCTGTGTGAAAGCGTAACCGAAAGGTGTGCCGGCTCTCACCTCCTCAGGTTACCCTGGCAGGTATCCAGGTATGATAAATGTCCCCGTCTGACGAAAAGAAAAGAGGGAAGGGAGGGACAAACATGACGAGAAGGAACAACAAAAAATGACATTAATATCTCCCCTCCTGCTTTTGTGTTTTTCAAGAAAAATCTGCACTTTTCTCTCCAGGTGCGTGTTATTTCACGTTGGCAGTAACACGATCGGACACTAACGCAGAACACCTGCTCTGGAAATGAAATACAGCATAAAAATGTTATGAGTGTTTTCTGATTGGTTATGGTAATCACTCTGTTTAGCCCAATAACTGTAGAGGTCCAAATAAAATCCCAAAAACCAGATGTTTCCTTTATAGCCCAGATAAGAACACGCTGCAATGTAAAGTATGAAGGAGCCTTTAAACAAATGCTGAAAAAGTGATGGAGAACTAGTTAGTGTGACTCCCACTCACTTCCTCTCATTTTCATTCTGCAAATTATATCATCAAAAATTATAGTTAGAATAAAGCAGGGGAAGTCTCGGGGTTGGGGGCTGGACAAACTCAAACTAACAAACAAACAAAGAAAGAAATACGAGTGTTTAAAAAAATGATAGAAGTGCACTTTCAAAATTCTCCATATGTTCTCTGCATTCTTTTTTAATTCATTTTGCTTCTTCTGTTTTTCTCTCCATTGTCCTCGGTTCTTTTCTTGTTTTTCTTATGTCTTCATCATCTTTCTTATTATTCTTTTCCTCCTCCATATTAATTTTTCTCTACATTCTGTTTTCTGTCTGTGTTTCTCTTTATTTTCTTCAATTATTTTCTTTCTTTTATTCTTCTTTCTTTTCTATACATTTTTCTTTATTCCTGTTTCCTTCATTTAATTTCTTTCTTTTTCTCTCTCACGTTTCTACTTTACTTCATTATTTTCCCCTGTTGTCCATCTTTCTTTTTCTGTCTGTTCTTCTTTCTCTCCATTCACCCTTTTCTTCATTCTTCTTTCCCATGTTCATCTCTTTCCATCTATTTTCTCTCTTTCTCTTCACTCTACTCTTTGTCTACTTCTCTCCCTTTGTTTGTTTATTTATTTATTTTTCCATTCTTTTTTCTCTTCATCTCTCTCTAATTCTCTGTAATTTAAATTTTCCTTTTTTTGTTTAGTGTTTTTCTTGTATGTCTTCTATTAATGTCCTATTAATTTCTTCTTCTTTTACTCATCCCTTCTACGATTTGCTTATGTTTATTCCTCATTTTCTCTCAAACCTTTTTTTCACATTTTCTGCCATAATTTTTCATTCTTTTTCTTCTCAACATTCCTCTCTGCTCATTCTCCTTTCTATCTCTGACTCGTTTTCTCTACGTCTATCCTGTATTAAAGCTGTGTTGGTGTTCATAACTCTGATATAAGGTGCTGATATACTGTTTCAGATGCTGTATCTGAGAAGCGTTTGTCTGACTGTTAGTCCAGTGAAGCAATCTGATCTCTGGACATCACCACGGCCATGAAAACATCTCCATTGATCACATCAATAACATAGTTATTGATCACAGACAGTCCAGGCTAATCCAATCGGCGGCTGGTTTGTTTGAAGTTAAAAACGGTGTTGACCTGTTCCACTTTTGGACTTTTGCTCTGGGCCGCCCACTCAAACGCACACACAGGCAGGGAAAGTGTTATTTGTATTGTTACATTTACATTAAGTCCATTTTAATTGCATCAGCCACTAAACAGATCTCACAGTAATGGCCCTCACTGAGAAAATTGCAATCATCTGTTGGCTGGCTGGCAGTGTAATGGACAAACCTAATTAATCTAATCTTGTTGTGTTCCATTATAGCAGCACTTTATCATTTCAACAGATGGAGCATGAAGAAGTGAAGAACATGCTCCAGCTCCTGCTTCCTCTCGGTTTCTGCTGCAGTGTTACTGTTGGCCTTTAAGTATCATGAGCATGCACTTTACCCCGAACATTGTCCAGGAAAAGTAGTTCATAAACCGGCTGCATCATTAATATCCATTCAGGACACAGTGTCAGAGTAATTTCTCATAATATGCTTCAAATATAACCCAATTTACCCCCGACACTTAAAACTGCAGTAATGCTGAGTATTCTATAATAGTACACACTGTAGCTTTGTCACTTTAAGCTCAGCAACTTGGGACACATAGTTGGTTTCTATTATTACTTTCAACAATAAACACCATGCCAAAACAATACTACTGCTACTATACAATTTATGTTATCCTGGCAAAATATATTTTTTACGGTATTCTATTCTATTCTATTCTATTCTATTCTATTCTATTCTATTCTATTCTATTTTTCCTAGTCCAGTCTTTGCATTTTATTGTCTTGTCTCTATATTCAGTTCATTTTTCCTATATGTGTGCTCTATTTTAACAGTAAAATTCAATTATAGAAATATTCTACTATAGTTTTACATTTCATTCAATTATATTCTGCTTTATTGTAGTCATTATTTTAGTTAATTTCCTCCCTGCCGACACCATTCTGCCGTGTCTTGTGTTCTATTCTATAATGTTCTATAATGATATTCTACCCTGTTGTAGTCTAGATTATTTTACATGTAATGTTCTATTCTATTCTATTCTATTCTATTCTATTCTATTCTATTCCGGATTACTATACAAAAGCTTATAATGAGCTATTGTACGGTGCTATATTTTTGTTCTGGTCTATTCTAATATAGTCTTATTTATGCCTATTCTATTCTATTCTATTCTATTCTAGACTAGACGAGACTAGGCTAGACTAGACTAGACTACTATAGGATGCTCTATTCTATTTAACTGCTTTATATGTTTTTAGCTTTCAGTAACTTAACTAGAACAAAAGATGCATATTGTATTGTATTATTCTTGTTTCGGTCCATTTCTGGTCTTTTTGTCAGTGTTTGTGAAGTTAATTCAGAGAATAATGTTTAACAGTAAAAGATACAGTAAGTGTACAATATCTGTTACAGTGTATTATGAAGAGCCTCTAGGGGGCACATTATGTCCAATAAGAAACTGTGAATACTGTCTGGATGAGGAGTTTGACCTTTAGAAGCTACTGCCCAGTGGCATCACTACCCTACATGTAAATCAGATCTTTTAAAATCATGCCTAAAACAGACATGCACAGCACTATGCTGGCAAGTCTGTGTATTAATTAAAAGTACCAATGGCAAGTTCACCATCTGTACCTTTATACACTACTGTTTTCAAATAACCAGACAAATGAATTCAAACTGAATGTAGCTTGCGAATAATAATACATATTAGTGTGATTAGTATATCTTGCCATGCTTTCCTCAAACCATGTAGAGTTCAGTAAGGTCTAATAGACTTGATAGCTGGAATCACTTTCTCAGCAAACTCAAGCAGTAGATATTTGGTAGGTTAGATTTGGAATGATATATTCTAGACAATATACTGTAGTTCCAAATCAATTTGTATTTTTAATGTTTTGTATTAAATTCATACACATGTATTTTTACTTTTAAAATTGATTTATTTAGCTATTTTATGAAACTGTTCATGTAGTAATCATCATTTGTAGCAACCATGTAATAATTTAGACATGCAGTTAATACCATTCACATTGGTGGGGTATAAGATCCTATTACTAGTTGCATTAACCTTATAACTTCAATGCTGAAAGTAAAGGAACAAACTTCAAACGTGAAATGTCTTGGCCGACTCCATTTGGATAAAAAAGACTATTTCATTTTTGCCACCTGTTTTTAGGAACTATCTCCTCCTATCTCATCTTCCGTGCAGATTTCTACAACCTCTACAATATTCTTAGGCCATTTTGCATGCACAACTTGTTTACGATTGACCCACTGATTTAATAGATCTACCACTATGCCTAATTATTGCTCCTGTTTTCCCAAACATACTTTTGGTGATTGCAGCCAAAGGGTTCAATATTTGCTTCTTCAGTCCACAGCCCTTGTTTCCTAACACCTTTTGGCCTATCTGTGATAATGTCGCAGGTAAGGTTTCTTTCTGATAATTCTTTTATGCATCTAGAATTGTCATCATCTGACAGTTCCTAATGACAACTGTTGATCAAACTACTAGACCTAATTAGTCAATTAAGCTAATTAACGCTTTTGGTGTGTAGCGCTAATGTAGTCCTAAATGCAGCTAGCACCAAAAGTCAAATTGAATTGAACTGAACTGTGTCATGCTGTATTCTTAAGTTCTGAGGCAGTCCGGACTTCTGCACATGCCATAATTACACTTTTATTTATTTTTAAAAAGCTCACTGACGATTTATGACAATATATGAAATCAGGGTTACTTACTTTTACCTAAAACTATATTCTGATATGGTAGTTCTAGTATTTGGATGAGCAGTAATGACATGAGTCTCTGTGTTGGTGGATCAGAAAATCATGTAAAGGTCTGATTTGTGCTGATGGGTTTTGGCGAGTGACTGTCGTTGCACTGCTGTGGTGCGGTGAACTATTTCTCTGGTTAAAGTGCATTATGAAAGCTGTGTGGTCTCTTTACCTTGACTGTGCCATTACCTTCAGCACAAAATTCAGCTGCAGCTGCAATTTACGTCTTGACTGAAGGGTCTGCTTTTATACTCAGTCAGTACGATTCGTGTCCAGTTTGTAGAGTGGTGGGATCAAAACGTCACTCGTAGTGTACATAAACTGAACAGTAATGAGTTCAGACAGTCTTTGTGGAGGAAATGGGAGAGCTGCAGTGATAAACAGGTTACAAAGATTTATCTTTTTGTTTTTAACATATATCTACTACTTTTAGTTTGGCCTTGAAGGAGGTAAGATTGCCAACACGTTTACAACTTCGGAAACTTGGTCCAAACCATTAACCATTAGAAGTCAGTGATAACAACAGGATCATATTATGTCATATATATTATTTTGTGAAATTATAATATCACTGAAACAAGTAGAAAAATACTCTGGAAGGTTGATAATGTAAGCATTCAATCCATCCCATTTGCGTTTGTAAGAAAGAGTTTTTATTTTGTGATTCGAATCTGATGAAAAAAAAAAATTATTTACTTACTTACTTATTTAGTTTACGTTTTGCAATCATTTTGCCTTTTTTAGATGCCAGAACAAACAAAAGTCAGAGTACAGATGCAAATGGGTTTATACAGAATGGAAATCAAACATGAAGAAAATAAATAAAATCCTATAGCTAAATTATGTAATTCATTTTGTAGTTATGGATGTGCAGACATAAGGCTAGAGCCAAAAGTGAATAGCAATTATTTTATTGACCTACAGCAAATATCAGGAAATAGAGAATATTAGAAATCAAGGCATAAATGAGATCAAAGATCCAAAAGTTTCATGATGTCTCATGGTGTCACAAATAAGGGATGATACGATAACTAGTGGAGAGCATAACAATTACATAAAGTACAATTGGATGGTGGATTACATTAAGGCTTTTAATGGCAAAGGCCATGAACTAGCTTTGAAGTAGAGGAATGAAAAGGTACGAACTGGAGTGTACAACCTTTCCATAATGTGGAAGTTCTTTACATTTACATTTAAGGTATTTAGCAGACGCTCTTATCCAGAGCGACTTACAACCGTGCTAGTGTTCCGTTGGATAATATTCCAGCTAGTACAGGAAGTTAAGAGCCTAAAACTCACCATGAGCTCAGACACTGCCCGAACAGGGGCCAGTGCTGGTACCTAGAGATTAATACACAGACATAGAGCAAGTAAACCATTACCTGGCAACCCCAGCCCAGTGCTCATTCCTACAGAGGAGAAAAGGTCATAAGTACAACACAATACACACAATTTTTATATAAATTAAAACTTTAAATTATCCTTCACACTCCTATGTGTCTTTAACAAAGTTAGATCTATTAATATCCACTGAAAGGTTCTTTGAAATCAAACTTCCTAATTGGTACTTGTGGTTCCAGGAAAAACTTGTGTAAAACTTTTCTATGATATTAAAGTTCTTTAAACCTGAAAAAGGTTCATCATACACTGTTTTTTGTTTTAACAAACCACCCGATGTTTTTCATATATATAAATATAAGGTTCCTAATTAGTTCTTGCAGAAAAAAAACTTTCACCTTGTACAGAACCTTTACAATTTAAAACACTCATACATATCTTTTGCAAGGTTAGTTCTTTAAAAAATGATCAATTGAAGGGTCTTTTAAAACAAAGGACCCAATTGGTACTTGTGGTTCTTAGTGGCATGGAATCTTTCCATGATGTGAGGGTTCTGTAAACTTCTGTTCTCCACACTTGCACATCTTATTTATTGTTTTCAATTGTTCTTTTAAAGTACATAAGCAGGTTCTTTAGAGAGTGAGAGCCTGCTGTGCCATTACTCCATAGAAGCCGCTTTATTTTTAAGGCTCCAGGCCTTTATCAGGGTTTTGGTCCATTACTTTAGTGCTGTAGAGACTTTAATACTTTAACCGCCACTGTTTTACATCCAAGAGCCACTAAACATTTCATCAAATGAATTATTCTAAATCAAAATGTGTTTTTCTTACTACTTTGATGTAGTTTTCTCTCCCCCGTCTTTTCCTGGCACCCTGCTCTCTCTGCTGCAGCTCCGTGTCCTTGGACAGCCTTTCATGTGCTGTGAAAATAGCATGCTCCATTTATCTGGAATTGTCTTCATGTGCTGGTTTGGGATTATTCGTCCCCTTAGCTCAGACTCCATGTGTGGTTTAGAGTCTCTGAGCCTCTGAGTCTCTCTGTTACGAAGGCTTAGTTGTCTGATTGTATTCTAGTTCTATTGAAGCGATAACATTTTCATTGAACATATTATTCCCAAGTCATGGTACCCTACATATACAAAAGCATAGAGACAGCTACTTTTAGCTCCACCCATTCATGACACACTCTGCTTAATCTCCATAGAAAAACACTGACCAGTAGAATGGGCATGCTCTGGAGCCGTCAAACATGAGGACACCATGTCCAATGCCAGACGTGGACTTGAGGGGTATCAAGCCCTCAGCATTGGGCTGTGGAGAAGTGTAGCTTGGTTTGAAATGAGCTGGAGTGATCATCCCAACTTTGGAACCTGACATTACTAAAGCTCCTGTAGCTGAATGCAATCAAATCCGTACTGTAATCTAAACCTCAATTTCTAGTGTAAAGCCTTCCCAGAAGAGTAAAGGCTACTGCAGAAAAGGGGACACATTTGCTATTAATACTCTTGATTTCAAAAGAAACACTAGAACATCTGGACATCTGTACTTTATCAGTGATGACCCTCAGCATTAACAACACTGGATACTGTTGCTGTATTTCAAATTATCACATGTAATAACACCAAACATACGACAAAATTACACCATATTCACTCAAAAATGGTTCTGCAAATGGTTCTTTGAGTGATTCCACAGAAGAACCTCTTTTGGTTTCCTAAAAACTATGTTTGTAAATGAGATATTTGAGGGTGAAGAATCTGTAAAAGGTTAAAAGGGTTGCCAATTTTAGGGGTTCTCTGTGGAATTGTTACATTGTGTGTAGGTTCCTCTAACCTTAAAAAAAAGTTCTCCACACTCACACTTCTTTACAGAAAATGGTACTTTGAATAACCTTCCATGGGAAGGTTCTCAAACAACCAAATGTCAACTGTACAACATATGATTGTGTAAAGATCCCTTTATGGCATTCTATTTTTAAATTAAAGGTTCTTTGTAGAGATCCCACAGAAGAGCCATTGAAAGACCTTCCAGTGGATGAGCAGTTTTTATATATGAGATGCGGAACCTTATTTCAAGTGTAATGTAAAGGTCCTATCTTAGTTTAAAACTTTCACAATCATACAGTCGCACATTTTAAATAACCTCCACATGATGAAGAGGTTCTCCACCAATAATAGATTTAAGAAGCCTTTTGGACCATTTATTGTTCCGACTGTAACTCTGATTATAATTTAAAATGTACGTGTTGGTATTTGTGAGGTGTTTTTATTTTTACGTTTCTCCTTGAAGGATTTTAAATGTACGCTGTGTTTAACTTTTTAGACAGGCTCTATAGTTATTATTAAATCTAGATTCAAACTTACAGAAAGTGTACTGACTTTAAGTACTGGAGCCAAACGCACCTAGCTTCCAGGCAGCTAATTCACTTAGCATTGCCGTGCCTCTGGTGTTTTCCTTCCTGCGCCCTTAAAGTTTCAGTGTTTTTCGCTGAGACTAATTTGCTGTCAGACGTGGGGTGCTTTCACAAAAGCAGGCAGACTCCAGAAATTAATTTATCCAAATAACCGAGCCCATGGGCGAGCAAGGTGGGGACGCTGGAGCGACCGGATCGGGCAAAGCCTCCTTTTGAAGTCTGGAATGTTTTGACTGACTTAAAACAGGCAACTGGACCGAGCGGATCAATTTCACTGACCCGCGGGATTTTTAACCATTTTCATACACGAGGAAGAAAACAAAGAATAAATGCCTTGGCTGATACGGGCTGACTTGACAATCAGACTAGAGGGGAAAAAAAAGCATGAAAAGGAAAATAAATGTGCAGCCGGTGGGTTTTTTGGTGGGTTTTGTCAACAACTGAAGACTGCAGTGAGATGTGGAAGGGAGATTCTTGTGTTTCAGCGGCAGAGGCTGTAAAATTTACATATTGCCACTGTCAGAACTAAACCACACACTCGAAAACACGTGTCAAATTAGCTTATATTACAAATTAATAGCATTTTCCTACAGGACAATGGACAGAGTTTGCTGGGACAGTGTGGTGCAGAATAAAAGAACTTATTGTCTTTATAGTATGTGAAAGATGGCAATATATAATATCATCAGTTAGTATTAGTGCAGCAAGTCAGAAGATAGCAAGGATGAAAAATATTCCTTCCATCTACTCAGCCTTAATCAAAAACAATGTGTTTGCTGATTGGATGGCTTATATCAGAGCATTAAGCTAACTAATCCCACCTTACTTCGCTATTCAGAGGGTACCCTATTGGCTGGCGTCTCCAATGTTAGCTGACTGGTAACTATATCGGTGCTGACTTGATGTCAACAGTGCTTTAATGCTTGATTTGTCTATTTTTCTTTCTACTTTGTTAATGCAGTCTTCCACCAATTAATCGACATATCCCCTTTTCAATTCCTCTTCTTCAGTTTGAGTAACAGTTTACTCTTTTTATTGGGAAAATAGGCTAGTATTCAGATTTACAAAATAATATGACATGTTTATATATGCATAGTTACAGTTGCTAGGCTATGAAGACACAACTGAGCATGCCAAAGCTACTGTACCACCCTGAGGCAGATCAATGCTGCATGAGTAGTCAGTTAAGAATTTTAAAAGTTTGTTGTTTCATTGGTGAAACAGCTAACCAGTGATCTTTCCCTGAATTTTGAAATTCCTAAGAGGTTAATTAGGTGGTTAATTACTGGACACCCCACTACTGGAACACACTGTATTTCACACCTTGACTGCATGCATGTTTGTTTCAATTACAATAGAAAATATCACCCGGCTAATGTTAGTCTCACAGAACCAGACATGACATCATATGATATTTTGGCCAAAATATATTGGGGGGGTTGGGTGTGGGGGGGGTGGAGGGGTTAGTAGTGTTGACTTATTAGAGCAGATACAAGCTTACAGTAGTTGTGCTGGTTAGCTCATCAACCATTTTGACTGCACTGTGGACTTTACAGTGGACCTGTTCTACTTTATGGCAAAATCTGCAGTAGTCCAGCACCAGTCCAGTCCAGACCAGTCCAAATCTATCATACCCAGTATGTGTTGAATTTCAGCATGTAGCCTGGCTACTGGCAACACAATCAACTACTGTGCCATATACCAAAATACTGAGTAGTTGCTGCTCTGAATGCACATGCTATAATATGCCAATATATACTTAGAAGTGGAACCACAAACTATAGCATGTGCATTCTGTTTGATTTAATATATCCAGAATGTTTAGCATATTATTTAGAATAATGTGCAAAATACATGACATCTCAGAACCACCAGTTTAAAACAGCTTTCTCTTTGTTGTACTGGACAAGGCTCAAAAACAAGTCCTCCTTACACTGAAAATGAGACAGTATAAAGATGATAACATGCCCGATACTGTAACCTTGTAAACTCTTCATTGCTCCAACACTAGTATATAACAGTACAGACAGAGAAAAGTTCACCCGACACATATTTTTGAGGCACACATTTTAGAGCAGAGCATTTCCACATTTATTCCTCATTTTGTTTATTTTTATGGATTTTTAGTAAATAATGGTCAAAAGCAGGAATTTACTGTGCTGCTGCCCTTTTTTCCGCCTGGGTTGGTAAGTATGTGGCTGCAAGTGAACACGCGCACAGTTAATCAACACTTCTGCTTTATTAACTGCAGTTATGTTTTGAATGACACACTCAGTTGGCTTTAATAAAGCAGCAGTAAAAATCCTGTGTTATTAAATCAAGCGTATTAAACCTCCAGGGTGATAATTAAGGCTGGTGTGGTTTAAAGAGGCCAACACAAGTAACCCAGAGAAACAGGCCAGCCTGAGTAAGGGGCACTTAAGTTTCCACCTCAATAAATAATTCAGCGCTCTACTGTCCTGTTACAGCGCACTGAAATCCCCAATGACAGCTTTTTATAACCTATGACTCAGAGAGCCATTATAATCCTGACATCTCCACACAAACCACACCTCTCTCTCTTTCTCTCCTATCTTAATCTATCTTTCTATCTCTCATTTCTTTAGTTCTTTCTCTGCCTGTATCTTTCTCTCTCTATGTCTCTGTTTGCCTTTTCCCATTTTTGCTTCTGCCTCGCTCTTTTTTTGCCGTTCTCTTTTCTCATTGCTATTTCTCTAGTTCTGTCTCTCTTTTCTTTCTCTCTGTATCTGTCTCTATTTGCTTTCTGTCTTTTCACTGTCTCTCTCTTTGCACCCTCTCTTTCCTTTCTCTCTATCTCTACTTGCTTTCTCTTTCTTCTTTCTTTCTCTATATCTTCTTTTTGCACTTTCTCTTCTCTTTTCTTTCTTTATCTCTCTCCTTTTTTTACCTCTCCCTCCTTGTTCCTCACTTTCTTTTTCTTTCCCTCTTCCTTCTGCCTCTCTTTGCTCCCTCTCTTTCTTTCTTTCTTTCTTATTCTCTTACTTTCTTTTTTACCTCTATGCCGACCCTCTCTCTTTCTTTATATGTTTTTACACTTATTTCTTACTCTCTTTTACTTTCTTTCTTTCTTTAATCTCTGTCTTCAGTTTTTTTCATTCTCTTTCCCTCTCTCTCTCTCTGCCATTTGCTCTGTATTTTGTCTGTAACTGTAATGAAAGGATAATTTTAGGAAAGTTGATGAACTTGTTCTGCATACATGGTGTGATATATCATACTGACTTGTCGTATATTGTCGCTCTATCATTTAAATAATTTAATATCATTAAATCACAATGAATGGACCAATTAATATGTACCAAAACTACTTATTACATTAACTCATATTGGAATGTTTTTCCTCTTTATGGATGGAAATCAGTGGAGACTGGGGTGAACGATAGCTCTGACTGCAGAACATTAGTGGTTGTTTATGCTGAAAGAACATCAGACACTATTTGACCCCTTTAAGCTGAAGGCTTTGTATTTTGCCAAATGCAAAGGCTGGGTGATGTACAACAACCGCTTCCTACAGAACTTTTCATGGATGGTTCTTTATAGAACATTTAATGAAAACAAGTGCAAATGTAAAAAATCTATATGAAGTTTAAAGAACCTCCACACCTTGTAAAAGTCCTACACTGTCAGTAAAAACAATGGACTGTACTAGGTCAAAGTAGTGCTAACTTCAGCAAACATCTCTGCCATATGATACGTTTACTGCAAAACCGTTACTTTGAATTGACTTGGACAAACATGGACACTGACGTATTACATTGACACACTTACTGTCTTTTATTTACTTATGTATGGCAAGAACTGCATTGATGTCTTAACTAGGCCTCTTTACTTGAACATCTGGCTGTGTATTTTATATACTGAACATCTATACTGTAAGCTGTATGGCTGTTTAACACGTTACCTTAACATTGTGCTGCTATTTTCATTACCTGCACTGTACACTTTATGCATTCATCTGCTGTTTACCACCACACACTTAATTGCACATTCTGAATTTCACACCTGGCTACCTCAACATACTGTATATATGTACACTTATACTGTATAATATGTACACTTAGCTAATATGAACACTCAGCTGTATTTCTCTTTTTGCATTCTGATGCATAGAACATCCACACCATATATTGGTAAAGAAAAATGATATCTGGTTTGGACTTCTTCCATGATAATTCATCAAGGACCATTTGTTCTAAACACACCCTAAACACACTTTAAAGGGTTCTCCACACATAAATAGTTCTTTAAAGATGCAATACACTGCTCTGGTATCGCTTTATTCAGTGTGGCACCTTTGTGTTAAAGGCTGCTGTAGAAATTGACGTGTAGGTTATATATGGACTCTCAGAGTTTATTATCTGATGCACAGTGTTAATTTAAAATCGCTAATATTGATATGAGTGAGAGAAACTCAACTTAATAACAAAAGTGAACAGAAAGAGCTCATGGCTTACAGCCGTACTGAAGTCATTGTGGAGGGGAATAAATCTCCCACCGGTGATTAAGTGGTTGATGGTGGAGTTAGTGCAGAGCTAGTGGTAGTGCACCAGTGGAACTGGCCTAGGGAATGCTGGGAAATAATTTAATGTCCCATATGCAGGTGTGGCCTCCTACTGAGCGAAAGACCACCATAGAAATGAAGCAAACTATTAGCTATTAACAGTTCTTTTTACAAATCTACAGCACGGTAATTAAAGCCCCTGGCCCCCAATGCCTATACATCACACCAGAGCATATTATTGATTTTCTTTCCCCAGTTCATAATTATCCTGCATTATTTATAAAGAGAGATTGATGGCTTTTATATGTTGCTGACCCTTTTACGTCACCTCGGACCCCCCTTTCCTTTCCTCCCTGCTACCTATTAATTATGAAATACTGTGGGGTTTTTCGGCCGTTTGCTTTTATGGGCTCTTCCTGTTGAACTTGGTGCTGTTTTTAAACGGCTGCAGAAAGTAAACGTGGACAAAATCCCAGCAGTCTTAAGTCATTCGCATATTATGTCATAAGTGAGTGTCGAAGCGGCTGTGTTCTTTAGCTGGGCTGGGTTTTGCGAGTCAGACTGTACAGTGTAAATTTAAGGTTGCTCTCTGCAGCATTAACAGTTTTTCTCTATTGCTAAAACACATTTAACGACACTGGAGTCGACTTAATTTCATTGGGGTCAGCGTCATTGTCACTTTCTTAGCAAAGCAGAAGTGTTCTTTTTGCAAATGTGTTAACACATTCTCATTGGCTTCAATCTTTTTTCACATACGTTTACAGAACAGCTCATAGAAAACACTGTCATAGTTATATCTACTTCCAGCAGTGGTTCTAGAACGTTCTGGGAAACAAACATGCCCTGAGGATGTAGTCAGACTCTCCACGTTTTCCGTCTCCAGTCTGCTGGTGGGGTGCTATCCGACTTATGACACTCGTTCAAGCCAATGCTCTTTTATTGCTCACGGCAGAAGGGAAGAACCACTGCTTAGTGCTCACTGAAGTGGCCTGAAATAGCAGGCAGATTAAGCTATTTGTCCCCTGTGTAAGTGAGCAGGGTTCAGTCCCCAGATGCACTCATCAGGCCTCTATAGTTTTATGCTTATGGAATGACATCTCTCTATCACTGTATAATATATATAAGGTTTGCTCTGTTCATTGCAGGTCCAAACAATGTGTTAATCACAATAACAAAAAAAGTATGATTTATCATGCAGCACTGACAGCTTTATTTCTCTGTACTCTTTCTACTCTGTGCTGAACATTTTAAACATCAGTGCTACAGTGTTTCAATATTACTGTAATATTATTATAATAAGTCTCACATCTGTGGCTCTTTATCATTCATGTTGTCGTACAAATCAATAAACAGCTCTAATCACTGAATGAGCTCTGAAAATACAGGGCATTCAACAATTAAGGAGCCTCGTTCATCTTTTATCCAGTGATATGCAACGGTGGCTCACAGAAAGCTCAAGTTCTACACATTCAAGCTTCTGATGCGAACAAGGAGGTTTACACGGTGTGACTCCTCTAGCAGCAGAATGGCTTTCGGCTTTGTTTGTAAGTAATGCCACCAAATAATACAGTTATTTAATATGAATTAGATAATAAAATAATGGTCAGTAATGAATAACAAACAGTGGTCAGTATTAGAGCCCATACTGCCCCTTCGACTGTTGCTCTAATGAATATTCTGCTGGAGGTTGAGAGAGATGTTCCAGGCTTATCGGCTCTTGTTGAGGTCATATAACCGGCCGTCCTGCTGTGACCCCTGGAATAACTTACACACTCGTACACCCTCCTGATCCTCACTGTCAGCGCCTCCCTCCGTGCATGTGTGAGGTGATTTCATCAACCACTCGCTCAGCTGGAAACTGCAGCTTTGCTCTCTTAGGTTTGAGCTTGTAAAAAGTCATTTTCCACCTACAGAGGTGCAGATAGCTTTTTCAGCAAGTACTGATCAAACAGCATAGTGGGTGGACTGAGTTTAAAGGCTCCTGAACTGTGTCCACAGTCATGAAGTCGGTACTTTCATTAAGGAGTGCTGTTTTTTCCCATTGTTCAGCTGAAGTCTGTAGCAAAAGTTTTGTTATTGAAAGGTACACAAAGTCATTCAGAGTGTTTGATGTAAACTAGTTTAATTTGGAGACATTCTAGAGGTTCCTTTACAGTGGTCTTAATATCATTACTGGGTCTACAACCCAATTTATTTTTTCTTCCTTTCCTTCCTTTGCTTTACAAAACCACAAGAGAATGTTCATGTGTTCTTTTTTAAATGTTAATAAAACAGTGAAAACTTGCTTTAAAATGTGCTTTACAACATCCTGCATATATCCCTCCACCATGAAAGGATTTAAAACGTTGTTTTAGGCCAGAATCTTCCTAAAACTCATGTGAACATCTGAGGGAAGGCCTTGAAGTTCAGCCTGAAACGTCATGTCTTTAATTAAACGATGAAGTTTTCCATGGTATAGAGTGAGTGTGAAACCTTTTTTCATGAGGACAGTACTGATTTTGGTTACACCTCATTCAAGAGCTGCTTAAAGCACCTTTTCCATGGTCTAAAACTTGTCTATGAAACCATATCTGAGAAGCCATGTCTGTCTGAGACATGTTCATAACCATTTTATGTAATAGCGTTCTGTGAAGGCAGATGTGAATGTGCCACCACAGTAAATAAATGTGACTTGGTCTGGGAATGTCTGAAAAATCCTCTTTAAATTGTCATTGCAGGTGTATTTTCTATCACAACCATATAAAAAAAGCAAACCTTGTATCAACTTGCAGGTAATAGAAATTGTATAAAAAGGCAGTTTGACACCAGACACAGCTCTGTAAATGCTAATATCCAGAACCACGAGGTGATGCTTGTTATTTCACAATAGATGTGACCTGTATGCATCATGCAACAAAGTAACAGAAGTGGTTTCTATATGCATGTAAATTATGTAATAAAAACTTACTTACTGCCATGACGGTTGCTAGCTTTTCCATCATGTGGGGTATAGCTATATGAATGTGGGAGATGTAAGATGCGTTAATCTACTGGAGATTTTCATCACCTCATCAAGAGGTAAGACATTAGCTGATTTGTTTATTAGCCTAGCCTGTATACTGCATTGTGGCATGAACACTGTATTTCTTTATGGCTTCCTGCCCAGAAACTGATAGCATGCTTTGTGTGGTATATGTCAAAAATAGGCCCAAAGTGTGTTTTTGAGCTTCAAGGTGTGAAAGGCTTTCTTGATTAGTATAGGAGTGCACTGCAGCCAGCAGGGTACAGCGTGTCATTAAGCGTCATGTAGCGTGTCATGTAGTGTTACTTTGTTAGTACTACGTTTGGTGTGAAATGGACTGAGAAGCTGAAACATGGATGCACATAAACCATTTTAAAAACAACATATTGTTCTTGCTATAAAGTTATTCTTCTTTTTATCATCTTTCTATATTTTGTCCAGCTGTCCTTGCCATTCTTTCTTCCATCTTCAAAACACCTAACTGCGCAGTCTGTTATACAAACATTTGTGAATGGGCCATTTTAAAGAGTTCACCAAATTTACGCATGGTCCTGTAATAGGATGCTATGACTGCAACATGTCAGTTCATGAAATTCTTCTCAACTAGATACTTAATGATCAACTGTGAGTAACTGTATTACTATGAACTGGAAGCATTTAGGAACCACAGCAACTCCCATGTAAAGTTACTAACCAGGGTGGCTGAGCACATAGTGTGTACAAGTCACCAACGCTCTGCTGACTCAGTAACTGCAGAATAACTTCCAAACCTCCTCTGGCATTAACTTCAGCACAAAAAACTACTGGGCGCTTTGTGGCATTGCCGTGGCCGAGCAGATTTGAATGGAAGCCTTGTATCACCAAGCACAATGTCAAGTTTACAACACTCTATCCAACTTTTGCCATTGTGCTTGGTTACTGTGAGGCTTTCATAAGTGTGCAACTATACTCTGGAGTAGTGGAAATGTATTTTGTGGAGTGATAAATCATGCTTCTCTATATCGCAGTCTGATAGACAAACCTGGGTTTGACCAATTTCAGGAGAACGTTACCTGCCTGACTGCACTGTGTTGCCTGTAGAGGGACAGTTTGGAGAGGGACGGATAATGCTATGTGGTTGATTTTCAGGGGTTGGTCTAGGCCTCTTAGTTGCAGTGAAGGAAATCTTAGTGCTTCAGCATACAAAGACATTTTGGACAATTGTATGCATCCAACTTTGTGGAAACAGTTTGCGAAGGCGCTGTTCTGTTTCAGCATGACTGTGCCCCAGTGCACACAGTTGGGTAAGGTTGGGTAAGTTTGGTGTAAAAGAATTTGACTGGCCCACACAGAGCCACTGACCTTAACCTCATCAAACACTTCTGGGATTAACTAAAACAGAGATTGTGAGCCAGGTCCTCTCGTCTAACATCAGTGTCTGACCTCACAAATGCTCTTCTGGATGAATAGGCTAAAAATCCTATAGACACATTTTAAAATATTGTGGAAAGCCTTTCCTAAAAGAAAGGAAACCAACTTCATATTAATTCCTATAAATTCTTATGGAGAATGGGACATCACTACATGTGTAGGTGTAATGTGTAGGTGTTGCAATACGTTTGTTGGTATAATTAATATATAAGTTGATTTAATGAGTTAAATAAATAAATAATATAATATAATACATTAAAATAAATAAAGAGTAAAACATGCAGCTGCCTAAACAGCTGTCAGCATTAGCTGGCTAACAAGACCAGCTGTTTACAAAAAAATTCAGAAGAAGAACTCTAAGAAACTCTTGTTTGTTGCCATGGCTCAGAAATCTGACCTAAAGAAAACCTGCACGCTTTAATTCAGATAGTTTAACCATCCAATAAGCTAACTTCTGTTTTTAACTATTGATTCTGTAAATTGAACTATTTTTAAGTATATCAGTCAATGTGATCGTTTATGATTTAACAGGTTGTTCATGAAACATGTTTCACCAAGTTGATAAAGGTGTGACTGCTTCTTGCTGAGTTTCTAGTGAGTTTAGGATGCTTTATATTATTCAACTCAAATCCAATTTAGTTTTATGCAGAGTTGGAGCAAACAAGTTGCATGAACGTTTGCATGGTCTAAAGCCTAAAGCTGAAAAATAGTGCCTCTACTTTTAAAATTGCTTCTCAGGCCAGCTCTACCTCTCAGCCAGGGGCGTCACTAGAGATTTATGGATGGAGGGGCTAAGCCTTTACTAAAAGGGTCTGAGGGCATGTTTCCAAAAAAGGCTGCTCACCTTAACTTGTAGAGTAGCAATGGACAGGAAATTCCACAAAAAATGGAACTGGTCAAGCTGGCACACAGCCCATCAGTCTCTTTGTTCTTTGTAGTTTTTATTAAGAACAGATCTAGTCCAAACATACATACTATAGCTTTCCAAACACATTTATTACTCAAGCACTGCTATTTCTTCCCTCTAAGATAAGATTCAGGTCCTAAATATGTTATTTAAATACGCACACTATAGATCAGTTCAGTCACAGTGCAAGTAGATATTGTGTGATTTTATCGCTGTACCTGGCTGACCCAAAAGCCATGACTGCGGACATACAGCCAGCAGTGATGCCCTCCATGAGTCATCCTGTTACTGCTAGCACCATTGGCAGATGTCTGCACAATGCAGGACTACAGGCACGCAGCCCATTACAAAGACTGCCCTTAATACTACATCAGCATCGCCAAAGAAAGCAATGGTGTCATGCCAGACTGCCATGGAGTGACTCACAATGGCAACATCTTCAGTGACGAGTCCTGCGTTTGTCTTAGTGGAGGCAACCAACAAATCTGTGTGCGGAAGCACCGTGTTCAGCACCAAGATGAACAATTTGTTGTCACGCATCATGAGTGCAGAAGGTCTGGTGTCACTCCAACTCCAACACCACTACCGGAAAACCTGCAGTAACAGTGTGAGAATATTCAAGCTGCATAGGATGGATTAGCACAGGACACCATTAGGAACCTCTACAACTCCATGCTGAGACATCTGGCATATTGTGTTAGCAAACATGGTCCAACGCCATACTGAGAGACACTACTTCTGTATGTGTATCTCAATAAATATTATCCATATCAGTCTAAATTGTTCATCATGTATTGTTCTTGTTAACATTTATCATCCTTCCCAATAGCATTGCAAACCAACTCTTCCTTCTGGGTGCAACTATTCTTTTGATGATGAGTGAATTAAAGAAATAATATTTCAGCGTTAACTCCAGTGTTAAATTACATGGAAATTTAAACAACACTCCCTCACTTTCTCCTTGACTGTTACCTTTCTCAGAAATGCTTATTTATTTAGCTCTGTCAGACAGCGCTGCCACCTCGTAACTACCATCTGTATCATGTACTCATATCGTAGTTCTGTGCGCATTATGCAGTATAGCCTATTGCCTTTTCTTTGCCTCACATAAAATTAAAGTTAGCTAACTAGCTAACAAGCAGCGAGGAAAAAAACTTGATAGCCACCTACACTGATCACCATTTATCCAAATCCATTGCAGGTATCCTTACTCTGTAGCTACATCTGACTGGATGATATATATTTTGAATAAGGTCTAATCTTTATTTTCATACACATATAGATAAAATCCTGTCTTGGCTTCAGTGCTTGCTGACTCTCTTTACTTTGGAGAGTGAGTAGCACCAGAGACCCTGTCCCAGGTCTGACATGATTAGCTTACAACTCACAAAGTCTAGTATGATTGGTTAACAACTTGCAAGATGTTATATGATCATCTGAGCCAGCATTAGACATTTCCCCAGTACTAAACTCTGCTGTCTCCAGGAGATTGGCATCTCCTGTTGATCTATCAACAATCAAGTCAATCTCTGATAACACAGAGGCAGTTTTCACTTTTTTGTCACAGTATGCTGGGAACTTGGAGACATGATAACATTGTTCAATGATGAAAATTCAAGGGTAATACTATTAATAATGTAAACCAATAATTTGTATTAATTTGGGTGTGGGGGGGCTAATATTTATTAATTTATTTATTTGGCGGAGGGTATGGGCTTTGTTGGCTTAGTTAGCCTTTTTACATTTATGGCATTTAGCTGACGCTCCTATCCAGAGCGACTTACAAGGCTAGTCATATTACAGGGAGGCCAGTGTAGTGTTAGGAGTCTTGCCCAAGGACTCTTATTGGTGTAGCACAGCATAGTCACCCAGACAGGGAAGACAGGGATTCTTGAGGTTTGCAAAGTATTACAAACAATTCCCATTTCTATACTTCTATACTTTGCCACTTTTATACTTCTATACTTTGCCAAACTGTTAAAAGACAAAAACAATATTTGTAGATCTGCAGAAGTTCAGTTCCTCAGTAAACATCCGCATGTGTGCTGGTCTTTTTTTAACACTTTTCCAATGAGAGAAATAAATGGTGTATTTGTGGAACAGATGCAGCGTGACTTCATCCTGAAGACAGATGCTGTAAGTCCACAAGTATTTTGCATTTCCCTCTGATTGACAAAGGATTAGAGCTATTATTCCTGCAACGCATGGCGGATATTATTACTGTGCAGGACACGGTATTAATGCTCTTCTTTTGGAGGTGATTATGATTTCTATTTTAATGGCTTACATAACCATGCTGCAGTAGAACAATCACCATGTTAAAAGTTATTTTCAACATCAAACTCATCACCTTCTCTGTATAGTCTTGGCCACTGTATTTAGCAGCGCTGCACAGTTTATTGTTTGTTAATTGTTTTTGGGATTCTGGCTTTTGCAGTACTAACATAAATGAAACACTGCAAACTTAGGATATTCCAGTGAATGTCTGGATGAATTAAAGATTTTACGTGATTCATTCCTCTTCTACATCGCTTATCCTCCTGGGTCGTAGGGGCTGCTTCAACTTATCCCAGCACTCACTGGCCAGAAGGCAGGAAGCACTCTGGACAGGATGCCAGTCCATCACAGGGCGTGATTCAAATGTAAAAACAATATAAAGTAAATATAGCAGACAAAGCTATGACCTTTTAATATCCACATGGTTTAATGTATATTTCACCTGCAATACTGTGCTATGCAAATGTCATAGACCATCCTTCATTTATTTAATTTCCTGGCTGGAACATGAACAGTTTTGACAGGATAAATAAACGAAAGATGGTCTAAGACTTTTGCATAGCACAGTATTGCAGCAGCAATCATGAACTTATATCAAAACTTAATCATTAAATATAATTCATTTTTTGTAGGAGACTTGCTTTCAAAGATTAAAAGAAATCTGCAGGTATAATTTTCCACACCTCCAAAGTTCAATCTTAGAAGTTAGTTTAAGTTTTTTCCACTCAGAAGTCACCGAACCCCAAATAAATTCAGTGATGCTGTCAGGTTAGTCCTCTAACAGCTTTTTTGATTTGTCCTTTTTCTTTTCTCAGCCGTGGCTACTTGACAGCTACAGATAATCTCAGACCCATAACGCAATGGAAGATCGGCCATATGACTGCATGATGCAAAAGCATGTACAGGAATTTCAGTTCTGCTGGAAAACTGTAATTTGGCACAACACTGGCAAAGACCGCATCTGAAGAGAAAGACCCATGCTGCCTTACAGTAGAGTGATGTTACAGGATTTTATTGCAGGAGGTTGCAAACATTCATTGCTTATTTGTTGCAAGATTTACAAACACTGAACAAATTTTGAATGAGTGTATGCATCAGATAAATTTCACAGAAATCATGAAACCGAAATTATCATTAGATGTCTTTTGGAATACCAAATTGACTTCTTATTATAGCTAGCTGAAGACTGGTTACTGGACTGAATAGCTGTTGGAGTGTGACAGTATAGTGTTGCACAGTTCTTGTTTTGTGCCCACTCCTCCAAACTTACATAGTGCTACAACAGGCATTTCAAGACCGGAGCAGCAATGACAGTGACACTATTCTCCCAGTTATAAGTCAGTACCATCAAAATGAATTTCAACCTAATGTAAAATAAAACCCAGTGTTGCTTAATAAGCATTTTGCATAATGCATTTTCCTGACTTCTGCACAGTGCTGGATATTTGGATTATATTTTTCATATGTTTGCTTCTACTTGGTTGTCAGAAATTATTTTTCCCTATTTGATAGTTAATTTTTTACTTTAATGTATTAAGGTTTAGATTGTGAGGCATACCATTAAACTAAATGTGTTCACATTGATTTACATTTGTAGTGTCTAGTGTCTATTAGCCCCTGACTTTTCAACAGTTAACCTCTTCTATGGGTGTAGGTTTAGTCATTATTTATTATACATAATGTAGTCATTATTTCACTGAAATAACAATACTTCAACCAGCAGATGGTTTTAGACTACCTCTAACCACCAGCTTTAGGGATCTCATCAGCTTTTAAATAGGTTGAGTCTGTCGCAATGGGCCGTTTACTGCGACCTGACATTGAGTGACATGTGCAAAGGCTGTTTATCCCTCATATAACCCCCCTTCCTGCCCCCTCACTAAATTAGAGTGGCTGTTGCTACAGCCTTGCTTTTCCTTCTGCTTACTCACAGAAGAGCAGGAGTAAAGGCAGTGGTTCAGGAGTTCACTCTTTGGACGGCAGCCAGAACTACTTAAGGGTGGTGACGTCTTTCGGGGACAGGTGCTGCAGAGAGTGACATAATATTGGCCGAGGCCGAGACGCTGACATATTACAATGCAATCGGCTGCCAGAAAAGTAATTATCCTGTCAATATACGTGAACATTCTGTGATGGGAACATTTGCTAATACACGCTTACAATGCAGATGAAATCACCTGTTCTGCTCTTTTATTAGATTATTATTTCACTTCATTATTATTATTTTCATTAGCGCTGTTTCAACAGCAGTTCTCTCTCCTCAGGCGTCTCGTTCCTGAAAATGCTTTGGCTGAGGAAGCTATTTATGCCCATACACTGTTAACTACTGGCACGTATGCCTTGGAAGCGGAATGCCGTTCAGAATGCAGAAAATATATTTAGTTCTCGCCAACAGACAGCAGAAGGCACCAGCGGGTCTGGCCCAGTAGGGCAGCAGATACTTTTTTTGTCACAGGATGGACATTCAATTACGGTAATGTGCAGCTTAGCTCCTTCAAGAACTCTCGGGCCAATTAAGGTCTTATGTTTAAATTGAATTGAATAAGTAGTGCAATAAAAAATGGTTCACAGATTCAAAGGAAAAGGACTGACAGAAATGTATTCCATTTATTTTTAGGTAGTCAGAATATATGTATTTTAGTTGGTGCGCTTATTTATTAAGTACTGAATAATTTGTCGTAGATAATGAATAGAGCAGAAGATAATAAAGCTAATAAAGAATTAACTGAAGAACAGTACGATTAAAAGCAGCTATTCAATAATTCATAGTAGACAATGAGTACCTAACAGCAGGAGCTAAATAATTAACTGAAGAATTACATTATTTATAGTACATTCATAATAATTTATAGTATATATGGATTTATCCATAGTTGAAACAGGATGCAAATATTTAATACTTTATAGTGGATCCTGAAAAAATCATTGTCTACTGAAAAGTTAACAATAGATACTGAATAATTTACAATAGATAGCAAATAATTGATTAATAAACAGCATCATTTATAGTAGAGACCGAATAATACATTGTAGTTGAGGGATTGGATTTGTACTATTAATAATGTGTATTAAATAATTAATGGTACTGAATAAGTAACGGTAGATACTGAATGATACACATTCTGTAATACAGTATATCATTATTATTATTATTCATATTAGACAAAGCTACTGATACTTAACTAATTACTTTGCTAACTAGTTAAGTATCAGTAGCCTTGTATGACCAAAGCACTGAGCTATTGTTGAACGTTTTAGTCATGTAATTTGATTCATTTGTAAAATTTCTTCTTTCGCTGTGTCCAGGTTTCAGATGAACCAATAGACAAAACAAACTGACATTTAAAGGGTTAAGATAAATAGATGAATAATAAATCTGCAATTTAAGGGATTAATAATACATAATCCAGATCTCTACCTTCAGGTATAGTTAAATCACTTCATCATAGTCAAACTTGTGTTGAGAGGGCTGACCACAGTCCCCCGCAGTTTCTGGGTTGTTTAAGCAGCAGCTGTATTCACGTCCAGGCCCTGAGCTCATGCTGGGGGGCTTTGGTTGCCCCAACAAGCCTCAGCAAATCTTCTAGCAAATCCAGCAGCTCAAACTGGAATGAGGTAAGAACAATAGTCAGATAAATGAATTACCTGCATGGCAGGAACACACAGGAGCGTTCGCTTCAGCTACAGGCAGCTGAGCCTGGAGTGTTTATACTGGAGACATTAAAGCTGCTTTACAGACGCTCTTCATCCAGCCTGATCGCTGGGGAATTGTGCAGGGCTGCAGCTTACTCTGAAGCTGTTTGGTTGCTCTATTATACAAGGCCAGTCACAAGACCAGTCTGGAATCGACTGTTTAGACAGAGCAGCCAATTTCCCCTGTAAGGTGATCAAGTAAAGTAAAAGTTGTGATAACAAAAGTAGAATATCTGGAAATCACTGTTTTACAGAACTTCCATGTTCATCATTTAAAACAGTACTTGTTAAACATAACTGTGTATTGTCCACAGATCACAACTTTCTCCATGCTTACAATCATATTAAAGTACTTTTTAATGCCCTACAGACATTTCTGCCTACAGACATATCTATCTACAGGCACCTCTATCTACAGACAACTATATCTACAGGCAGCTCTATCTACAGACATTTCTACCTACAGACATATCTATCTACAGACACCTCTATCTACAGACATTTCTACCTACAGACAACTATATCTACAGACACCTCTATCTACAGACATTTCTACCTACAGACATATCTATCTACAGACACCTCTATCTACAGACATTTCTACCTACAGACACCTCTATCTACAGACATTTCTACCTACAGACATATCTATCTACAGACACCTCTATCTACAGACATTTCTGCCTACAGACAACTATATCTACAGACACCTCTGTCTACAGACATTTCTACCTACAGACACCTCTATCTACAGACATTTCTACCTACAGACCCCTTTATCTACAGACATTTCTACCTACAGACACCTCTATCTACAGACACCTCTATCTACAGACATTTCTACCTACAGACACCTCTATCTACAGACATTTCTACCTACAGACCCCTTTATCTACAGACATTTCTACCTACAGACACCTCTATCTACAGACATTTCTACCTACAGACCCCTTTATCTACAGACATTTCTACCTACCGACACCTCTATCTACAGACATTTCTATCTACAGACATTTCTGCCTACAGACACCTCTATCTACAGACATTTCTATCTACAGACATTTCTACCTACAGACACCTCTATCTACAGACATTTCTACCTACCGACACCTCTATCTACAGACATTTCTACCTACAGACAACTATATCTACAGACACCTCTATCTACAGACATTTCTGCCTACAGACAACTATATCTACAGACAGCTTTATCTACAGACATTTCTACCTACAGACACCTCTATCTACAGACAGCTCCGTCTTTAAAAACCTCTATCTACAGACAGTGCTCCCTACAGACATTTCTATTTATAGACACCTCTATCTACAGACAGCTCAATCTAAAGACATCTCTATCTACAGACATTTCTACCTACAGACAGATCTATCCACAGACAGCTCTATCTACAGACAGTTTCATCTACAGACATCTCTAGCTACAGACATTTACACCTATAGGCACCTCTATCTACAGACACCTCTATCTACAGACATTTCTACCTACAGACAGATCTATCCACATCCAGCTCTATCTACAGACAGTTTCATCTACAGACATCTCTAGCTACAGACATTTACACCTATAGGCACCTCTATCTACAGACAGCTCAATCTAAAGACAGCTCTTTCTACAGACATTACTACCTACAGACATTTCTATCCACAGATAGTTCTTCCTACAGACAGCTCTATCTACAGACAGGTCCATCTACAGCCAGTTCAATCTAAAGACAGCTCAATCTACAGCTTTGTCTACAGACAGCTCAGTCTGCAGACAGATCCATCTACACACATCTCTATTAACCAACAGTTCTATCTACCAACATCTCTATCTACAGACCATTCTACCTACAGACAGATCTGTCTACAAGCAGTTTTAACTACAAACAGTTCTACCCAAAGACAGCTTAATCTACAGACAGTTCTACCTACAGACAGTCCTATATTCAAACAGCTGTATCTACAGACAGCTCTATCAGCTCTATCTATTAACAGCTCTGTCCACAAACAGCTCTATCTACAGACAGCTCTATCAGCTCTATCTACTAACTGCTCTGTCCACAAACAGTTCTATCTACAGACAGATATGTCTACAGAGAGCTCTGTCTTTGAGAAATTATAAATCAAACAAGGAAACTGAGCTGCAGGTTTGTACTAAATCATGCATAGCAGGAAAATACAGTTGACATGCTGCATTTATGTAGTTTGATTAGAGAAAAAGAAAGAAGAAAAGTTTATGTGGAGTTTTTTTAGACATGGACTCCAAATACAGTTGAGTGAAAAAGGAGGGGCTATGTTTTAAGCTTTGAGCTAGGACAAGTTATGTTTTTAGCATCTAACTATGTGTCTGCACCTCACTGTTTCAAGCTGGAAAAAAAGCCTCAGCTATGGTCCAGACCCATGACTCCATTGAGTTTATCTAGGAGTTTCATTACACTACAACAGTTTACAGTTCTATTCAGTCAAGCACAGTAAACTTGGCATATATGGACTGTGGTAGGAAGTCGATGTATGAATCTGAATAAATGAGCAAGGTATCAAACTGAGCAGCAAACTGACAAAAGTAGCAGCAATATCTCTAAAACCACAGCCACACATGGAGAGTCAACAACATTCTTTAGTTTCAATACATAATAATGTAAAAAAATAATTTATTTTTCAGTTTTTCAGCATTTTTATTTGTCTCTTCATCATGACATTTTTAAACAATATAAAGGGCAGTAGTAATAAAAGCATAAAATGTGTTTATATATAATTGTCAAGCATCAATTATTATCAAACAAACACTATCCTAATGATATCTAGTCATTTTTAACAAGCCAAAACACATCATTTGCTTTTCCTGGGTGGTTCCTTTCACTTACACAGCGGGTAGAAAGGGGCAGATACAGTGTTCAGTAACAGACTTGTTCACTGTACATACAGAACCTCTATAGTGTAATTACATACAAACCTCATTGCTGGAAAAAGGCACTAATAAGAAGAATCTGTGATTTGTTAATTTAACTGAATCATTCTTTAACTTAACAAAACACTGAACAATGTAAATGTATCTTGTAAATATAAACAGTTTATAATTTTATATCTGCAACAAATTCAATAAAAGTTGGAACAGCGACATGTTCATGACTGTTACTTCACCTGCAGAATAAAGATTTCAGTTGAAGACTAAAAGCATCATAGATTTAATATGGTAACATGATGGTCACCCATCACCCACCCTAAGTATTCGAAGGGCATGGACATTCAGAAACCACTTTGGAAATTTCTCAGGATTCCCTACATAGTATTATGTATGGCGAATGGTGAAAGACCTAAATCTTTTGCAATTTTGTGTTGACAAATGTTCTTTTTTTGACTGTTCCTTCGGATCGTTTGCCATGAAGTTTTACACTCTGCCGTGGATATGACGTAAGTAAGGACTGGCATTATCACTGTACCTGACTGACCCAGCAGACACAATTACGGACATTCGGTGTGCAGTGATGCCCTCCATGAGTAATCCTGTTGCTGTTAGCACTATTGGCAGGACTACATGCAGGCAGACGATTGCGACAACTGCCCTTAACATCACATCAACATCGTTAAAGACTGGTAGTCATGACTTTTGCTTTGGGGGAGACGAATCCATGTGTGGAGGCACCGAAGTCAGCACCAAGATGAACAGTTTGTTGCCACCCATCAGATGCCCGGAAGGCTTGATGTCACTCTACCTCCACCCCTACAGCAAAATCTGAATTATGACAAGACACCATTAGGTACCTCTACAAAACGTCTGGCATGTTTCATTGCATTCTGGTGGAGAGACACTACTTATGTGGGTATAGATTATGTGTGTATGTATTTGTAGCTCAATAAATATTACCCATATCCGTCTAAATTTATCAGCATTTATTCTTTCTGTTAACTTTAATCTTCCTCATTATTTTATATTTCATGTACATTTAGAAATTACAATGAAGTCGTCCCAACTTTTCCAGAAATTGGATTGCAATTGAATGTAGCATATAAACAAACACATAGACAAATTCCTAATACATACACAGTATAATAAGTATATTTTTTGTCAAGGATTCCTTTTGAGGCCAAATGGAGACAGGTCATCCTATTGATTGAAGCTCAGGATACCCCACCCCATTGCTAAGGGTTAGATAATTAATATAGGACAATTTGTCTTCTGCTTGCAAACCATTCTAATAACTTGATGTGTCCAGATGGTCCATAGTCCTACAACTCGAAATTAGAAAAGCTGGGACAAAAGCTGGAAGAAAAAAAGAAAAAGGTAAAACAGTGTTTCTTATTTTCTTTCATTTTAGACGGTAAGAACCCAAGACATTTCATGTTGTATCTGGTCAACTTAATTTTATTTGTTAATATACATCTGTTCTCTATTTTTATTTTCCATACTGTCCCAACCTTTTCTGACTTGGGGTTCTATTTTCCTATGCCTAATATCACTATGCTGGCAGTTACCAGTTAGACTCCACCCATAATACACATGACCTCTGTTTACAAACACAAAAATAGTATAGATAAATAATAAAAACTAAATAAAAAAAACCTCTTAATGACATATTTGAGACAACCAATATCAGCAAAACTGTCCTAGAGCAGACCATCTTCTGAGATTAAAATATTAAAGGCTGACATTTTCATCAGTTTCCACCGCTCCTGTTAGCCAAAGATTTATTTTACAGTTTTTTAATCATCTCTGGCAACTCGTCCTTATTAGAGCTCCACAGCCATTGAGATAATAAAGCATTTCCCCTGCAGGCAGGCATCTTTTTCCCTATGACAGTAATTTACATATGATTTATTTAGAGAACAAGAGGCTGGGCTAATTTTATTTGGAGATTTTCCTTTGTTTTAGGAGTCATTAGCAGCTTAGCCTAATCCAATTTGGACAATTTCATCAGGCCATTTTGGAAAACCTCTCCGAGCTCATCAGAAAGATGCATTTATTGCTAAGTGTGCTCTATTGCATTAACACACAATAAAGCGAGCGAGGAGCGCTGCAGACGTTTGAGTGGAATCCAGTTAACACTCTGACAATTCGCTTTTTATTGGGATGCAATCAATTCTTATTCATTTTAAAACCTAAAGGCTTTCTTTCATTGTGTGCCGTCTCCAGCTTATTATGAGGATAAATAAATTAGACAGTTGTTTGCACAAAATGCTAATGTTTATGCTCATGATTTCCTTTTTTAAATGCATGCATTTGCATTATGGATAAATATGATTCCGGCGCAGATTGTCCTTGCCCCTTTATATCCTGATGTATGTATGCATGTATGCACCTCTGTTCAAAATCTTTACTATAGTACTATAGTAAAGTAGTAGAGTACTATAAAGCAGTTTTGTTGGTTGAGATGTGTGTAATGATAAACAGAGCTGTAGGTGTTGTATGTGCTATATAAAAAAAAATAACCAGAATATATAAAATGGCACTGACCACATCCCTCCGATCAGGAAATTACTATAGCTGATATTAATATATGGACTCTGCTTAAATGTAGTTCCAGGGATTATTGAATCTTTTCCCTTTTTCCTGTCTTCTTTCGTTACCTCCATTCCTTCCTTCATTTCTTCATTAAGCCTTTCTATTTATTGTCTCTTTTTCTTCCTTCCTTCTATCCAGCCTTCCTTTACCTTCCTTACTTCTTTTTCATCTTTACTTTTCCTATTTCCATTCCCTCTCTTCATCCATCCTTCCTTTTTTCTCTGTTTTTTTTTCTAATGGCCTTCCATCCCTCCTTCCTTTTTTCCATCTTTCTTATCTTCTACCTTTTTGCTTTCTATTTCCTTCCTACATTTCTTCCCTTCTTCATTTCTTCCTTCCTGTCTTCTTTCTATCCTTCCTTTTTTCTTTTTTCTTCTTCCTGCCATCTTTCTCCTTTCCTACACATGGTCCTCTAATCCACCCTTCTTCTTTCGACTTTTCCTTCCTTTCTTTTTTCTTTGCTTATATTTTTACCTATTTTTCTCATTTCCCTTTTCCATAGCTCCTTTTTCTTGTTTTCTTTATTCCATCCCTCCTTCCCCTTTTCCTTCCTTTCTGTCTGCCTTACATCCCTTATTTTTTATTTCTATATTTTCATTGTCTTCCTTCCATCTTTCTTTTTCTACCTTTTTCCTTTGATCCGTCCTTCCTTCCTTTCTCCCTTATTCCTTCATCCTTCCTTCCTGCCTTACTTCCATCCTTCCATTTTTATCTTTTTAATTTTTCCTTCCTTTTTTATCTTTCTCTGTCAAGTTAAAGTATATTCTTTGATATTATTGCATTTTTAACTTGATCCCAAAATTCCTAAAAGCTTTTTATTCTGCAGTTTACATTAAATTTACTTTGTTTAATCTGCTGAATAACTGTAATTGTATTGAAATGACAGGTGATTTTAAACTTCTAATATTTGTGTATTTATGATTTGTGTATTTATTTAGAACATCTTGTTTCCTGAATACACTTGGATATTTTCTTACCATGTGTACGTCTATAAATAGTATCTTTAAGTATTTATAAACTGTTCCCTGTAATCTGACTCGAGCTGGTTGTCATGTTTATATATGAATATGTAACAGTTCAAAGACAGTAATGTTATCCATCCTGGTTTAATAACACAGTGACTCCTCTAACTGTGGACACAACATTCTTCAACTCGGTTCTCCTTAAAGCAACCTGCGTTCTGCAATAATTCAGTTACTGTAAGTGCGTGAAAAACTCTTAGCACTCGATCTGTGGCTGCCACAAAGTGTGTTGAGATGAGCATTACCTCGATGTGTATCAGAGACTCGGAGGAACACTTCAGCTGCTTAAGTGCTTCTGAAGACAAGACACGCAAAAAGCTCCTCTCAAAGAAAGCTTCCTAATGGCTCCCACAGGAACGTGATATCATATATATTCCAGATCAAATATACAAGTTCTAGCCTTCACTGTTCTCACTGAGGAACTTCTGGCCTCAGTTTGAAAAGTGCAGCGGACCTTTACCCCAATTTTAATTTCTTAAAAATAAGAAAACACACTTTCATTGCTATGCACCCTCGGCACAAATTGGAAAATAACGGATCCTTTATTAAGACTTCTAAATTGGTTTTGGCTTGGCCATGAAGCTCTAGGACAAGTTTTAATTATTACAAAACCATTTAATTATCTGTAGGTTATTTTAATTTAAAAAAAGGTCTTGCATAACTTAATCCATACTGGATTTTTAAAGAATCAAAAGTAGCCCTTTCATGGGATCACTCTAAAATGATCTACTTTTCACAAAAAATGTCAAATATGATCATAAAATTATTTTAAAACATATGTTCCTGGATGGACACAAGGTTCCAAGAAGGGCTTTTAACTGGTATAGCAAATGGGTCATCTTCTGAGAAAAATGGTTCATCATCTGAGATCTTCTTGAGAGAACTAAAGGTGGTTCTTCATTCTTTTCGTCTCATGAAAAATGACATAGAAATGAATGTAGAACATTCTTTAAACAAAACAACAGGCTCTTCACCCTCAAACATCTCATTAACAAAACTGGCTTGTAAAAGACCATCTTAAAAAAGAGTTTTTTAGCGAAGAACCTATAAGAAACTTTTTCTTAAAAAGAGGTAAAAATCTGCATAAATTCCAAAGACAAGTGAAATTTCCAGTATTCCCTTGATTTATTTTTTTTGTGTGTGTGTCGGGGGTGGGTCATAAAGGGGGCTGGTTGCGATTTTGGATCCTCTGCCTGTGGAATGCTTTCAGCTCATTGATGAGATGACAACTTATCATTGATCTGTCCTTACTTAGAAGGAGCCATTAAATAATGTATGGGCTTGTGTGCATTAACCTGCACTTCCGCATCCTCTCAGCCCATTAGCCCTCGCTAAAGCCCTACTATCTCTTAGCCCCTCAGGTCCTCCAGCTTTCATTTAATTAAATTATCCCATAATGAAATCTCCTGTAATGAGATTAATTTTAATTATTCATCAGTGGACGGTTTAAGCAAGAGAAGCCGTTAATAATGCATAAGGCCGCTAAACATTTAACAATTCATCACCTTCTCCTTTTGTAAAAGGTGCAATTTATTAAGAGGATGGCATCTTACAGTGATGGAATTGGTGATGGGGTGAGAGATACAGACACATGTCTCCAGGCCAAACTTTAGCAGGGTCAGTAACTGACTGACAGCGCTCAAATATCTGTACCTTGTATCTCAATTCTCAAGTCATTTTTGACTATTGCCCATCACATTGTGTGTTCATGAAAATCTGACCAAAAGAAAAATATGGTTTAAAAAAAAAAACCTATTCCATTGACTTACACTTACAAGTATGTCTTTTTTTAAAGATACAAGGTTTTGTTTTGACAGCAATGATATGCAAATTAGGATTAAAGAATTGCTAATTTGTGCAGTTTGCAATAGAGTAAATGTTAACATATGCAGATTGTCATACACTGAACATTAACATAGTGATACTGTTGATTATTCATACAGATTACAATGTAGTATATGTTAATACTTTATACAAAGATTTAGCTGTCAACATATGCAGGTTATGCAACAATTAATGTTTGTACCTGCATAGCAAATGTTTAAATAGGCCAACTACTTTGTAGTAACTGTTAATACTAAAAACAGATTTGCTGTAGCCAAAAAGACTCTGTTCATATGCAGTTAATGATAATGTAAAGCAGATTATAACTGTTAATATATACAGATTATGCTGCAGGAAATGTACCTTTATGAGGAATACTTTACAGCAGATGTTAATAAACACAGATGATAGTGGATAGTGTAAATAACAAATGTTATTATACAATAAGTATTACACAATAAGTGTTAATATACATGGTGTATGTGACAGTAAATGTTAATATACATGGTGTTTCTGTGATAAGTGTTTACTTACATGGTGTATGTGACATTAAATGTTGATATACATGGTGTATGTGACAGTAAGTGTTAATATATATGGTGTATGTGACAGTAAGTGTTGATATATATGGTGTATGTGACAGTAAGTGTTGATATATATGGTGAATGTGACAGTAAGTGTTGATATACATGGTGTTTGCTGCAGTAAGTGTTGATATATATGGTGAATGTGACAGTAAGTGTTGATATACATGGTGTTTGCTGCAGTAAGTGTTGATATATATGGTGTGTCCTGCAGTAAGTGTATATATACATGGTGTTTGCTGCAGTGACTATTAATATACATGGTGTTCACTGCAGTAAATAATAATATTCATGGTGTTTACTGCAGTAAATATAATATGGATGGTGTCTCCTGCAGTAAGTATTTAAATACATGGTGTTTACGGCAGTAAATAATAATATACATGGTGTTTAATGCAGAAAGAAAATATACATGGTGTTTACTGCAGTAAATGATAATATACATGGTGTTTGCTGCAGTAAATAATAATATACATGGTGTTTGCTGCAGTTAATAATAATATACATGGTGTTTTCTGCAGTAAATAATAATATACATGGTGTTTGCTGCAGTAAATATTAATATAATTCATGTATGCAGCAGTAAGTGTTAATAAACATGATGTATACTGCATTAGTTTTAATATTAATAGAATATACTGCAGTAAATATAATAATAAAAGACAAAAATCCCCTCTTTTTCAAAAGTAGCTCTTGTATGTGTGTATAACGAATAGGTCTGAAGAGAAGAAAGTCCAGCAAAGCTCCGTTATGAGAGCTCATCAATAACTGATCAATTATTCAGGCTTGGTTCAGGCATTCAGCAGGACAGAGTTTCAGCTAACTTGTAATTTTGGAAATTGCACCGTCATCATGTGACGGGTCATTCCTCATGGTGCTGAACTGTGGAAGAACTGAGGTGATGGAGTAGACTGGACTAGCTGGTGCTTTTCTAAATCAGTCTACAGGTACAGGGATAATTCTTAGTTCACATATATACAGTATGACATACATGAGAGTTATTAGATGAAAATCTATTTTTTAACACCATTTAAAATGCCAGCTGTCCTTTACATTACATTGTGTATTACATTTCCATTTATATAAAAACCTCAAAAAAAACCTTGGAAAATAGAAGAATCATTTCACCATACAGAGTACCATTTAAGCATGAAATGGTTTGATATAGGATATATGGTTACGTGTTTACTTATTGCAAAAGTGTGTTTCTGACAACATAAAAACTAAAATCACACTACAACAATACAAAATGAACATAAACAAAGTAAAATATTAAAATAAATGTTTTCTTAAAAATACCTTTACAAGATTTATAATTTTTTAAAATCTTTTTATTTTAAATTCTGACCGTTTACATAATTGAATTTAGAGAGTTGAACAATTTGATGAAGATAAAAGTTTATTAATTGTTCATGATAAACCAGCATGTAAATGACAAATAATAATAAAAATGTATATAAATAATATAAAAAACTTATAAACTTGTATGTAACAATGTAACAATAATGCAATTTATATGCATGTTACTGTGTAAAACAGATTCCAGTCATTGTATAATAAACATATGCAAATTTATGACGGCCTCACAGCAAATGAATTCTGTATTACTGCACCACTCAATTACAAATCCTTGTGTTGTTAATTAAACAATCTTTTTTAAAAAAGTAGACTGCAACTGCAAAATCCAAGCAAACATAAATGGGCAATGCAGGGTCATGGGTGAAGAGACAGGTAAGGGTGGAAAAACAGGAAATCAGAGAGACCAGCAAGCAAATCCAATCCTGGACCTGTTAGGCTTGAGACAGGGACCCTCCCCACGGGACAAACCCTCTTACAACCAGTGGACGGGCTTAGGGAAAGTTGCCTAGGATGACCATGTCAGTGACCAGCAGACAGGCCCAGTGACAGCCATCCTGTATAGCCACGTCAGCCACATTTACATTTGTGGCATTTACCTGATGATCTTAACCAGAGCAACTTACCCCAGTCTCCCACACGTGGTGGTGGCTCAGAGGGCACATCCAATGACTGAGATGGCCAGGGCATGAGACGAGGTTGATAACCAGGCATACTGGAATGGTGTGATGGATGTGGTTGAACTTGTGAGACAGTTTTGAGCCATTTCGGCCAGGGCAAATACACAAACCAACCATGTTGATTATTGTGACAATAAGTCAGTAAGGATTTAGGGCGGTACCCTGACGTGAGGCTGAGATACCCAGTCTTTCAATAAAAGTGGCTGTGAGGTAAACTGAGATAAGAACAGGGACGTGATGAGTCCTACAAGAGCAGAGGTGAGGATAGTATAAACCCATCTAATCAACCGGTCACCAACCTCAGTTGGAACTAATAATCTGTCAGGAGGGCACGCCGCCAGGATAGACTTTACCACATTTACCTGTTTGATTTCATCGTCTATATGCCACATAATGGGAGTTAAAATTACTTGGTGTTCGAGAATATGCTTTGGGGGGCCTGTTCATTGAGTTTGGCCTTAAAAAAAGACAAGGCATCTGCCTTTGTGTTCAGAGTACCTAGGTGACATTTAATTGGAAGTTGAAATAAAACAAACTCAGGGACCAATAAGCCTGACGTGAATTGAGCTTTTTAGCGGAATGGTCATATTCAAAGGTTTTGTGGTCAGTTAGTATGAAAAACAAGTGCTGAACACCTTCCAGCCGGTGGCACCACTCTTTAAAGGCTAGTTTAAGGGCCAATAAATCCTTAAAACCTTCAGGACTAGCAATATGACCTAAAAATGGTGTTGAATCCAAATGAAATTTACATTTTACCTCCTTAAACAGTTGGTTTAAGGTAGGAGGTAAGAGATGAGAGAGAACCTTATGGATCTTCTGAATCTAAGTAGGTAAATCAGACAAATATATCAAGATGTCATTGATGTAAGCAATGACAAATTGGGCTAGCATGTCCTGGAGGATGTCATTAATGAAGGACTGGAAAACAGAAGGGGCGTTCGTCAACCCGAAAGGCATAACCCAAAAGGCATAAACCCCGATGGGAGGGAAGGCCGTTTTCCTCTTTACCTCTTACCTCTCAGACCCTGACAAGATTGTAAGCGCTACAGAGGTCCAATTTAGTGAAAACAGATGCACCCATGAATTGATCAAGCTCAACTGGAACTAACGGCAATGGATAGGGATAGGGCTTGGCGATGGTATTCAGGCCATGATAATCAATAAAAGGCCTGAGGCCGCCATCCTTCTTTTTATTAAAACAGAAGCTTGCAGCCCCAGGTGATGTGGATGGCCATATACAAGCCCGGGCCAGAGCCTCCTGTATGTATTCCTCCATGGCTTTTTCTTCTACTTGGGTAAGCGGGTACACACAAAATTTTGGAAGTACCTCGTTATTGATTAGATCAACTGCATATTCATAAACTCATTGAGGCTGTATACACACAGGAGATTGAACATCTGGGCTTTCAATGGATGTAGAGGTCATAGACAGCTGGGGAAACAATAACAGTTATGATGACAATGGGAAGACCAAGCTCAGACCAAGAGATAGATAATAATAATTATAAGCACCACTATTAGTGGGATGGAGTAAAACTGGTAAAGTGTAATAGTATGCAATGAAAATAAAGTGACTATGTAAAGTATACTGCCTTGAAAGTATCATTACCATGGAGAGTGTATGTACAATAATAAAAGTATAGAGCATAAATATTATACAGGAGAACAGCGGAGCTGTGTATTTCCACATCCACAAGTCATCTGAAACCGTCCAGTCAGAAAGCCAGATGACAGTAATGGATAGCTGTAAACTGTAAACAACAGTACAGAAGGTATTATAAATAAATGTGCAATCTTATAAGCAAAGACAAAGTGGCAGTGTACAGTGATATGAGTATGGAAAAGTGTAATGTGTACTGTCCAGCTGATGCTCAGTTAGTGTCCAATACAAAAAAGATAAAGGGATCATAAACGTTTAGCAAGGGGAGTCTGACAATAATAGCATATTCAGAGGAGTCTAGAACAAAGAACCTGATCCCCTCTGAATGGACAGCACTAACGTCTCAAGGGGTGCTTTAGTGGAGCTATAGATAGTTGGAGTTCTTTGGCCACCTAAGACTGAATAACATTCCCTTCAGCTCTGATCAAGTCTGAAAAACGCAAGAGGATCCTTCATAGTGCAGAATGACAGGGACCAACAAAGACCTTGTGACCATTTCCGGTATGGTCGATGTCCACATGTTTGGCCTGGATGGTAACTGAGGCATTTCAGGATGGGGCAGATGGGGCAGAATGGGGTTTGGTGGGAGACCGGAACCACACCATGCTTAAGCTGGTTCAGCCGGATGGTGGGTGAGGGAAATGAACTTGTCCAGTGTAAGACTGTCATCCCGGCAGGCCAGCTCCTATAGAATGTCTTGGTTGAGCCCGTTGCAGTAAATGGTTATCAGAGCTGGCTTGTTCCAATCACTGCTGCAGCCACAGTTTAAAACTGCAGAGAATAGGCTTCAACAGAAGGGTTGAAAACCAGGAAATCAGACAGACCAGCAAACAAATCCAAAAGATGTAATCCAAGAGAGTAATCAAATAAACAAGAAAAATCAACCCCCAGAAAGGCAAATCAAGTAACCAAAACAAAAGGAGACTCAAAGAGAGAAAGTCAAAGCAAGTAGTAGCAATGAGAACGACAGATGAAACGCTCAGTGATGCAGGATTTGACAAAATTTTGCAATGTGTGTTTGGGTGGGGTTTAAATGCAGACTGGTTGATAGGTGTGAATAATCGGTAATCAGGAGAGTTGGAACGGGAGAATGAGGTGTGATTGGATGACTGGGGACATGTGAGGGTAACGTCATCAGGTAGTGCACTCAGGGAATTGGAGCTTGGGAGATTGGCAGTGTCAGGGAAACTTATGTTGATAATTATTAATAATAAAAAATAATAAAAAGAGATTTTATCACAGCGCACATGGATTTTAGACACTCCATTTACTTAATGCCTAAGAACACCCTTCTCTGTGTTACACGTTTCACGCAATCTCTTATGGTTTATAGCTTTATTGTATGTATATAACAAAGTTGCAACAGTGCAACAAAAAAAGTATATGTAACAACATAACAAAAGATTAAATGATCACAGTTAAAGCATATAACACACATATGTTTCCTCACTGGTATTAACCTTAATGTAATGAAGTTTTGATTAGATAAACTGTGTATTGCTAAACAAGGTCCCTTGAGGAAAGATTTAGAAATGCTTAAGCTAGCAAGCTGAACAATTACAATGGATTTCTCCATGTTAGCATATTGTTATGTTAGCATAACAATAAACTTACTGCCTAAATATGTTAAGATCTGGTTGGTTTGGCGCAATGGATAACACCACACTCTGTGGGAGATTAGGGTTTGATTTCTGGTCTGGGTGACTATGCTGTGCTACACCAATAAGAGTCCTCGGGCAAGACTCCTAACACTACATTGGCTACCTGTAAATATGATTAACCTTGTAAGTCGCTCTGGATAAGAGCGTCAGGTAAATGCCATAAACGTAAATGTAAATATTATCTGGTAGAAAGAGTGCTCACTGTCATGCCTGTTCTACCATTGAAGAACCATCTTTTTGAGATGCTTTTGGGAAACCTGGCCAGATAATCAGCTTTATATAACAATTTCTCAGAGTTTCACAAAGCACAATGTTTCCACACATGAACAAATGTACCATCTTACTAATTTGATATGGGTTAAAAATAATAGGAAGAACACTGGGAATTCATTGGAGGATTAGAGTCTGAATTATATACTAAATTGGTTTATAAAGAAAAAAGAACAGCAGTATATCCTAAACGCTCAGTTAAGCTCTGTGTGTGTCTCATTGTTGTGGCCAGCGTAACCCAGGTGCAGCTAAGAGGAAGAACAATTCGAGCTCAGTGAATGAACAAACCCCCAATTACCCCCACCATCTCCCTGATAGCTCCTATTCAGCTAAATGGGCACTCTAATTGGCCTGACCAGTCCTACCTGTTTCACGTCCAAAACCTGCACTGTTCTCCTGCGCTGTATCCACAGCAACAGGAAGTTTTGTGACCTATAAAAAGTTGCGAGTCGTATAACTGAAACTTGGCAGGGAGTGTCTGTGCTTTTCTCTATTTATAGACGGATGTAGCTGGGAGAACCAACTGTTCTAAAACCTTTAGCAGCCTCACTCTGCTGAGAACTAGTAGATGAATTGGATTCCCGAAAACAGTGCTTTTGAAAGTGTTCATTAATCAAGGGTAGAATGTACGAAAGTAAAGGGCCTTAATAAGAATATATGGATACTTTGATGAGAATATGTAATGTTGATATATATCTGATTTGAAAGTCAAGCAACCTTTTGACTTTTCAAGCCCAAATGTTTTTTAGTGTAACCTAAATGATCAAAGAATTATTAAGAGATTCAGAGATTCTGAAAATGCTTAAAATGACTTTTAATACTGCTGATGCAACAAAACTGATATCTCCAAAATCATTTTTACAGGAGAAGGAAAACCTGTACTCTACTTTCAGTGTAAGCCAAGATAACCAGACTGATTTTCAAGTATTATTATTATTTTTTTCTTATTGCTAATTTCATCATAAAAAATATACACTAGACAGTACTTCAAAACTAGATGAATTAATGTTTGCATTTTTTGTTTATTTACTGTATATGAACAAGTCTAATTAATTAGTTATGGGAGTTAGAATTAGCTGGCCCACAAAAAAAGTTATCTGATGTTGTCAGGACTGTAACTCAACAATTAATTAGTTTGTTATTTTCTGTCAGTAAAGATTCCCCCATTAGTCAAAACAGTGGTTTGGATTTTCTCATAATTGCTCACAGAGACCCTCTTGTGGCTTGAGCCCCTGGGCATGCACCTATAAAACTTATCGGACAATCTGGTTGCTTGAAACCTGATAAATAATTGTCGCTAATTAAACACACATTTCTGTAATTACATTTATTAATTACATTAAAAATGAATGAAAAAAATCTATCATTTTCGTATTATAATAACAGTTATGACTGTATATGTGTATAATTGTCAAAAACTGTGTTTACTAGTTAGGAAATAGCTAGCATTTTTGCATTCTGCTCAAAGATTGCTAAAATTGTCTCTAGCAAAACAATTACTGCTGAGATATTTGGTAAAGTTTCTGTAATGCTATGATTGTTTTGGTAGAGGCAAAATGGAATGTTCAATCATTTATTACAAAATTATTGAGCTACAGGTTTACTTAAAGGAAAAGGATTTCAGCTCAACAAAATTTAATCATTTCTGACTTATTGACCTTTTAGTCTTGAAATAGACTCTGAAAATTAAAGTTCATTAAAAATATTCCTTTTTTAAGACTTATATATATAATTCACTGTATTTATGGTCCAAATCCCATTTTAGATTTTTTTAAATCCATTACACCTCATCTCACATATCAATACATACAGTATATCTTTCTTTGATTTTCCTATCTAGTAACAAGATAACCAACTTTGAATCAGACACCTGAGATGTCAAAAACAATAAAGCAAACTTAGAATACTGCTGCAACAGACAATAGTTCAGTGTCTTTTTATATCTCACCTTTAATGACTTCATGCACAGAAGCAGACAGTGTTTGTTTATATATATATTTTTTAAGCTGTAAGTATTGGATTTACTGAGAATAGATGCAGCTTTTTAAATGCAAGCTTCTGTGAGCTGTTGGGTTTGGAAATGAATAGAAAATTGTCACAGTCTCACTTTTACACAGTCTCCAAGACTGATGTGCATAGAACCACTTGAGTGAGTTTGTCTTTAGAGTTTTTAATATCAGTGTCTTTAGTTTTCCTTTATCTTCACTGAGGTTGCTCTTTTAGTAAACAGAATCTCTTCTGTAAATCTTTAGATGGAAATTCTAAAAGTCTGGAATTGCAGATTGAGTTTAAGACCTTACATTTAAAACCAAATTGTATAGGATTTGGGGATACTGAGACCTTTCTGGCAGATACGACTTTTATGGTAGATACACATGCCAAATTATACACTACACTTTCTTCCCTATACATGTAAGTTTATACTATTGCACTACCTCAGCACTACTGCCTTATATTGTGTTTGTAAATAATTAGTAAATTATCTGTCTGTCTATAGTTTGTTTTGCTTGTATGTTGTGCATACTGTGTAGATACTGTGTAGATACTGTGTAGATTGTATGTTGTACAGAGTCGGTATTATTGTGTATATATTAATTTGTTGTGAATATCGTAAGTTATGTGTATATCGGTACAGTACTAAAGTAAAACTGCCAAAATCAAGTTCCTTGTGTGTATCAATATACTTGGCCAATAAACCTGATTCTGATTCTATGATCTATAACTGTATGCTATGTACAGAATAACATTTTGCAACATTGGTTATCCCCACTTTTCCAAGCATGTCTGTTTTCTGAGGATGTGAGGTAATTGTTCATATAGTATCATATTCACTGGTATAATGTTGAAATTTTATGAGACCTAAACATTGAGTTAGAGCTTTTTTATGAGCCTGTGTATATGATGTTAAAATAGTCGCTGTCCAAAGAAAACTTTGTTTCTCCAATTTTGTAAGTTTACTTTAATGCCTTAGTTGGACAAAGCAAAAGCTGTTTACATTGAGTACAAATTTCAAGATGAATGGACAGAAATGGCCCAAAATAGTTTGGAAAAAAGTTAAATTGACTTGTACTATAATTAAATGAGATATTTGCTTTCTTTCTCTTTCTTTTTGGAGACCTTTATTTGTATTCGAACAGAGTCTGAGAAACGCCTGTCCTGGTACCTCTGACATTTGAATGACTATTTTATTTTTTTGAGAGGCTCGCACCCGCTCATGCTCATCACATTTTAGTGTGCTCTGAAAACTTCTTTTAGTTTTACTAAAACGTATCATTGTGCTGGATTGACATATGCCGTATTTAAATTTGTGTGCTGGATATTGTGTTATGGGGTTATGGGCATTTTTAAAAGCATTTATGGAGCCTTTTTATTTTATGTTTCCATATTTATAACAAACTCTCTCTCAGCCTCTTTGTGTCTTTGCGGCAGTCAAGCAGAGTAGAGCTGAACTTTGCTGATGTCACCCGAGTCAGGTTTCATCTGTCACTGAGCGCGTTCATCATTGGAGCTTGGCATTCACTGGCAGGCAAGTTATTTTGATTGGATTTAGATTTTACGACCACGCCGTGATGCCATTTGAGTTAGAACTCTAGCGCTTTAAAGTCTGTCACTTTCGTACTTTTTCCAGTCTTTCTATTTCATACAATGAACAGCACAGTCATAACATCACCACATAACTTCATCTGTAATCTTTGATCTCCCACTCGAAAAAGATGCCAGAAAGCGTTCTGTAGAAATATGCTTCTTTAGAGAATTAGTTTTGTAAAGAAATGTGTGAGCTTGATGAGTCTTTTCATTTTTAATAATCTTTATACATGTGAAGGTTCTTACAAATTCTTTTTACACCTCTTCATGGAACTTAAAGTGTCCAAGATGTTGCCTCAAGAGCCCTAGATGGCTCTTTTTAAGTGTGGTGCCCTTCAGCATTCAAGTAATCCACAGGTACTGCAGGAACATAGATTTGGATGCTAATTGAAATAGTGTTGTATAACACTTTATTAGAACTTGCCTAATTAGAAGCTTGACGTGATCTCAATAATGAGGGTGTCAAAAATAATTCTTCTGAGTTATATTCTTCAGAGAGATCCTGCTTAGAGAAACAATTAATGCTAGAACCATTTAAAAAGAAAGGAAGAACCTCCACATAATACCAATGAAAGCTTTTCCAAGAACTTAACGTTTAGGCCAACAGTTATGAGTGGCTGCTAATTTGCTGTGGTTGGTGTAGCTCAGCAGACACCATTACCTGCCAGGGAGCCACCATAACATGTGGGAGACTGGGTTTTGAATCTCGGTCTGGGAGACTATGCTGTACTACACCAATAAGACTCCTAGGGCAAGAATCCTAACACCACATTGGCCTACCTGTAATATGATTAGCCTTGTAAGTCGCTCTGTATAAGAGCGTCAGGCAAATGTAATTTAATATTTTATCAGTATTATGTGGACATTATTTTAATTAAAAAGTGGACAGTTATATATTAATTTTAATATATATGATTATGGACCATACCAGTTACCATCAAACTTTCACAGTTCAGTAAACTATACAGTGGACTGCTCGACTGCAAGAAGCTATGCTAATGTGGTAGCTAGTGTTAACATGTGTTAAGGCTGTAGAGAGAGTAATTTTCTCTGGCCAGCCAGTAATCTGCAATGTTTTTATGTCAACCCTTTTGGTTTGGTGCATTGGTTGTCCAACGCTAGGGGCAGAGGTTTGGTTGAGGTTTGCCTCAAAAAAAGCCACATAGCTGCATTGAGCAGGTATCATGTGGTGAAACAACAGCTTTGTAAAGTTTAACAGTGTTTATATACAACACCAAACTCTTTTTGTTTAGCATTGGATTTTGATGATATGGACCCATTTATCTAAATTAATCTAAAGCTAGTATGTCTAATAAAGTTTAAAGTTCATTTTCCAAGCGACATTTAGGATAGAGACTTGAGAAGGCAAGGGTAAGGGGAGGAGCTATGTGCCAAATTACGTGCCAAAGAATAGAAGATCTAATAAACACAGATTAAGAAAGAAGGCCAAGTCCATTCAACAGTTGAGAGGCCTCTGAGAGTTGATTGTGAGGCATTTCGATGGTGAAGAGACCTCTGAGAGTTGAAGTTGGTTTCCTATGCACATTTATCCATTTCACCGTAACTGGTGCAGCAGTATCATTCTGATGCCGAGAGGTGAAAAGCATTAAGACAGCACGCAGAGGCTGCTCTGTTTCTGTTTGACAGGTGAGTAATGTTACCTGATCTTTGCTGTTCCACAGAACCAGTAGGTCAGTATTGTTTTGTCTCATTTGCCTTCAACTCAGCTTCAACAATGCAGGTTCACCCAGCAATACAAACCTTATTACAGATGTTTTTATATTAGCACATTCCTCTCAATGGAACCTATAAATGCTTCATACTCACTCTGCCCTCATCAGCACTTCCTCAAAGGATCTGTTGACATAGTTCCATACGCTGATCATGGCAGAAGGTCAGGAGGCCCAGTGGAGTGCATGCGTCATCAGGTAAACTTCAAATGCTGTTTTTGATACAGCTTTCCTTTCTATCGTATCCATTACCAGGAATTCCTCAGGAACATCCCATTCAGAAACTTGCAGCATTCCAGTGAAGTCACGCAGTGAGTCAACTGTTCATCCGAGAAACCAAAACCTTAACGGAAACGTTAGTATCTCAGAGACAGGGAACATATCAGAACCTCCCTCATAAAGATTGAATTACCAAAATGAATCAAACACTGTTTTGTAAAGGGGATCTATACAAATACACAACCCAAACTAGAAATCATTTAGAAATCTTTATTTTGCAGAACGGTTGCTCTTTCTGTTGAAACATAATTATCTAAATAACATCACATCTATTTATACTGTGTAGAAATATGCAGATATGATTTATTCATTTAGAAACAAAGGTGATAAAAATTGTTATTTTGAAATACAACATAGAAGAACCAGTTTCCCAAGAAAATGTATATATTAAAATATTAAAATGTGAAAAGCATTAGCTTCCTTTTTGAGGTTCAGTCCTGCAATATTAAGCCATGTCCCATTCAGAGGCCAATATGGCCACAGCAGTTGTGCTATTAGAGAATGTCCCATGAGTTGACACTCAAATAAGTGCTTCTGAACACTTTTCCGTTTTCAACAGTGTCCTATGTATGTTAATGATATTGGTTAGCGTGAACATGCTTGCCAACCAATCCGCACTCTGTAGCAGTAATGTGAACCAATTGGCACTCTGTAGAAATAATGCCAACCAGTCAGCTTTTAGCAGCAGTATCCTATTACCCAAAACATGTTTGCTGTCTGCCCTGGATCGGTGGCCTGTCCAGTGTTTTTCCTGCTTTCCCTAGTATGTGCTGGGATAGGTTCCAGCACCCTCCACAACCCAGAAGAATAAATAACTTAGAAGATGAATGAATGACTGTTTGGTGTTGAAAAATTAAATGATAGTGGTATCTGTTCTTTGGATTTATAAAACACAATACAATAATAGAAGAAAATTTCTGCACAAATGCATAGAAGAAAATTTAATGTTTCATTTAATGTTCTCCAATCGCTCCCATTTATTGGCAATTGACATTTGTCATAATAATAAAATACTGGGAGAACTAGGAATTGGCTAGATTCTCCTTAAACTGAATCAGATGTTTGATCAAAGACATTTATTCACAAAGTTTCACATGCAAAATTGTTTGCTCTATAAGTCTGTGATGCAAAATTGCTCTTTACACCAAATACAATTAAAAACATTTATTTTTTTCCATATGGCAAATAGCAAGTGGGGCTGGCAAACGCAAATGTGGTTGCTTTAATGACTGAGCTTTAATGCTAAAAACGATCCCGTGTCCGATGCAGCACCATGTCATGAAAAATTTGCGATTTGCGCTAATCAGAAATCAATCCGGGTCTCTAAGGCCTTGCTGTAAAGACTCTGTATTATGAAATAGCTGTATCTTCTGATGCATAAACTTATATTAAAAACTTGTCTAGGTAGCAATGTTTCTGTAGCTACTGCTGCTCTGCTAATGTGCGCATAAGTGTCCCTTTTAAGTGACGTCAGCATGATGGGAGGTCACCGCCGGTTCTGCTAGCAACTAATAGTCCATGCTCTCTGCAGCTAAGAGAAAATCGTTTGCCTCAGCATCTTCCCATGTCCTATAAAATACTTGGCATTCCACACTCTAATAATTCTAGCATTGCTGTTCAGGAGTGTACATGAGGAAATTGTGGCAGGAAATTTCAGCTGTTAAGGATCTAACCTAGTTAAAAATGACCTGAAATCTGGCAGCACATAGCAACACGCCCTGATATTATATATGGCAAACAAAACTTGCTGAGTGATTGAATTATGTATCCCAAATAGCCTCCAGGAGAACAAGTGTGGAATATTTTTAGTGCAGATTGTTTCTAGCCGGCTTTTTCAAGCTATACAGACCATGCTAAGAGCCAGTACAGCATCTACTGCAGAAAAGCAAACTACTACAGAGGAACACCACCGGATTGTAGGTTAGAACCAACCCCTACCCCAAATTTCTACATTGAGATGAACATCGTCATTTAGAGTAGTTTGACTGTAGACAAACTTCCAGTGGTGGTGATGGGAACCAGGGGTCATGATATGTGCACACAAAGCAGAAGAAAAATATTTAATCACCGAATTCTTAAAACAATGCCTCCAATATTAGGCAGCATATTCATAACCACTTTATGTATTAACTTTCTGTTAGGGAGCATTTAAAGGTGTCTAGTTCCTATCACTGCCACTGCGAACAGTTCTGGCAAGCAAATTTCCAAATGGCTTTATATATTATCATAATAATATTTATCGTTACAGTAGTAGTTGCAGTATATTTGATTGTAGTTATCTTAGCAATCTTGTTTTTGCAGATTTGTTGCTGCTTATTGTCATTTTTTGGTGGAAAATGTGAACTTGTCCACATAGAATGGAAGCAACACATCAGACATTACACATTACACATTAATTATATAATTAGTTAACAGGAGTCATAGGGGTATATATATATATATATATATATATATATATATATATATATATATATATATATATATATATATATATATATATATATACACTGGATAACAAAAAAGTAAAAGTTTAAGCTGCTGTATTAATTGATTTTTCATTTTTTATTATATATTAAATCCAGACATTGGGTTGAACTTCACAATAAGACTTTATGTATAAGACTTTATGGATTTATGAATGATGTAAAGCTGGTTTATTAAAGTACAAGCTTTATTTAAGCCATAAACACTATATAACTATATAATAAAGTTGTTATAGCACAAGTCAGTAGCCTGCAACATCCAAGCTTTAGTGGTGTAGTTGAATGTGGGGCTCACTTTTGGCAAGCAACAGGTTGCAGTCTAATAACTTTGACTTTTGTTTATTTAAAATAGACATTATTTGTTTAGCAACATCATTATTTCATAATGTAAATGTGCCAGATTTAGCCAACTGCTTATAACTGCTAACTACTTTTAAGCATTGTACAAGTCTTATTGTAAAGTTGCCTGTAGAAAGTAAATATTCTTTTATTTGCAATTAGAAAATCAAGATGTAATTTGACCCAATCTTTTACATAAGACTTTTGGGTTGTGTCCTTTCATTCACCTTATCAGGTATTTTCTCAGCATTTCAAAGCAGCTGAAAGGCTGCAATGTTGCCCACCTTTCCAAGAAGGACGTTTTCCTTTCTTTTTTTTCTAAGCTCCGGTGTCGTCTAGCACATTTGCACTGGCTGCTGCTGAAACGAACTCTAATCCCATTCTCTCTCACACACACACACACAGGGACAGAGAAACTCTCTCCTCCTCTACATTCCTTCCTTTTGGCCTAACCCCCCCCCCCACCCCAAGCTCTAACTAACTGCCCACAGCTATTGTGCAGAATGGCACTGCGCCCCAATCAAAGTGGCTTTCATCTGGCCAATTTAAACAGACATCCCGGACCAGACATTTGCCTAATGTGTTTTTGTTATGTGGGCTCCTGGCTTCGTGAGCGTCCGGCGGCCGGGCCGGGGGGAGTTTGGGGGTTTTCTGGGGCTGGAGGTTTGGGGGGGGTGCTGGGGGGGGTTATAACCTCTGCAGTTTCAGTGCTCTATCCCCCACTGGGAATTGTGCTGGGCTGAAACTAATCCGGACCCCACCAATCTAACCCCCCCCCCGCCTCACTCTCCCCACCAGGGGGCCAGGGAGTGGCAGCCTGACCACAGCTTTCTGACCCAACTGCAGGAGGCAGCTGCACAGGCTGGGAATGTACACATTTCTGGATGTGGACGGCCAGCGAACAGTCCGGCTCCAACAAATGTTCCCCCCGCGTGCGGGTCATTAGAAATAGGGGGCCTGAAAATTTATTGCTGAACATATCAGTATTTTAGGGTGCAGCTGATCTGAATTTAGTGCAGTCAGCTACAGCTCGCTCTCTTTTAGGAATTCCAGCTTTAAAAGGCTGGAAAGAGTCAACAAATGGTCCTGTTTTATGTCCACGCTCTGCGCTCCCTGTCTGTGTTCAAGCACATTTCAACCTAATAAGATTACAGACACTTAGAGAAGCTGTAGGTTGATGTTGTCTGTGGGCTAATTTAATTGTGAGCACTGTGCATTTAGCTTTTGCATATATGCATTATTAATATAATGCTAATGTTATATTGCTGTTGTCATAACATAACCTCATATCACCAAAACAGTATTGTAATTTTAGAGTATTTCTATTGGTCAGTTTATCACAATACACAAAACTGTTCAGTTTGATTTTTGAATTTGCTCATGTGAAAACTACAGCTGCCTTTCTATCATTCTTTATATCAGTGGTTCCCAGTCCTGGTTGTGGAGTTGCACTAGCCTGCACATTTTAGATGTGCCCCTTCTGCCAAAACACCTGATGCAACTAATAAACTAATGAATTACTTACTTAGGTCAGCGAAGCGAGTTAGAGCAGGAAAATCACTAAAACATGCAGCGCAGTGGTGCTCCAGGATCAGGGTTAGAACCACTGCTTTATTTCATTGTTGTCATGACACATCTTTATTTCTAGTAGTCCATTACATTTTAAGACAGTGTCCAGGCCATCTGGAATTTCCATATTTTAATGCTATATATATTATTGGGAGTGGGCTACAGGCATAAAAAATAAAATGCTATATTGTGATTAATATCTCATTAATTACAGCAATGAAAATGTTTTTTCCATTGTTCTATATTTAATATTCTTTTCAAAATGTACTATATCCAAAATGGTTAGAAGTTTCTGGAACAACCCAATGTATATAAGGGTTGAAAGATTCAGAAAAATGTAGAATGCATTATGATATTTTTTCAAGAAATAAAAAAAATTGGATATTTATTATTTTTTCTCCTTTTATTTACCTTCCTAACAAAAAGAAATACTGCTACAGCAAAAGTCATCAAATCATGTGACCTGCATGCAAAATATGTATCTTAAAAGACTGAAATCTTTCCTGAATGAAACCTAATTTAGCATATTAGCAAAGCATTGGCAGCTGAATTGAGTGCCCTCTTTAACTGAATATTGTCTAGTGAGAGACGTATAAACTCCGCCAGGTTCCTTCCTGATGTCTCATAGTGAGTAATAAGTCTCTGTAGTGTGCTTGTTTTGCTTTTTTTTAGAGCCATGGGGAGCTGTAAAGTTTCTACTGGAGGATCATGAGGCCCACAGAGCTTCCCCAGGTGTGCTAAAGCGCTAATAAAGACGAGCCTGCACAGACTGCCAGCCAGTCATGTGGACATATGTACTCTAAATCCTAGCAAAATAGTCTTATCTCCACTTCAGATGTTAGCTTAAGCGTGACTGACACACGGTTACTGGTGACATGGTAATGATAGATGCACATTTAAGAAATCAGTTAGGATGACAAAAGCCTGTCAGTCACTTTACTTTATCCCCAGAGCATGCAAAAATAAGAAGTACTTTTTTCCACACCTCTACAGTAGAAGTTGGCTACAGTTTCTTACAATCCCAATTATCCTAAGAAATAATAAGTGTCAGTGATGCTGAGGTCCGGACTGGAGTGGTCAGTCCAGTTATTTGAGATCACTTTTTCTTAATAGGTCTTCCAGGCAGTTAAACATTCTTTCAGACCCAAAGCATTGAAATGCCCTCTTACTTAATGTTCTTCTCTTTCTCACAGATAAAAGCTTTATGTATTGTTAATCTGATGATGACAGTTTTGGTTGTTTGCTTTTAATACAGTATTATATTTCTGTTATTTCTGAATGGTGTCAATAAAAGCTTATGAGCTGAATATGTGACAATAGCATAGCAAGACAATAGTTGCAAGCTAGCCTAGCTATATAAAGTGTATTTAGCTGATTAAAGGTGCTGCTAGATGCTAACTGCCTATATGCAATAGGTATGTCTGAAAAAACTAAAGGGGACCTAGTATACACATTTTGATTGCTCAAAAGGCCCACTAAAACAGATCATGTTTCTGTTTTTTCAAAACACAATATTCTTCTCATACTCTACATCTGTGTTCACTCTTTGTCCAATATTAATGCAATGCTATCAGTCCTGATGTACCAGTTTAAGCCAGATTCCAATTCTGACAGTCAGGTAGAATAAGATTCACCTTGCCAGGCTAGGCTAGAGCAGACTTTTGACTTTTTTAGCCTTCTGTGTGTTCGGTGAGCATGTCCCAAGCTTGTAGGCGAGCAATAAGAATTGTGTTACTAGATGATGTCACTTTGTAACAGAGTAAAGGGCTGGAATTCAGGGCTGATTTCAGATCAGGTAGTAGCAGACTCATAAGCTTCAGTCTTTTTGCACTTTTCCTTAATTATGCAAGTGTCTTGTCATTTATCTGATTTCCTCAGAAATATCTCCTGAAATACCTAAAAGCTGTTTTGACTGGCTGTTTTGTTTTCTGACTTTGTTAAGTGTATATAAATGTAGAACGCTGACTGAGAAATATGTAGCTTTGTTATTGTCTTGATATTGCCTTTGTCTCTTATGTGTACATTTCAGGAATGCTTATATTCGTCACTGTAGCTTTCGTAAGTGTATGTTGTGTCTTTTATAACCGAAGTCTTCATTTTTCTGGTTGCTCGGTCATATGTCTGAGTAGGAGGTCCATAGAATTTTCCTATCAGCCACACAGGCAGACGAGCGTGATGTTTGTTTACAGAAAAATGTGGCTTTGCTGCAACTTTCATTCACCACTTGAAAGCACTTTACTCGCTACTAATTTACCTTAGGGGGCTTTAAAATGATATGACTACACTGTTGAAACCTTTCTTGTGGTGACAGCTTGTCATCATCATCAAAGATTGGCCTGCAGTCACATGCAGCCTGTGTTTGGGTCGAGTGGTTGGAGCTTGGCTGGTTCATTGCTTTACTATTATTTTAATGTTTTTTTTATTGAATTCTTCTGGAGAAAACCAGTGCAGCAGTAAAGGCTGGATCATTAAATAGGGTCATTTAAAACATTCAAGATACGTCCTCACAGTTACTTTCCATCAAAATTCAGTTTGAGTGGAGTAAAAGTTATTTAATGGCTAATTACAAATTGAACTGGTGTTTTAGGTTGCACTTTTTACATGTTGTTTTTAAACTGGAAATTAGCAACACTGGCATGTTTGCATGAAGCAGTCTTTCAAATGACATGGAATGACATTGTTATTAAATATAGATAGTTAGCTTCTAACACCATCATCAATCAGTTAAAGAAATTTTAGCGAGCTAGGCTAATTCTTGCTTTGTTAATGCTATAGCTCAGAGACTTGCATGCACACTATAGAGAAAGGCCTATATCACCATGTTTAATTTTTTTTTTTAATTCCCAAAAACATGCAATTTTAATATATTACAAATTTTATTGAGGAAGTTACCCAATAAAGTATAATTCAGCTCTTGTACAAGCATCAGGACACAGAATAAAGCTTAGAGGTAACTTCTTTACTTTTGTGGTCAATAGGGAATCACTTCAGCTGGTGGTGTTTGGATAAATATGTAAAAGTTGTTGTTTTTGTAGGCTTGAGTTCAGATTTCCTGTCCGTGGGGTTTGTAGCGTTATGTTCAGGGACTGGTGGCAGAAAAAGAAACTCAATCCCACCGACCCCCACAGCCCAAAGCGTGACGTTATGTAAACACTGCAGTGGCCCTAAATAAGCATGCAGCAGTATTTTCAAACCATACTTTTATTTCTTCTGAAGTACATAAGTGAGGAAATTTTAGTCATTAACATTTAGTTCCAAATTGCGTTTTGTTGGTTCAGTGGCTACCATGCTTTGCTGCTGCCTAGAACTCTTTCTTTGAATTTTAGCATTTGATTTTAAACCCAAACCAGAGAAATAGAGTCTAATAAGCGTCAGTTCCTTAAACAGATTCTCATTTGAAGTTTCCATTTCACACTAAATGGTGCAGCTGGTACCTCACTGTCAGCTGGCACCTTACGTTCTGGCAACGCAAAAAAGATATTATTTGGTTCGAGCTTCTACATTCTACGTCTTCTCTAGTAATTTTTTGGAAAAGCAGTTTAACTGCTTTCATTTCTTCAGTGCAGTAACAACGCTGTTACTGGAAGATGGGTTTAGGATCCTCAATGCAAAGGACCGTGAACCAGACTGAGCTCAAAGTATTAGGTGTCAGCCTAAAAATAATGTGTGTTGAACTAGGACTCAAGCCAATATTTTGGTGTTCATATAAAAGTATTGGAGTTAGTTCCATGTTCAGAACTAAATTTTGGGATTTGGGATGTAATATGTGTTTATGATATTTGCCAAGCTAGGTTTGGACCAAAATATAGGGGACTGAGCCAACAATTATGTTTTTTTCAAGAAGTTTGTGTAGAATCAGTTTTAGTCCCAGATTTGGGACAAAATATTAGGATTTTGGTTAAGTTCAGGCCAAAATATTGGGGTTTGGACCAGGTTTAGCCAAAAACATCTGTAAATTTGGCCAAAATATTGGGAAAAATGGGTTTCACATAGTGTTTATTTTAAAAAAAATGTTCAGTTCTTCAAAACGTCTATGTTCAAAACATCAGGTGTCAGGCCAAGTTCAAGCCAATTTTCTATTATAATGTCAAATGGTATTGTTTTGTTGTGAGTGTTTTTGTAACTGTTGTTTATGTTTTTATTTTAAAAAAAATGTCTCTGCAATTTTCACATACTTGAGCACCTTCTTCCTGGTTTGCATCATATGTGAATTTCAAATTTAGCAGTACCTGCTAAATCAGGTCGGGTCTCAAAGTCGTGTGTAAAAGTTAGATACAGGCTTCAGTTTAAGCCAATGCAAACTTCTGGCAAGAGGCCATATCCTATCCTGTAATTGCACCTACAGTATTTTGTGATCATCTTAATGGAGTCGTTTCTCACAAAACACTGAACTTCTACACTTTTAACTTCTACTAACTTCTGTGCAAATAAGGCCTACAATTAGCAGTTAGCTGCTGTGCTGATATGAAGTATAATTAGAATTATGACTCAGTGCCTTTAGCATGAGCCTCTAGAAAACATCAGTAATAACGCTGTGCATATTTGTCTTCACCCAATATTTAAAGCTGAACCACTTTAGTGAGCTCTGAGGAGGCAGCTCAGCTGTAGGCAATGTATGAATCACACCATAATTATGCATTTGTGACATAATTTGTTGATAAGCTCCAAGTGGCAAGGACGCTGCAGATCCTGCAGAATCACCCCCACCCCACCAGTCACACTCTGCCCCCAGCAGCCTCCAGGCAAAGACCACAGGGTACCATCAGGATAATCCTTAATAAAGAATGGCTTCACTTTTAATCTCACTCCACTTCTCATATTTCTTGCTTGATATAGTTCTTGGCGAGTAGCTTTTTAGCGCTGATGTCAGTCGAACAGCATCAATGCATCTTTGTTGAAGTCCAGTGAAGGCACATAATGAACACATTGCAAAGTTGATGTTATATAACTAGATAGATAGATAGATAGATAGATAGATATATAGATAGATAGATAGATAGATAGATAGATAGATAGATAGATAGATAGATAGATAGTCAGACTTCTCCAAACTAACAATTTCAGATGCAGTATAAAGATGGAAATGTATATTTTAATGTATGTAGTGTATGATTATCTTACAGCAGATTTTCATTACTGCATTCCATTACACTTTTCATGCTGTTATTGCTTGTTTTGGTGTACAATTTATGAAGTAAATAATTAATAGACTAAAATAGCTAAATATACTGTTATTAATGTATCGTTAGTATATTATTAATATTTTATTACATAGTAGTAACTCATGCATTGCTGGTTTTCTTTAAACATTGTTATAATATGCCTTTTCTATATCATTCATACTCATTGTGTGGTTATCAAACTCAAATATTTCTAACTTTCTCCAACTGTGGTGTAAATTAGATTCATCTCGTTAGCTTCCTAGTTAAGAAGGAGGATATGAGCATGTTTGCTTGGGAGACATAAACAAACTCCTGGTAATTATGCCGTGCAATTTGAAAATAACTCACTTGCGAAATTACATTGAAAGTTAATTTCATACAGCTGCTGAAGTAGAGCGGGCGAGCGACATAACTCGATTGGCCAGTTTTACCCCTCAGCTATTGCTCATAGTTACTTGAGAGTCCCCCAGCATTTATTAGCCTATTGAGTTATCAAGAAGCTCTTTAAACTGCAATATATTTAATTTTCTGAGGCTGAAATGTGAAACGGCTGGTTTACCTGTAGGCACAGGCTTTACCCACAGAGACTGCACAAGCATCGTGGCCACACCAGCAGCACAACAAGTTTAGATTAGTAGGAGTGCAGAGTGGCGTCTTTGTACAGGAGGCAGAAAAGGAGGGGATCACTGAGCTTCAGAGTTGTTCTGTATATACCGCTGCCCCTAGCCCACCATACATGTTGATATCTTGCTTCTTTACAAACCATATTCTGACCAGCAGATTTAAAGGTGATACTACACTCTTAAATATAAAGGACTTTTGTGAGTTGTGCCATAGAACCTGAGAAAAGATAAGATGAGAGTGCGAAGTTCCTAAACTGGTGGACAACAAAGATGCCCAAAATGCAATGTTTGTGGGTTCTTGATGCAGTAGCAAAGACAAATCATTTCTGGTTCCTTGAAAAACCTTTCAGTGGTTGCTTCTTTAGCAAACTGCACTTGTAAATGAGACGTGTGAGTATGAGGAACCTTTTTAAAGTTTAAAGAACTTTCTGGGAAGAGCTCTAAAATTGCTATACAGTTGGAGTGCCCGAAGTTCAGTGTGTGTGGGTTGTTTGTGTGATCCCATAAAAGAACCATTCTGGTTCTGTGAAAACCTTTCAGGATCGTTCTAGGAAGAACCCCTTAATTAGCACACATACAGTGCCCAAACTATATAAAGAAACTGTCTACAAAGAAACTTTTAGTGAAAGGTGCTTAGATTGAAAAGACACATGTGTGAATGCAAAGAACTTGAAATATGAACACAATGTGATAATCAGAAATAACCATTAAACTTGTAGAGAACATTACATTATATGAGGTTCTTTAAAATATGGCTCTTTGGGGAAGGAAAAGTGGTCCCTCTATGACACTGCTTCAAGAACGGGTTATGTCGCCTTAGGTAGTGTGTGGGTACACTTTTATTATACTCTATATAAGAATATATTTTTAACATTGCTTAATATTTTAAAAATACCTTACTCTGAACTATGACCCTTGAGTAAATATTCTATTAGGCTTTTATTAAGCCATTAAAGGTTATTTACAGACACAAGTCACTTTAATACGGCACCTTGTTTCAACCACATGAACCTGACAAGCCTACAATTACTACAATAAGTGAGTTTATCTTTAAAGACACGGCAGTGAGTGTTTGCTTGCTGGTGATGCTGCTGATTGGATTTCCAGCCTTTCCCTATAAAACAAAACTTAATTGTTTATGCTCTATGGTACACTCATATTTACCTGCACAAGTCAAACAAACAAAAGGACGAAGGGGCCGGCATTGGCAAGAAAAAAAAGTAAAGAAAAAGAACAAGGGAAGGAGAGAAGCCTTGCCTTGAGGCCGTGGGTGCATGAGAGGATCAGTGATAGAATCTAGAGAACGCTCCAGTCCCTAAAGCTCAGAGTGAGTGACATATGGAGACTGAAGGAGAGAGAGAGAAACACATAACTCCCTCAGTGCCTCCTCTGGTCTAAAGAAAGAAGGGGGGAGGAGAAAGAGGGAGTTGTGCGAGGGAGAGAGCAAAAAGATTGAAATAAAGAAGAGAGAGATATAAAGAACTGAGAAAAAAAGAAAACAGGTTTAATCAGCAAGAAAAAACACTAAGAGGGGAGAGAGTGTAAAGGGGAGAGAAAAGAGTAATAAAGAATAGAGAAAAAGAGTGAGAGAAGAAATCAATAAAAGAGAGACAGAGATAAAGACGAGGAAAAGAAATTGGACAAAAAGTACAAGAGTGAAATAAAATATTTAGAAGTAAGAGAAGAGTTAGAGAAAGAGAGAGAGGGAGAGAGAGAGGGAAGGGAAAAGAAACAGTGAGAGAAAAAATAGGAGAGCAAGGAAAGAAAGAAGGGGTCAAAAGGAAGAGTAAGAGGAAAAGAGAGATCCAGAAGAGCGAGTGAAAGAGACAGAAGAGAGAGAAACTTTCTGTCTTTTCAAAGCTCCAACTTCCCTCCCACTCCCTCTACCAACTCTCTCTCTCTCCCACTCCCTCTCTCTCTCTCTCTCTCTCTGTCTCTCTCTCTCTCTCTCGCTCTCTCAGACTCTCTTAGCTCTCTGCCCTGCAGCAGTAAAGAGGACGGCTCTCCTTCACTCACCCACTCTGGGAGTCGGTCTCTAGAGATCCAGTAAGCAAGCAAGCGGACCCCCGGCGAGCGGACCCCATGGCTTTTTCACACTTACAATGAAAAAGAAAAAGACTCTCTCTTTGCCTGTGTGATCTGCGTGTTTGAGTCTGAAGAGAAGAGCTTTCTACAAAACACGCTCCTTTGGCTCGGGAAGTCACGGCCAGTCCAAGAAAAACGACAGGAAAAGACGGATAAACCGAGTTTGGATTCAACCAGAAGTTCAGTGAGTACCGCTTCAGTTCTGCACAGTTCTGCTTCAGTTCCATATGGATCATGTGGGCTTCTGTGTTTTAAACCGACATCTGTCATATATTTCATTCTGTAGTAGCAAGCCACCAATATCTAGAGCTTTACTCCAAGAAAAATATTTATTAAGGCGTCATTACACACATTTACACACACAGCACATTTATAACATAATAACTGCAGCGTTCGCTTTTTAAAATCAAATCAAAAGTATTTCCAATCACAACAAAACAATGTTTTTATAGATTTACAATAAAGGTTGCAGCACATCCGCCACACAGAGCAGTGTAGGACATAATTAGACTTTGTTAACATATTTAATCAACTTCATAATACTATTATATAAAATTACTTTAGGTGATGCTGATATAGCAATTATAAACTAATACGTGAAGTATTGTAATAGCATACACAAAATATGTGTTAAACATTACGCAATGCGGACAAAATGCATATCTATACAACATGCAATACACAAAGTTAAATGTATCAAAAAATTTATATATATTTCCAAAATACTAAATTGAGTGCTGTGCCCCACTTTACTCAGTAAACCACCAGATATCTTAAAAATTAAACCCAACTATTAAATCGCATAATGTTTTGTGAATGAGTGTATACTATATTATACTTTATCAATCATTCAATTCAGTTTACATCATTATTTAATACTGTGATGTGCATCATGTAACAGCTTATTCTCATTCTCACATTTAAATCGCTAATGAGATTCACAGAGACACCTTTAATTGTGTCCACCTCTACCTGTTCTACCTTTACCCAAGCCTTAATCCCTAAATCTAGTGTACAGGTGAGCATTAACACGAGCTCTGAAAATATCAGTTCCTGCTTTTCAGTGTGTTTAAACTTTCAACAAGCTTAAAAAATAAAGCTGCACCCATGAAGCCACTTTTGGGGACCTTTCAATGTATAGTTCCTTAAAGAGCTGCTGAGAAGTTCCACACAATGTAAAGATCCTGAAGCAGAGCTGAGAACCGCTGAGGAATTTAGTTTTAAGCAAGAAGTTAAGGAGAGAAGCCTCCACAGGAAACAAAACCGGCTCAGTTCGAGTTCTAGCAGTTTGACGTTCAGTGCCATCTGCTCCAGCAGGAATGTACGGAGTAGAGGAACGGCTCCTGCCACCGCCGTGCTCAGACAACTGCTAACAGTACTACTGTTACGCTTATCTGGACCTCTGAAGTGCTTTATACCGAGAGGGACCTACACTTCACTTTTAAAGATGATTTGCTATTTAAGCGTATAGTGGAGTCTAATTAAAGTCACACTTTTCCAGTCAAATAGAGCCAGCACACAAACGTCAGGATACAACGCCTGCATGAATAATGTTCCAGTCTGAAGTTCAAATAACTATCGGTAAAGCACTATAACTGCAACTGTTAATCGAATCAGATTTTATTATAATTAGAATCAATTAACATAAGACAAGATACTGAACAAGGAATTGCCCCCTGGAGCATGTGACTTTCTATTGTTCATAATCAGAATTATGATAATAAACAAAGTTGAGTGTATTGTTTCTAAGCACATTAACTAATTACCTTAAAATTAAATGTAGCATCATTTCAATTCTAAAGAAGCAAACAATTATATTTCATGCATATTAATGAAACTTAAGTTCTGTTAGTTCACATTTGCCATATACGTACACTGGTTTATCTTTGTTAAAAAAATCAGTTAAAAAATAACATAGCAAGCACACGATTATTATTCATTTCCTAAAAGTGATTATATAACTACAATAAAATCTCTTTTACACAGTTATGAGTGTGAGCACATATGGTTCATTAAGATCATATTTTTGAATTCACTTCAGTCAAAGCACTTCTAATTTTTCAAAATGAGCTGACCGATTTGCTAGTCCACGATGCGGCCCTGTCCTGCTGCTCCATCCTATTCACTCAGGCCTGTTTCTCAGACTATTTGCTAACGAGCTGCCTGATTTGGCCTGATGAGCGGCTGTATTTGCTTTAATAAGGGCGAATGTTTGAGCGAGCTGAGCCGGCTGATAAGCTGTCATGGTCAGTGGCGCTGTTTGCTGAAGGTCCAGCGCCCTGCGTCCCTCCGAGCGCCGCAAATGGTGCACGCTGAAAGACGCGGAGGGTTAATTGATCCTGTTTGCAAGACACAGTGAGAGGAGCAGAGCTGAAGAGCACGGCTGTGGAGTCATTAGCTGCTCTGCACTGTTTGGTAAATACAGCAGGGTGCCATTATATTAACACGGCTCAGACTGTCACAGAGTTAAAAAAAAGGTTGCCAGAGGAACAGGAAGTGTCTCCTCCTGTGTTTGTTGATGTGTGTTCAGGCACTTTGTTTACGTAAACAGAGGCGGAAAATTGGGAAGTCATTGGGAATTGAATGGTAATTGCAGATTGCCAATTTAGAATGGGATTTCCAGGGTATTCAATCTGAATTTTCCGTTCTGGTGCAAATGTAATGAGAATAATTTTTAAAAATTGTGTTAATTCTTGATACAAATAATTGATTGTATGATTTCCAAATGTCTTGGTTTCTAGAAACTGAAATTTAATAAGAAGGTACTTTTGTCAGAGTGTAAATACAAACTGAGCATAAATTGGGAAAAATGTGTATTTAAAATCATTTAAATCTTCAGATTTTTTTACCTTTTTGGGAAAAGAACTAATCATACTTCGGCATTCTTTGTTATTATTATTATTATTATTAATTTTATTGTGATGTGTAATTTGCACTGCGGTAGGGCTTGGAATCACGCTGGAGGTCTGCTCGAAATGAAGCGGCCTTCTGGAAATCATTTCGGAGCCCGAAGAGGTTCAGCATTAACAGATTCTCGTGTAGCTTTTCACTGCTGCATGTCAGAGCGAATAAAACGCAGAGAGACAAATTGCACGTCAACAAAATGAGCCACATCTGCCAGGAATTAACGTTTTAATTACATATTAGGCTTCAGTCTGTATTAGCAACAATGGAAAGTGCCCTGCTGCGCCCTTAATGATCCGACCCTCTGGAATAGTGTCGGTTTTGGTGCGCTCCGGTGAGGATTTTTATTGGGTTGCTTCTATTTAGGCTTGACTTTGAGTCTGATCAATCATCCCAAACTGAGATGTTGTCATAAGGAGACATTCTGATCAGATTTTACACCGTAAATCCACGTTTAATTTGCTTTCAGTGCCAAAAAAAATATTTTTCTACAAACATGCAGCAGCTGGTTTAGTCCTATCTGATCACCAAAGGCACTTTGCTGTTTATTTATTCTTTTTTTAACCTCAGATGTTCATATTTTGTCTGAATTTGCTGAATGAATCAGCCGGCCGCCTCTCCTTACTGTCCGAGCGCTCGGAGACAAGTGCAGCGTAGCGTTTTTTTGTAAACTGTGTCCAATTCCACTCACATCTGTGTCCAATTGTTGTCTACATCGACATTCTCCACGAGGAGATTTATTTTTCCTGGGCCACCATGTGGATTCAGCTGACCAGCTTAAGTAGGGATTAGTTGTTTTAAAGTTATTTTGATTAAAGCATTGTTTTTGAAAACTACACATGGTTTGCATGAGCTATGAAATTGGAAAGGAATATGCACTCTGTGGCCTATAAAGCAAAAGTGGAAACTGATAAACTGGAAGATTTCTGAATGAACTGGTTTTCAGTTTTTCAGGTATTGTTGGGTGAAATCTGTTGTAGTTTTCATTTTAGTGCAATTTTGCAGCTGTTTAGGGTCAAGCTGTAAAATTTTAAGAGACTTTGGATGATGAAATATGGATAACCTGGAAGATTGCTGTTGAATTTCTTAATTTATCGTTGTTTATATTCACATTTTTTTTTTGCAATTTTGCTCAGTTTAAAAAAGGAAGAATAAACTGCATAGTTGAAAAAGCAGTCCATGGCCTATAAAGCATAAGTCCCATAAGCTGTCCATGTCAGGAAAAACTCTTGAACTATATGAAATATATAGCTGTAAAAAAAAAAGAAAATGTTCTCTAAAGCCAATAAATGGGAACTTGGATGAATAGGATGATTTTGGGAAAAATGTTGTCTTTTTTAAAAATTTGTTCAGGGTCGTATTTATTTTAATAATTTAAAAATAACATGGAAAATCTAAATCAATATTGATATGCACTCTCTTGCATATATAATAATAAGCTTAGCTTTCAGGATAAAGTGTTACATTTGTTTAGTTTGTTATATTGACAGTGTTGCATTTAAAAAATGAAGGAATATATTTGGAATGCTCTCCATGGCCTATAGAATAAATGTCCTGTAAACTGCAGGTAGATTTTAGTAATTATTGATTTAATCTATAATTTTTTCCAGTGCTATTAGCTTAGCATTTTTTAAAAATGAAGAATAAACTAAAAAATTAAACAGGAATATGCATTCTCTGGCTTGCAAAATAAAATCAGGGGGTGGATATACAGCAAGATTTCATGATAATCTGTTGCATTTCTTCATTTGCTTTTAATAGATGTTTTCTATTTCAATGCAATTTTAGATTAATGTAACGTAAATTTATTTTAAGTAGGAAAAAATAACCTATACATTTAAAGGGACCCTGCAGTCTGTGGCCTATCATCCAGTGGCCTAGTATGTGTTTTTCAAATGAATGCAAATGGGCATAAACGTATATAGGTTTGGATTTAGCTACAGAAACACTTTCACTGCTCTTATCTGAGAAGAATCATTGACACATCTCTATCTACTCTATTTTTTTAAATGAAAGTGTACAGCATCTCGCTGTGTGTGTGTGTGAGAGCGTATGTGTGTGTGTGTGTGTGTGTGTGTGTAAACGCAGTGCTGGAAACAAGCAAAGCGAGACAAAACCCCGAGCAAACACTCCTGAGTGACGCGCGCTTGGCTTTTTTTTGGAGACGCTTCTCTTTGTTGTGGAGCTTCAAAGCTGCTCAGTTCAGGTTCAATTCAGACCAACATCAAAGATGCTCAATGCACCTCTTCTTCTTCTCTCCTTTTTTTCTTTAAACAGTAAATATTCAGCCGTGTGGGAGAAGAGCTTGTTTTTGCTTTTTTTAAGCCCCGCCCCCACCCTCAACCCCCTCACCTGGAGAGAATCACCTGCTGGTAGAGAGACAGACATTTCAGTGTTAAGCCAAAACCAACATGCACTCTGCTTCATGTGCTCACTAATCTCCATCTACCAGCACTTCATTCTCTCATTTTCACTCTCAGTGTCTTTCCTCATTGTTTACCGGTAGTCTCTTAACCCTTTAAACTGCTGCTTTATTACATGGCTACACTAGATAGATAGAAATTATAACTGTTTTATTGCATTGTTACAGAATAATTCATATTTATTAAAATAATTAATAATGAATAATTAATATTCATTCTTCATAATTTATTAGTACATCATCAGTATATACTGAATAGTTCAAAGTAGATGTTGAAAATTAATATTAGATATAAAGAAATTCTCAATAGATAATAAATCATTTGTGGTAGATGTTGAATAATGAATAGTAGTTACCAGTAATTAGGAGTAATTCATATTAGATATTGAAAATTCATAGAAGATACTGAATAGTTCATAGTAGATGCTGAATATTTCATGGTAGATACTAAATAAATTAACTCCATGCTAATAAAATATATTCCAACAATACTATTTTGTCTTTAGCTTTGTAATCGGTGCAAATTATTATATTTTCAGTAGCTTATATGAATTGATATCTGTATCTTTTAGGATAAATTTGGTATAAATCAAATTTCTTGGGTAACTACTATTAAATATCAGCATCTAGTATAAATTATTATGAAAAATAACTATTCTAGAACAATTTGTTATCTACTTTAAATTTTCATTATCAACTAAGAATTATTAAGTTACTACTATGACCTTTTCAGTATGTTTTACACACAATAAATTAATTAGTAACCAGCATAAATAATCACTAACCACTATAAATTAATTTGGAATATATGTAGATACACACATGCTGTAATAGTGAACAGTGTGAGATGGGCGGGTCTGGGATGATAGAGTGTGTGTACAGGGCAGGTGTTTTTTCTGGACGGTAAAGGTCGTAGCTGGAGCAAGAGTGGACAACAGAATGTATCTGCCAACTGGAAGAATAATAGCAGCATTTGTAGAGTCATAGGAAACACATGCAGGTCCATATGTTCACCATTGAGGTACTGCATCTACTGAACTTTATTATCAGAGATATAGCACTGCTCTAAAGTGCTCTTTCTCTCTTTCTCTCCCTGTCTCCCTCTCTCTCTTTCTTCCACAGCCTAAGGGCTGATGGTCGTTAGTGCCTGTCAGTGTGAAGGGAGAGGGAGTGCAGATGAATTTCAGATAAGCGTCGATTGCAGATGAAAGATGTGCTAAGGATGCTGCGGGGGTCACACTCCACTGCTTCTGTTCAGCACATCTCTCTCTTTCTCTCTCTTTCTTGCTGTCTATCTATTTAGCTATCTCGATCTTTCTTTATATAGTGTATATTTGGACATTTCTAGTTGCCAAAACACTGCTGAAATAACCTGTATTCACATTTAGAGATTTCCAACACCTTGGTTTCAATCCCAAACAAGAACTGAAACTTTGTTACATTACATTTGGGTTACACGTTTATTTCATGCACGTTACATTTTTATTACATGCATGTTACTGTATTATTACATCCCTGTTACATTGTTATTACATGCACGTTACATTATTATTACATGCATGTTACTGTATTATTACATTCCTGTTACATTGTTATTACATGCACGTTACATTATTATTACATGCATGTTACTGTATTATTACATCCCTGTTACATTGTTGTTACATGCACGTTACATTGTTATTACATGCATGTGTCATTATTATTACTTTTATGAGCCTTGAGCCATTTAAAAAAGTCTGTTGTCTGGGCAGTAAGCATTATTTGTGGAAACAAATACGAATAAATGTGTGTGCGCATTTACCAATTACCAATGCATAGTTAAAGTCTTAATAATAATTAAATGCACCAGCTTTATTTATTTATTTAACCAATTCAGTTGCTGTCTCTAGTGCAGCAAGCAATCAGGAACCTATCCTGGGTTCTTCTTGTTCCTCTAACCTACATGTCCGTAGTTTTACTGGATGAATTAGTGTTGGATGCATATGTTGCAATTGTATTATATGTTAATTACATTATAACTATATTGTTACACATGTTTAAATTACATTATTGTTGTTTACAAACCTTTTGATAGGTTGTTTATTTTTAATCAAAATAAAATTGGCTAAACATAAGCTGATAATTTTATGCATATCAAACACAAACTCTAAATTCAGTTCAGTAATTCAATTTAGATGTCTAGATTTCAGCTACAAGAAAAGTTTTATATTTATATTAAGTATTACATTTATATTAAAAATTTTCATAGATTGTATGTAGGAATGGCAGTCCAGCTATCCCTCTCTGTTCAACTGTCCTCTCCTGTAGGGGTTTTAGCAGTAGTTACCCTTACATCCCCTGCCCCCTTTACCCCCCCACCACTCGCCCCCGGCCCCTCCCCTTCCTGCTTACCTTGGCTAAGCCGTGTTTGCATGTTGATTGGTTGAGATCTAATCCAGTCTGCAGCTGTCCTCCTCCAATGATGAATCACCTTTCCGTCCGTCATTTTGCCTCATTCCGCCTCTGGAGGGAGGAGGCAGGACCTGCAGGAGGAAGCAAAGGGGCTGAAAAAAAAAATAACCCGCTCACAATGTGTCTCTGTTCGTCCGGCTCGGGCCGCTCCACAATAACAATAATGTTTTTTCAGACAACGGCTATTGTGTGACGGATGGGTCTGGACAGTGACACCGGGCTGGAATAACAAGGACAGACATTGTTTAAAACTGGCAGGTGGAAAAAAAGTTTTGGGGGGAAAAAAGAGAGAAGAAAAGGAAAGAGAGAGGCTGTCTGACTCAGATGGTTGAGCTCCATCCACTTTCAGGTAAGACAGAGAGAGAGATAGAGTGCATGGGGGCAGCATCACTGAGATGCAGATGGATATTTATCCAAAGATTGAATCCTAAGTTCTCTCTTTGGAACATGCCATGGAGGAACCACTTTTGGTTATCCAAATATTCCTTCAGTGGATGGTTCCTTAAAGTACCTGCTTTGTAAAGGTTTAAGAAAGTTCACAAGCTGAAACCCTAAAGTGTTTTTTTTTTTTACCTAGAACTGTACATGCAGGAAACCCGTTAGGTTAGTTAGAACAGAAGTGAGATTATAAAGGAGAAACTAAACTTTTATCCAGCCTGTTAGTGAAAAGTTTAACTGCTGTTAAACTTGTCTGTGTTTGTGCTTTATAGGCTTGATTTAACCTTAATCAGAGCTTTCTGATTTGTTTTCTTGTTTATTAAGTTTAGACTAAACTGGACTGAATGATTTCATGGTTGAGTTAAATGTAGATTTAAGTTAGATTAGTTTTAAGAAATCTAGTTTAAGGTAGATTTCTTGCATCTATAAATGTTCAATATTGTAATTTCATTAATGCTTTACTGTATTTAACATTTACAGTACTGCAACTAAATACAGGCATGTCTTTGTATTGCACTGAACTAGGAGAGAGAGAGAGAGAGAGAGAGAGAGAGTTGTGAAAGAAATGGAACAGGAAAGAAGAAATATGAGAGAGAAGAAAAAGAAAGCATGATAAAGAGAGTGAGAAAGATAATCAATGGTTTGAGCTTTTTTTACCTTTGGAACTGCAATGAAGGGCAACAAGAATCAGAGAATCAGAGATAAAAATGAATAAAGAAACAGAGAGGAAAGGAGAGAGAGAGGTAGAGAGACAAAGCGAGATACAGAGAAAGAAAGTAATAAAGAAAGAAAGACAAAAAGAGAGGAAGAAAGAAAGAAAAAATGAGAGAGAGAAGGATGGAGGGATGGTTCATTTCTGCCGTGTGTATTTGAATGCTGTTTTGCCTCTGTTTATTTAAGGCTGTGTCGTAGCTGAGCTTTTCATCAGAGCATCAAACCGAAACAACCTTTACACTGCACCTTCCCCAGCATCGCTTACTGCTCAACACTTCAGATGTTCAGTCTGCTAGAATGTTAGTGCAGGAGCATGCAGACTAATGTAATGGGCTAATGCAGATTGATGTATGACATTTAACTGAATGCTTGTGTCTGATGAACATCTATCTAATGGGCTGATGAGCTTTAATATTATTATGTGTGAGTAGCATTGCAGAACACATACAGCCTGTTTATTAATTCCCACTGACCAACATTTTTCATTTCTCTGAGCTTGATGTAATTGGCTTTAACATTATTAGTGTTTGTTCAGTCATTGGCTGTGTATAGTAAGCTGCGTGGTGGAGCGTTCAGAGAGTAAACAGAGAAACAATTAAAGGGTAAACACTGCCGCAGTGTGCTGTCTGAGCACGTATGAAGGTTTATGAAGGCCGTACGTGGCCGCCTGTAAATCAGGAGAAGACAGAGAGTCCGGTGCTCTGCTGCAGGAGCTGGTGTTTAATTATTAATGCTTAAAATGAGCTTTAAAAAGACAATCAATCATCAGGTGTCTCATTAATTGTTAAATTTGGGTCAAATGTCACTGGCTGCGTCTCGGGGGAACGCCCTTTTTTAACTTTACTCTTTGACTTCTCGCACACGTTCACTGTGGTGATGAAACGGTTTGGGGACTTCTTTGCAAGGGTTCACTGGACGGTTGATAAATGGGGGGGGGGGGGGGGGGGGGGGGGTGGGGGGGTGACTTAAATAAATGGGACAGGATCTGTGTTTGGGCTGCGTTCATTTGTGCATCTGTCTATTGTGGGCCAAACTATGAAGTCTCGTTGATGTGTTTCCTTGTTGTTTTTGTTATATTGTAACAGGTGGTATACTAAATAAATCAACATTAATTTGAATTATTCAACTCTTCGTCCAATATCTATATTCATGCTGGGTTTGTTGTGGGACAATAATTAAGCTCACTGTGGTCATCTTGTAGGTTTCTGCATATTTGGAAATACTTGTTGCCCTTTATATTATGTTTGAATTTTCTGAGCAATGGGGCAAAAGAAATGATACACACTTACATGGTAAAAGGTGTGGCTCCACTGACATACGTTAAAAATAAAGCTGCTGCTACAGCCATCATTTTAGAGCTAATGGCTGTGTTTGTGTTCACTGTGGTTCAGTGAATGTATTTATTTATGTGGTTAAATAACTGTATTTTTGCTGGGTTCACTTGTGCTCCTGTTTCTTGGAGGTTAAAATGCATTACTGTATAAAATTGGCTCAGAATGTTTTATTTCATTATGGTTTTGTCATACTGACGTATGAAAGCGGCAGTGTTACATGGAAACTATTAACAGTGGTAAAAGGGATAACATAAAAAAGCAGAGTTAAACCATAATTGTGAACATGAATGCAGCTGTGTGTTAATGCTGTGTTCACATGTGTACATATGTGCAGTAGTTAATTAGTTTATGTAACTGTAATTTATTACTGTATACATTAAGTTGTGGCATAATGTCAACAGGTTTATATTAAATGAATGAATGAATGAATGGTGGCAAAGGAAAAAAAAACAAGCTATTAAATAGTAATTAATAAATGTAATAAACTTTACAACTTTAAAATTAGCCATTGTGCTGATTCTTTGGATGTCAATCAATGTTTTCTATAATATAAAATGAAGTCCATGAATAAAATGGAGTCCATGAATAGGTGTCCAGGAAGGTGTTGTGGAAGAGCTGCAGAAGATCTTAAAATGACTGATGTTAGGAATGCACCTATGTTAATAAATGACTATAAAATAGAAGAGAACGTCTTGCAGTGTCTTTTCATATTGAGTTTTTCTGTCCTTGAAGTTGTAACCTGAGCTGTAGAGTGTGTCAGAGTATTTCTTCCCCTTTTCTACACTGGAAAAAAAGTAAAAGGAAATCATTTCTCCATTGATAAACTGATAATATGTCATTGTGTCTGTTTATATTTTCCTACATCACTCAAACAGAACTGTTGTGTTTCAGAGTTTAATGTGAATTAAATTCAGCGTTTTTTACTGAATGTAGTACTAGATACAGTGCTGGAGTGTATGTGCGGGGATTTTTACTAGCTTCTCACTGACATTGCCTGCGTGTGCATGTGCAGGTCTATGGAAATGCAGGATCTAGCCAGTCCGCACAGTCGAGTCAGTGGCAGCAGTGAATCTCCCAACGGCCCCAACCTCGACAACACGCACATCAACAACAATTCCATGACACCAAATGGCACTGAAGGTAAGAACAAGTTTTTGTTTTATTTATTGCACTGATGCAAGGAACATTTTACCGCTATATATCAAATTTATTCTTATCTGATTAGACCTATTAACCTGCTTCTACCTGTTTGGTGACTGTCTCCTCTTTAAATTCTACTCTGCTTACAAATCAGCCGTGAAGAAAAGGGTTTTGTACTTTTCTAGCATGGAGTGCTGTTTATAGAGCCGTTTCAATGGCACAATTAATGTTAAAATGAATTTCAAAGAAAAAATTTACATTACATGTAATTCTATACGGACAGTCAGCTTACATTTTATTGTATAGAGGCAATTACCATTACCATTGCTTACATGAGTATTGCAATTAATTTATCATTTTGTTGTATGGAGTTTAACTGTACAATTTTATCATTTAGAAACATTATTATATGCCACTGTATAGGTAATTAAATTTTCATTTTCATTTGAATTTTCATTTTTCATTATTTTCACATTGCATTGTATAGAAACAAATAATATTTTATTTTATTGTTTATTGTAAAAATAAACATTACATTGCACTGTATAGAAACAGTTAATGTAGAGGGAGTCAATGTCACATTTTATTGTACCGAGACCATTAACATTACTTTGCATAGCGTTGGGAAAATTAGCCTTACATTACATTGTATAGAAACAATGCATTTTAATTTTAGGGTTAACTACTAGTGCATTGAATTGCATAGACGCAATTAATGTTACATAAAAAAGGAAATAAATTTTACATTGCATAGAAATAATTAATGTTAGATAATGTTTTTAAATTGTGCCTTATTCTGCCTCTTTTTAAAGTGCACTACACTGCCTTTGAACTAAACCTGTGAGTTTAGTATAGCGCTTAGAATCCGGCACATTTCTGTGAGTGCTCATGTTCCACTCCTGCTGGGAATCTTAATCTTTTCTTAAGTAAGCTCAGTTTACATAATGTAATGTTGCGTGTGGTTTTGTTGCTTTGTGCAGCGATAAGCCCCCTGGTGGTGGTGGTTGAGGGGGTGGGGTTGTTGGTGGGGTAGATTGTCATGTGCCACTTTCTTCTCTCTTTAGGTGATAACATCACTATGCTTACCACAGCTGACTGGTTGTTAAGTTCTAGTTCACAGTCGGCTGCAGGTTTGTGCAGTTCTGGTTAAAAGCAATGAAAGGACAATAATTGGTGTTATTAAGTAAAAAGAAACGTTTTATCCATTTGGTTTTAAAGTCCGGAATTTGGAGTGCTGTAACAGTGACTGGAATTGGAACTGATTACATTTGCAATTACAAATGCTGCTTCAACTATTGTGCCTTTCATTAGGATTATGCTTGTGTTGTGTTTGGTTTCAAAGCATGGTTTAAAGCAGTGGTTTGAAGAGTGAATGAATAGTGAAATTTCAACAGCAATTTACACTGTAAAAAAACCTTCAACCTTCTGCATTTTTTTTTCACTAAAGGATCTTCCATACTCACATTTGTTTAGTACGGGATCTAAGTTAGGTCACAAAATACAGTTTAAGCTGAGCTTATATAGAATTGTACCAAATGTAAGTAAGCCCTCCTTAATACTTAACTTTATTGACCCTACTGAGATTAAGATAAGCTTTAGACTACTTAACTAAATAAAAATCCAGAAAGTGTAAAAGATTGAATATTAACTGTCTTTGTATTAAAGGGCATTCCTTTCAGAACCCCTTCAGTACAATACTTAAACCAAGTGTTATCCTAAACATACAGCAAAGTAAGTTTAAAAAACAAAACTAGAAATATAATAAAACACACTCTCAGCCTGCATGAGTGAAGTGGGGAGAAATTACTGAAACAAGATCTACATATACAGATGGTGTTGTTGGCCTCACGCTCTGTCTGCTCACTAATAACTACCCAGCTTTTATATGGATATGTCTTTAAGAAGGTTCTTATTTACCTGTGGGCAATTTAAATGGACAGACAGACAATCAAATGAATGGACAAACAGGTGAGGTAGCTGGATAGATCAGTTACGCTTGCTTCCGCTTGGTGGTTAGCTTTTGATCTGTGTTTGAACAGACAGAAAGAAGTTATTGAATGAATACAGTTTAGTTACTGCTGTGTGGGCAGGACAACTCACAGCAGCCTTCTGATTAGTGGGGGTACTGCTTAGATCAGCACTACCCAATATTAGGGCCACCCACTTTACACAGAAAGAAGAGAATGTTAATGAAATCCATTAACCATTAGCATTGGAAAGTCAAGCGCAGGACATGTAGATGAAGCAACCACAAGGCAAAGAGTGCCATACATAAACACATGGAGCTTAAAAACATTGAAGACATGAATTGGGGGAGGAGCTTGTAGACACAGGAATTTGTAGACTTAAATGCAGTAATAAATAAAGTATGTTAAGAGAACTTTTAACTTTAGGACATGTTTAAAAAAAACTTGCAGATGGTTGACTTGTTTTTTTAATACTTCAGTCTTTTACAGTGTATTTTGTTTTTCCCCTGCAACCATTTACGGTCTTTTCTGGTATGCAGCTAGCCTTTAGCGCGCTAGTTTGTGCATGCAGCCGTACCACTATTTTCCCTTTTTTACCCAAAATGGGGAAAATGTTGGCGTGTGTGCGTGTGTGTAAGAGAGACATGTGTTTGAATTATGTTAGACACGAATGAGCCCAAGGCCGAATCCACCATGAGGGATTTCACTGGGCATGACTTTATACCCACATGGTGAATTTCTGTTTTCATAAAAGAGCCAATATCTCTTTCTGTCTCTGTCTCTGTCTCTCTCTCTCTCTCTCTCTCTCTCTCTCTCTCTCTCTCTTTCTCTCGCTGTTTCTCTCTTTCTCCCTTTCTTAGTCTTTCTCAATTTCTGTTTCTCTCTTCTCTTTCTTTCTCTGTTAACCTCTCTATCCTCTCTTTGTCTCCCTCTCTTTGTCTTCCTCTCTCTCTCTCTCTCTCTCTCACTCTCTCTCTCTCTCTCTCTCTCTCTCTCTCATTCTCTTTCTCACTCTCTCTCACTAGCTCTCTTTTTCTACGTGTGTGAAATCTCAGAACAGTTGGGTCAAACTCATAACTATTTTATACACACTCCATCGCCTTGACAACTCAATTACACATCCACACACTGACACACACACATGCTCCCCTCTTTAAGATACATTAGGAATCCATGGTAAAGACCACAACAGCTGACACACCAAAGACTTCAAGTGATACATGACACATCAGCTATTACTGATCAGTCAACCACAAGCTGACCAATGAAAAATCAATTAACTGTTAAACCAGTAACTTGAACTGGTAGTGGAAAATCAGCAACTTCATATTGATCTGATAAATCAAGTCTTTAATAATGAACTGTATTGCCATTTAGAGATTAAGAGATTACAGATCAAGGGGTTAAAACACTAGATGACAAATGTAAAATGTGCATATTTTGCTCAGGCTTGTAAATACTTGCATATTTGTGTGTTTCATGGACCTGCATTGCTTCAAACTAAGTTATTAAGCACATCCAGAATTTGGCGTAAAAGTGACATTTCTATCCCTTCCTCTCTCTCTCTCTCTCTCTCTCTCTCTCTCTCTCTCTTTCTCACTGGCTCCAATAATCCTGCCTTCTCTTTTGCTTTCCAGTCAAAACAGAGCCAATGAGCAGCAGTGACATCACCACCTCTGTAGCAGACGGCTCGTTAGACAGCTTCTCAGGATCAGGTACGTAGTGTCTTGTAGGTATTATATATCTTTAGGACCTAAATGTTATATGTTCTATATGTATTATATATATAATAAGTTACATTAAGGTTAATCCTGCTTGTCTCTAGGTTTAATGCAAGTTTAGGACTTTTTATCCAGAAAAGGAGACAAAAACAAACACACACAAACACACTGCGGCTAAGCTAATTAGTGGGAGACGAGTCCAGAGATGACTCTCTGATAACATGAGGCCCAGGAAGTGCACAAAAGAGTCTCAGTCGCCATGGCAAAGCGATCTCCCTTCTGACCCCAATCTTTCAGCTTTTGCCCTCCCCCTCAAACCTATCCTCCTGCCCCTCAGAGCCTGCCAAACACTTCCTTTATCAGCAAACTCCATCAGACTCATCCAATCAGATTCAGTTACTGGTGCTATGTTAAAGTGAGTAATACATTTGAATAAGCATATGTTGGTGTATATATATATATCCACATAAAAAAGGTTTTACGCCCGCCATACTGTAACACCTGCTTTGAATAGACGACTATTTTAAAGTCATTTTTGAGCCACAAAAATTGCTTCAGTGTCTGAGCGCCTCTACAGTCTGAACAGTATTAGTTTCACACTAAAGCAAACATGTTTAGATAAGTGTTAGTGACTCCTCACACCGCTTACTAAGCAAATGTGTGCGCACACTGTGGAGTATAGCATTGCTGCTAATTTGTTATATTTCCCTATTTCTATTTGACTAAGTATTTGATACCTTAATGCTAGACGCACATAAATCATAAAGGTGACTTCTGTCTAAGACAATATTAATGAAATTTAGTAATGTTAGACCCCTGCATGCTCAGGGGAGGACTTTGTAGTGGCAGGTGCTGAGTTGAGGGGGAAGGTGTTGGGTGTTAATAAAGGGTCTAATAGCGTATGGTCTTATACAACCTCCGCAGCTCACCCTGCACTTTACTCCACCACAGAGAAACATCAGAACCATAAGCACTGTGTAAGTTAATATGTCCCATATATACATAGGATTTAATCATACATCACTGCTGTTGGAACAGAACTATGTATGTCCTTTTTTCCTAGTTTATAGGATTTGGAATTCTTGCTTGTTGTCCTTTACATTGTGTGCAAGTTTCATGAATAATGAACCAAGAGAAATCACCCAAAATTACCTGGAGGAATGTCGTTACACTGACTTACTTTAAAGTCTGTAAAGTTCTATTCATTCTGAAGAGATGAGCTTTTGTTCTGACAGCAGCGATTTGTATAAAGCATATGTTTATTAATACATAAATATATAGGGTATGATGCCAATGCCAAGACCCTTAAAGCCACCACTGACCACTGCTAAGGAGATGTCCGTGGTGGGTTGTGGGGGATAGGGTGAGGGGTCTAAATCTGTCTGTACCATCTTAATAAAGTGTTTTATGCAGTCAGCAGAAAAAGTCATGCATTACACTTGATTATTTTTCCTCATTATGGCTTAACCTGGAATAAGGTTAGTGAAATAAATGGAGTAACACAGTGTAATTACTGTTTCTGTGGATTCCAGCAGTTCTGTTGGCAAAAAACAATATTTATCTTATTTTTTAATGCTTAAATATGTGCTTGCCTCTTTTCTTTTTAACTCGCGCAGCCATTGGAAGCAGTGGCTTCAGCCCAAGACAAACGCACCAGTTCTCTCCGCAGATTTACCCTTCCAAGTAAGGCTACTTTTATTTTTCTTTAAAAAATAAGCAGCATCCAGCTTCGTTTTTGGCCTTTAATTAGATCCTGCTGCCAGATCGGCTGCTCTTGTTTTCACTGATGTCTGCAGCTTGCCTACCCTGAAATCTGTTGTAATTATTATCTTGCAATATTTTCCTGTGAGATTTATTATTCTTTCATGTTGTATATCAGCCAGAGGAATTTTCTGCCTCTTTATGACGTTACCCAGCATTCATGAGTGAAAAACAGATTCCTAAAGAATTTGTCAGGAAGTGAGTGTGACATTAGGGGCTTTTGAATAAAGGTATGCTCCTCATATTTTTGTTTTGCGTCTTTCTCTCTAACAGCAGACCGTATCCTCATATTCTTCCGACTCCTTCGTCTCAGAACATGGCTGCGTATGGACAGACGCAGTATACCACAGGAATGCAGCAGGCTGCAGCCTACGCCACTTACCCTCAGCCAGGCCAGCACTATGGAATCCCAGCCTACGGTAACTACACCAGCCTCTCTACTCCATTATTTTAAGCTCTATATTCCAGGTTTGGCTTTGCTTCTTACTCAAACACAACCAGAATTTGCGGCAGGAATTTCAAACACCCGTACCTTACCATATGACTGTTTAACTGAACCTCAAAGCAGCTAAATATTGAACATTGTGAAATAATCAGTACCTTCATATATAATATCTACTTTAAATTCTCAGACTTGTCAATCCTAAATCATAATTCTTATTATTTAGTATATACTAGGAACGGATATTTAACCACTGTGAATTACACAGCATACTTTGAATAATTTAGAGTCCCCTATGAATTATTCTTTGACTACTATGAATTACTTAGTATCAAATGTGAATGAATTAACTGCTATGGGTTCCTTAGTATCTGTTTAATTGTGAATTATTGACTGACCTCTATGAAATATTCAGAATCTACCATGAGTGATTTAGTATATACAATGAATTATTAAATTACCACTACAGCTTCTTGAGTATCTGTTTGATTTAGAATTACTAATTGACCACTATGAATGTGGTCAGTATCTGCTATTAATGATTATTTATCTACAGTTTATTAAGAAGAAAACACAGTTAATTTTGCTAGTATCCACTAGTTTATTCAGTACCTACTAGGATTTATTAACTACTAGTAATTATGCAGTACCTACTATAAATGATTAAGTAACCATTAAGAACTATTCATTTTTTAATATTAACAGTTCAGTTTATGCAATTAATTGTGAGGTAACTACTGGGAATTCTTTAGTGTGCACTACAAATTAAGTAACTGCTATAAATTATTTAGTGTCTATACCTTTTAGTGTGTTATGCAGATTATTCGTCATCTATTGTAAATCATTCATTACCTCCTCTGAATTATCCAGTAACTGTTAAAGAGGCACCTGTCCTAAAGAATCACAGTGCTAAACTGAAGCCAGTGGGGTGAAGCTTGTTTGGCTTTTGTTTTCCAGTTTCAATTTTGCATGGTTTTATTTTCACTCTCTATAATTAACCTGTGTTTCATTTCTCCAACATTGTGTTTGCTGGAATGCAGTCAGTTTCTGGCTGTCTGTTTTAATCACATAACTCAAGACCTGGCTACATGACAGCAGTATATTTGTAGTAATCCTTATTTGTGTTGGAAAGGATGAATGAGTAACGTTAACATTAAATAATACTGGAAAAAACATAACTTGGAAAAACAATTACACCTGAAATTATGGCCTGAAGTGCCACAAATTCTTCAAAATGTGTCATATATTTTGTTCTGAACAGTAACTGCACTCCAGATTGTGATGTTTGTACACAGTGCTAATTAAGCTGTACAGTACATTTGCAAATACTGAGATAAGGTTTGTGTTGACTTTAGGAAATCATAGTGTTTTTCTAAAACTGGGGCTAGACTGACCTCTTGTTTTCGACTGGCCAGCTCGTGAGCTTGCTAAACTGTTTCTTCTTTTGTTAGACAGATGCCAAAGATTAGACGACAGGATACCAAAACAAAAACAGTTTACACAGCCACTGAAAGAACAGAACACACGCTGAAAAAGGTCCCTTGTTTGTTCTTGGGATTGAGCGTGCCTAAAAAGCGCTGAAAGAATGCTGAGAGATAGTGCTGTTTAGAGCCAAACAATCTGAAATATGCCTAAGAGTTCAGACGTTTGAGTGGGAGCAAATCGTAAACTTGCAGTGGGCCTGATTCAATCTAATCACAAAGCGTTCTGCCTCAGCTGAGACCAAAACTGTGTGGAAGTCTTTGTAGCAGTAAATACAGTGAAACTTTTCATAGCAGTAAACACAGTTAACCATTAGAGTTCTTCTGTTTAAACATGATTATTTGAATAGCTAGCTGCCTAATAAACACTATTCATACATTTAAAAGTTTATCATTTTGTTATATAATATCTAGTTATCTCCTTACAGGCACCAATGTCCTGTGGAATCTTGGCTTTCCACTCCATTTTTCCTCTTTTTAAGGAGAGATAAATCTACAGTGCTGTGCAAAAGTCTGAAATCACCCTCTATTTATATCATTTTCAATTTTTCAAAATTATTATTGTCTCAGAAGATATTGGGTCTCCAAAGGTGATTGTCCAAATTGTCCAAAGGTGTTTCTGCCCATCCTTCCACTTGAAGGGTACGTCTGGAAGGGTGTGTAGCTGTCAAAAAGCCTTCACTAAGAATGAAAATATGAAATAGGCAAGTCAAAGAAGCTGCTGGTGTTCAATTTCTAGTATTGATTATTAAGTAACCCCTATGAATTCTACAGTGACTATTATAAATTGTTCTGTATTTACATTAATTCAGTATCTGCAATGAATTATAAAGTGACAATTATGAATTATTCAGCATTTGCTATTAATTGTTCAGTACCTATTGTGAATAAAGAAACCACTATGAATGAGCCATAATCTACAGTTAACTATTAAGTAACTACTAGGAACTATTCAGTACCTAATGTAAATTATTCAGCATATCCTCTGATTAAGTCAGTATCTACTATGACTATTAAGTACAAGTTATTAATTTCTCTGGGGACATTTGGTCTCCCACAACATGCAAAACATGGTAAACCAACAAAACAGAGAGATGAAAATAAGCTCCACTCATTCCTCAGATGTGATGCATCAGATCATCCACAGGTGTTTCTGTCCATCCTTACACTGTGATAACACAACTCAGTGCTATGGGTCTGTAAGAACGTGTAGCTGTCTAGAAGCCCTTACTGAGAAAAGAAAAAGGACAAGTCAAACAAAGAAGCCATCCATTTTCTGAGAACAATGAAATGACCATACCAGGGTCCAGACAACAACGCCACTGTATATGTAATATAAGTATTAGTTTGAACCATGGCCCTGTGATGGACTGGCTGCTGTTGTAGTTGTTGTTGCTTGATGTGGAGGAAGCAGCAGTGTGGACTGTGCTTCACAGCTATGCTATCACTAACTGATTTAGGTCCATTGTGGGCAGGTATCAAGACAGAAAGCGGGCTGAGCCAGGCCCAGTCTCCAGGCCAGAGCAGCTTCCTTAGCTACAGCTCCAGCTTCTCCACACCACAGACGGGACAGGCACCCTACAGCTATCAAATGCAAGGTACAGATCTTCTTACTCCTCTACTGCTTCTTTTCTTTTCCTGGTTTCTCAAGTGATTATCATTTTGCGTTTTCTTTTCCTTCTTTTTTTGTTCCTTCTTCCTACTTCTTTACCATCTCCTTATTCTTATTCTTCTACTTCTTAATTTTTCTTGTTTCCCTACTTCTTCATCATCTTATTCTTATTTTTCTAATCATTCTTCAGTTTTCTTTTTTCTTTTGTTCTTTTATCCTACTTTTTTCTTCTTTCTTTACTTTTTCTTGTTATTATTATTACTCTTTTTCTTTTACTGCTTCTTTTTCTTCTTCACCAACTTCTTCTTCTTATTATTTTTTATTATTCTTATTCTATTTCTTTTTTTTCATCACATCTTCTTATTCTTCTATTCCTTTTTCAGTTTCTTTGACCTTTCTATTCTTCTTTCCCTACTTCTTATCTATCTTCATCATCTTATCTTTTTCTTCCTCTGTTTTTTATCTTCTTCTTTTTCTTCTTCTTCACCACCTTCTTATTCTTTTACTCTTTCATTTTTTATTCTTCCCTACTTCATTTTGAGTTTTTATTTGTATGGCATTATTAATAATGAGCAGTCAATAAAGGAGCTCCAAAAACAAGTCTGAGGAAAAACCTCTGAGAGGACTATGACTCAAAAACAGAACTCATTCTCCTCTAGGATGCACCGCATTGTATAATTAGCTTGAAGTAGAATAGTAAAGGTATGACGGTAAAGAGGCACTGAGAGTAGAGGCTGAAAGTGACCCATGTTGAAAAGTCTCCTTCTTCTTCATGCTGTGGTTTCTCCCTGGGCCTCTTCAAAGATGGCAGACAATTAATGGCAGCCGTATACTGGTCCAGAACGTCTCAGAACATATGGCATGATCTTTTCTTCCTTGGGCTTTCAGAGAAATCAACACAGATGGAAAAAATAGCTGCATTTTTACAATTTGAGGAGAGACCAGTCTTTTTTCCCCTCTGCTTGGCTTAATGCTTGGCCATGGATGTTCTTAAGTAAGTTTGTTTAAGAGGGAACACCAGCTCTCACTCCTTCAGGGATCTGAGAGAAGATCAGGCAGCCAGCCCGCCACCCATTGTTTCTGTTAGAGACTACCTCTCTTCTCTCTCTGTTTCTGTTTCTGCCTGCAGCAATTTTCTACTAGACTCACAGACACAGTCAGCGACAGTGCTGAGCCTGTTCAACCCCAAATAATGTGTGACAGTAGAAACATCTCCACATGTTTTTGAAAACTCTCCAGAGCATCTCACAATAAATAACACTGCACATTGAGGCAGATGTGGCCCGTGGCCGCTCCTTCACTGGGTTGCTAAATAGACTCTACTGCTAAAGCTGCTGGCGGTATCCTATAAAGTTGGAAGGTAAAGCAAAAAGATCAAAAATTGTGGTCTGTATATATTAGACTATATATATGAGTAACCTTGAGCTGTTCACTTAACATTAAAATCCCAATTCAGATATGTAATTCCGAAGTTCAATTCTTTTATGCACAGATAGATTGACCACATACTACAAACAACTTCAAGAATGATGAAGTAGTTTCTGAAAAATGCAGTAATGTTTAGTTTATACATGCCTATAAAAGTTAACATCCAGCTTTAGCCAACTGGCCATAAATTGGGCAAGCTTTACATACAGTACAGTGATGTTTATTACTAATTAAATAAACAAATAAATAAAACAACACATAGAAGTTTTGACAGTCTGTAGACTCTTCGTCATCTGAATGCCAACCATCTTGTTTCCATTCAAAGGATTGTTTATGAAAAACAGCTGAATGCTTCTCAAAGTTTTTCAGTGCCATCACTGGGAAAGGAACTTGTCGTAATGTTGTATGAATGTTGACAAATCTGTTTTCAGTTTAACCAGAAAAGTGTTTGTTGATACCTGAATGTTGCGAAAACCTACATTAGAAACCTGCATTTTCCGGAAACACTCATTGTCAAAATAATAGTTGCACCCAGAAGGAGGAGTTGGATTGTAATGCTATCAGGAAGAAAGATATGGGTTACCAGGAACAATGTACTGAGCTACACATACGGAAGTAGTGTCTCTCAGTGTGGTGTCAGGCTGCCATGTTTGCTAACGCAGCATGCATATGTCTTGGAGTTGCAGAGGTTCCTAATGAGGTCCTGTAATAATCCATCCCATGCAGTTTATATATTCTCATGCAGTTCTTGTAGATTTTGCCATAGGGGTGGAGCCAAGACAAACGTGGGGCTTGTCACTTAAGATGATCCACTGTCATTTTGAATCACTGTATAGCATTCTGGCACGACACCATTGCAATCTTCAAAGCTGACGTGGTGTTAAGGCAGTTGTTGAAACGGTCTACATGCATGTAGCCTTAAGTCGTGCAGTCGTCTGTCAATGGTGCCTGCACTAACAGGATGAAGGGCATCACTGCTCACTGAATGGTTGCAGTCATGGCTTTTGGGTCAGTGAGGTACAGTGATAAGGCCAGTCTTTGCTTGCTTCACATGTGTGTCTTAGCATAAAGTGTGAATTATGTGCATGTCTCACGTGTCCAACCTACCCACCAAGTTTTTATTACTGTCAGGTGATTCCTTCCAAGTGCAGCTATTTTTGACAATGAATGTAGCAAAATAGCAAAACAGCATTTACGGTTTGAGTGTAGTGTAGAGATTTGATCTTGGGAATAGTAAAATAATAATAGCAATAAACTATAATACAATAAAATACAAAAAGTTTTTTTTATAAATAGTTTATGGGAAGGCAAAGTTACACAAGTTGCGACAAACAAAAAGTAAAAACATGTCAAACGTAACACTGTTTAACTGATAAAAGTTTGTGCAGAAAGTCAATAGAAGCACAGCTAGCGTGACGTTTACAACCGCCCTTAACGTTTGCACACTTTTCCATGCAGCATAAACTCATTACTGTTGGCATAGTGACGTCCGAGAGGACTCACAACCAAAAGGAAGTATTGCCTGTGTCTTGGCAGCCTTGTTTTTGTTTCCAGATTGTATTGTTTGGTGTTAAAAAAGCATTTGCATGTTTTTTAACCCTCATCTCCAGGGTAATGTGCTGTTAGTGGCTTGGTCAGTGTTGCTTTGGGTCAGTCTGACTGACGCTTGGCGCCTGAGAGGCTCGCAAATACACAGACATACCAGTAAACACATTAGCCCCTGGCTGCAGGGACAGGAGACAGATGACCATTAACCAGCCCGACCGGTCAACTTCGTTTAGCTCTTAGCAATTTGTATCGATCAGACCAAGACGAAGAGGATGAGTGCCCAGTTCTGGTCTTCTGCTTTTAAATGAACAACCAAAGCTGCTAAATAAATTCATAAGAAAATTAATTCGATTTATTTATTATTAAACTGGCTTGACCACTGGCTGTACTGTTTTCTTCAACTTCACTATTATTTTTGCACTTTCTGGAGCTTTGAAGCTAGAACATTTGTGCTACTTTTGGGACTGGTGGTGTGTTATTTGCAATTCTCAACCACCTATGATAGAACAGCATACACTGCCTAGCAACACCTTAACAGCCACCTGGGACACTGTAGCAATGACCTAACAACATCTTAGCAATGACCTAGGATTCCACAACAACAGCTTTAAGGACATTAATGAGTTTTCACTGTACATATCATTTGTAATTTATGCTCAATATGGAGAGATTTAACGAAAAACAGAAAACTCTTTTGGACACAGTGGTCCTGCATGGTCATTTTAGGTCTGGCCCCCACCCCCACGTCCATACGATACATTCCCTAGTCTAAAGCCCCCTCCGTATGTTCAGCCTGCGTGCAGCTGTCAGAGGGAATACTATTAGATTAATGCTTTTGGTCTACGCTTTCATTTCCAACAGCATTCCACACTCTGCTGTGATAGAGAAATGCTCAGTGTTAGTTATTAAAAAAAAAATCAATGGTTTTTAATACATATTAATTATGAATTAGTGATGCAGGTGTCTCTAAGCTTTTAACTCTTTGATATTTAAAAATCTTGTAAAATTCTTTACCACATGGACAACAAAACTGTTTTGGTGTCTAGGAATGATGCACAGAGTTAAGTAAAAGATTTCTATGCGAAGAGTCAACTGAACATTGCTGTGCTTTCACATTCTTCAGTGAGGCAAGAGATGATTTTCGCAGTGGTAGATGATAACTGTAGCAGTAATCAGGTCTGTACTCTTGACACAATGCGAATAGGTTAGCACACTCCTTCGTTTTGTTTTTTAAAGTCCATCTGGACTTGATCGTCTGCTCCCCGGAGAGGCGTACGAAACTTCTGCTACAAATATTGTGCACTGATGATAGACGTAGCCCCTGGCAAGAAGGACTGATCAAGCACAGCAAATGGACTCGCAATTGGAGAGTCGGTGTCTCGTCCTGAGTGAACTAAGTGGAGCACGACAGAGAAGGGGATTTTCCTTTTCCTTTTTTTTTTGGCCCTAGGGAACGACCAGGCCTTTCCCCAGCATGGAGTCATTCTTCATGGACAGGAGGGGGTCTCGCAGGGCTTTCATGTGGCTCCGCGCTCTTTCCAGAGTCAACGGCCGTCTCGCAGCCCCCTGCTTTTATGACTTTTTGAACTGTAGGTTTAGCTAATTTGGTGTGCAATGGGAGTTTGATGTGTTGCTCTTTATGTGAGCACATTTTTTCTTGGTTTTGGTTCTGATCCCTGACCTTCTTTGCACATTAACAAAGAAAGAAGGACAATGAGACAGGAGAAGGAGACTTTTGAGCATGCCTTATTGTTGAAACGTCTGGTTAGATCTGGTAAATAAGAGGTCTCTTTAATCATGGGGACATTAAAGTGGCCGTATTGGTGGACTAGGCCACACACTGGCATGTTAGCCAAGCTGCTTCACGTTTGTTACGGTTTTGGAAAGGAGACGGGGTGCTGGAGGGAGTGGGGGGGTGTTCTCACTGATGACCACAGGATGAAAGACTCTCCTTCTGTTTGTTTCCCTGAACAAAGGTGTAATTACTCTTTTATTTAAGCCTGGTAAATTAATCTCTTGTGCGTTTCTCATGCAGTCAGCTAGCTCTCGAGGCTCCTGTGAAGCAGACCTGGCAGACTATACAGATATAGGGAGGGAGAGAGAGAAAGAGAGAGAGAAAAAGACCAGTGCAGCTGTTCATTAGCTTAGAGCCTGTTGATATTAGTTAACCAACCAAAGCGGGAACAAACTTCTGGGAAAATACTTTCACGCTGACATATAGCTGAAATGAAAATGTTAGCAGGACTCATTTATATATTTTCCATCCTTATTTTCAGGATAGGGATCATTTAAGCTTTATCATCTTATCATGAAATAACTTTTTTTTAAAATGCCTCAATGTTATAAAGGTTTTCACACTTGTATGAGCTGTAAAAGTTGGTTTATCAATGCTAATTGTTGATCAATGATTAAAGCAAATTTTTGGATTGAGTGAAGAAGTGTTTGGAATTTCTGGTGTTTTACATTACATCATCTCAGAGCACTTTGTCCTGGTGGTGCTTGCAGTGTTTGTTTGCGTTTGATGGGAAAGGTTGGGTTCACAGGGGTTTGGTGAAGTAGGTTTCACAGGGATTCAGACATGGGTTTGGTGGGGTTGCAGGGTTCTGTGGGGTTTGGTGAAGTTCAGATGGTTTGCAGGGATTCAGTGGGGTTCCTAGAGGTACAGTAGGTGATGGTGAATTGGAACAGCCCTCATTAACTGGGCCACTGCCGACTCGCTTTTGTAGTCCAGTTGACGTGTCGTTCAACAAAAAATAACCATTTTCATTGTCAGCAGATCTTGTAGTGCTGTAGGCTTTTATGTTTGTCAGCTGTTTGTCTGCTCAGTGTCTATCTATTTGCTGCACTGATTTCTGACCATCTACAAACTAAACAAGTCTGCATGCTGTGACCACAGCTACGAAGAACGTAGAACCTTTCAATTTGTTTGATATAACCAGACACAAATTTGTCTCATTTACATTTTTTGTCAAACAACACCTATAATAATGGTTTGAATCTCTCCACAGAGTGCGAGAGAATTCACTTAAAATGTGCAAATGGTTGAATGTAAGCCTGGCTAGTTTTCCTGTGATCATGCCCTGCAGTAATATTCTTCTGCAGCTCTGAGTGGCATACAGCTTCATATAACAAGCCTTTCAAAACCTTCAGCCTGATGGACAGAACAAAGTATTACATGTATTAAATCAAAGAGGTAAAACTAAAGCTAGTTTTTGTAGCAAGAATGCTAGCTAATGGAGTAACTAACTTAGATTAGGTGTTGGCTAAGCTAACTGATGTTTACTGATCACATTACTTTAAACCTTACTAAACTTCAGCTTGAATAGCTATTATATATGCATGCATTTAATAAAAAACTGAACTGCAATTTTCTACAAAAGGTTTAAGAGCCAATCTGAACTCATGTGAAGCGTCTATCTTCTCTACCCATATAGCCATAACACATAAAACAAAGTGTGGTTACACAGTAGCAGCAGCCATCAGGAAGGCTACAGCTGTCCGTCATCATGCTAACAGTTGGGGCATACGCTTCTATTACATTAATAGCTACTAGCCTTGTAGTGACAGAATTAGCATGAGCCAGAATTATTATAAATATCATTGTGGCAAAAACAAATGTGTTAATGGGGTCAAAAGTGTTACAGCAAGGTTCAGTACTGTACATGCATGTAAGGTAAACTATAAACTCTACCCACAAACTGTCAGTCATGTAGTTTATTAATAATGAGAACAATAAATAAGCAAATAAAGCAATTAGTTTTATTATAAACCTCTTGAAGCTGCATATGTTGATTTCCTTTAGCCCATGCTACCTGTATGCTTCAGAAACTGAGAGTGCCTGAAGGTGCTACAGCTGTATGGAGAAGATGGACAGGTACATGCTTTGAGGGCAGGAAATTAAGCAAAATGCACCCCTCCCTCACCATCCTTCAGTGGTTTACACACAACAGTGGCACTGTTTCAGCCATTGTGGAGATAGCAATTTATAAAACACCCCCCAACCCCCCACACCAGCACCTTTTCTTCTCCACCATCAGTCTAGATGAAATCACTGATAAGGGCAGAGGAGAGATAAAGCCACTGTTATTCATCTCCCTCAAACCTCAAACACCCTTCATGCCCCCATTTTACCTGCCAGCATTTTGGCTTTGGTGTAGATTTATATGCAGGGTTTCACCTCCACTTCACCCCGAGAATCATTTCCTGTCTGTCACTTCTTTCTTTAATGCTATTTAATGCCTTGCTAATGCAGACATGCATCGCTTAAGGCTATAAATGCATATAGTATAAGCTGCTCCACCATGTAAGGCTGCATTTGTTTGAAGTGATAAAACCTCGCAGCTCTGAAATTCAGTCATTTAAACTTCAAACCCCATTCGGAGACTGCCTATCATGTATGCTTAGTGACACAAATAATGAAAGCAATAAATTAATAAAAGGAATCAAGTTTTGAATGAAAACATGTGTTTATGGCTGCTCAGTGGCTTTATTATGTTCCATTAGTCATGATGTAAAGCTTACACTGGAGCAAAGTTTTTGTTGAAAATTGTTCAATGGTGTAAACTTTTTAGTGCAGAAGTTTCAAAGTAACGTACATTTTTATAGCAAGAGTTTTAGTGCCAAAGTTTCATTATAACAAGTTTTGGTGCAAAACTATTATTGCAGCTAAAGTTTGGTGCAAAAGTGTAATTATAGCAAGAGTTATGGTGCAAAAATGCAACTGTAGTTTAATTTTTGGCATAAACATTTAATTACAGCAAGCTTTGGTGCAAATATTTCATTATAGCAAGAACTTTGGTGCACAAATGTTACTGGTTTTTATGCAGAAGTGTTTTTGTGTCAACTGTTTTGGTGTCATATTTTCACTGTAGCTACATTTTTGGTGCAAATGGTAATTGCATATTGTTGTTGTTAGCAATATAAACTAACATTTCACCACCTAAAATGTGTTGATCAAGCAGGCCCAAAAATAAATAAATAAATACAGAAGTAAATTTACTCACACAACTGCTACATGCTAAAAGCTATATAAAGCTTCAAATTTCTTTTTTTATATCTATATATCTATATATCTATATATATATTATACTGGTATATTCATCATGAAATCAGCTTCTTTTTCAAATGGTTTAGAAAAGAAAAAAAGCAAACACTGAAAATACTATGAGTTTAGACGTTACAGGGCCACTATAGTAACTACTGCACTAGTCACAGTTGTAAATGTAAATTATATCATCTGCTGCTCTATTATTGCATAAAGCTGTGCTGTTCTCACACATATAAACTCACGGTTATGTTTCTTGCTCTTGCAGGAGGCAGTTTTACAACAACATCCGGACTGTATGCAGGAAGCAATTCGCTCACAAACTCGACTGGATTCAATAGTACACAACAGGTAGCCATAATCTAATTTTCTTACTTTGGGTTTTCTCATCCATAAACAGTGTGCGCTGTAAATGTATTTCCTCTAGCTTTTATTGCGGTCTATACAGAGCTGTCTGATGTCGGCATGTGCATGCTGGATTCTCCTTCGGGTTTCTGGAAGCCTTTAGAGGAGGACATGTGTACACTTGCATATTACCCACATGATATGAATCACTCTGAATGTCCTGACCGCTGTAGACATGGATTACCTCTCGCTCTTCGCACATATGAATTATGCCACGAGTGGAAAGGAAAAAAGAAAAAGAAGACAGATCGCTGTCTCCAGATGTAGCCCTCCAGAGACATGTGTTGGCGTTTACGTTTTTGGAATGGGTTCGGGGAAGTAGCAGCATCTCTGAGCGCTTCTAGCTCACGTTTCGACTCTGATGTTTTTGTGCAGGATTACCCCTCCTACCCAGCGTTTGGACAAGGCCAGTATGCACAGTATTACAACAGCAGCCCCTACACATCACCCTACATGACCAGCAACAATACCAGCCCTACCACTCCATCCACCACTGCCACCTACACCTTGCAGGAGCCCCCGTCTGGCATCACCAGCCAAGCACTCACTGAGCAGCCTGCAGGTAGGACCAACTGTTGCCATATGTTTTGGTGCTTATCTGATAATTCAGCCAGTAGCAGGCTCTTCAAACATGGTCAGTTTTTAAAGACGAACAAGTCATTTGACCCATGTACGGGATGTCCAGCTGGTTCAGAAAGGTAAGCCTGACTGTTGCATTGTAGAAAAAAGTTACAAAAGTTATGATTTGATTTCATTGCAATACAGATTTTACACAAGTTTCATAGTGACAGAAGCTCTGCTACAAAGGTCAAATTGTGGACAGTTTTGGTGTAAAATGCTTCATTTTAGTGAAATATTGGGGCATTTATTTGAATCTACATTTGTGCAGCAAAAGATGCAGTTGTTGCATTTTTACCACTTGCCTTTAAAATGCTGAGACAGAAATAAAATACGTATATCTTGCCCAAACGTTTAAACTTAATGTTATTATATAAAAATACATATATCAGAACACATTTAAAGACCTAAAATCTTTTCTATTCACAGTATATAAAGCTGCATTACTGTTTCTGCATGTCTGGTAGTATTCTGGAGGTCATACACTTCAATGGAAAACATTGCCATTCATTGTTGGACAGCAGTATGCTTGCTAGTCCAGCTCGTGAATGCTCTTGGCAGGGAAACCGCCATGCCGTGCATTCCTTCTCCAACCACTCGGCTGAGTAACGTCGGGATACTACTGTCAGTTATGAAGAATTAAAATCAAATTACCTTGGAGAAATGGAGGCGGGCTGCAAGCCTAAAACTGCGCACTGCTGTTGCGATTGGCTGATCCAGTCAGAGCTGAGTTTTTTTTCTCCTGCAGAGCCAGACAAAACACAGCAGACATTAGTGTAAAGCCACTTTTAGCCTTATAAAGGCAATGGTGCAACAATCCCACTCAGTACCATCCAAATTCACAGACAGAAAATTATTTAACTGAAGTCTAATGGCAGTCAGTACTGGATAGCACTTTCATTTGGATAACCTTACTATGTGTGTAGTTTGTCTCATCATTTAGCCCACTAAATACCATACGCATTATCGGTAAAATAAGCTTTACGCCTTAAGATTCTGGATTTATTGAACTTCAAGTGTGAGACAGGTTATTGTTCTTTCACTCTCATTGTCTTTTGTTGCTCTTATTGTAGCATTAGCTCGAGACTCTGAGAATTCGTTGCACTCACTGTAGCCTCAGCCCAAGACTCTGCCAATCTGTTAGTTACACTGTGATTGGATATGGGCACTGCTGTGTGCTGTGTTGTGTTTTTTAATATCCATTTTTTGTCTGTCAAGCGAATTAACTGCTAGTAGCCAGTCGCAAGCAGTTTTATTTGTCTGTGAGGCAAGGTTTAGTTGCTGGTTTGAAAAAGATCACAGCACCAAGCAATTAAATGTTATTTAATAGTTTTGCTTGAAAACTTTAGAAGCAAGTGATCAAGATGTCCTTGCATGGAAGCTTTTGGAAGCTTTTCAAAGGGATCTGTTTTTGATGTCATTTATGAACCCTACACTTCACAGCTAATTCTCTGGCTGGTTTGCACAATTAAACCCACTAGACTCTCAGACATCAGGATTGCCAAATGACTCTCACTGTAATATCTGTAATTCTGAAGACTAAAATCGTGTTTGTGACTTTTGCTTCACCTCTAAAATGTCTTTAGATTTTTGATGATGTCACCATGCACTCATTTCTGTGTTTCACCTGCCGTACCATAATAGATAGAAAACGCTTAGCTAGATCAGTGACTCTTCCTGATACCTGGCAAATATATCATGGTGCGAAAGTAAAATGCTGTCATATTTTTGATTCATGCTAACTGTATATCTAAGTATAAATCTAATCTTAATACAGGTCCTAATTCTAAGCCCAAATCTAAGCCCAATTCTGCTGAATCAGTTCAACCAGATTACTCTGCTAATAACTATGGCATTTTCAGAGAAAGGATTTTAGATTCAGTCGCTCAATCTCTGTTTCAATACAGCTGACAAAAAAGACCCATTTGTTTGGGCCTCATTTCGCCGTCCGTAAACAGAGCTCCTGGCATGCGCTCTGAGCAGACTCCTGCCGTTACGTTGTCGACCACAGCTTGCAAATGAGCTGTTTATTTTCCCTCTACATGCTTCCTTCATTCTTTCGTTCGCACTTGCATTTCCAGTAGCTTGTAAAAGCTGAAGCTCTGCTTTGTAGTTGCATCGAGTAATTAACGAACATGGTGCAGATAGTGGAGGCCCGGCGGGTCCGGCACGCTCCCCACAGCCATTACTGCAGCCTAAACGGTATCAGGGGTGTAAGAGGATCAGATAAACAGAATATTAGCATCTACAGTAGCTCCAGCCATGGGCTTCAGGAATGGTAAATGGATCCAGCTGCAGCATTCAGTCCTGAAGGTGAAAGGCTTTTTTTTTATTTCCCTCTTCTGATGAGCCACTTTTTCTTTTTTCTTCCTGCAGGAGAGTACAGTACAATCCACAGTCCATCAACCCCCATTAAAGATTCAGATTCGGATCGATTGCGCCGGGCTTCGGATGGAAAGTCACGTGGCCGAGGCAGAAGGAATAACAACCCGTCTCCACCGCCAGACTCTGACCTTGAGGTACTGAATCTCAGCCAGATTTACACAGCTCGGAAAGAAAACGGGTCTAACTCCATTGATCTCTCAAACCTATTAAGAGCTTTTCATTGCTTATGCCTAGTATTATATTATTATTATTATTATTATTATTATTATTATTATTATTATTATTATTATTATTATTATAATATTAGCATGTGTTCAAAAACCTAGAATCACTTGTGAACATGTATACAAACAACAATCACAAGAGCATATTTATTTCTTCATTTGTCTGTTGCAGTGTACATGTATTACAGTGTTAATGCAGTGTCAGGTGTCCCGGTGTGTTGTACAATGTACAAAACATAAATAAGCATGTGTTTATATATGTATGTAATATAGCATATATAAAGGCTCAAATATGCAATAGGTCTAGTTTATTTTTGTATTTATATGGCATACTGCACTTCTGGAAGAAATCCTTATATCTTAATTTTTGGACTGAAAATTCCAGCCATTTATACTATGTTAATATCCCATGATAAACAAACAGAAATGGTGAAAATGGACTTAGAAAGAGTCTTTTTTTACATTCATCTACATTAAAAGAATACAGATAGTTTGGAGATTCAGTGGTTTGTTCCAACAGCTCTCATCAGCAAGTCACTATCGTGGCATGTTAACATATCGCTTAATTAGTTTGTCGCTATTGATTGTGTTAATGCAGCAGACGGGCGTTATGGTCTTGGTGGTTTTGGTACTAGTGACCATGCGTCCTTCCAGTTCCCCAGGCTCCTAATCCCATGCACCCTACAGATATTGACATGTGGCTCAGTTTGCATGCTACAGAGCGCAGCATTGATTTAGCTTTTTCTTTCTCCAGCGTGTGTTCATCTGGGACTTGGATGAAACAATCATCATTTTCCATTCCTTACTCACGGGGTCTTACGCCAACAGATACGGAAGGGTAAGTGATGTATTTTAACCCTATCAAACCTATAGTATTATAGACTGATAGAAGAGACTGATGAGTGCTTCATTGCTCTTTTTTTTATATGTATTATCATATTTTAAGATTATTGGCAGTAGAACTCAATAGGTGAAAATTTGTCACTAGTTCTGTATTTGTTCACTATTTGGACCTAAGGAACTGAAGCCTTCCGTGAGCTGCCGTGTTTCCTATCACTGTATAAAAGTAGCCACTGCTTTTATTAGTGGAAGTGTCGCAAGGTGTTTGAGCTAAACATGCAAAAGGCAATTCACATGGATTTGGAAGCAACTACTAGTGATCTGTTTTATCAGAAATAATAAAAGGAAACTGAGGTGTGAAGAATATTGTTTTTTGTTTACAATTTAAAATTAGAGGAAATAATGCTATTCACATGTTGAGGACATAATGCTATTCGCATTCGCCTTATAGAAAGGTCTACAAATATGTTAGTGAGTTTTTGAGATTGTTCTTTGGGGTTAGCATGGCATAAGGCTATTAGGCTATTTCTTATGATTCTGTATTGAAGGGTTAATCAGAAAACAGTGAACAATATTGCAGTGGGGTCCTAGATAAACACACAGGAAGTAGGCCAGTTCGGGTGCGTGCTCTATCTCTCTGCTATAGACGCCGTGTTCAGATAATTGTTTCTTTTTTTAATAGGCCCGACGAGGCCTTTCAGGCATTTGGCTCGGCCTGCAGCTGTCCCTGCTATGCGGCTGGTACAGGCGTGGGCCTCAAAACAGTTGCACCGCAAATGTCCATTGACACTTCTTAAGGGTTTTTTTTCTGTCCTTCAGAAATACTTCATTGTTAGTTTAATTAAGTGCTCTCCAAACCAAACCCACTCAGTGAGATTAGCCTGCTGGAACTTCCCCAGAGTGGCCTGCTTTACTTCATAGAAAACTGTATAGGAATAATTTGATCTTATGGAGGTTTTTTTTGCATGGCTTTGGCTCAACAGGCTTAAAAAATGTGCTAAAAAATCCCTTTGAAAAAACACTATTGATTTGCTACAGAGCCTTTCAGTAGATGTTCTTAGAAAGTTAAAAAAAAACATAAACATTTTTCCTTTCCCAATTGAGCTTAAACCATTGGGCTTTGTAGATGAATAAGGATGTTTTGTTACAGCTTGGAGTGAAGAACCTATTTAAAATTTAAAGAACATTGGTGTGAAGCTTCCATTATGTGGAGGCTTATCAGAAAAACTTCATAAAATAAAATAAAATAATAATAAAAAGGCCCTTTTTTTGCTTGTATATTTCTTTTACAATCAGGGTTTACTTCTAGGAGCCATTACCTGAGCAGTTCTGTAGGGGGGCAAGTGCTCCTATACTAGTTAGTGGTTCCTAGACCTGTACACCCAAGCTAGAATCATACAAGCCAATAACAAACTTTAATTTTTTAAAGTGAGGTCATTACTGGTGTTACTGAAGAACTTTCAATTTTCTCATGTTCAGATGTTGTTAATAAATCATTAGAATTAATAATCTAAAGCAAATAATCATAAATACAGTAAAAAGTAAACCTAATTTGAAGAACAAAGTTTGATTTTAAGTTATTTATTATTATTCAATTACATCTGCAGCACTTAATAAAACACAATGATTACTGTACTGAATAGGTTAAGCAGGTTTTGGATGGTAACCATAAAAACTGGGATTACTTAAGGAGAGGTTTGGAAAAGGTTAAGTGAAAACATTAACACACATAAATCAGTGCATGCTGTAATAATGTTATCTCTATGTCCCACATAATCAGCATTTTAAACACAGTTTCATCAGATGCTTGAAACTTTATACTGTATATGAGAACGTTAGCTATGCTAGCAGGTTCAGAGGGTTGTGAATTAGTGAATGAGAAATTGAATGAGGTTTACTTTTTGAGCTCATCATATTTATTATTTTATATAAACCGTCCTGATCTATATTTAAACCTTCAAAAACAAACAATTTGGGAAATCCTGTGTTCTGCGATTCTCAGGCCTCGGCCATGATCTCATAGGTTTATTTAGGTTGGACGATGGTTCAGTGAAATCAGCAGATTATAATTTCACTAATAACTCAGTGAAGTTTTTGTGCTGGGTGTGTTGGCCGGTTGGCTGAGTGATGCGGTGTTAAGGTTTGTTAAAGGCGATCGGACTTTCTGTGGATGTTCAGAGGGTGTAGGAGCGGCCTGTGTGTCCTCTTTGTTCCGTGTGCAGGGTGTTTGGTTCTCTTTGTTCTTTGCTCAGGGTGTTTGATGGCAATGGTGTTTTGGTTTTGGGGTGAGAGAGTCTTGCCCCTCGACCCCTCTCTGTTTATTTACTTTGTCTTTGGCAGAGCATGCTGGGTAAAAAAACGAGACTCTCCCACAGCCATGAAGAACGGTCTCTCTCTCTGTCTCTTAGAAGCTTTAAGAACTTACCATATTATCAGACACTGTGACTCACTCCTTTATCTATAATACAGCCTAGAAAAGATCTGTAGGGGTATTCTGAAGTTCAGTCTGATGTTGGTTTGCAGTCAGTACATGAAGTATGTAAAAGTTTGCAGTGAAAAAAAAAAAAATAAATCTTTCTACAGTGCAAAAGAGCTTCTTGACAGCTATGCATCCTTTCAGACTCATAGCGCGTCTTTTCCCAGTAAATGGATGGACAGAGACACTGCTGTTTCCTAAAACTATTAATTATCTGACTTTAAAAGATCTGTTTGAAGACTAAATGCTGTAATTGCTGTTTTATGAGTTTTTACTTCAGATATGCATGTACAGTGATTTGTATATATTTGCATGCAAATTATTTAGACATGTTTGATATATAAACATTTTATGTGATATGGAGATATTTTGTTTCTGAAAATCTCCTGACATAGCGTTTTTTACACTGAAGCTGTAGAGTGGGCTCTAAAAATAGATCTAGATTGGAATCCTTGCTACTGCGATCAGTTTTCCTGTCCAGTGTAACGACTGCTCGGCTCACTTTCATAATACTGTGCTTTTAATGAATTAGGGAGATGCAGGATGGGTATGAGTGTATGGCTGACTGCTGATGCTCACTCGATCTTTTAGGTTCTTAATCTGTTAATATGCATGATTATTATAACTCTCAGAATTGTAGTTTTGCAGTCTGATGTTGTCTTCCTCATTTAGTTTTTCCTGGCCTCTGTGATGCTCATTTTGAGCCAGTTTTTCCAAACTGACATTGTATTCAGGTTCTTTTGCAAGAAGCCCTTTCAGTTCCCTAAAGCCACACAGCCTGTTTCTAATAGGTACAAAAACAACTTTTACTGGTTAGAGGATTTTTTGGAAGTGAGTGACATGTCTTAGGAACCTATAGCGTATAGCGAAGAACCACAAAAAATCGCTTTACATCATGTGAAGCTTCTTGGCACTCACAAGTTTTCAAACATGGTTCTTTAGGGGAATCTAAATGTAGGGGATTTTGAGGGTGGTGTGAAGGGGTTGGGGGTTGGTGTGTGTGTGGAAGTTTGGTGGGGGTTGCCGTGGCGCCCTGTGGACGGCCCTGACAGAAGCCAACAGGTGTGGACGCAGCAGTGACAGCAGCGCAGCCTTTGGCCTTCTGACCGCTTGTATTCTTAACTCCCTCACTGAATGATTGTTTAGATTTAATTGGAGGGGATTCAGACTGCACTTTACATTCCTCTTGCCACCAAACCTGCTTTTATTAACCATCGGATGCATACGCAGGCGCTTATAACAAGGCCGTTGACTGCAAGGCTCAGAATAGATTATTACAGCAGCATGGGCACATCCTGACACGCCATTCAGCTGTACACGCTTAGGGTTACCACTGTATTCAATGTAGAGAGGTATCAAGAAGAGTTATATGCAACACCTTTTATCCCGGTAAAGTTTGCTCTCTGGCAAACAAATCATTGCTGTCAAATCAAACCTCATGATTAGTTTTCCTTTATGTAAAATGTATTTATGAATGATTAAAAATGACTTTAAGTCAAACTTGATTACATTAAATTACAATATAAAAACACCTAAAGTTACCAATCTGGAGCTGTTTATGTTTGTTACAACTGTAACTATATATACAATATAACTATATACATAGTAAGGGTTGCACAGACTGATTGACTTTACTGCTCAGCGATGATGCTTTAAGCTTGAACTTGAAACAACATGGATGCCTCAGAGAAGACAACAGGTGAGGACACTGGATGTTCTGTATCTTTACTGAAAGCTAGCAATGCGATCCGTCTCACTTGAAAGGATGGATTATGTTCTACCTGTGGAGTTTGGCTTTGTTCTAACATTTCTCCACAGATCTCCAGTGCTTCAAAGTTTAGTTACTGAATGTAGTTTCTGAGAAAGTCATGAAGCAGAAGCAAATATACCCCTATAATCCTAAATTTAATTATTTGCTTTTCTAAGCTTCCACACCTTAATTTAAAGGAGATTAAGGCTTTATCATCTGACTCATCTCTCCCATTAGATAATATTTACATTTGAAAGATCCCATCGCATCTCAGCACTACAACTAAGCAATACTGGTACTACAGTTATCATTAATTACTTCTCATTATAACAAATGTATATGTTGATTCAGGAGTAATGATTAAGTAACCAGACTTGAGTCACTGTGATAAGGTTTCCTTAATGCTTAAAGTTTGAAATAAGTTAATTAAAGCTAATTTAATAAATAGCACATTTTAAGTAGTTCCAGACAGTTCTCTTGTGGAGTTGGAAGGAATAATATATAATAGTAATAGTATAGTGAGTAATATTATATAAGGCAATATAAGGCAAACATATGTCTTACTAAAAAAGTCATTTGTTATAGCAGTGCACATTAATAGACATGTAGATCACATCCACATATTCCATTGTTATCCTTAGTACTTTATCCTTAGTAGTGCTGGATTTATGGAATAATATACTACCACATGGAAATGTATTGTAGTGGATGACTACCTAATGAAGGTTTGACACACGTCTAACACTGGGTTACTTATGATTACTGGGTTCTCAGGAAGAAAAGGGTTTTCTCTGTCGGTGTTCTGCTCTGCCTGTGTGGTTCCCCCCACCTCCCTCTTCCCGACCACCACCACAGAAGTTCAAACATTTTCATTGTTGAGCACGACATGCAATCAGGAGAAAGCTCAGGTGCTTCTTCAGGTGGCTTTAAGACTAATCCCTGAAGCTGAACACCCTGACTCAGCACACAAACAAGAACAAATCCTCTCCTTCACCTGTCCTCTCTCTCGCTCTCCCTCTCTCTCTCTGTATTAATGAAGATCAGGGGAATGTTCTCAGATTAGAAACATGAGCCCACGGGTGGGGATTACAAAACAAGCCTTAAAAGAAAGTAATCGACTAATGTATGAATCCACACTTAATAAGTGCAGATATTTCTTTAATGCTGGAGTTTCGTCTGGACGCTGTGAGAATTTCATCCTCATAATGTCTGAAATCACTGTAGACAGTACATCAGTATCTTACAGCTTGATGAACGGACTGAAAGGAAAGGTACATTTACATTAACATACATTAAGGTTAAACAATGACATTTTGAAAACTAAACTAAGACACTGAGAACAATCTATTCATTCGTTTATTCAGTTATCGTCTACACTGCTTACCCTCCTGGGTTGCAAGGGAGTGCCAAATACAGCACTTGTGTCTGACTTGTGAGTTGGTAATAAAATAGAAAAAGTAATAGTAACAAGTTCTACTATACTGAGTATCAGCTTTTGGCTAAAATCACTGGATCAGACACTGAAAAAAAGTATAATCTGATTTGATTCATTAGCTTAAAATATTGCCTACATGCTTAATAAAACTTTGCACTTTAAATTTTTTAAACCATTATTATTTTATTTTATCAAGACTACATACAATTCCTGAGGTATGTCTTAACAGCTAGATAACTGGCATGTGATTTTTAAATTAGTAGTAGTAAAGTTGTAACCACTTTTTACAGGTTTACAGTAGACTACTCAGAGTGCAGTCTCACCTCTCATAGTATTGATTTACACTCAGCTGACCAGGTCACCTGCACAGGTGGGATTGAGCAATCAAACAACAAAGAAAGGAATGATTATTTTCTATGTATGTTTAACCATGTGGGTTTTATGATTATACTGGCCAAATGTTTTATAAATCAGTTAGACTCTCAAAGTAGCTCATAGTTACATTGTTTAAAATAACTTCCTATAAACTAACTAGCTTAAGATGCCAAACTATCCTAAGCTTCTATTTTTATGTTTCGCAAACTAGCTCAGGCTTCTGTTTTTCAAAAAAAAGCTTATATATCTGTCTAGCTCAGTGTGTAGTTACATTTCTTAAAGATGCTGATATTTTAGCTTAGTTCTGTTTCTCAGTGTGGCATAAATCTCAAAGAAGCTCGTATATCCATTACTCAGGGAAGGTTCTATATCAAAGTAGCTTATAGCTATACCTCCTAAAACTTATAGTTTGGTTCTGAGAAATTTTGTAATTGAGAGCAGCTTAAAACTGCATTCTGTGTGAGATGAGGGCTTGGAAGCATGAAGGGAGAGATGATGGTGCAGCAGCTGAAGCATGGCACTGTGACTATTGGCAATAACGTGATCATCCAGTCGCCATTTTTGAAAGTTGCAAATATGAAAGTAAGCTTTTGTTTGTATTCATTATCAATATTTTGTGGGTAGTTGGATGCTGTCTTATCTGAAAAAGATTTGGCCAAATTATGAGGCAGATTTTATAATAATGTTTGTTCATACTCAGTGTTGTAAGCTTCTTATTGTTGTTTGCAGCCAGTGTTTTGGGAATATTTCAGCTTTTGGATTTCTGTCCCTTCCAATCCAACATTCCTTGCTAAACTGATCTTTTGTGTTTTTCCAGGATCCTCCAACGTCAGTGTCTCTGGGACTGAGGATGGAAGAGATGATTTTTAACCTGGCAGATACGCATTTATTCTTCAATGACTTGGAAGTGAGTGAGCGACTTTTGGTGAAACATTTCTTTTGCACTCTTAATTCTGTGATACCGCTGTGTTTTCCTAACCGTAATATTTGAAGCCCCAAGGCCTGAGATGGAGGGAAGTCACAACAGAGTGTATACATTACATTATGAACAAGTGGGCAGTCCATTAAAGCTTCAGCTTTACCGTCAGCAGCCGTTTAATGGCAGGGTGCCTGTTTCTCCACAATGTTCCTCACTGGTGAAGTATTACCTCCGAGCCCAGGGGACACTATGAATTTTACATGCGCTGTCAGTCTCCCCCGGCCTGCGCCCACCTCCAGCCCCCGCCCCCCTCCAGCCGGCCCAATTTGTCAGCTTCTAGTGTTTCTGAATGCTCTCTGGCTGTCTGCATGTCGTGCTGTGTGTTGGTGTCTATGCGCTCTACTCCATGCCGCTCAGTCACGGTCGCCGTCCTCCAGCCCAGCCTGATTCATGTGGATCAGTGTAAAATCTGCCCCCGGGGGCACTTACTGAGCGGGTGCGTGTCTGCCTCGCCCGGTGAGGGGTGAACCTGAGGCTGGCTGGGTCACATTCACATGGGACAGCCGGCATGGTATAAGTGGAGCCTAATTCTGTACGCGTTCAGTAGCACACTGCAGAGTATCTAGCACTGTTTATTCAGCACTTACGCACTTATATACTTATTGCTTGTACTTTATTTTTTACTTTTCTGATTATTATATACTTATATACATTGGGATATAAGGACACTTTAGCATGTACCTGACACTACTGGAACTTTTAAAATCAAAGTTTTAAAATGAAACTATTAGAATCAATTTAAAAAAATCTAATTTAAACTTTAAATGTTTTTATATAAAAGGAAATATAAGGAACAAACAAGAAACACTAAAACTTATACCAAATGTTAAAGTCTATGAAACTGGCAGAAATCCAGAAAACTCATTTCTGTAGCTATAAGTTATAAGTGAGCAAACCTGTTTTTCAGTCTTCTGTATTCTCAAAGTTTTGTGTTCTTATGGCTTATATTTCTAGGGTCACCAGTTTTGTTGAGTTTTGTGTTCTCATAGTTCTATTTTCCCATGGCTATGTTCCTATTGCTTTGCATTTGGGGTGTATATTGTCCAATGTACTAGATTTTTTTGTTCCTAGGGTTCTGTGTTCCTTGGGTTCTGTGTTCCTTGGGTCCTATGTTCCAAAGGTTTTGTGTTTATATAGGGCTCTGTGTTCAATGATATGTCAAAATTGTACATTAATGATCAGCAGTAGATTTTTCCATAGGAACACACTTTGTCCCGCTAGGTTAGCCACAGTGAGCTAATTTGTTGGTTGGTTCACACAGGACACTGGAGATATAGGAATGAGCCCAGTAATAACACCAGTACGATTTGTATAATATTTTAAAGGGTTTATTTGATTTTGTCATGTGCATTCACACTTATTCTGAAATGTGAATATCTGTAAGTATTCATGAAGGGATATTGTAGACATGTAGACGTACCTTTTTGGACTACTAGACCGGTGTGATGCTAAAATATCAGTACACAGAGAAATACACTTGGACACCATTTGTATAATTTAGGAACATCCATAGGAAATTTGTAGGTTTTTGTATTGCCATTGGAAGCTGCCTTAATTAATGACTTACAGAGTTCACTAGTGTTGGGCTGGTTGCTGGTGGGAATTCACTGACTGTACTGGAAAACCTACTACACACTGCTTGTGTATGGATTCTGCCCAAAAGTAGTAGGTAGTATACAGTATGTGGCCAACATGAATTTCTCCAGTACACTAAATACTATCTGGAGGGCACACTTATCCAGCTAAATACAGCATTCCAGTAAGTAGCCAGATCTAACTTCAGTGCAGCACTAAAGCCACACCAGCCTTTTTACTCACTTTGTCTATTTTAAAGTTAACTGTCTGCATGTGTAATAAAACTGAAATAAATGAAGACAAACAGGTGTGTTTAAATACCACACAGGTTTGTAACTCCAGGCGGACATGTTTACAAATACAGTCCTGTCCTGTTTCATGGTGTGAAGTTAAAATCGTATGTAGACACATATCTTGACCAATATGTAAAAGAGCATGCTGAATCGTGGCTATCAGGAGAGTTGCTAAAAAGTGATTGGAAGGCTGAGAAAAATAGGGTAGGTCTTAAGAGTCGTGTATTGTATCTTTGATGTGGCAACATGTTATCTATCATAAGCAAGAGTAGTTAGCCTGGTTAGCATAGGCTGTGTCTATGCTGTATATTGGATTTTTAAATGGCCTTCTTTAGATCAATGTAAGGAACAACAAAGTGATTTCAGTATTTGAAACCTCAAACACCTTCTTAGTTGAACTGTAAGTTTAGGCAAATGCTAGCGTTTTCTAATTAGTATATCGTTGCTGTCCAATGAAAAACATGTATCTCCATTTTTGTCCATTTTGACTTTTATGCATCATTTGAAAACAGCTACTGCTGTTTATACTTTGTGAGATTTGCATGATGAACGGACAAACTGAAATGGCCCAGAAGTGCTCGGAAGGACGTCTGGTTCCATTGACTTACATTAAAATTAAAGGAGGTTTTTGGCCTCTCCTGTAATGTTGCCATTTTGGAGATACTTGTTTTTCTTTGGACAGCGACGATATTGTGTATACCTGCATATCATCTAGACCACGCCATTGCCTCGGCTGCTTGCTGATTATAAAGCCTGTGTGTGAGTAGACTTGTCCAGCCTCTCCAGGCCTGAACCTGTATAAGCTAATGCCAGAGCCACCCAGGCCTCTCTCTCCCTCTCTACCTCACTCGCTCCCTCGTCCCCCCATAATCCGACACCGCTGACCCACTGTTTTTCCTTTGCGTCCTGCTCGCGGCTGACCCCGCAAGAGAGGAAATGTTTTGTTTGATACTTAAGTGTGAAGAGAGCTGCAGCGAGGCTGCCAACTTTCATTAGTCACCGGCACAGCGCGGCCCTCTCGCCAGAGAGAAGCAGGGAGAAAGAAAATGTTTGTGCTTTCCCGAGACAGCCGAATGACGGCCAGATTCCAATCGCAGTGGCCGTGATCAAAGTTAATGGGCAGCAATTGGCTGTTAAATATTCCCGTATGTTTGGCCACGTTGGATCGTGCTCGCTTTAATAGATGTGCCCCCGTCAGAAAAAGAAAGAAAATGAAATGGCAGTTTTGCACTTTTGTGACAAAGCTCAAAAGCTGGAGTGTGGGTTTCTTTGCACAACATCTGTCCTGTATTTTGATTCCTGTTTCATGTGTGATGAAACTGCGGACGAACTGGCAGTTCAGACCTCTTGTAAAAAGATTTGAATGTGAGCTCCGCAGCCTGCTGTATCTCAATAACGGAATTATTACATTTCATTCTGACACTTTAAAGCCGAAGGGGTTTTCTCTTAAAACTGAGTAGCATGCAATACCAGAGGAGAAGAGGTTTCTGCTACAAGGACTTCTCGCTTATGTTTAAATCAGATAGTGACTGTTTTTGCTCTGGGTTAATTGTTGTGCTGCTTGTCTTCAGTAGTCTCTAATTATTTACAGCAGTCATCTAAACACAGCTAAACACACCTAACACAGTCTGCCAGAGACGGTCCGTATTTGTGGCAGTGCAGGAAAGCATATGGCTTCATCTAATCTAGTCAAAGCCATAAAGAGATGCCCTCTGCTTTTACACGCATGATATTTGCTCAAAGCATACAATTGCACCAAGGAAAAGCGTCATAGGACTTTAATATGCAGTAATCACCATTCATGTATTTGTGTTTGTTGGATGTCACTGGTTTTTAGGTTGTTCATTCACTATTACATGGCATATTACTTTTTTATTAACATTTTTTTAGTAAAAACAAATAATTATGATCTAGAATAAGAATATAATATTAAAATAATAATCTATATAATCTATAATAATTCTAGCAAAGCAACCTAAGTAAATTTGAAGTTCTATACAGTATGTTCTGATGGATACTAAAATGCTAGGTAATTGTACTAAGGCTTATTACATATCTCTATAAAATGTGAAATTGTGATTAGATACAGTTAACAGTTGAAAAAGGCAGAAATTCTGTTTTTTGATTTATATATATGACGTATATAAGGTACACAGAAAATGTACAGTATATGATATATGTGATATATTTGTAAATTATATTATTCGAAAACTAAGAGGTTTGAATACCCCAGTCTAATTCCATACTTTGTTGATTGCGTAAAAAGTGACTTAGTTAAATATTAAATAATTTTGTTTCTTTTTTTTATTTATTTTATATGTTAAATTCAACATGACTTGAAATGTCAGAAGTGTAGAAGTGTGTTCTCTGTTAAAGAACAAGTTCACTTATAATCACATAGAAAATCAACATCTGGAATTTGATTAGGAAGTGTTTGTCTATATGCAAAATAGGAAATGTTTAGAAATCCTGAGGTATATGTGATTTAAAATATTTATCAGATCATGTGTTAGATTAAAATGCAAAATACAAACATTATACTGATGCTCTAAACCCCACTGCATGTTCAAGGGCTCTTTTGCTATTGCTGTGTAGTGAAGACCAACAAGAATAAAAAGAAGAGTGCAGACTGGATGGAGGGAGTCTGCTCTGCTCTGATGAGCATTAAATCCATTTTTAGACACAGATATAAACGCGTGCAGTGAAACAGATACAGACTTTTCTATTATTTCAGTCACTTCATTATTGATATTTTACAGCAGCAGGACAGATCTCTGACACTCTGGACTGTAATCTGATCCCTGTATTGATCAGATGTGCAGTTTAACGATTTCTGTCTTGAGGAAAAAAGAAAAGTCTGAACTGTGGTTCAAGGAAATCGGAATATTGAGCAGAAATCCGGCTGCACAGTGGAGCATAACACAAAGCTTTTAAGAGCTATAACATGTTCACAAAGCTAACCCTGCATAGTGATTACAAGTGTGCACACTTTACAAACAAGACAAGACTGAGAAATGTTAACACATGCTGTTTCTGATTAACACTCAAATAGAGTTGAATTTAAAACATTTAAAATATATAATATATAAGAGTAGATTTTAATAAAATTAAACATTTGATTTAAAAAAAGATTTAAAAAAATACTTTTTTGCAAAATTCAGGCATGTAGCTGCCGGTGTGTGTACAGCTAAGGAGTGTGTGGAGTGTTAGGGATGAAAGCATTCCAGTGTGTGTGTATGTGTGTGTGGGTTGCTCTCAGTGGGGAAGAACCCGAACCATCCAGAGTAAAAACAACATGAGTCTGCAGAGCCGGGAACGCTATAAATTTGGTCCCCCAACACACACATGCAAACGCACGCGCACAGACGCACACACACACCCACACACACACACACACACACACACACACACACACACACACACACACCACACACACACACACACACACCACACACCACACACACACACACACACACACACACACACACACACACACACACACACAAACATACCTGCAGCTAAAGCAAAGCCAACACTTTATTACCCTGAACACCAGTGGACTACACTTATCTGAATATCAACTCTGAAATTTTGCTTTCAAATTTGCTAGCTTAAATTGTTTGTTTGTTTCTTAATAAGTTCAGATCATCAGTTTTAAATTATCCAGTTGATTTGTTTGCACTGACCTGCTGTCTGTGTATGGGTGGGTGTGTATTGAGGGGTGTGTATGGGTGTGGATCTCTTTTTCTTGCACTTTTTAAAACAATTTTGCCACAGTTGTACTTTAAAATTGTACTTTGAAAAAACTTTTGGTTCCATGTTTAAAAACTTTCAAAAGACATTTCAGAATTACACAACACAAAGTGATTCTCTTTATAAACAAAATGTTCTTAAGGAAAAGAAAAGTTCTTAAAGGACTGTTATTGTCACCTTACTTTTAACATTGTAGCTTAAAAGGTTTTCTTTGGCAGGGCTACATTTAAAAATAAAAGTTAAGTATGTTTTTAAAGAGTCTAATCTTGTGTTAAAATTGTTCATTTTTCAAATTACTGTCCTGTGAAAGGGACAAATTCCTAACAATGGAAATAGTCCATTTGTGTTTAAATTGTCAAAATTGTTGGGTTTAATGATCTAATTGTATTTTAAAAGGACATTAATGAAGTCATAGATACATGTCCCCAGACCATGATGTGTGTCTTCAAGCTGTTGCATGGTTAGTGTCCCCTGAGCATTGTGCAAATCGTGTCCTCAAGCCGTTGTGCAGGTAGAATCCCCAGGTCAATGTGCCGGTAGTGTCCCCAAGCAATGAAGCAGGTAGTGTCTACGGGCCATAGCAGTGGTCTTGTCCCCAGGCACTAACATGAATACGGTCAGGGCCATTGTACAGATGTTTTTTTATCAATTATATATTAATATTTTTTAAATTAATTATATTTTATTTAGCTATTCGAAGTTAAAGTTACTAGTATAAAGACTGGAATCACTTACTTGCCAAAAATATAAAAATAAATGGACGGGTTTGTGCTGTCTCTTCATGCAGCAAAATTTTCTTAAGTCAACGCCTTTAAGGTAGAAATGTAATTACTGGCTGTGTATGAATTTATCCTTTCTGTAAATATGCTCTCATCATAACTTGATTTTATGCTTGTAAGAGCACATGTATGCTTTTAAAGCATTAGAAACTGCCCTTTAATGCACTGGTCACATTTACCGCATTAAAAAAAAACAGCCCTTTAAAGCATTTTCATACATTTACAGCACTGAAAATAGCATTTTAAAGATTTTAAAGTATCAAAAGCACTTCAGAGAAGGCGTGTGGTTATGCGTCTCCTCATAACTCCTCTTCTAATGCATCGCAGCCTTCCACGGGGAGGTTTTTAAAGTGTGAAACCGTTCTGCTTGAGGTTACCTGCGTGTGTTTCTCAGTGAGGTTTCTGTGTGTTTTTGAGCTGCTGTTTGAATTCCATGACTGTTCAAGCACAAATTGTGGATTGGAATGAAGTGGGTCTGAAGAACGTTCTTTGTTCTCTATATCCTGTGTCTGACCCACAGGTAAGCACTCGCTCTCTCTCTCTCTCTCTCACCCTATCTCTCTCTCGCCCCCCAGCAGGGCCCTGGGCGGTGGGAAGGGAATGGGCGGGGGGCTGAGTTAAATGTTGGGGTCGCGACCCCCCCCTTACAGATGACAGACTTTGCGAATGGAGTCCAGCATTGAAAACCTGCGAACCATGGCTAGGGCTTTTTCACATGGCCTGAGCGTGTAGTGTGAGTGGAATGCTGTGATGATGGCTGTAATCGCTCACACTGTGCCATTGTTACTCAGCTCGCTCACCTGCAGGAGAGACGCTAACTTCAAGCTAGCGCCAATCCACTTTTACTTTATCCGGGTTCGATTTACAGGTACAGCCAAGGTTAAAGAAATACTGCAGCCTTATTTAGTCTGACCTACTGTATGAAAAACTCTGCATAACAGAAACCAGTAGGCCATATAGTGTGCACTGTCAGAATGAGGAGGACAGTACAGGTACAAGATTGATTCATGCATGCTCACAGGCCTAACATGGTTCCTAAGGTCTGATTGGGGATTGTTAATGAGTTTTAAAGGTACACTAGATTCACTTTCCCAGGAAAGGGACCTGTTTGTGCCTTTCAATATGCTAGTGCTGTAAAACTGAATTAGAAAGCAGAATGGCAGTGTGTGGTGCCAGTCAATTTAACATTATAAAAGTGAAAAGAAAACTTGAATAACTGAGAATAATTTTTATTTATTTACCGGGTTACTGACATATTGGAAAAAATAAAACATTTTGCGCATGCCATGTTATATATATTTTTCCTTCAGCAAATAAACAGTAATTGTGTGCTAAAACATTCAGAAATGTGTTTACTGCAGCGGACATGTTCATTTATTTTCACGTAGAAATCAACGAAATCTGGCCAGTGGGCATGCAAGCTGTTACACAAAGTTTATTAACATTTCATACACTAAAGCAATTCAAATTGCTTAACATGAATGAACACAAAATAAAAACAGCAATGAAAACAGAGCAATAAAAAGAAGTGCAAAGCCCAGACAGAAAGTGGCTAAGTATCTCAAACGCAGGGGAAAAAATATGGCTTTGGTCTGGGACATTTCTGAAATCTTCTGGCAGCTGGTTCCAGCCTCTTTTCACCTCATCATGCTTGGTTCTAATTCTGGGCACTGCAAGCTGACCAGTCCCTGGCGATCTGAAAGTGCTATTGGGTTTATATTTTCTCCAGGCAGGAACAAGGATCAACACTTTCAGATCAGTTGTCAAACTAGCTAACTAACGAGACAGTGATTATCATGGACAGTGATTTCAGCACCTAACATAAAATCTCATGAAACTCACTTACAATAGAAGCCAAAGGGCAGATGCCAAAGCTAAACATTTCTGCAAATGTGCCAGTTTAGCCATGAAATGCAAGGATACAAGATGGCCTAGTCTGCCCAGAGAGAAAGAGGGAGAAAAAAAAGCTGGAAGGAGGAACGGAGGCAGCCAGAGGGAGTAATGCAATACGGATGTTTCGAGCTCAGGCAGTAGGACGAGAGGGGAAAGCGGGGTTTGTAGATTGAAATAATCATTTTCTTTTTTGACGTACTGCAGCTCTCCTCTGAAAAGTCAGCGGCAAAAGCCCTTCCTCTGGCCAACAGGAAGAATCGGGCAGTCCAGGCTGATTGCTTAATGACAGACGTCAGCGAACAAAGGAGCCTCTGATAGCTCAGCCCAAATGAAAAGCTTTCTATGGGTCTGCGCAGACTGAAAAAGAGGGGGGGGAAAAAAACTCGGATCTCGCTCTCTCTCTCTTCGGGTTCGTTCAGAAGAGAAGGTGAATTTCAGGTGTTTATTTTATAGTTTGTCCAGCACCTCTCGAGTTCCTGCATTTTTTTCCCGGCACGTTCTATTCAGACGAGGACCTTCAGACAGTTAAATGAAGGAGATGAGGGGAAAATGTGACGAATTAAACAGAAAGACAAATTGTTTGCATAGGAAGTAATTATGTATGGACGGTAGAGAAGGATCTCTGTAAAGTCTACAGTAGGAACATCTGGACTGAGTTAGTGGTGATTGTAGGTTTTGTAAAGGCTGCTGAGGGAAGAGTTGAGGGAACCATGCAGAAGAACGCAAAAGAATGACATGCATTCGCTTTCGATCAGACTCTTAATGCCATTTTAAATTCGTAGTTGACATTTACACCCTGGTTCAAGACAACTGCTAGGTTAAGGCACCTCAGGAAGCTGTCCTCCAACATCGACCGCATACTGCAGCTTGCCGAAGCACTTAAAGCTGGCCCATCCCTGGTCATTAGGCTTAACCGTGTTTACGAGTGCTTAAGAAGGAGGCCTAATGAGTTTCGTGCGTTACTGTAAGACACCGGCTCCATTAGAATCACTCTGCAGCTACCAGAGTGGCAGTCAAGTGGTTTATGAGCACTCCCGCTGTGTGCTGTAATTGTTCAGTGCTTGCTGCATTCTTTCTCTGCTCTGACCTTCATCCCGGAGGTCTGGTGGTCTGCAACGCAACTGTTAATTGCGTGTTGTAACAAGCACTGAATTAAAAGGCCAAGCAAATGCGCAGTGACTTAGACAAAGCTGGAAAGAAAGGATAAATATGCTAACAAGAGTGAGCCAGCTGTGCCGGTATCAAGGACATAGTCATGGGAGCTGTGACTGTGTTTTCAATAGACTGGTGTTGGGGATATTGAGTTTGACATTCTGTACATAGCATGAATGACACAAATGATACAGCATGTCGTCTTCATTGCAAGAAAGGAACCAAGTCTTATGCAGAACCGTTGGCTCCATTAATATTGCAATGCAATATTGTCTAAAAACTGACTAAAACTAACTGACTGCAATATGCAAAGGATTAAACCAGCTATGGATATACTATATTCCTAAAGAATATGATCTACATTTTGGAAAAGAAGACATCTGGTTATAGAGCTCAAATGAAAAGAACTGGCTATAAACAAAAACTTAACACATTTTATTAGGTAATGTTAGGATCTTAAGCTTGGCCTCATTGTGGTGAGCCTGTTCATTCCTTTAAATTGCCCAACTAAATTGAGGATTCCTGAAATACCTCAAGGCTGCCTGAAATCTTAATGGATTCAGAAAATGGATAAACTTGAGTCAGGCATAGTTTCTTAAATCAGCACCAGTCTAAAATTCATGGTGGTACAAAGCTAAATTAAAAGTGGACCAATATATTCAGTTTTCAGAAATTATCTGCACAATTTCAATATTTGTACAACCTTTGAGATGTGTGGTAAGATCACAGTGTGTTCAGTTGGGCAATATCTTGAGGTTTTAAACAAGGCCAATATTTTTGGTTGAAAGTCATGTTTATAGACCCGCATCAGCGGTGGAGTTTCTGATGTCTACTTTGGTTAACCACTCTATTATGTTATCTGGATGCTCTACACTTTGGCATTACAATGAATAACTCATTGCAAAAGAGCGAAAGAGTCAAGGTTAAACATTTAGGGGGAGGCTTGTTATTTTCTGTAATGATTTTGCCCTGTCCAAAGGTCCTCTGCCAATGACAAATTGGTACTTCACAAGTATTAAGGGTCCAGCGCTGACTGTCTAGAAACAGATTACACAAACAGCTTGAGGAGTTCCAACTGGCAGTCCATCTTCTGGCCCCGTAAGGCTCAGCTCTCCATGTGCGGTCACCCAACCCCTCCCTCTACTGCTCTCTCCCTCCACCTCCCACCCCCTTATCTGAGTGTGTGGAGCCCTAGAGAGGAGGAGCAGGCCACCAGGTCAAAGTCTTTTCCTCTTTGGATCTCGAGGCTTGCTGGGAGAGGGTTGGCGAGAGAATGCCTGCATTAGAGCAGGGGTTGGGGGTCAAGATTTTAATTCTGTTAAAGAACAGCTGGTTTGAGTTTCTCCTCACGTCGTGCTCTCCTCCCTCTCCCCACAAATCCAGGGAGATGAAAAATTTGTTCAGAGGGGAACCAGTAAAATAAAAAAGGTTTACGGTCTAAAGCCCCTTACCCTTACCCAGCCGTAGCATTAGACAGGAATGCAATAACGTCAGCATTTGGCCAGGTTCAGATTGAGTTAAAACAAGGAAGTCGTTTTTTTGTGTTGTTTGGTGTCTTAGAAGCTTCTTAGTATTTAATTAAAGGAATGGGTAAAGGAAAGCTCAGGCAAAAAGGATCTCCAGCAAAACGTTGCTAACAATTAAATGCTGAACCAAGTTCATCTGATTACTAACACATATTGTTTAGCTAATTTCTGGGAATTTTATGTGGACACACAAACACAACTTTTCCCAGGGTCACATCACTTTCACATCACTCTTCTACTTTTATATTCTGCTACAGCAATTTTCTTGCACTCCTGATCCCACCTCTCTTTCCATTTGAAATCTCAGGCAGGACTCCCTAGCATTCATGCCTCTTTCAAGGAGAAAGTGGTGGGGGGGCTGGGATGCCTATAAATGGAAAACTAATAACAGATTTTCAGTCTGCTCTCCAGAAAGCCTGGGGCTGTGCTGGTGTGTGGCTCAGCAGCAATCAGAGGTCATAATTTCATTGGCGGTTAGCATCAGGTTCAATTTTTCTAGTATGTTACATTTAGCAGAAAGTCTGGTTTGTGTTACTGTGTACACTGTCTGAATCAGCTCAGAGCTGAGGAACCGCTCAGACTCTCCAAGAAAGCCAAGGCCCAGAGGGAGCACAGATGCGCTCATTATCCTAAAGCTATCTGTTCGGTCAGGGACTGGCCTGCAGACGGGCACACTTCACACTGACACACTAACATTGCTAGCATCGACCCACGCTCATCCCGTCCCGGCTGATTTTAGGTAGCAGAGGATGAGTATATATCTAGAGATCCCCCTAGTGGCGGTGAGCAACTGGGCTGGCCCCCCGGTCCCCTGATGATGGTGTTTATTTTTATTAAGATTGAGCAGGTGGGGGCTCGAGCCTGGAAGTGGTTGAGGGGGCTGATTTCAGCTTTCCAGCGCAAAGCTTAGGCTTCAAATGGGAATTCCACAGTTGTTGACATTACTCACTTCATGGATTCAAGCTGCCAAATCGCTCCCAATTTTGCACATGAAAACCATTAATCAAATCGCTGTTGCTTGATTCAGCCTGGCTCAACGTGTCCATCCTCTGTTTTCCTTTCTCTCTGCAGGAGTGTGATCAGGTCCACATCGACGATGTGTCCTCTGATGACAACGGTCAGGATCTGAGGTAAAGCCGGCATGGGTGTGGAGTTTTTGATTTCTGGTGCTGGCAGTGCATTGGGGCCAACAAGGGCTCACATGTGTTGTTCTTTCTCATCCTCCATCCAGCACTTATAACTTCAGTACAGATGGGTTCCACGCTGCTGCCACCAGTGCCAACCTCTGCCTGGCCACGGGTGTGAGAGGAGGAGTGGACTGGATGAGAAAACTGGCCTTCCGCTACAGACGAGTAAAAGAAATTTACACCACCTACAAAAACAACGTCGGAGGTAATCCCCCCCCACCACCACCACCACCAATAAACTGCTTTGGTCAAATTGCTCAGTAAAGGGGAGGGAAGAGGGTGCGTCAACAAACACATGCCTAAGTTTTTCAAACAGCCCTATGCAGGACTACTTGGTCAGGCTAAATTTTGAAAATTCTAAAGTTATTTGCAGAACTGGCCAACTCAAACAAGGTTTCTGTTCATTGCAGGACTGCTGGGCCCAGCCAAAAGGGAAGCCTGGTTGCAATTGAGAGCAGAAATTGAAGCTTTGACGGACTCCTGGTTAACACTGGCACTGAAAGCACTAACATTAATCCACTCAAGGTAAGCCTTCACACAGGAAAATTATATAGGAGTCCTGTCCTGCGTATACATAAATCAGCTCAAAAGTATAAAGAACACTGCTATACTGTATACTTCAAAACTTTGAACTCCAGAGTTCAGTCTTGTACTAAACTCACAGTGTATATGTCTTTATTTAAGGAAACAAAATATTAGTATGTAGTCAGTGTTAGTATTGTACAATTTGCAAGCACTCAACTTGACGAGATTCGCCAGGGCATTTCCTGAGACCGAAGAGCAATGCTAGCAACTCGTAAAATCCTTAATTTTCTTTATGTTCTTCAATTACAGATCGAATTGTGTGAACATCTTGGTGACCACAACACAGCTCATACCTGCCCTCGCCAAGGTCCTGCTGTATGGACTGGGAGTAGTCTTTCCAATTGAAAATATTTATAGCGCCACAAAAATAGGTAAGCATGCTTTTACCTGTGAGTGTGCATGTGCATACACTAGAGAGGGTTTCCTGATGCCGTGTGGCTAAAATGAGTGTGATATTATGTGTAAACACATGGCTTGTGATTGGGTTAGGCTGCAGAAGGGGCGGACACACGAGAGGGTTGATGTTCGGTTCTGAGGAAGAGGTCTAATCAGGCTGGGATTATTTTCTTGGAGCTCGGCCTGAACTGGGCCTCTCTTTTTCAGCCCTGCATATGAAACCACTTCGGCAAATTTATGTCATTCCACATGGACATCCCCCCCCTCCACTTTCCCTGCCTCCCCTTTTTCAAATGCAAAATAAACACCAACCTTCACTTTTGGGCCATCGTCAAGCAGATCTGTGGGGCTAGTGCTGAGATCTTCTGGTTGCAGGCTGCATGCCTCTCTAGCTCTGGCATTAGCATGTGAGGCTGATTTAGCTCGTTAAACTCCATTTGTCCCAGGTTTGGGGAGGAGAAAGACACACTTAATGCTTTTCAGACTGCTTTTATCTGGGCATTGATCTTATCGAATCCCCTAGCTAAGGCTAAGTGTTTACACTGTGTAATTTTGTGTAACTTATTGCGTATTTAGAGAGCTCTCACAAAGGCTGGCTCCCTTGCATTTCACAGCGCTAAAACCTGTTTCTATTCTCTGTAGGCAAAGAGAGCTGCTTCGAGAGGGTAATTCAGAGGTTTGGGAGAAAAGTCGTTTACGTGGTGGTGGGGGATGGAGTAGAAGAGGAGCAGAGTTCCAAAAAGGTATGAGCTTATAATTATTATTATTTGTCTCATTGTTGACCTTGTTTCCACCTCACTCCTTTCACTTTCATCAGTTTATCCCTGACGAAAGCCCATTGGCCAAACAACAAAACGGCCGTCACCTTTGAATCAGCACTGTTCTCCTGACAGTTCAAGTGTAAAGGGGGCAAGATGGCATAATTACACATTGCTGTCCTGAGCCTAAGTGGCATGAATGCGTGTAATGCTAGACAAGTCCTTTCAGGCATGTTCAAGGGACCGACTCATAAACAGAGCATGCATTTAAGAAGCTTAAATCTTTGTTTGATGAATTTGGGATATTTTCTGAAGTGACAAGCAACTATGGGGATGAAGAACAGGGGAACTCAGCTGGCAAAGTCTTTGATGTCTTGTTGAACATGGCGGAGTAGCCGTGTCGGAGCACCTGAGTGTTGTATTTGCTCTCGTCTCTGCTGTTCAAAGGAGGAGATTTATGTTACCTGCTGACTGTTGACAAGGCCTTTGTGTCCGGAATGTCTGCCAAGTTTTCATGTAGAACCCAATGCTCTGACCATAAACCACAAAAGGTTGGAGATATTCATTAGCTAATTAATTACCGCAGGGAACAAACATGTTGCCTTGACAGGCAAGAATCCCTGGAGCAGAAGAAAAGAAATGCAAAGTTGGGTGTTGACACAGTTTTTTATCATACCGTGCCAAGTATTCAGTTCCACGTTGTCAATTAATCATGCAAGGAATGCGCACAGAGGAAGTTAACGGAGGGTAAAGCACCTCCTCAGTTTTGCATGTCAGTCTCTATTCAGCAGTGTTTGGATCTCATAAGCCTATGGCTGTACAAGAGAGGGTAGACGAGAGACAGATACTTTCTCCAGCTCTGGCCTGATATGAAATGAAATGGAAGAATACTGTAGGAGATGGATGTCAGAGGTGACATTGTGGCAAAGAGAACTTCAAACTCTTTTTTGTTGTTGTTGCTTTCCATCCTTGAAGGAATCCTCGAAACAAATTCCCCTCCAGTTAATAACTGGACCAAGGCAAAAGGAGATAACATCTCCTGGCTTTTAAACTTAAAAGCAAAGACAATTTACAAAACAAAAAGAAAAGAGTCCTTTAAGGGTCAGTGCAAGCTTCTCTAAGCGGAACATATGCCTGAGAGAAGCTATACCTTTGATAAGGCTCGGTAATGGCCTCTGTGTGGAAGGACTGAGGAGTCCGAGCTGACAAGCTTCTTTCATTCTCGCAGACTCATATTTCCCCTGGCCTCTCTCTGGGAACAAAGCCTCATTTGCGGTGTTGTGTCCAGGGCACTTTGGGCAGAGGTGCTGTACAGTGCATTCATAGTTATTTCCCAGCAGGGTTTTTAAAAGCGCTCTTGAGAGCATTAGGAATATTCAAATTGTGCTCGTCTTTTTTTCTTCATTTAAGGATGAATTAATGCTCCATGAGGACATGTAACTTGTAAATGAGGCTAGCTGAGATAACAGAAGAACTGCATTTGACCTGGACTTTGGAATTAGCTTGGGCTGCTAGTAGGGAATATTTAAAAGGTTTAGTTGCACTCTGGATTTTTGGTGCATCTCTGGATCTACAAATATGCTCACTAATGTGCAGAAATTGCACCTAAATTGCTTGACAATGTTCTCAGATATAGCTGCACTAGACAGCTTGATTTTAGAAAAGCTTCTTTTGTACGTTTTTTGTCATCTTTTGACAAACGAATGCGAGATTTTTAAGAACTCATATTTGGGTTGTACAGATTAATTCATTTAAATTCCACATTTTTAGCCCAACACTTAAATCAAAGCACATTGCAGTTTTATACTACTCTACTTATGTGTTTCTTGAAATAGTTTAGGCTTGCCTAACTTTGCAACATTGTTTTAAAAAAAATTATTATATTTAATTTGTCAATTTGCCCCAATTTACCATCTGAAAACTCTAGAAAGCTGTTTATATTTTACTACTTTTTCTTTGCAACAAAAAAAAAAACCTTTTGGATAACCTACCTAAGTTGCTACCTTCGAAATGAAGATGGTGTAGAGGAGGTCAGAATAGCAGAAATATATAACACGACGGTCCTTAAAGACATTACAGGACTATTTGTGTTTTCATAGCATTTTAAAATGCTTTTAGAGTCTTGGTGAAATGCACGGCATCTGCAGAAAAGGATATTAGGGTGCCTGAATCACAATAACAATAAGTCACATATCATCATTCTGCCTGTGTCTGAAATGGGGCTGGGTTATTCATTGTGTGTTCTTCACTGAAGTTTTCCAATGGTTTGTGTTGTTTTCTCTCTCCTCAGCACAACATGCCCTTCTGGAGGATCTCCAGTCATTCGGACCTCATGGCCTTGCACCATGCGCTGGACCTGGAGTATTTGTAGCACTGAGACAGCCTGTCCACACACCAGTCTGCCCGTCTCCGGCCCTGTAGCCCTGCTTCACGCTCCAATGCACCACCGTAATATCATCAATGCAACACTGGGTCAGCCTAGTGTCCACCATAAAAGCAAAAAGAAGATTAATCCATACGTTCAGCGAATGAAATCTGCCTGACCTGGTCAGCACGTCAACGTCGACCTCTCGATTCTTCTTAACCCTAAAGCTTGTTCTCAAAGTCGGAGGAGAGTGAATTTATGAGGCTGCAGCTGCTGGCCATGGTTACTGTGAATGAGCTTCTTTTCTAAAGCCGTCAAAATGTTTTACGGCCCGGCCTCCGCAAGGGTTCACACCTGTGAGGAAACCAGAGCTACCGAAGCTTTTGGAACTTCGCACGGCTCCGACCCCACTGAGATTCAGTCTAATCCCCCTCTCCCCGTTCTACACCCACCCGCTCTTTGCCTTCATCCTGTCTCCTTTTCTCTCCGCATATCTCTATCCAATGGTACAGAGACAACGGGGCAGCTCGGCCAGCCCTGGGTCAAAAAGAAAACAAAAATAAACTAAACAAAAAACACACACACAAAACCACTGAGCTGGACGTCCTACGCTTCTTTATTTATAATCTGAGACTTTGTTTGAGGGCAGACTCGTGCCTTTTTCCCGCCTTGCAAAGTACTTTGATTCCAAGAAGAAGTTTATGGAAAAGAAAAACGAAGAAAAAAAAGGATTTTCTAATAATTTAAGAAAAAAGAACTTTATTTGCATTTGCTCAGACAATCGTGTACAGAATACATCCTTTTTTGTGTGTAAATTTTTAATCACTGGACTTTTATTCCTCCTTTACTCTGTTGCTTATAGGTACAGCTCATTTTCAGCAGAGGCAGTTTATTTTACAGACAAAAAAAAAAAGAATAAGAAAGAAAGAAAACTTTTGCAAGGTCTGAAAGTGTTGATGCGTTAATGGTTTCTTTGGGTAGAGAAGTGTAGATAAGGGATTTCTGTGATAATTTGTTTTGTCATGACCAAAAGTGTGGATGTCAAGTGTCAATGATTTCATCTTTTTATCTTTTCTCCCTCATCCACTTGCTACTTAAAGTCAGTGCAACTCTATTTAATTTCTCTGTAGCCACTTTTACTCTTTCGGTCAAGATTTCCTAAGCCCCAAAAGGTAGCTCACATCTCCGGAACGCTTGTAATTATAATGTCAACAAGCGTTACACACACTATAACACATGCTGGGTAATAATCACACAAATGTTAAGCTTCAGTCTGAGTGTAAATGTCCACACCACTGTCTCTGCCTGGACGTTTAACTTACTTAACCTCCACAACCAGGCAGCAGAAGATTTAAGGTTTTATTATCTTTTGTACTGGCACTAAGACGGAAACTCTTGTACATTAAGTGTAATTTTGTATGAAGTAGTCTTTTTATTTTGATTTTGGAAACGTGTTCAGTGTCCACTTTGAAAAGAAATCGCTGTAGTTGGGAAAAAAAACAATCATTGTGCTAATTCATAGTGCTTTAGAATTATTTGTGGATGGGGAAACTCAAGCTGTTGGACTGTAAGAAAGCCACTAGACATGCTTACATATACATAAACACATATGCATATTAATGCACACATGTAGTGTACACAACGGGCCAAAAGTCTGGAAGCAGCACTAACTTAGGAATAAGCAGGAAAGCTGTATTTGTATATTGTAAATAGAATAATAATAAAACAATAATGATGGACAAAAGTATGCAAAGACTAGTACGCAAAATAACTGAGTACAAGTAGAGGTAAGGGCCCTATTAATAGTTACTTAAATTTCAAAGGTGAAATGTTCGGACAGGCTTGCAGTTTTTCTGTTTCTGTTTTAAAGTTTAGTCACGTTTTAAAATACCGCACACAGCATCACTACAAAACTGCTATAATTGGCCTTTTTGTATTCAAGGGAGGGGTTTAGTGAAAGGTGTGCTATGATTGGTTAGATTGATTTGTGAAAATGCTTCACGTTCTTCATATGTCATGGAAATATTGTCTTTGCTGAGTAGAAAATAGGCAGTTTCACTGTGAAATGTACTGGAGTGGACGCTTTAATGTTACATTTCAAATTGAAAATGAAACAAACTGCTACATTTTCAGATTAAAACATTGAAAAAAACTTGAAGAACTAGACAAATTTGACAAATTGTCGCTTGCTTACGTACTTCTGACCTGTAGTGTACACTAGCTAACAAACACACATGTATACACAAACAAACACATTAAGGGGTTGAGAACATTGTGCTCTTGACTGTGAATTTTCTCAGCAGGACTTTAATCTGTTTGTAATTCCCGACCGGCGCACGGTCCAGTGTTGCTGTTCCTGCAGGCAAAGTGTGTGTTCTGCGTCTTCTCTCTCTCCCCTAAACACACACATGCACGCTCACACACTCCGGGGAAACTCATATTGCTGCTAGTTTTGGTCACAGTAGACATGAGAAATGTTTTATACAGCAAGCTTTTTTTTTTAATTATTAAATGTTGCAATCATAATGCAAACTGGAAATAATTTACAAGACGTGGGCCTCATTGTGAACACACACAGTTTGTTGTGTCTGCAAAAAGATATGTACAGATGTTTTTGACATTATTATTTGATTGTGTTTAAATTAATAAAACATTGATTTGTGAACTGTTACACATACATTTCCCTGCATTGAGTGACTGAAATGGTACTGTGAGATTGCTGCTATGAGCTGTCTCTCTGTTCCCTCACAGCAGTTTTACGGTTGTAATTCTCAGCAGTGTCACATGTATATTTTGACACACAGGCCTCTGGAAGTACAGAAGTGAGCTAGCATCTGACCCAGCACTTTGCGATGTACAGGGGCAGCACAGGGATGTCATCCCACCAACTAATTCAGTTTGTTCTCATACAGTGAATTTATGGAATGTCAGTTTCAGTATGTCTTACTGCTACTGCTACTGTATGATTTGATGGCTGCTATCTTCGCTGAAGCCTGTGAAGGACACATGGCCAAAACAGGTTCTGTTTTCACACTCAATGTCAATCTCGAAATTGTCGAAATGACATGTATAACCATTCTGCCTTTGTGTCAATCACACATGCAGTCCGTAATGTGGATGCATACATTAATACAGTATATGCCAGGAAAGTCAGGTAACAGAAAGTAAACAAAACTAAAAACAACAAAACTAAAAACTTCTGCTTTGCATCTGAGCTGTGTTGCCTCTGCGTAGATGCAGCTCTGCAGATGTAGTTTTTCACTGCTCCCCTGTAGAATTGTGTACAGTGAAAGTTTTTGCTTTGGCTCATGGATTTTCATGTGTTAACTTTGTGTTCACACTAACCCTTTTCCTGTTTAACTAGCGCTAAATTCCAGGTAAAGGTTAATATCTTACGGGCCTCCTTTAAACTGCAAGTTTTGTCCTACCACTTTTGGATAGTGTCTACTTAAAGGGATTGCAAGGGGGCAAAGCCCTCCAGTCAAGAAAAAACACCTTTCCCCATCAAAAACCCCACTCCCTTGGACTTCTCTAGTATCGACATGTTCATGTCTTTCATGTGTGAGATTCTACAAGGGCACACAGCATGCAAATCTACAGAAAGTGCTCTGTAGAGCCTATGTGGACATGCTTTCACTTTTCATGGTTTTCCTATTGAGTGTGTGGCACAGGATGCAGCCACTATCCAGGTTTCCAGGTTTTATCCCCAGCCATACAGGGCTGGTTTAAAAATGTGGAAGAAAATGATACAGTTTTAAATTTTGTTGGCAGCTTTTATGCAAACATGGGACTGATGGGGTGATTTTAACTGGCAGTCCTGTGCCCATGGAGAATGCTAAAAAAATATAACCATTGCTACCAGATTAATTAAACTGAACCTTAGATAATATTTCGTTATTATCCTAATATTGTATTTAGTACAGTAAAAAAATTGTCTTAAAATGGTGCTATATACACTATAAATACCTGTGGGGTGTGTGATGGGATTCAAAAATTGAGGTGATACAGTGCATGGCTTATTTGATGTGTGGGAAAGTTACAAAGTAGATGTTAACGATTGGTAAAATTGAGTTATTGCATTTGAGTGTGCCAAAGAGCATAGTGTGAAGGAAGTAGCCAAATTTGCAAGTGTATGTTCATACACTGGCTATATTCAACTCAAATAAAAGGTAAAAGAGATATGATGCAGTGAAACCAACAGCTGGATCTCAAGTGAGCTCGTAGTGTCGCTAACATTATGATAGTAAGTGTTAATAGGATTCCTGATATTAAAAATGTTGTGGCGAGTACTTTAAGATTGCTGTGGAGAGTTTGTTGACTGAAGAACTATCAGTTTAAAAGGCGCCAATAAAGATAGCTGTGTTAAAGAGCTGGGCATTTTGCCGGAAACCACAAGATACTAATTGGCCAAAGCAGAGCTGGTGAAGGGGGTTTGATTCTAAGGTATTGCCACACTAGATATATTTTTCTGGACCCAGGACAACTTGCTCTGCAAGCTTGGTACATTTGGTCAAGTGTAAAAGCTCTTTTCGAACACAGGAGTGGTCTAAAGAACAAATCTCTAATCCTCCTGAAATAAATTGTCTGAGGTTCTGAGTGTTGGTTCGCTGCAATTCCAGAAATCAGCTAAGAAATTATTTGGTAAATTGACTGCTTCAACTTATCATGTGTACTGAGAGCACCGTGCTAGCATTCACAGCTGAAAACCTTCTCATATGAGAACAGTTTCTTGTTTGCAGGTGCTCCTGCATGATGAAGAGCATAAATGTCTATATAAAGAAAAAGAATGTATGGAACTGTACAATTGATCTGCAGTTTGGATGGAATTGTTGTGTGTGGAAGCATAAAAACATAATAATAAGTCCCGTACCCAAAATTTGCCCAAAATCAGTCCTGGGTCCAGATTCAAGTATATAAGACAAGTTTAAAAACTGCCTAAATCTGAGACTGAATCAACCAATAGGTTTAGAGGAACACCAGGTTTCAGTCTTTGTCTCATTGATGTCCTCAATGGGAACTTACAGTGATGTTGGTATAGCTTTATAAACTCATCTGACAAAAAAAAAAATGTCACCTTGAGTGTTTAAAGTGGTAGCAACTTCAGGCTTCTGCAGATGAAGTGCACAAGGATAATCAGAAATACCTGTGGGGTGTGTGGCACAATTCATAGATTGAGAAGGTGTGGTACAGTGTAGTAAATGTCTCTATCCAAGTGTGGAAAATGGTTACAAAGCAGATGTCATAAGGGTCTACCAGCAGTGGCAAAAATCCCAGTCTAAAGGAAATCCTCCTCTGAATTGTACCAGGGAAGGCATCCACCAAATCTGGCCGGATTGCCCCTTGTTGAACATCCAACACCTGGCCTCAAACCCTCACAGTGATGTTTCAGAATCTAATGTAAAGCCTTTCTAGAAGAGTAGAGGCTGTTAATCTAGGGAACAAGCTCCTTCCTCCCCTCGCCATTCATTTCAGATGAAGCAGCACATCTAGAAGATTAACAGTTTGGTCCTCAAAGGCCTGTTGTAGTCTAGGCTCTGGATAAACCAATATCTGGAATTTCATTCATATAAACAATGAAATATTCATTCTGCCTGGCAATAATGAGTAGTGTCATAAACGTGTGTCTTGTGAGGAGCCTAAAATTTCACATAGATTTGTTGTTTTTCCAAATTTGCTTTGTTTTGATGTGGAAAATGTCTGCGAAGTCGCCCTCCCCAGAGTAATCAGACAGAGGTGGATGCTGCGGACCTGCCAGCTGGACAGTTCTTGTTATTTTTGGGGCCGGTTGAAGGCAAGCCACTCTGCTAATTGAGATTTCTCTTTACTGCATAGCCAAGCACTTCTCATAACACTCCTTCTCCACAAATGTTTCCCTGAGACTCTTTGTGTATTTCTAAAAACACTAAAACCCCGCTGGCCGGTGGGGAGCTGAGTTAGTTTAAATAACACATGAAAAATATTTATGAGCCCGATTTTATGAGGCGGTCAAAGCGAAGACGGTCCGGCGTGTAACATAAGACTGGCTAAGGAAGAAAGACTTTTCGGCGCGAAACCGCATAGGAAGATTAAGCGTCCGTGGAATTTTATTTTGACCTTTTTTCTGCTCTTTAATATCGAAATCAATTATGATTTCAGATGGCGTCTGAGCGATCGTCCAGACCACTCCAGAGTCTGCCCGGAGAGGCTGATCAGACTGTTATCATTGGAATGCATCAGAACAATGACCTTATAATATGCTATTCCACTTCCGAACAGCTGAAAGACAAAATAATGGCCGAGGCCCTGACCCCAGCAGGACACACACACACTCCCTCTTCTCTGATATGTTTCCCTTCTGCGCTCCATGGATGCAAACCAATGGAGTCTGTCTGATCCCACATTTGTCTTTCTTTTCCCTACCACTTCTCCTTCAGAGAAAGAAGAAAGCTTGATGCCACTGTGGGCTGCCTTGCTGTTTCCTGCAGCTTTCACCTAGAAATCTGAACAGTAGTGATAGCCAGTATAAAGCAACCAGCAATTGTAGAAGATCGCTAGCATGTAGCTTGTCAGCTTTCTTATCTTTGTGGTGGCCTTTTTACAGTAGCGGTTTAAGGGCATATCTTAAGGGCATTTTTTTAAGGGCATACCATACATCCTCATTTTGGGATCGAAAAACAACTTCTGGCCAGGGTTTCTAAATTGCCTAAATTGTCTGGGATTTGGCTTTGGTTTTTGCATGAAGAACAGATCTTGTTTTGTATTTGAAGATGTGTTCATACAAATCTAGTCTATGCTTCTTTAGAGTTAATAAAGTTGAACGTAGCTCATTATCAACATTTTTTCTAAACTTTTATTTCTCAAATTGAGAAGGAATCTTACCTGAAGCACTTCAAGGTTTATCTAAAGACATGTTTGTTTACTGAAGCTTAAAGCTGTTCCAAGAAATATTGCACCAATGGGGTTTTAAGACAATCTTTAAAACAAGATTTGTGGTAGTTCATGCTGATTTAGATTATTATGACACAAGTTTAATGAAGATTGAGTTCCTTAGCCTCAAGGCCTTAAACCAAGGAAATAATTCCTTATTCTTTACATTAAAAGTTAAACCACCTTTTTATTTTGTTTAGTTATCGTACATTTTATTACATTGTCAGATCTTTTTGCCATTACATTGTTTTTTCTTGATTTAGTTCTTTTTTTGCCCTTCTTTTTGCCTGGAGATATGGAAATGGGAGAGAGTTATCTCATAGCATTAGGATTCGCTACATAATTAAGTAAGTACATCATTAGCACAAGCTACAAGACTTGCTAGCTACATTATCTTAGAGAACCCTTTATACACAGATCATTCTAAAAAAACTCTTTTAAGACAACAACATATTCAACACATTCTAGCAGTGTGGCTAAGGTGGAGAAGATTAGTAAGATTCAATAGCCCCAAAGAGAAAGACTGTACTTTTTTGCTAGAGAATGTTGGATTTACTGAAATATTGCAAACTAAAGCATTTAATTAATTAAAAAACAAGGTAAGACTAGTTTTATTTCAAATTAAGATGTCACAATAAATGCATCTGAAAAACAAAAATGGCCAACAGCAAATTGAGCATGTAGAACTTTACCTAGTTGAATATATGAAAAACAATCATCACTGTCCAAGAAGCTCTAAAATGGCAATTGTACAGGGGACAGCAAAACATTCTTAACTGTTAATCTTGGGGCATTTCTGTTGTCCTAGTCACCTTAACACTTGAACACTGAAACACAGAAGTTGAAGCATAAAACAGTAAAGTTGTTCATCTGTCAGCCTGGAAGAAGTACAATTTAAAAACAGAAATGTTTCCATTATTCCTCAATGCAGTTCTTTAGAGAAGTATTTTCAAATTTCAGCCAGTTGGACGTTGTGCATTGACATGCAGCCATGTTATCCTAAGGTCCTTGGGATCTGCTGAGAACCCAGATTTTACCCACTGTAAAATCTGAATCTCCAGCGACTCTCAGATTAAGGCTTTCTAACTGGAATGAAGGACATGCTGTGTTGTATTGTAAATAGTTCCGTTTTTTTTTATATACAGGAAAGAATAAACGTTTATGTTGGGCAGATTGACATTCATACATTATGTTCATTACGGTCATCAACTAGGAAAACAAATATATGAAATGAAATGGAGCTCTTATGTTTTTTTAATTTATGATTTGCTGTTTGCGGAAGAAGAACCAATAAGGTAAACCCTCATCTGTTGCATCCTGGTGTATCATGTTGTGATGAAGCAAATCATGTTAAATTGCACTGCATGGCAATGCGGCGAATCATTTAGTACTGCATTAGCAGTAGCTTTATGTGTATCTTTAATGTATAGGGTCATCGGCCATGCACCAAGATGTGCAAGGCATCAGCCTCTGTGATGGAGATTCCTGCATCCCTACTCACCGCTGCCCTCTAACGCTGTCATTGCACCTGTAAGAAGTTTATAAAGTATTAAATGTGTTTTCTGCTTTTTATGTTGTTGTTCGGAAGAATTGCGAAATTTCTTTCTTTTCAACATTGAACATCCTCTCCAACATTCAACATCCTCCGCTTAGATTACACCCTTGTAAAATGCTGGAAAAAAAGTCCTTTAGCTGGCCATCCGCTAGCCCTGCCCCAGCTGGTATCTCCTGCCCCCAGCACCCATAAAGGACCAAAGTATAACAAACAGCGGCAGTGAGATTTAGTGCTTGGGCCCAGACAGCGATTTCATGCAGCTTGGGGCAGATGGAGCCCCTTGCAGTGCATCCCCGTTGAACTAATATTATATTACACACGTATCAAACGTAAAAAATCCCAACCTGCCTGAGTTATTTTACAGGCAGAGGGGCTATTAATAGGCCCTGGTTCCCCCACATGCAGTAGCTAATGTGCTATATTCTCTCTGTTGGGGTATACTGAGAGAAAAAAAGGACAAGAAAAGGAGTGAAAGTGGTAAACTTTCCACACTCTTCTCCAACATTAACACTTTGACACAATGTCAGTCAATTGGGTTTGTTGTTTTACTGCCATTGGCTAAAATTATGGAAAAAATACATTTTAAATAATATATGCCATTACCACCTTTGTGGAATGGGTTATTTTTTGGTCTATGCACCTAGTTTTAAACCGTTTGGTGCAATTGGTTTAGAACTCCCTCAAAAAAAAAAAATCCCAGATGCATTCAAAGAATAGTAGGTTCATCAGCAGGAACCATGATGACATCTGTGTCAGTTGTTGAGGAAACAGAAGGCAACAATGGCGGTCTTTTACATCCTCTTATCACCAGTAGTTGATCCATGCTTGATGTCTGGAAATAAACAAACACCTGCAATAACAGCACAAACGCTCATAGGTAATCTATACGCTCTGCAATCTTGTTATTATTGTTTTCTACTGATGTGCAGCACCTTCTATTGGTCATTGATGATGGATCCTTTGACATTCCTTGGTTTCAATAAAAGCTGGTGCAAATGCATAATGGTTTCTCAGTTTGTACCAAGGTTCTACAAAGCCTGAATGAAAGCCTGAACAGAATTTAAATTAATTACTTTACCCAAAGGCGAGACATGACTATTACTGGCTGAATTAGGCCTTTAGTTTGGGTCATAAATGTTGAAATCTCTGAAAGTTTTTTTTGTCTAATATTAGTTATTTGAAGTATGCAGCAGGCATTAACCTGCTGTATGTTTGTTCTTGCATGTATCGTTTTACAGTGACTCTTTCAGTAAATAGAGCTGCAACTGCTGATTTCCCATTCTAACAACTGAATGAAATCTGGTTAGTCTACAGCTCAACCCGAAAGTCAATGATATACCCAAAATTCCAGAGGGACCAAATTGGGGCTTTTGGTTCCATTGCAAATGGAAAAAGTAAACGGTCTGATTACTTGGTCTGGTCACAGCTTTTTTGTAGTTAATCTAACATGTAAGGTCTTTAGACCAGCTGCTGAAGTCCTGCCCAATGGGTGAACTCAACTCAAAATATTCCCTAAAATGTTGCCATATTTGTTAGATATGTTATATAGGCATATGAGCAAGCTTAGTTTAGCATCAAGTGAACTTCATGCCATCATGCAATTGTCTCAAATTGTGATGAACTGTTTAGTAATCTCTTTGCTAAAGTGGTTTCTGACACTGTATGACAGACTGTTATCGTTATATATGGAGAAACGAGTGCAGCTGAAACAGTGGCAAACATTGTAAGGGCCTTTGTCTTTAAACAACAGTATGTCATGTTTTCCATGTTTTCCAGTATTCCATCAAGTGCGGAGAGTGCTGGGCAGGCTGATGTGCATGTTAATGGAGCTGTAGGGAGGACATTGTCATGTAGAGGTCAGCAGGGTTTAACACTGACACCAAGAGAGGCCATGGGGGAGACACAAATGGCTGCAGTCACACTCGACTTTATTTACAAGCTATGAAGACCTTGACTTTGCTCCATTAATCCATCACATTATGCTGGACAGATCTTCACAATTTATGATGCCGGCGCTAAATCGTCTCGGCTGCGCTGCGGGGAAGCGAGCGCTTGTCTTTGAATCACTTGAATCAGACGTCGGAGTTGATTTATTGGGCCAAGCGGTAACTCCTCGATTAAACAATCCTGAGAGGACAGAAAGAACCCAAGTGGCTCTTTGCTGGGAGTTACTTCCAAACCCTTCTGCTAAGTAAACACTGAACCAAGCCTATCGTGGGCCGGCCTTTATTTTACAACAGGAGCTAGAGCGAGCCCGAGAAAACATGGCCCATCATTAAGCTGGGAGACGTGTGAGAGGGAGGATCGACTTTCCACCGTTTTCCCCCCCACACAAAAAAAACCCTCCACCTGTGCTTGCGGTCAAACTGCACAGTCAGTAAGAGTGAGCACTGAGTGGTGGTGAGTTATACGGTCGGCCCCGGGCTCGTTTCAGCACGGCCCAGTCCCTGACTCCGGCTGTTTTCCCGCTATGAGTCGTGAGCTCCTGCTCCCGTGGGAGTTAATTTACCCGCCCGGACCTCTCGGACCTCCCTGCCTGCCGTTAATTGGTCCGGCTTTCTCCCGTTATGACTCGGACCTGCTCCAGACCCCTTCTCGGCTGGCCCCAGCTCCGGCCTCTCCATGAGTTTAATAAACTTTATGTCATCCGGTTAATAAAACAGCGCTTGTGTCCCACCTTGGCTTGTTTTTCTCTTCTATACGTCAAGAGACTTTTTCTTCCACCTCTCTCTTTCTCTGGCTATTCTTCCCTCTTTGCTTATTCTTTATGAGCAATTCCAGAATCCGTGAAGTGGATGCTTGACTGTTTTACACAGTTGGATTTCTCTTAACAGCTCACTCTTTTATCAAGGTTATCTGCTAGCATTGTAATGACTCTTATTTCGATGTTCTGGTTGGGTTTAAATAAAAAATAATCCAAACAGGATTGTTTCCCTGTGGTATCTGGGCGGATACAGCCAAGTGAGCTCATCTTGCTCTGAAAACTTGCAATGGATGGAACCGAAAACATCACTCTAGGTTTTAGATATGCCAGTGACTGTGAATAATCAACAGTCTATGAAGGATGCAAAAAGTTGTTAGAAATGAATAACAGCAGCGGCAGCCCTGTGCCAGGACACCTTCCTAAAAGTGTCACTGTAACACTGAATGGTACAAGCTTCAAATAAAACATATGGGCACATCAAATGCCCTTGTTTAATCTAGAATGGACAAAAATGACCTGTACCAGTGTTAGCTTACATACTAGTGCCAGTGTTAGCACTAACATACTATCAGAAAGCTAACACAACTCAGAAGACTAAATAGAAATAAACATTATTGGAGAGAGCAAAACATCACATAGCGTGAGAAATCACTGTATGACACTCTGCCCTCTATAATAATGATTATTTTTTACATCAGCATGTCAATTTAAAACAGGTCAACACATGTTTAAAGCAAGTGTGTGATCTTCCCTGTACCATTTAAGATTCTAACCGTGAACTCGGGAACTCTTGTAAATGTTTATGTATTGTATCCCATTGACGTAAGCTGTATCAGTAAATCTGAGGCAACATTAGCCTTAGCTGCAGTGCTAAAACTGACGCCAAACACGTCTTGCCTGATTGACTACATTTAGTGCATTTAGAGTAACTGCTTCCTTTAAAGTTTTGTTGCACATCATTAGCTTAGCAGAGAGTAATTTATGCGCTTTCTAATGAAACAGGCCTGGCAGACTCCTCAGCCAGCTTGTGTTGATGGATACGTTGGAGTAGGATGGAGTCATTCTGAAGGTTCTACTGAAGGCTGGATGACAGATTCCTCTTACTTACTCCGGCTATGTCTGAAGTGCATGTGTTTCAGCGGGATGATGATGTGTTTCCCATGCCATCAGAGCGGGTTTAACCCACCTGTCCCCCATTCGGCACATCCCTGCGTTATTATCTCACAATCAGCCATGCTGTCAGAGTCTACAGACTCACCAGTTTATTTTCATAAGAATTCCCTTTCTCTCCCTCTCTTTCTCTTTCGCCCACTCTCTCTCTCTCTCTCTCTCGCTCTCTTTGTAGCTGGAATGTTAATGTTCTGTTCCAGTCGGATGGAAATCGTCTCTTTTGCTGGCGCTGAGGGGAAAAAAAAAGAAAGCAAAGCAACAGGCAAAAACTATTCAAGCTCCTAGGTGACTTCCCCCGGCCGAGGGATTACAAAGGCTTTAAACTGGCGGATGAAGGAAAGCGAGGTGGTAAGTGACATTTCTGGTGTGGGAATACGGCCGACAGCAGTGTGGACGGCTGCCAAGCTCAGGGCCGTGGCTAAAAAGAACGCTAAAAAGGCTCGGGCGGAGTGTAAACAAACGCAGTGTTGTGGGGAGGGGTCTTGGGGGACTGATCTGTTAGCCATCAGCGGCTATGTTTCATCTGGACCCTACGTGAAGGGAGGCTTTGTGTACCTACGTTGGACAGGAGCTGGGAAAGAAGCAGGAAACCCTCACCACCCCATCCCCCCCAAAACCACCACCCCCCCCCCCGACTTTCTCTTTCTTTTTCCTGTCTCTTTCTCCACCTCTCACTCTTCTTTATCTTCTTTTTCTTCTTCCTCTCTCTCTTTTTACCACTCTTCCTCTCTCTCTAATTTCTCTTCCTATATACCTTCCTTTTTTGCTTTCTCCACCTTTCCGATCACTCTCTCTCTTTCTTTCTCTATGGTCCTTTTTTCATGCAGTTTTTGCTCTTTCTCTGTTCTCTCTTTTCTATATGTTCTTGGTGTCTCTCCATGCCCCCCTCTTTCTCTCCCTCTCTTTACATATTTCTGTAACTCTCTCTCTCTGAAGCTGTATACTGCATACAGTGTTTCAGTCATTCACAGAAAGCTGGCAAGAGTCTCTTGGGGTCAAAAGTTACAGGGTACAGTGGTGCAGGACCAGGCAGCCATGCATATTTAATGGTATCATGGAGGCCAAGCGCGACCAGAGCGCCAGCACGCTTCATAATTCATTACAGTCATCACTTAGACCCGCTATAATTTACTGCACACTCAGCTTATGGCACGTCAATGACTTATTCATTTATTTTAGCTGTTTTCTAATTTAAAGGATCAGTACATATGTCGGGTTAATTACTGTAATTAATTGCGATTAGCCTTTTTAAAAGTTATTCTGACTTTTCCTGTAAAAGTAACCATTTTGGAACTACTCGTTTTCTTTATGAACAGTGATGATATATCCATCCAGAAGAATAAGGACAAACAGGAGCTGCATTTTGTGTATTGCATGTCCAACATAGCTGCCCTGTACCGAGAGTGTAGTGTGTTAGAGACGCTGCTCATTAGTCAGTTTGACTAAAAAGAGAAGCTGAAGTTGGAGTAAACCTACATTTACCTTATGGTACCTCTTGTTAAATCCAATGGGATCTTTGAAGTGCATACATTAGTTTGTAATGAGTTTAGGATGAGGAGTATAATATCTCAGGGTAAAGAGACAGCCATCCATTAGACCATACTCAATAATTCATGCTAGCTATTTATCCACTGACCAAGTCATCACCTTAAAGCATCGCAGTTCATCTGGGGAAATGAATACACCCTCTTTAGGATTAGAGGAAGAACCTTTGCCTTGAAGGTTGAGTACAGTCATAGCATCAATATTAATCACACCAGAGAGAGAACCATAGAGCCATGGTTCAGGATTTTTAGTGAATGAAAGTTTTGTATATAGTTATTACTGTTCATTTTACTGTGTTCTTCTTTCTTTCACCATCCTAGTTCTAGTTATAAGTTCTAGATATAACACAAATCCAAAGTAATATAATATATAATTATTGTGGGTAACATATGTTTATGTTTGAGGACATTTATGCTGAAATGCTAATAACTTTAGATATTCACTGAGTGGAAGTGGGGAACAGGCCTCAAAGTGTTGTGTAATTGCAGTACTATGCTTTTTCCCAGTGCAGCAATCCTGTTTTGCTCCTACCCCTTGTTCCCTAGACCTCATTACCATCATTATTGTCTATACATGTGTCTTATTTGTAATCTCCTCCCAGTAATCAGTGGCTACACCAGTGTGTGATGTATGTTCAGTGTATAGAGCCCTGTTGTTTTCAGTTCAGCCCTTATGCTAAGTGTTTCTGCTGAATTGCTGAGCTGTTTTCTGCATTCATAGTTTTGGCTTTCTTAATGGTGCAGTCTTCTGTCGTTCATGCCTTGAATTTACGACAAGGAAAACAATACTGTGAGGAAGAGCAAATAGCTGTAAACAATAATGAACAAACTTGACCCTTAGTTGGTCATTGTATCAGAAATAATCTACCTTGAGCTACACTTGTTGGCCAATTCATAGAAATGACCTACTTGTAGCTCCATTTGTTGGCCATTTTATCAGAAACACCTACCTCATAGGTATCCATGTTGGGTACCTTCCCTGCTAAAAAAAAAAAACAAAAAAACACAGTACAAAATATGTTGTGTTTTGGATGCTGGTCAGTCAGCAGGACCAGCTAAATCAAATTAGATTATTGTGACTACCTTTGTTGGCCACTATACTAGAAATGCTTACATAGTCGTTTGACACTGTCTACCTACCTTGTAGCTGTGCATGCTGGCCATTTTATTAAAAAAATATCCCTACTAACTACATTTCTTGACCATTTCTTCGAAACAGCTATTTTGTAGCTACATATGTTGGCCAATTTATCAGAAACACCTTCCTAGCAGCTACACTTCTAGGCCATTTTTTTTACCAGAGTTTGTCCACTCAGATATTTTAATAATTGCAACTGATTGACTGGTAATGAACGACTCACGAAAAAAAAAAAAATTAATTAAGCATAAGCTGTTAATTGCGAGAATTTTGAAAAAAAATAAATAAATACAAAGCTGTAGTTTTCTGTGTTTTACATTTCAGACATCTGTCCAGAGCTCACAGGCAGCAATGCATGTCAATTAGAGCACAACAAATTAGGATTCCCAGCCTAAGGATCGCACTGACAATGAGAGTGAGATTAAAAAAGGGATGATAAAAGGCTCATTGTGATTACGAGCTGATTTCCGTGAGTACTAAATTAAAAAATTGTTGTAACTCAATAGGATTAAAGCAGTGATAGCATCTGGACTCGGTCCGTCCCCACAGGCCTCTACATAGAACACACAGGCCCAGTGACAGCAGCACTCAGGAAACAGCCAGCACTCGCCAAGCGACAGGTATTCAGCCTTTACAGAGGAATACTCTCATACCTGAACCTTAAATTACACTCACACCTTAAATTACACTCCCACCGAGCCAAAAATGTTCAGTCTCATAGCCTGAAGCCTGTTCACCTCAGTGAGAGAGGTGAGAGGAAGGTAGAGAGGGGGTGTTTATCCCTTTGTGTGGACCAAATCCCCCCCAGGAATACGAAAACATGACATTGTGATTTAAAAATTGCCTTCCGCACAACAAAAGTGCAGTTGTTTATTAGGGAACTTTTTTATTTTCAGAAAAGTTGGGAAATCTTTGGGTTGTTCCATGATCGTTTCCCATGAGTGCCATTTGTGTCCAATGGATGTTATTATAATATATGTGTAAAGTATACATAGAGGGGCTAGTTGGCTTCGCAAACATAGAACTACTCCTTTATACTGTATTAAGGAAAGTCATTTCTTAAACGCATTGTGGTTGTGCAGCCAAGTTCCCATGTAATTTCCTTGTATAGAGTGTGGTAAAGAATGCCCTCACAGAAGGTGACTGTTTTCAGTGTTTATTCATGTTTAACAGGAAGAAAGAAGCCCGCGGATAAACTGCTGACTCTCTTCACATGAATACATAACACAACTGTACAATCTAGAGCACTGGGCTTCGTCACTCTGGTTTAAGACTGACGAAGCTTAAAGTTTGAGTGCATGTTAAACTGCTGAGAAAACTTGAGTGGGTAACCACCATCAAGACAGAGATTGTTAGCAGTCGTGGCATAAGGCAAATGTTTTTGTTAGCCAAAAGTATTTACTAGAGTTTTGAAGCCTTTGTTTTTTGCAACAACTAAAACATGACCAGAATTTTAGCCATTTGTCCAGCATACTGAAACCTAATTTGGTTCCCCCTTTTACAGGAACCACCAAACCCGCCTGCTCAAAACTACATCATTTTTATACAAATGATAGTCCTGGTCCTGGACTGTTGGGTTGCAGGAGTCAGTATTTAAATTCCTATGTAGGGCATTAAGTAGGTAGCAGGGAGCCATTTGTGATTCATGATCAAAAGGTACTTGAAAAGCGTTCCATTAAACAGTGCTGTGTAATCGTATCTTTATATTATTATTGATAATATTGTCTATATATTATTGTGTACCTCTATATACAGTGATGGGAGACTGAACAGTCTGTTGTTATTATTATATCTGTTATTATTGTCATTATTATTAATGATACAGATATTATGGGTAGAATGGTTTTTAACCAATCAGACTGTCTCATTATATAAACCGTTTTCTGAGAGCTGAAAACCTGCTGAGTGTACAATAGAAGTGAATGAATGAGCTGATGATGCTTTAATGTTAAGAGCACAGCAACATTCATACACACTAACACAGATTATCAGAGTGCAGAGAATGTCCCGGCGCCATGACAACAGCAACCCAGTCACATCCTTCTCTCTCTCTCTCTCTCTCTCTCTCTCTCTCTCTCTCTCATTGTCTGTAATCTTGTAACTGGATCTCTCCTCTAAAGGCTGGAGTTCTTTTCTCACAGAAACAATCACATCTGAATTTCTCCTCCTGCATCTTCTCTGAAAGACTGAGCAGGACGGAGAGAAACAACAGAGAAAAAACAAAAACAAACAAATCTAGTCTGAGTTTTCTGGGGTTTTTGTGTTTACAGGGGGAAAATTAAATCCTCATGACAATCTATTCTCCCTCCCTCTCTCTCTCTCTCTCTCTCTCTTTCTCTCTCTCTCTCTCTCTGTCTCTCTCTCGCGCTCTCGCTCTCTCTGTCTTTCTGCATGTCTTTCCTAGCTTATTTCGCTTTATACATTTACCCTTATATTTCCCTTTACTTCTCTCACTCTACTCTCACTGTCTTGCTTTTTTCTTTACCTCCTTTCTCATTCTTTGTTCTCTTCTTTTTCTTCTAGCTTGCTTTCTTTCATTGTGTTTCTTTCTTTCTTTCTTTCTTTCTTTCTTTCTTTCTTTCTTTTTTTCTCTCTCTCTCTCTCTCTCTCTCTCTCTCTCTCTCTCTCTCTCCATCCCTCCTTCTGTGTCCTTTCTCTCTTTTTGTCTCCTCTCCTATTCAGTGTAATTATAATGTTGGGCTGAAAGTTAAAGGCAGGATTTGATGGATGGTGGAGGGAGGAACAGGATTAACATTTTCACCTAATTCCTGCTTCCTTCACACTTTCCTTTTCTCTTTAGGGGAAAAAGACCCTTCCCGTCCTCCGAAAACAAAGCAGGGGTAGTGTTACAGGGGCAGGCAGGTCAGGACGTGGTCCGGCAGCATGATGGTTCGAGTTTAGATTAAACCACAGCAACAGAAGTAAGGTTATGATCTAGTGTTGTGATCTCATGTATAATAAAGGTGGGATGATTTCTGTGTAGAATATTATATTGACCATGAATGTAATTTGGCTGATTCATTTTTTACTCTCAACAGAGCACATTAAAACCAAAAACATCAAAACATGAAAGAATAGAAGAAGTTGATGTTTAGTGTAATGCTTAGTGTTTTAAAATGATAAGCTTCTTTGCTCTCTTTGCTTTTGAAATGAATGGTGTATTATGGCGTCACCATGCCGCATTGTAAGTAGTTCAGGTTTTTATGGAGAAGAAATGTTTATATTGGGCTGTTTTTGATTGATTTGTATAAGGACCTTCACACTGAAGAGCCTGAATACTGGTGTTGTGGCTGGTTTTCTGGAGTAGAGCAGAGGGCTGTGTATTTATCTGTTAGCATCGAAGAGGTTCTTCTTATCGTACTTGGCACAGTTTTCAGCAAAACAAAAATAAAGCTGGGTTATGGACCATGCTGTAAAGTTTCTCCAAGAAGTCTGAATGCTACAGTATATAGCAGTCCGCCTTTCTTGATAGCCTGCAAGTAAACTGAATATTCGATATATGTACCCCTCTTTAGTTTGGGCCCGCTTGCCCCTAGCTGAAATCAGTCCATGCAGGCTACTTTCTTAATACAAAGTTTTAATAACAATTTTTCTTAAATTAAATTAAGTTTTCTTTAATTACAGTGGTTCTTTGATTTCTCACTATTCTACACATAACCACGGAATTTGCTAAAGAGTCCTATAGGATCAAGACATTTTTAATTGAATCCAGATCTCAGAATGGAAAATTGTATCAAGTCTGTGAGCCTGAGTGGCGAGTGGACAGTAAGGAAGTAGATGTAACTGGTGACTGTGCTGTAAGTAGTTGTTCAGCGTATCTGCATGGAAGAAGTTCAGTTGTGGTGGACTTTTCACTTAACCTATACCACATTTCAAACTCAGATATATTATTTTAACTCCACTACTGTCCTTTCTTTCTCTCGTTTTATATTTCTCTAGAGACTTTCTTTTTAATTTCTCAAGAGACTTACATGTGCATAAAAAGTATCATGTCAAAACAAAAGCTTGCTTTGAGTTGTTGGAGAGAACTTGGTTCTAGCTAATGGAAATGGTTCTCCCTGCAGTGTTTTGTGATCATTTAAATAGACACCAGCATCAGACTAATTAATGACCTTCTATTAAAAGATTGGTGGACCGAGAGTGACAGTAGAGTCTTGTTCCAGATATGATAATAGGACGAGCTTCTACGTTTACTGGATGAATTTTACCTCTTTATTTTAAATCAAGTACATGGTTTCTTCACTTCATCCACCACTGGTAAACATATATATCATTGCAAAGCTATATAAAGAATTGGGCTGTTGAGCTTTTTAGATGCAGCTCTATCAACTGGAGTCAAGGTCACGGTGTAATGCTGTGTTACAGTGTATAATGCAGTAGAAGGTCTGGACACTGGGCTGCACTGCCTGTGTGCGTGTTGATGTCTCTGTTCTCTGTTAAAGGCTTTTTAATGGCTCCTGTCACACAGGGATATTACAGCTAACCCTCTCCTCCTCTGACCGCCGCAGCTGTTCAGGCCTGAATAATTTGATTTGGTGTTTTATGCCGGAAAAGAGCCTTTCTTCATGAGCCACATTTGCGCCGAGCTTGGCTCCTCACTCAGACTTTACATGACATTAGTACATTTTCACTGTTTTTAGAGAGCATTACTGTTCACGTACAGATCTGTCTAGACACAGACACGGTTTATTTAGAGCTAAAGCTTCATTTCCTCTCTCTTTCCTTCTCTCTTTCTTTCTCTTCCCCCCTCTCTCTTTCTCTTCCCCCCCTCTCTCTTTCTCTCTCACTCTCTCTTTTTTCCTCTCTCTTTCTCTTCCTCCACTCTCTTTTCTCTCTACCTTTTTCTTTATTTATGTATCCCTCTGTCTTCTCTTTTTCTTCTACTCATTTACTCTCTCTCACACCTTCCGTTTTTAAATTTCCTCTCTCATTTACGCGATCTCTTACTTTTCTCTTTCTTCTCATCCTGTCTTTCAAGTCTCTGCTTCTTTTCTCCCTCCTTTATTCCTACCTTGCTTTTCCCTGTCTTTCCAATGTTCCCTTTCCTCTCTTCTTCTCATCTGTTGCTCTGTTTCCCTCTTTTTCTCTGTTGTGCATGTTTTATTCTCTCTTTTTTCTTCCTCTCTTTCTTTGTATTTCTCTCTTCTTCTCAGTCTATCTCCTACTTATTCTCATCTTTCTCGCTTTAATTCCTTCTTCGCTCTCTCCCATTCTTCTCTTTATTTCTCTCTCCTTCTTAGTCCTCTCTCTCTTTCTTAGTCCTCTCTCTCTCTCTCTCTCTCTCTCTCTCTCTCTCTCTCTCTCTCTCTCTCTCTCTCTCTCCACCCACTCCTTTGGCCGTTTGACAGGTAAGAGGATTTCAATTAGTTTAGCGTGTGAACGCGCTCGCGCAAACGTGATAAATGAGTGCAATTAGTCTCTGTCATGTCTTCTCTCTGCGTTCACTAAATCACTGCTCTGTTCTTCTCTCCGACGCCGAGAGTGCATTACATCACCCGGCCGTGGAAGGCTTTCTCGCTTTTATGAGATTTCAGCCTCTTTGGAAAAGAGAAGAAAGGGGGAGAGAAAGAGGAAAGAGGCCGTTCAGTGCTCGAAGAACTGATTGAAAAGTTAGAAACCCCTCCATTATGTGTCAGAAGGATTACAAGGTAAAGCGCGTCGTTTCCAGGTCACGGCGGAGCAGCACATTCTGACAGAATTAGTGCGCATGCGGTTTGGGGTGGAGTGTTTCTAACGCGGGCGTGTTTGATTCGGTGCCAGCGTGTAAAACACCATGTTTGTTATTGGACTCTTAAAACAGCGGGGAGCCGAACGTGGCGTAATTACTCTGCCGCCGTTACGCGCGCGCTGCATACGGCCAGGCCTGCGTTCAGCCTCTCCAGCGGCTGGTGTTTGAAACCGGCATAAGATTTATAGCGGCATTATTCAAGTCGGGTACAAACACAGGAGACCTGAACGACTAGGGAAGACTGAGAAGATCGTTCAGCGTTGGAAGGAAAGACAGTTGCATGAAAAAGATTGAGTGGAATTCCCCTCGGAAACTTTCAAATAAAGGGGAGTTTACAGACGCACTGATAATGTTTGGCTTGCTGAAAGGAGCGATGGAGCCGGGCCAAGCATAATCAATCTCCAATATTACAGAGGGAACCCCTGCTGTAGCAAAACAACTCTCTTTAAACAACTTTCTCCACGCTCTCGCCTTCCTTTCTCACAGTAAACACGCAGCAGCGGATGCTTTCTGCATGAGCTCCTATTCTGCTTATCCAATGAGTTCATTGTTTCACAGTTTGTTGCATGTTGGCTTAAAAAATATAGATCATATCAGGGCTGTAAACACAGTATGCCGGATCTAATAGCTCAGCTTATCCTGAAATGTAGCTAACGAGTAGTGACATAACCCTCAAACATCAATCTATAGGATTTCTATAGGTGCACAGATGTATTTTAATGAACATGGATTATCAGATTAACAGTGTTATCTTCTTAGCCCAAAAACGTTATGCACTCACCAACAAAAGAATAGTTGCAAATAGTTGCAGCAGGAATCAACCAACATGAATGAAACTTGGTGGGTAGGTTTGATGTTATGAGATGTTATGCAAATAATTCAGATAATTCTAATAATAAACAAGGACAGGTCTTATCGCTGTAACAGACTGACCCAACAGCCACTATTATCGACATTCAGTAAGCAGTGATGTCCTCCATGAGTCATCCTGTTAGTGCCAGCACCACTGGTAGATGGCTGCACAACTCATGACTACATGCATGCAGGCCGCTACAACGACTGCCCTTAACACCACATCAACTTCACCACAGACTGCAGTGGTGTTGTGCCAGACTGTCGTGGAGTGTCTCAGAATGGCATCTTCATCTCCAAGTCCAGCGTTTCTCTTGGTGGAGACAACCAACAAATACACGTGTGGAGGCATCGTGTTGTCTCGTTGGCTCGGTGTCACTCCACCTCCAAGGAACTGTGTGAGAATATTCAAGCTGCATGTAATGGATTATCACAGGGCACCATTAGGAACCCTTATGAAGAACTGCATTAGTAAACATGTCGGTCCGGGGCATACCAAGAGACACAAGTAGGGTACATTGATGAGGTGTACCCCTGCATACATCACATGCCCGTCGAGTGTGAAACCTAAATCATTAGCATGTCTCACAATGTCAAACCTACCTAGTTTCATTCCTGTCGGTTGATTCCTTTTGGGTGCAACTATTTGTGCAACAATTTTTTTTTATAATGAATGTAGTTGCTTACTGCTTTGATAGCAGGTAAATCTGTCAGTACAGTTAAGAAAAGGTTCCTCTTCATGAGGATCACAGGCAACATACGTTGTGGTTTCCATTTTGAACTTTTTTCACAATACTTTCTAAACTAGCATGACCTGGACTTGCCTCCATCTTGTCTGTCCTCCGTTTCACTTCCTGTCCTCAGTATAGATTTTGTGCATCCTTAAAATCACATAAAACTACTCACTGAACTTGTTTGTAGTGTTAAATATGTTTGTTTTCTTATTAGATATCGTCACTGTCCAAAAAAAAACAAGTATCTTCAAAACGGCAGCTTTGCAGGAGAGGCCTAAGACCGCATTTAATTTAAATGTAAACTAATGGAATCTTGAAATGGTCTTTCCAAGCACTTTTGGGTCATTTCTGTTAGTCCATTCATAACGAAATTCTCACACTGTGTAAACGGCAGCTGCTGTGTTTAAATGATGCATAGAAGTAAAAACAGTCAAAAATGGAGAGGCATGTTTTTCATTGGACAGTAATGATATGTTTCTGGTGGGTCAAATCAAACTTCCTTTTGGGTCAACTTTGGACAGTCAGGAACAGGTTCAGGTAAATGAGTTAAATGTAAGTTAAACCTGCATCTTTAGTGGACTATCCAAATAAAGTGTTACCATTGAATATTATCCAGAATTTGGGGTATATTGATGCCTAAAGAGGATTTGAGTGACTAGTGAGTATTACACTGATCTTCTGTGTTTCTGTAACGGCTGTGTAGTGGAGGGGTGAGGAGATGGACCGTGCATATTTTGATGTGATCTTATTTCTTCATTTCCTGCACTGGCTTCAACACTGAGGGACTGCTCAGACTGACTCTCTCTCACTCTCTCTCTCTCCCTCTCTCTCTCACTCTCTCTCTCCCTCTCTATCTCGGCTTGTCATATGGAGGACAGCAGCCTGACAGGCTCATTCCGTGTGGAAATGGGATGATTGGAAGTTTTTGGCATCCCCACTGTTAAAGAGCAAGATAAATACGCACCAGGACACTGCTTACACAAACATTCCTCCACGGGTCTGTAATGATCTCTTTGTGAGGACCTAAACATAGAAAAACGTGAACATTTTGTCTTTATGGGGACGTCTGGCTCCTCTAAGCTGTAGAAAGTTTAATCGCATCTATGCTATTTTGGAAAGTTCTTGCCTATTAACACTGTTTTAGAATAGTCTGCCCTATTCATGATGTTGTAGAATGTTCTCTCTGTTCATGCAGTTCTAGAATATCTTCCCCGTTCATAAGACTTTACAATGTTCTCCTCATAGATGCCATTCTAGAATGTTCTCCTTATTCACATGGTTCTAGAACACCCATGCTTTCCTCTCACATAATTCTAGAACACCTATGCCTCCCCTTTTGCATTGTTCTCGAACACCTATGGCTAGTTCCTCCCTATCTCTTCACAGAGTTTCAGAATGTTCTTCCCTTTGACACGGTTTCAGACTTTCTCCTCTATATTCAGGCCATTCCAAATTGTTCTCCAGATTCATGTTATTCTAAGATGTTCTCAGTAGTCACTTTGTTCTGTAGTGATCACCCTGTTCTAGAATGATAGCCCTGTTCTAGATTTTCTGTTTTGAGCTGATATTTGCATACATTTATCTTAATATCTTAATATCTTAATATCGGACTCTTTCGTCTTTGTTAATACATGCTAAGGTGGAAATCCCCCATAAAGACAGAAGCCTGTGAGCATATATGTGTGAGCATGCTTGTATAAGCAGGTGAGAGAGAAAATTGTGTATTAGTGTGAAACACAGTGGAAGTACTATACAGTGAGAGCGAGAGAGTGGTTTCAGTCCAACTCTAATGTGCCAGAACCTGCAAGCTGCTCTAGTCCCTTCACTTCCTGACGGTGTGTAAATGGAAGCTCACTTGTCAAGCTGTCATGTTGCAGAACAGATTTACCTGCGGCTGCAGCGCCTGCATCTCATTGCTGAGAGCACGCCGTTCACATAACCCCCAGACAAACAAGACCAGGCCTGAAACTGGAGAAATGCTGTGGGCCAGCGTGACGCAGAGGGGAAAAAAGCCTGGTTCTCTCTCACTCTCCCTCTCTCTCTGTTGTCTAAGTTGGGTTTTTTTTTGTCTTGGGGCCAGTACCTAAGTGTTCAAAGCTTTGTCAGCCCGTAACACTTTGATATTCTTCCCAGGCTTCAAAAGGGCCTGAGAACAATGAGCTTATGACTGCAGGCTAGGTACACAGAGCCAACGCTATATTAGCTATCAGTGCTGTATTTTCATTTCTGTATTATTAGTGCTATATTAGTCATAAAAGGGAGCAGCACTACATTAACTATGAATGCTGTTACTTACTATCTGTGTAAACATTCAGTGCTATATATTAATGAAGTTGATAGTCCATGCTATGCTAGTTATCAGCATTAGCCATCAGTGCTATATTGTCAGCACTATAACAGATATTAGTGATATTATCAGCATTATTAGCTGTCAGTGCAGAACTGCCAGCACTGTATTCGCCATCAGTGCTATATTATCACTAATAAACATGCTATCAGTGGTCTTAGCACCACTTTACCTATCAGTGCAAGAAGATATCAGTTATATTCTCACATCTATATTTAGCTATCGGTGCAATTTTATCAGGACTTTATTAGATATTACAAAACTGTTGTGTTAAAATATAAATATTAATGGTAACATATTAAATATCTGGGTTATATTAAAAGCACTATATTAGCCATCAGTGCAATTTTAGCAGCACTGGTAGATAGATGCCAGTGATATCAGCACTATTAACTATTTCTGTGATATTATCACCACTATATTAGCCAATGATGATCTTAGCACCACATTAGCTATCAGTGCAATATTATTAACAATCAGCACTATAATAATTAAATACATCAGTGATATTATCAGCATTATATTTGTTAATTATTGGTGAATTGTCTGCTATCAGTGCCATATTAATAACACTATATAAATAAACAGTACCATATTAATTATCAGCACTATACTCCCAGAACTAGTTTGCATAACTACTTTAGCCATTTGAACTAAAATACTTAGTGCTATGTTACTCAGAGATATATTAGTTATATGTGCTATATTACCTATTAGCACTATACTGGCTATTAGCTCTATACTGGCTATTAGCACTATCAGCACTATACTGGCAATCAGCACTATATTATCAGCCTTGTATAAGCTATTAGTTCTATATAGCTAGTGGCGTTATATTTGTAAACAGCCCTGCATTGTTTATTAGTGTATATTGGTTATGCGAGCTGGAACAGCTGTCAGAACTATATTAGCTACCAGCACTGTTTTACTTAGCAATGCTATATTATCAGATCTTTGTCACATCTTTAGCTCACGGCTGGGTGAGGGTGGCAATTTCTGAGGGAAGCTTGGTGTGTTTCTCAGACTGTGTTTGGAGCCCCAGGGTACAGTCTTTACATATTTCCTACACCTCTAATGCAGGTAAGGGTGAGGGCAAACCTCAGTCACTCTACAGGTGAGTTGCACTCATGAGGGAGAGCAGACACACATACAGTAATGGATAGTGGTAAAAGATAGAGGAGTAAGATGGTGCGTGTTTCTCGCCCACTGCATAATGTCCTAAAAGTCTGTTCTGTCTTTGTTGAGAAATGGTTTGCCGCAATCTCTTATTAACAGTGGAAATGGTATATTTCTGGCTCAACTCAAAATTTAATTTTAGCAGCTTAGCATCCTTACAGCAATATAAATAGGATCTGCATATCAGATTTTCAGCTTCCAAGGCATTTCTAAGAGTACTACACTATACCAGTACCTGGAAAGACTCATAACACCACATGCATAAATTGTAAGTCACACTGGATAAGAGCATCTGTTAAGAGCATCATGCATAAATGTAAATATAATCTTGTTCTTCAGTGGTAGCATACTAGCTGGAGTTTAAATTAAAATGATCTGTGCATTGTAGCGTGTGATATTGAGTTACAAATGTAAGACTAAAAGGATAGCCGCTGATTGCATAACTCTCATGAGATATATCTAGTTTTAGCATCAAGCACATTTTATTAGCTGTCGTTTACTATATGCATAACATTAATAATAAGAAGGATTCCTGTTTAAAGCAATGAAAATCAACATCAACAGACTACTTTCTAGTCTTAGAGTCTTGCCACACATGCAGGTTTGCTGAGCTATGTTCATTAGAGGAATCTAAACTCCAACTGTGTGGACTTCACCAAGAGAGGGCAAAATTACTCTCGGTTTCGTCCGACTTGGACAGAATCACTCCAGTAAGCTGGTATTTTTAATTTCGGAGCTGAAACGAGACATTCAGGATAAAAAAAACTTGCACCTTCCGCTGGGAGCACTGCTTATTGGCAGTGAGTTCAAAAGTTAGAGGGCTGGGGGAGAGGGAGGGGGAGAGAGAGAGAGAGAGTGCACAGAAGCAGAGTTCCCAACAGATGGAAATGATGGTGCTGTGATTTTGGGCTGCAAACTGAACTCACGACTCAGACACAATTAGCCACCAACAGATGGAAGTCTTCACGTTAGAAACGCTTGCCCACCCCCTCAAAGAGATCAGCACAGCGTCTGCAGAGGAAAGGCCCCCTGCAATATATATATATATATATATATATATATATATAAACAGGCCAAACAGGTACTCTCGATTATCCTGCATAGTCTGGAAACTGGCAAATCTGCATGATCTTAAAGAGCAGGTTTATAATCACATACAGGTGTAGAATATATGCACAAAAAATGACATACTTTTATTTAAAACTCATGTGATACAAAAGTTATGTTAAGGGAAATAATTCAGAGTCATGTGATGTAAATTGGCACTGCTTTACAGTGGCACTGATGTCTACAGGACAGATGTAGTTATTTTATTTATTATGTAACCACCAGTGAATCTACACATATCCTACATGAGTTTTTATATGTAATATAATTTTCTACAAAGGGCCTTTATAAACTACCATAAAATGATGTATCAGGCAATAGGCAGTGTGTTCAGTACTATGTGTGTTCAAAGCTCTCTGAATGACTTTGTTCACATTTTAACTGTTAATTATGCAGCAGTTTGAAAAAGATAGGGTAAGTCCAGATTAACTATTGCTTAAACTAATGTCTGGGTACATCATCAGTATTGCCATAAAACTGAACTACCTGTTGGAGGAATTAGGATGAATAAATGACACATAGAGACATGTGGGTCAGTGTGTCTGTGCAGTATAGTTTGGGTCTCTGCCCTGAGTGAGTGCATTCAGTTTGGTGGTTGGTGTGTAAAGAAACCATTCAAGTTTGAATGAGGGTGAAAATGAACCCGACTTTGAGGGAGGTAAAAGTGATGGTGAAAGACAGGTAAAAAAGAGACAAACAGATGAGTGTACTGCTGGTAATATTGCACTGATAGCTAATGTGAAGAGGAAGAAAAAGAAGATAAAGGAGAAGAAGAAGAACATACTATCAGATAACATCAGTGTTACACAATTATTACAATGATGGTTTAATAGGGCTTTAGGAAAAGGATAAAGCCCCTCCTTTTTGGAATGAGGCAATGATATCAGTAATACTGAAGGCAAAGACAAAATGAATAGAAGTAATTAGGTTTCAGGTTTCATACTGAACAGACAAGCACAAAATAATATTAGGACGATGTTAAACATTTTAGATCATATCAGTCAGAGGATCTTAAAAGCTGTACTACTTAGTCTCGATGCTAAAAAGGCCTTTGACTCAGTTGGGTGGGCCTGCCTTTATCAAATAGGATTAGGAAATCGAATTTAATAAAGCATATATAAGAAGTTTTCAGACCTAGGTATTATTCACCTACAGTTAAAGACAGTACACATAAAACCAAAATTGTATTATATAATTGCAGCCTGATGCTAAACCTCTAAACCAAATGTAACACTAGAAGGTCTTCCACCCAGATTATATACTCAGGGATTCGTTCATCAAAATAATTTAGGATAATAATTTTAATAAATAATTTTTAGAATTTATAAAGATCAATTTACCGTCTCCCCACCAACCTCAAAATGTTGAAGATTTGAACAGATGTTCTCAGCTATACTTGGATTATTAAAATGCATATTTTACGAAGGTTACTTTAAATATACCTGAACACTAGTTTAGAAGTTTGGATAAGCAAATCTCTGGATTAATTTGGGGCTGTAAATGATCCAGTGTCAAACATACAATGGTACAGCTTCAAAAAGATAGGCGAGGAATGGCTGTGCCCATACTAAAGAACTGTTTTATTGCTGCACAATTGAAACCTGCATATCCCTAAATATGAGACAAATTGGAAAGATGTTGATTATACTAGATAGCTTAGAAATGATAAAGATAAACAATGATGCCTCACCAATAATAAAGATTTTTATGGATGTCTAAAAACAAAAAAGGAAAAATTAAACGAAAAGTCTGTAAAATATATGGGTCTGTTTGACCTTCCATATTTTAATCAGCTATATGAGAAATAGATGGGAAATAGAACGTTGAAGTAAATATTCTATGGGGAATGGGGATAAGATTTGGAGTTCCAAACTACACTTGCTAGATCTTTTGTTGAGAGAATTATGTTGGAAGTTGCTTACTCATTTCTTTGTATCACTTAAAGAACCCTGAAGCTTGTGTTGGAGGAACTGTGGTGAAAACGGTGCTGGTCCCATACACAATTTCTGGTCTTGTCTTGTATGAAGCAAAGACCACAAAGGTGACTGTCAACCGGCAACCGGGTCATCTTCAGTGACGAGTCCTGCTTTTCTCTTGTTAGAGAGGACCACCAAATCATATTCTTTAGATGAAAAAAACAAAAAAGTGTTTGTGTCTGCATTCTTTAAATGAACCAATAAAAACAGGGGAAACAAAAGGGAAAAAAACAAAACAGGACTACAATACTGTACTGCACCTTTTCCATGAACATGTCAGAGACACATCCTTAACTAAGCTCCTTAGAAACTGTGGAAAGAAGTGCATGTGCATTTGGGTTTGTATTTGTTGTACCTTCACAGCCAGCGGCCATTCTATTCACTACATTTGTTTTCTGTTGTGTGCAGGGCCCTGCCCTTTTACTGTGCGCTCAGATTTCCATTAAAAAGAAGAAAGAACAGGCCTCAGTGCATCTTGGACAGCCCTCTTGCATTGTGTAGCACCGTTTTTATTCCATTTTTGCTTTGATAAGCAATCAGAGCCTGCAAAGGCCATTATGGGCTCAGGCACTGCTTTACAATGGATTCACTCCCAAATCCAAAATGATATTTTAAAATGGTGCTTGAGGCGATGTAGTGCTGAGAAACCCAGCCAAAAACACAGAAATGAACTCTTAAATCCACTTTCTTCTCTTCTTTCTGTTCTGCTGGCTGAATGAGAGGTCTAGACTTGAGGTCCAGACAGGACAGTGAGCGATACTGTGTGTGTCCATGTGTTGTAATTTCTCATGATAGCGAACAAAATGTCCCCGCAAAGGTAGTAAAATAAGAAAAATGCGAGCAATCTAAAGCTGCGTGGGCAATTTATTAGAAACAGTAAAAGAGACCAAAGCCAGTCGTGTCGTTGCTGAAAGAAAGCGGTCAAATATTGTCAATGACTTGGCAATGCATGGCTATAGGGTAGGAAACGTCTTCAGAGCGCACCCTACTGTTTACGTCCAAAATGTGGCCAGCAACCAACCACAGAAATATTCCCAATCTGTTACTAAACGTTTCTCTAAGGCAAAATGAATTACAATTTTAAATGTATAGAACATAAACAACAGATGCACTTTTTCTCCTTAAAGTACCATATTAAATAAAGTGTTAAAACGTTTCATGCAGTTTAGTGTCTATTTATATATATTAAAATTCAAATTTTAAAAAATAAAAAAAAAAGGTTATTTTATATAAGTTGGTTTGCTTTTATAAGTAACCCCTAATAAACTTCCTTATAAAATAAATTTATGTAAGTTATATAATACTTATATAATGTCTAATATAATGTCTTTCTGCTAGCGACCCTATGTGATAGCGACCCTATCTGACATCATGTGATAAACAGCCGTATGGTGTCAAACCGTGACTATTATTAGCATAGAAAAAAGTGTCTCTCCAGTCATGAAAATATTTAAACATGATGCCAGGGAGGAGGGATAAAGTCAGGAAGATGCTCTGTTTAAATGTTATGGTATATAGTACTGGATGCACCTTGGCTTGAACACTAAGATGTTTAGCATCCATGGCATACAAATAAATCAGCTGTAATATTTTTTTTTTCACCAACAGGAAAATATAATGCTTGTTGGAAGGTTCGGCAGACAGCTGCGGTAAAATGCCATCAGTACAATTTTCCGTCACTGCTCCACAGAAAACAGTGGAACGTCAATTTTGCTGTCGACAGGCTTGCCACTAACATGTAAACATGGCATTACAGTAAGGCTGTGAAAGAACAGAAAAAATTGCTTAACAGTAATGCTAAGTAATTCTCCAGTGTTCCACTGGATTTCTAATACTGTTGAAATTAGCACTAAGCTAATGCTAACACAACAATGAAAGCTCATTCGGACTATTCTATTGCACTGGTTTTAACAGCAAAGTGTAAAAATATATATATATCCCCACTCTCCAAAGAAAAACACACCATCTCCATTAGTGTCTATTTTATTATTGTCTAAGACCCAATGGGTCTTTTAAGTCTTGACAATAATGCTAGTTTCTGCTAGTATCTGAAGCCATTCTGACTGCAGTGCTGGAGCTGCTGGAGGGTGTTCGGGGGATGATCCATAGAGTGAACACAGCAATCGAAGTGGTCCCACAATTGGTGCTCTGTTGGGTTTAGGTCGGGGGCATTGGGGGGCCTGGGTAGTACATGGAGGCCTTGGTCATGCTCTTCCAACCAGTGTGAGACATTTCTAGCTGTGTAGCATGTCACATTGTTGTGCTGGAAAGCCCCATCTGCCCCAGGATAGACAATCACATGTATGGTTGTATGTGATCTGCAAGGATACCCAAATTTTGCTGCTGTTGAATAATAAAGTGACGTGACTGTGTATTTAAAATTGTATGTATCAGTTTTACAGTAACTCTCTAAGGAAAGTGTTCTACCATAGAGCTGCAGCTGTATTCAGTCAGTGATATATCTAGAACTCTCAGAACCAAAGTGAAATTAGTTTTTTCCATCCACTGTAAAGTGTCATTGCTTTATTCCTAAGTTAAATACTATATAGGTAGTTTGTCTAACATGTAGCGGTTCCGGTCCAGCTTCTGAAGTCCTGGCTAATGGGAAGATTTTGGCTGTCTCTACCTAGATACCATGAAGAATAATACTTGTAATACTTGAGTTTTAATCAGTAGACCAAAATAAAATTCTGTTTCTGTTGACATTAAACCTATTTATGGTTTATGGTATCTATTTAAACACAAGGCATTATTTGAGGTAGGAATTAGCTAAATATATACAAAAGTCCAGACTTAAAGCATATCTTTTACCATGCCTTTTAAATTTCGTGTGCATATTTTGTTTTGCTCTGTGTTTTATCTTACTACCTGTTCTGTTTTATATGTTTTAGTTTGCTTTGTAAAGCACTTTGATTGATGTAAATGTGCTTTATAAATAAACCTTACACACTAACGTACTACAATCATCATTTACCATCATTTATAGGCTGCATATTATTGAATAGTGTGTGCCCCCAAACCCTAACCCCTAAATGTCCACTTCTGCGCATAATACTTTAATACTTCCAGTTTCTTAAATATTTAGATTAATAACTTCTTGTTCTAGTGGTTTAGACCAGGAAGCCACATGGTGAGCAGATAGATCCCTTCATGTTAAGGTAACTGTGTTCCAAGGTCTGAAAATCCAAGGTCTGAAAATCAGCTTCTGACTTGTCACTACCGAAACGTGTTTTCTACAACTTAGTAAACGTTTTTGTATTTTTCTAGAAAGATTTGTGTGTTTAACTGTTCAAAGCTGTGTCTGCTAATCATGTACTGCAGAGTGCTTGCCCTTACCAAAACAGCAAAGGTTCAAGTAATCTGTAATGTAACTCTGGCTTTGAACCAGTTTAGTGGAATGAGTCTCATGTATCAATTAGCTTGGCAATGACTCCATGCCTTAAGCATCACACACTAACCTCAAACTGTATGGAGTTTTTCAGTAATCTCTAATACACTTGATACTGTGGTTTCCTGACCCTGCATGATAGACTGGGCTGAAGTATGCTATCGTAGCTAAAAGCACTTATTTGAACATTTTATCCATTTTTACAGAATGTACTCCAGTGTCCACAAATGTCCTTCAAATGAAACTCCTCCATGAAGGCACAAGCATATGTGTATGTGCGTGCCGTCTGTTGGCTGTTCAGGAGTGTCCGGCCATATGCTGTCATTCCTCAGCCTCTCTCAGGCCTGACGCTGAATGAATTTATTAGGATCTCTTTTTTTCCTCCTTGCTTTGCCACCACTACCTAAAAAGCCTTCTCCTTTTCACCGGAGGCTTGTCACACAGATGCTGATGTATTCCCCCTTTCTTTGACCCCCCCACCCTACCCCACCCTGCCGCCAAGCTTTATGATGGAAACTGATACAACTCTGTGATAGAGTTTCGGGATAAATTATTCACGCTTTGAACACACACTCTGCCTGGCTTTCTTGGAGGACATCCATTTTACAAAACCACCCTCCCCCCCTCAATCCTTTTAATTGATCTGTCCCTCCACAGCTTAAAGGAAGACATCAGGCCTACATTTCTGTGAAATATCTTGCATTAATAGCAGTGGTGTGGCGTAACTATTCGAGACGGGCCTTTAGTATTTAAAGCACAGCTGGGTCTTTTAAATCTTTACAATAATGCTAATTTCTGCTAGCGACTCTATGCGATTTCAAGAGTTAGTGCTAATGCAGTTTAAAATTAAAAATTTTATTTAACAATTGAAGCTCGTAAAATACTACATTTCATATCATATTGGCTAAGAAAAGATATGAATATATACACAGTCAAGTCACTTTATTCTGACCACCAGCTAATGTCTGGAGTAACCACCATATGCAGCCCGGACAGCAGCTAGTTGGGATGGAAGAGACTCAATAGGTCCTGGTAGGTTGTCGTAGTTATCTGGAGCCATAATGACTGCAGTGCTGGAGCTGTGTGGGGAAGGATCCATAGAGCGAACACAGCAATCGAGGTGGTCCCACAGACAGCTCAGTTGGGTTCAGGTCTGGGCAATTAGGGGGCCAGGGTAGTACATGGAGATCTTGGTCATGCTCTTCCAACCAATGTTGGCATGACGTTTCTAGCTATGTGACATGTCATATTGTTGTCCTGGACAGATTGGCACTGAAGATAGCATTGAGCACTTGAGCTATTAGCAGATCTATAGTTTATTTACATTTTGAGGTGGACATGGTCATATTGAGCACTTTGTGATGTGACACAATGCCAGACTGAGTATATCCAATCCAGTAATAAATCAATACAATATTTTTTTTTGTTAAATTCAGTGAATATCTCTTCACTGCATGTTAACTGTTTATTCTGTGTGCACACCAGGCTGTGTAAATGGGAAATAAACAAAGTGACTCAGGTAGAGCCACATAACACTCTTCCACTCAATCACAAACTTAAATAAAAAAAAAATTAAATTCAAAATTATAGTAAAACAAATTCTTTTGGAGTGACCCAACAAGAGCTCCTCTTTTGGCTGCTTAAAGAAGGCTTCAGTTGATTGCGCTTTAAAGAACCATTTTTGTGAATGAGAACCGTAATTTTAAATAGCATGGCTGTGTCTAAACTTTTGACTCTACAGCTCTGAGGACACAATGCTGTATTGTTTGAGGGCATGTCCATTCTCCATGAACTTTAATGCCACTTCCAGCTGGTCGGATGGATCCTTAATTGAAAAGAATCTTGGCCTGAGCAAAAGTTGTTGGACAGAAGTCACTCGCTTCCCCGAGAGGAATAAGTAATGAAAAGAAAATAGCTTCTCTCCTCCTTAATACCTGTTGAAGCCATAAAGAATAACAGGAGGCGGGGATATAATGGACTTAGCCGTGGAGAGTGGGCGGATAACTTTCATATTACATCGTACATCTGCTAAGAAGGTTTCGCGATGAGAAAGTCAATTGGATTAAATGTTATTGCCATTCTACTCTTGGCCGACTGCTCGGAGGAGCGTAAGGTGGCAGTTCATATAGCATTTTTTCTTGTCAGATTTATTTGGAGATGAAAGGGGTATTTTTACCTCGCTGTAAGTCGCGGCCTTTCTGGATCTGAAACTCATGAGTGGGGTTTTTGTTAAAACAAACAGTGGGGAAAGGTAAAGCAGACATGGTGGAGACTGGAGAAGATAACTGATGAGTCTAGCAGTGCAGAAGGAGGAATAACAGAGGTCTGCTGTAATGTGGTTTTTACGCTGAGGGACGAGCAGAACCCATTCAGGAGAGATTTCGGGAAACCACACGTGAGCTGGTTTTAAACACAAGCTTTCAGGAGTCAATAAATCACACAGCTGATGGTTGATTAACTTATTCTAACATCCCACTCAGCGGAAATCTTCTGCGGGCTGCGTAGTTAACAATGTCCTGTCTCCTAAAAGCAAATTCAAAGTAACTTTTCTTTTAAATGAACTAATTTAAAATGAATTGCGGTCCAGAGGAGGATGTGTCCACTTTTTGAGTCTTGGTTCCTTGTTATGCTCTGAGTGAAATTCTTTACTTTTAAATCTTGGGGTTGCTCCTTCTTGGTTCCTTTAGGTGGCTCATTCTCATGTTCTTATACAGTTTTTGTTTTAAAGGTTCAATGACTTTTTTGGTTCTTTATTATGATCTTAAGGAGTTTCTCCTTTTGATCACTGATTGTTGTCCAGGTTGTTGGTTCTTCTCAGAGGTGTTGCCTCATATTTTTAGAGAAATACTCCTACTGTGAGTCATGGTTAATCCTCATGCTCTTAAGGGTTTGCTCTGTTTAAGTCCTGGTTCCTCTAAGTGATTTGTTTTTATGCTCTTAGGGAGATTTGAGTCTTGGTTCTAGGGTTTGTTGGTACCTCTCTGGAGTTTTGCCTCATACCCTTACAGAATTATTCCTTTTGAGACTCAGCTCTTGTCAGTGGTTCCTCCGCAGGGGCTAAGGGAGTTTCCCCTTTAGAGTTTGTATTATTCCCTCAGCTCTTCCTCATGATCTTAAGTTTTGTTTCTTTCTAGGAGTTGTTGGTTCTTCACAGTGGTTCTGCTTAGTGTTCTTAGGCTGTTTCACTTTTTGAGTTGTTCTTGTGGTATCCTAAGGAGCTTCTCCTTTGACTCCTGGTTATTCTCAGGTTTGTTGCTTCCTAAAAGTTTTTCCTTTTGTTTTTTCTCCATGGATTCTCATCATGCTTTCAATGATGCTTTTTTTCTTTTGGTAACTTGGTTCCTGTCAGTGGTTCTTTTTTATGTTCATATTTTTCCACTGATGGTTCTTGCTCATGCTCTTCTAAGCACTGTCTCCTTAATCTCTGAGATTTTTAGTGTCCTGTAAAGCTTGTCTAAATTAACAAAAGAACATATTCGTGGGTGGAGCGCAGATATGTCAATTAAATATTCCTTCCTATAATCTTTTTTAAATCCATTGTGAGATCGGATTGCAGGGCAGGAATGCAGGGCAGCCTGTAGATGCCTTCAGCAAGTGACATTAATCTTGGCATGAGGAATTCCCAATTTATTTCTGATAGTCCTCCATACCGTGCCTGCAAATGCCCACATTGTTATATATAGGGCTTGATTTAAAGAGGGGTGCAAGGGTATGATATTCCTTTTGTTCCAGGGGCTAACAAACCATGCAGCAAATCAGATGAACTACTGTCTGCAGCATTTTTCCATCCATTATATATATAAATATATATATATATATATATATATATATATATATATATATAGTCCTATATATATATAAGACCAGTTAAAAAATTGCAAGAATTTGCATTTTGCACTATTAGATCTTAAGAAGGTTCTAAGTAGAGCTTCACAATGCTAAAAGAAGAAATTGGAGGAGGAGACAAAATATTTTGAGCAGCCAATTTATTAAAAACAACAAATTAACTGAAATAGGCTGTTCATCAGCTGATCAAAAGTTGAAGACCACGGCCATTAAAAGCCAAAATCTGCACAAAATTTGGATTCTATGTCATTTTCTGTCAAGTATACACACTGTCAAGACCTCCTGATGCCAAAAGCAAACTAGCTCTCTGACTTTAAACGTGGTAGGATTGTTGAGCTGCATAAGCAAAGCCTCTCACAACGTGCCATCAGTGCTGAGGTTGGACGCAGTAAGACAGTCATTTTGCATTTTTTAAAAGGCCCTGAGGCTTATGGGACAAAAAGGTCAAGTGGTAGACCCAAAGAAAATTCACCAGCACTGAGCCACAGGATCCTATTGTCTGTCTGTCAAATCACGGGATGATCCTCGACCCAAATTAAGGCCATTACTGGAGTTGACTGCAGCTCAATAACCATCAGACGGCATCTGCGAGGGAAGGGCTTCAGAAACAAAAACGTCTTTAAAGGCCACGTCTCCTTTAATGCCACAAAATTGCCCGTTTGGACTTTGCAAAGGAGCACCAAACATGGGACATTGAAAGGTGGAAGATAATTTTATTCTCTGATGATAAAAAATGTAACCTTGATGGTCCTGATGGCTTCCAGGGAGACTTACAAAAATGAACATCAGTTCTAGACAGTGGATGCCCTTTGTGAAGCCATTTTCAACACTTGGAACAACGTTCTTACTAGCCTTCTGGAAACACATGCATAAAGCATGCCTAAATAATTGTTGAAAGTGATCAACCACAGTGGTGGACATACTCATTGCTGAGACATTTTTTTGACATTTAGATTTTAGTTTTGAGGGGGTTTTCTGGGGTTTTTGGGCTATGGTCCTAAACTTTTAAACAGCTGATGAAGAGCCTATTTCAGTTAATAATTGTTTTTAATAAATTGGCTGCTCATAATCTTTTGTCTTTTGCTCTCATTTCTTGCCATTCTCTTGCCATTTTTTAACTGGAACTGGAACTGGAAAGATTGTGAATAGGAGTGTATATATATATATATATATATAAATATATCTTTTTTTTTTAGACAACCTGTCTAATTGGAGTCTTGAGTCTCAAGATGTGAGTCCAATCCAGTCTCAAGTCCAAATGAAGTCTCAAGTGTTTGGAGTCTGAGTCAAGTCATTGGAGTGTGTTTAGATCCTCCAAGGTAAAAGTGGAGTCGAGTCTCTTTGGTGCTAGTTGCAAGTAAAGTTGAATCTCTAAAGTGAGTTGAGTTTTTAAATGTGTGGGGGGGTTTTGGTTGAGTATTGAGTCCTAGGGTGCGAGTTTAAATAGAATCATTGTGGTCTTGAGTTTCTGGGGTGTGAGTCTGTGTCAACTCTCCACTGTCTGGGGTGTGAGTGAAGTCTCCAGTATTTGGGATGCAAGTCTGGGTCAAGTCTTCAGTGTCTGGGGTGCAAGTATGAGTCGAGTCACAAGTGTCTGGAGCGCGAGTCTGAGTGGAGTCTTGAGTGTCTGGGGTGTAAGTCTGGGTGGAGTCTCTAGTTTCTTGGGGTGCAAGGCTAAATTGAGTCTCGAGTGTCTGGGGAGAGATTCTGTCTTGAGTCCCAAGTGTCTGAGCTGCAAGTCTGAGTCAAGTCTTCAGTGTCTGGTGAGTCTTTGTCAAAGTCTTTGTCTGGAGTGTAAGTCAAGTCTCCATTTTTTGGGATACCAATCTAGGTTGAGTCTTTAGTGTGTGGGGTGCAAGACAGGGTCTCGAGTTTCTGGAGTGTGAGTTTGAATCAAGTCTACAGTACAGTGTCTGGTGTGTGAGTCTGAGTGGAGTCTACAGTGTTTCGTGTGTGAGTCTGAGTGGAGTCTACAGTGTCTGGTGTGTGAGTCTGAGTGGAGTCTATAGTGTCTGAGTGTGTGAGTCTGAGTGGAGTCTACAGTGTCTCGTGTGTGAGTCTGAGTGGAGTCTACAGTGTCTCGTGTGTGAGTCTGAGTGGAGTCTACAGTGTCTGGTGTGTGAGTCTGAGTGGAGTCTACAGTGTCTGGTGTGTGAGTCTGAGTGGAGTCTACAGTGTCTGGTGTGTGAGTCTGAGTGGAGTCTACAGTGTCTGAGTGTGTGAGTCTGAGTGGAGTCTACAGTGTCTCATGTGTGAGTCTGAGTGGAGTCTACATTGTCTGGTGTGTGAGTCTGAGTGGAGTCTACAGTGTCTCGTGTGTGAGTCTGAGTGGAGTCTACATTGTCTGGTGTGTGAGTCTGAGTGGAGTCTACAGTGTCTCGTGTGTGAGTCTGAGTGGAGTCTACATTGTCTGGTGTGTGAGTCTGAGTGGAGTCTACAGTGTCTGGTGTGTGAGTCTGAGTGGAGTCTACATTGTCTGGTGTGTGAGTCTGAGTGGAGTCTACAGTGTCTCGTGTGTGAGTCTGAGTGGAGTCTACAGTGTCTGGTGTGTGAGTCTGAGTGGAGTTTACAGTGTCTGAGTGTGTGAGTCTGAGTGGAGTCTACAGTGTCTGGTGTGTGAGTCTAAGTGGAGTCTACAGTGTCTCATGTGTGAGTCTGAGTGGAGTCTACATTGTCTGGTGTGTAAGTCTGAGTGGAGTCTACATTGTCTGGTGTGGGAGTCTCAGTGGAGTCTACAGTGTCTCGTGTGTGAGTCTGAATCGAATCTCTGAAAATAAAACCTACATTACTGAAACATGGCAGTAATCAGGGAGATGGAAAATATTTCTCTCTCTCTCTCTCTCTCTCTCTCTACATCACAGCTTCAGGAACAAGGCCACAGTAAACGACACGGTTCAACAAAACACATGCAGACAGGGAAGAATCCCTCACTCGATCAATACTCATTCTCTTCTCTTTCTTTCTGTCTTTATTCTTTGGTCTTTTCTCTTCCTGTTTTTCTCTTTACTTTTCTTCTCTTTCTCTTGACCCCTCCTACTATCTTTTTCTTTCTTTGTTCTCCTTTTATTTCTTCTTTTTCTCTCATCTATCTATTTTTCTTCTTTTTCTTTCTTTTTTCTTCTTTATTTGATTCCTGTCTTCTTTCTTTCTTTCTTTCTTTCTTTCTTTCATTCTTACTTTCTTTCTTTCTTCTTCTCTTCTCATCTTTTTTCGTTTCTCACTTGTAAAAATAAGTGGCAGTTTAAAACAATCCCGAATTTTTTGCATCTGATCTCTACATTTAAATACATTGTTTTTTATTAAAATGTGTGTGTGTGTGTGTGTGTGTGTGTGTGTGTGTGTGTGTGTGTGTGTGTGTGTGTGTGTGTGTGTGTGTGTGTGTTTGCACGCATACGCATATGTGCACACTCTGTATACTTTCTGCTGCCAGTTACAGATTTATGGAAGGCATTTTTGCTTGAGTCATGGCTACAGTGGTTTTGCACATAAATAAATACTCATCACTGCTGATTTGCTCCGTATAAAATGTGAAGGAATGTGAAAACATGAGTGAAGCTTAAATCCAGCCTGTAATTACAGTCTGCGTCAGATCTGGTTCATCAGCATCATTCTTTTCAAATTCTCCTACTTCTTACAAATCATACTTCATACCGACAGTCCAGTGGCCAGAAATACCCTGAGGAAACACAGAGGTGTCCCATTGTGTTGTACCATCACAGCTGGACTGCATAATGGTCACCAAACAAGCAATCAAACAGCCATGCTGCCAACACGCTTCATAATATTGACTCGTTCAACTCGTGTTGCATATTATACAACTGGCCGTCTGGGTGATGATGTACATTTAACATGTGCAGGGAGAGCTGCAGATTGGAGAGAGATTTCTGTACAATATGAGACTGTACAAATATTATTTACTTACTTTGAGTTTTTTATAACTATATATATATATATATAGTTTGAATATAACTAAAGTTAACATAGCTCAATTTATATCACAACCCCTAGAATTAGATTGAGTTATCCATTCCACTTAATAAGAAATTGTAGAACACAACTCAGTTTATATCACAATACCTATATTTACAGTGAGTTATTCATTCCACCTAATGAGAAAATGTAGAATGAGACTCAGTCCACCTGAAGAATTAGCCATTCTAGCATTATAAACTAGAAAAATGGTTAAAAAGATACTAAAATACTTAAATACATGTCATACATGCAATATACAGGTATCCATTAAAACAAGATGTGCAAATGTGCATTCAGGAAATTTTGGCAGCAAAAATGTAAAATAAGTCATGTTTTCATCCACACCTTTTATGCAAAGAAACTTTAGATGAGCTGGGCTACAATGATTTAACTTGGTTTAACTTTGCTTTAGATAGAATTTTTCCCAGTCCCCGACTTCCTGTGCCAGCTAGTAATCGAATCATCGCTGTCCTACACAAGCTGGCCTTTTGTACAAAATAGACAGAACGGTTGACATAAATGTAGCAACAGTTCTCTATTGTGTATTAGCTGTTTGGAAGCTGTAGGCTGGATGTTAAAGAACCAGCCTTGTGACGGAAGTGGCTGCCGTTTCGATTCCCTGAACCGACAGGACACCCAGCAGATTCCCCGGCATCGTGGATAGGGCTGCCCACTGCTCCAGGCAAGTGTGTTAACTGCCCCCTAGTGTGTTTGTATGTGGGAGCAGAGGACAGATTTTTCAAGGTTTGATATGCCATTGTTTATTTGATAAACCCTTTCGGCTTTTTGTGTTTTGGCGCTTGTGGTAGTATTCCTCCTCACCCTAGCATAGAAACTCTTTTTGTGATATGGTGGAGTTTTTTACATTTTAGACATTTCCATTCAGGGTTCTTTTAGGGTTCTTGTGTGAAAGAAATTGAACGGAACATGTTAATGCCACAGAGAATAGTTTTGAGAGACTTGAATATACTCTGTTTGACCCAGAAAGTAAAACCTTTTCTCACACGTTTGGCTCTACATAATCACCACTGTGTGAATATCCACCATGTGTGAGCTTTCTCTGTTCACACACACATCCTGAACGTCGAACACACACACACACTGCACAGCACAGCAGTTTATAAACCTTATTCTGGCTTTTGGCTGGTTCCCAGTTCCAATGAGCTCTATTCCCCTATGAGTGACAAATATGCAGAGAAAACACAGTCACTAACGATATGGGCTCATATGGGCTCTATATGAGGCTGTAGGGGGTGTATAAGCCTCCCCTGCCCGCCTCCCCCCACCAACTCCAGCTGGCACAGCCCCAGCCCTGGCATGACAGACGGTGACAGAGGATGCGGAGGCGAGGGACTAGGGGGAATCCCGCAACAATAACACTAAAGCCCCGATTAAATCACAGCCATCAGGCACCTGCCAATACAAAATTACATTCCATCAGGGTGGAAAAAGCACACAGAAGTTTTACATGAGTAGAGACATGAGCACTGGGTTTAAACCTAAACTAAAAGTGAAGGTGACTACTCTAAGGCGAAAGGTGAGTACAGGTGAACAGGAGCACATGGGTCAGTTGTGCTTTAAATACAGAAACAAAGTAAAACTATTTTACAGCCATGCACACCATCAGTATCCATTCCATCAGTATCCATTCCATCAGTATCCATTCCAAAGTCAAGACACTTTAATCTTTGTTTTTGTTGTTGTTGCTGTTGTTGTTGGGCTTTATTGCACAGTTTAAGATCTCTAGTTCCCCTTGAGTTTAGTGAATAGTCATGATGGACAGACCAGTATTGGTCCTAGAAACCTCTTTTACCCTCCTGTGAATGTATTTTTTTAAGGTGACTGCATAATTGTAATACTCTTAAATAGTTTGATATTTTAAAATAAGAATACCTTCAATGTGTAGACATGTCTAAACTTCTAGCTGGTACTGTATGTAATGGATTATACTTATTTTTTTTACTTGTTTTTATAGTATTCAAGATTCGGTAGAGCTGCTACAACTAGTATTAATCCTAGCAAGTGATCCTTTTTTCACATATTCAGCTGAAGCTAAGAGCAGTACTTTACTGTTGTAGATAAAGTCATCAGGTACAATAGCATGACCAAAGAGAGCACCAAAATGTAAACTAGGGCAGCATGTTGATGTTTTGATTGCTGTTTATGGAATTATTACTTTGTAGGGAATTTGTAGGGAACATAAGCCAACATAGGCTAAAAGAAGCTAGCGTGATTAGCTTTTATGTTAGCTAATATTTTACACTTGACAAAAAAATAAGCTGGTTTGATTCTACATTTGATTCATTGAAAATGTTGATTGTGTGAGTATGCAGATTGGTGCAGTGTGTCATTTCATTTTAGCGAATATGGTAAGCTAACTGGCAACCAATAGCTTACATACTTTAAAAAACAAGGTGCTTTTTGCAACAGCAAAAAAAAAAAAGAATTTTACATTTTTAATTGTGTTTTTTATACCAGTTCCAGCACAGTCTCTGTAAGTGGTGTAAAATTTAAGTAGACCTTACACTGTAAGTTTCATTTGGTTCATTTGGTGTCCTAGTTGGCTTCTAAAAGTGTATGGCAAACTGAATATAGCAGAACTTAAGTGGCAGACAAGCTTCTATAATATACAGTAGTAACTTGTATATATCATCAATGGTATAGTTGCACCCAGATGGGATCGCAGTGCTGTTGGTAAGTAAGATAAATGTAACAGGAACAATAATTTAGACTGATCTGGGTAATATTGTCTGTATTATGGGTAATATGGTGTCGGGCCATGTTTACTAACACAACATACCAGACGTCTCGTCATGGAGGTTCCTAATAGTATCCTGCTATAATTCCATCCCATGCAGCTTGAGTATTCTCACACAGATCCTAGAGATGTTGCGGTGAGGGAGGAGTTGAAGTGACATCAGGCCTTTTGGACGTGTGACACATGACAACAAACCATTCATCATGGCACTGACCACCGGGCCTCCACACAAGGATTTTTTGGTCATCTCCATGGTCACTGAAGATGATGTGCTGCCATTCTGAGTCACTCCTTGACAGTCTGGCATGACACCATTGCGGCCTTTGGCGATATTGAAGTGATGTTAAGGGCAGTTGTCATAATGGTCTGCATGCATATAGTCCTTTGTTGTGCAGCCGTCTGCCAATGGTGGCAATCTTTCTTGCTGAATATCCACGATCATGGCTGTTGGGTCAGTCAGGTACAGTAACAAGGTCTATCCTTTCTCACGTTACATGTGCGGCCGAGAATGAAACTAGAATCATTCACATGTCTCACAGTGTCAACACAACAGACAGGAATGAAATCAGTAATTCTTCTTTTTCAGTTTGTGCAACTGTTGTTTTGATAATGAGTGTAACTAATAAAATACCATAACAGTCTGAAAGAATATGTACAGAGCATGTGAGCGATGAGAAATGGTGGCAGATCAATGTGACTTTGAGTGAAGCATGGGTTTAGAAACTGTCCTAGTGTTGCTCCATCTCACCAGCCACACAGTCTTTTTGTCTCTACTAACTACCTCAGCATGACATGAGTGATGTGGAGTGATGTGGAAGTGACTCATTTATACACAGTGTCTGCATTACAGAGCTATTCAGCAGACCTACATACTGGTAATTCTCACCTATCACAACACAGTTCTACAGGCATTACGTGCAGTCAGCCTTGTGTTGTGCATTTCACTGCATGAACAATGAAGTAGCTGGTAATAAAAACGTGAGATTGTTTATCCTTTGCAGTTTTCTAACCGGTGACTGAACCATTGGGTTAAGCCTAAACATTCTAATATCATACTAGCCTGCTTAGCACAGAATGTTTAGCTACAGTTTTTCATTTTACAACAGACATAAATTATATAAATAGAAGCGGACATATAAATAGAGCAGAGCATTTCTCAGAGTTGTGAGTACAGAATGAGCAGGGAGTGGTAAATAGAAAACTAGAAGAGCAGACTAATACACTTTGAGTGGGGAGCAGAAATGTCTGAAACTCTCTTCTACTCTCAAGCTTTGGTACTTATGAATTTTATATCTTTAGTTGTTGGTGGCCCTCTCCAATTTCTGTTGCTTACATTTAAAGGAGCAATATGCAGAAGGATGTGATTGATCTGTCAATTCATACTGTCTCTCCCACTCCCTCTCCTCTCCTCACCATATTTACCTACCAGTAAGAAGAACTGTCTAGACTTTATTAATAAACATTATCCCTTCACTTACCAAAAGGCATCTTTCGTGGTGAGATGCAATACTAAATAACTGTTTTGCTGCTGTTCTTTATTCTGGGAAGCTTCTTTCACTCATGTGTTGACCATAAAGGCAGACTGACGCTACATGGACTTACTATTACCTCTTCATAAAGTGGTACTATGACATAAGCCTGCCAGAGCTAACTGGTTAACATACTATCTTCAGTAGATATTCTGTTGATTCATCTTACATATTGCTCCTTTAACCCAGGCTTTCATATATAACCCATATACTGATATAAGCATCACTCCAGCCCACAGTCATCAAAAAACAAAAACACAAATACATAGCATAACTAAAAGCAGTCACAACAACAGTCATAAAAGTTTTGGAAATTTTTATATATGACCACCCTCATTGTTGTGTTGCTTGGAAAGTACATGACTCAGGAGGGGAAGAAGTTTCCCAACCAAAACCATCAGGAACATTTTTCCTTTTCTTTTTTTCTTTTCTTTTTTTTCTAATGGATCATGTTAGTTGTGCTGCAGAGGGTCTGCATGAGTTGAGCTTGGAATTGTCTAAATGAGGTTTGGTGAGATTTACTCATGATGATTACGACAATGGTTTCTGTCACACTCCAGTAATCAGACGGAGGGAAACGGTTGGAGAGGGAGTGGGCAGTGTCAGGCCGGTGTAGCAGAGAGCGGCTGATTTTAGCCAGAGCTCACGCTCCGTTATGACAGGACCCCCTCTGCTAACTGCGCACAATCAAAGCCCTGGCTCCTAAGCCAATCACAAACACCAGCAGCCTGACAGGAGAGGACCTATTGTTTAGACAGAGAGCAGCACCCGGAGAGGCCGGAGGCCCGAGTCTGCGTCAAAATACAGCTGCTTCCGTACCTTCATCAGAAAAACTATTTTTCCAACTCTTGTCCACTGTCTTTACAATGTTCCATATGTTAACGCTGCACATAAAAGCATGTTACTGTATAGAAATGCAATGTATATCACAACCCACAAAAATATATGACCTAACTGACACACAGCATTAATGTATACCAATTAATGATACATTATACAATACTGTAAATAGATGTTAAAGATATTAAATATATGTATATGCAAGACAACATATGATTTAAATTGCACATAAGCATTATTGTTATATTATATATATATAAATTATACAGTATATTGTTCAATATTATTTCATAATAATACATTACATTATTTCACAACATATGGCACAATACATATAGCTGCATGCATATTTGTTATTGTATATAAATATGATAATTTACAGAATGCTGCAATCATAAATATATATATATATGCAAAACAACATAAGATGCATTATATATTGTATATAAAAATTGTATACTATATGATACATTACTGCATATATATGGAGGATATACCACACAATACATTATGCATATACAGTAATTTTTAATGCAATACATTAAGCATATATAATTATATAATTTGATGCAATACAGTATGCATATAAAACCACAGTGTACAACACAGGATGCAAAGTGTATGCATAGTGGTTGCTCTTAAACTCTTGTATGCTTCTGAAATAATGACTTCTATGATGATGGATCTCAAATGATCTCCCACAAAGCTCGCTGCGTGATGGTTAAATGCCCTCTGAAGAGTCAACTCATCTGTTAATATACAGAGGGGACTCCTGTAATATTTACATGTTTGTGCTCATAATTTCCATCTGCCATTTATGGACCAATCAGCTGCACTTGGAGAGAAACAAAAGGGGATCACTGTAAGTCGCGCTTAACTTGTGTTCCATGATTGGAAGCTGCTTTTGATTAGCCTCGGCTCGGGAGGAAAAAAAATTGTTTTGCTTTTGTGCACGGCCTTGTTGCTGTTCTGGATCCGTGCTACACTTCAGAGCAGTTTCCTCAGCATGGGCATATTAACACAGCACAGTTTGGGACGGTCACAATCACTCACGCACACCACATGCCAGCTGAGACTGTTCACATACGTCCTCGGGCAAAACTCGGCTAAATCTAATATTCAACCACGCTGGAGTGTGCTATACTCAAGCTCACAGAATTACACACAATTAGATCATCTACTGCTGAAGATGCTAATAACCCGCAGGTATTCAATCCCACATTGTCTTTCAAAAGTTTGAGAGTTTGACCCTAATGTCTCCCGAGTTATGTTTAATTCTCCCTTTAATTCTTGTTAATCGAGCACTGGCCTTGGCATGAAGAATAGAATAATGATTTGACAGTTGTCTTGCTTCCAAACTACTGTTAATAGCCCATACTCTTTTGTTGGCCCAAATGTGATTTAAACACCTGAAAGGTTTGTGCCGAAAAGCGCTGACATCACAACAAAGAGCAAAATTAGACAGGTCCTTTGAACTTTTTAACCAATGTAATAAGTGTTCTTTCAGAATTGCATTTTTAAAATAAGAAAAATGGCAAGTTTTAAAAAAAACTTTCTCTTTAATATGTCCAGTCACTGAAAACTGGCAAACATGTATATTTCTTATTTTTTAAATATTTATAATATATTTGCCTAAACTGATTTTTTATTTTAACCAGTTAGGACTAATGGATAATTCAGTATACACTGTGGGTTATTCAGTATCTGCAATAATACAGTAATTACTACAAATTTAAGGCTCATTTATGCCCACTGTCAAATACGGATGTGAACACAGATGGAGCCCTTTTGTCCATACTCTGCTGTACCACTGAAAATCATGTGGGCAGTGTAGCCAATGACTCAAGCGTCAGAAACTATTGACACTATTCTCTAATGAATATATTGCTTAACATCCATTTCAGCATCAAGTATGTGGGCAGTGGTGGTTACATTGCTTAAAATTGGCATATTTATTTTCATAAGGGGTACAGTATCTGGTATTCAGTATCAACCACAAATCTGATATTGATAATTCAGTATCTACTATGAATTATTCATAAGCCCTATTTATTATCTTCTTCAAATCTGCAGTAATTCTGTGTGTCTATTCTGAAAAGTTCTGTACAGAAACTGAAGATTAGACACGAACAGTTAGTGTTTGAAGGGTTCATTTGTAAAGATACACGTGTAGAGTTGTGAGACAAGCATCTTTGCAAAACTTCATATCTTATGCGAGTGTAGCTGGAAATAACAAACGCTCCCTGTTTCATTTTTGAGTGGAAGGAAAATATGGTTTGTTTTTTTTTGCAGGGTGAGTAAAGTGCGGTCTCATGGGGTGGTGTGAGGGGTGATATTGATGGCTGAGGGGCGCAGGGTGGGCGCAGGCCAGGCGCAGGTCGGGCTGGATGAAAGCCCAGCCGCGGGTCCCTAAGGGTGGAGCTGGAGCCGGAGCGGTTTCCCCCCAAAACAGGCCGGAAGCGCCACTTTCCCCTGGCGGGAAGCTTTTCCTGCAAAATAAAGAAATCATTAGGAGGATGACAGCGGGGCCAGTTGGATACTCCGGGGAGAAAAACTGCCGCTGCAGGTTAGAACACTGTGCTGGGCAGAAAAAACTCCAGCCTCAAGCCAAACATCAACACCACCAGTCTGTGGTGCAGTTCAGCTGGCTCTTATTGTAATCAGTGTCACATGATTTACATTAAGTTACGTGCCAAAACGATAAACAATCAAAATTATCCATGATCCAAAAACCTATCCCTAATCATCCCCAAACTCACACTCAGAGATTCCTTCCCACCTCACACCATTCCCAGCCTGATTTCTAAATCACCCTCAAATCAATTATCAAATTCAACATCCCCACCCTCATTCCCAAATCATCCTCTAAAATGATCCTCTCCAACTACTGCCCATACCCCCCACAAACTCATCCCCAAAGCATCCTCATATAACCCCTATACCCAAATAGTCCCTAAAGTCATCCCCAAATGAGTGCTACATAGTCCTATAACTCACCTTCAAACTCACCATATACCCAGCCTCAGTTTTAGAGGCCTCAAGGCAGTTTCTGTAGGCTTTGGTAAGCATTAAGCCTGAGGTAACAGGTTTAGGATAAGATTTTGGGTTGAGGTTAAGTCTAGGGTGAAAACTAGGGCCAGACTGAGGGTTAGGATTAGGTTTTGGGTTAATGTAAGGATCATGGTTTTGGTGAAGGTTAAGATTAGGGTTAGGATAAGGGCCAGAGTTGGGGTTGGGGTTAGGTTTTGGGTTGAGGTTAGGGTTAGAGTTGGGGTTAGGGTTAGTTTTGGGTTGAGGTTAGGGTCAGAGTTGGGGTTGGGGTTAGGTTTTGGGTTGAGGTTAGGGCTAGAGTTGGGGTCAGAATTGGGGTTAGGGTTGAGGTTAGGGTCAGAGTTGGTGTTGGGGTTAGGTTTTGGGTTGAGGTTAGGGCTAGAGTTGGGGTTAGGGTTAGGTTTTGGGTTGAGGTTAGGGTTAGACTTGGGGTTGGGGTTAGGTTTTGCGTTGAGGTTAGGGTCAGAATTGGGGTTGGGGTTAGGTTTTGGGTTGAGGTTAGGGTTAGAATTGGGGTTGGGGTTAGATTTTGGGTTGAGGTTAGGGCTAGAGTTTGGGTTAGGGTTAGGTTTTGGGTTGAGGTTAGGGTCAGAGTTGGGGTTGGGGTTAGGTTTTTGGTTGAGGTTAGGGTTAGACTTGGGGTTGGGGTTAGGTTTTGGGTTGAGGTTAGGGTCAGAGTTGGGGTTGGGGTTAGGTTTTGGGTTGAGGTTAGGGTTAGACTTGGGGTTGGGGTTAGGTTTTGGGTTGAGGTTAGGGTCAGAGTTGGGGTTGGGGTTAGGTTTTGGGTTGAGGTTAGGGTCAGAGTTGGGGTTGGGGTTAGGTTTTGGGTTGAGGTTAGGGTCAGAGTTGGGGTTGGGGTTAGGTTTTGGGTTGAGGTTAGGGTCAGAGTTGGGGTTGGGGTTAGGGTTTGAGTTTAGGTTAGGGTTAGAATTGGGGTTGGGGTTAGGTTTTGGGTTGGGGTTAGGGTCAGAGTTGGGGTTGGGGTTAGGGTTTAGGTTTTTTTGGGTTTTTTTTTTGGTTAGGGTTAGACCTGGGTGGACTTGGGGTTGGGGTTAGGTTTTGGGTTGAGGTTAGGGTCAGAGGTGGGGTTGGGGTTAGGTTTTGGGTTGAGGTTAGGGTTAGAGTTGGGGTTGGGGTTAGGTTTTTGGTTGAGGTTTAGGGGTCCGAGTAGTTTGGGGTTTGGGGTTAGGGGTTTGAGGCCCCTGGTTTGGGTTAGGGTTGGGGTTTTTGTGGGTTAGGTTTGGGGTTAGGTTAGGCGTCAGAGTTTGGGGTTGGGGTGTAGGTTTGGGGTTGAGGTTAGGGTAAGTTCGGCCTGGGGTTGGGGTAGGGTGCTAGGTTTTTGGGTTGAGGTTAGGGTCAGAGTTTCGCTGGGGTTGGGGTTAGGGTTGGGTTGAGGTTAGGGGTCAGAGTTTGGGGTTAGGGGTTAGGTTTTGGGGTTGAGGTTAGGGTGTCTCAGAGTTTGGGGTTGGGGGTTAGTGGTTTTGGGGGACCCCTGAGGTTAGGGTCAGAGTTGGGGTTGAGGTTAGGTTTTGGGTTGAGGTTAGGGTCAGAGTTGGGGTTGAGGTTAGGTTTTGGGTTGAGGTTAGGGTCAGAGTTGGGGTTGGGGTTAGGTTTTGGGTTGAGGTTAGGGTCAGAGTTGGGGTTGGGGTTAGGTTTTGGGTTGAGGTTAGGGTCAGAGTTGGGGTTGGGGTTAGGTTTTGGGTTGAGGTTAGGGTCAGAGTTGGGGTTGAGGTTAGGTTTTGGGTTGAGGTTAGGGTCAGAGTTGGGGTTGAGGTTAGGTTTTGGGTTGAGGTTAGGGTTAGAGTTGGGGTTAGGGTTAGTTTTGGGTTGAGGTTACGGTCAGAGTTGGGGTTGGGGTTAGGTTTTGGCCCTGGGTTGAGGGTTAGGGCCTGCCTAGTTGGGTTGGAATTTGGGGTTGGGGTTGAGGTTAGGGTCAGAGTTGGTGTTGGGGTTAGGTTTTGGGTTGAGGTTAGGGCTAGAGTTGGGGTTTGGGTTAGGTTTTGGGGTTGGGTTAGGGTTGGGGGTTGGGGCTGTGGGTTGAGGGTTAGGGTTAGAGGTTGTAAGGGTCAGGGGTTGGGGTTGGGGTTAGGTTTTGGGTTGAGGTTAGGGTTAGAATTGGGGTTGGGGTTAGATTTTGGGTTCAGGTTAGGGCTAGAGTTTGGGGTGTAGGGTTGGTTTTTGGGGTTGAGGTTAGGGTCAGAGTTGGGGTTGGGGTTAGGTTTTGGGTTGAGGTTAGGGTAAGACTTGGGGTTGGGGTTAGGGTTTAAGGGGCCCTGAGGTTTGAGGGTCAGAGTTGGGGGCCCGCTGGGGTTTAGGTTTTTGTATAGGTTGAGGTTAGGGGGTTTAGACTTTGGGGTTGGGGGGTTAGGTTTTTGGGTTGAGGTTGTAGGGTCAGAGGTTGGGGTTGGGGTTAGGGCCCCTTTGGGTTAGGGTTTAGGGTTAGAATTGGGGTTGGGGTTAGGTTTTGGGTTGGGGTTAGGGTCAGAGTTGGGGTTGGGTTTAGGTTTTGGGTTGAGGTTAGGGTTGGGGTTTAGGGGCCCCTGGGGTTAGGGTTTGGGTTGAGGTTAGGGGCCCCTGGGTTGGGGTTTGGGGTTAGGGCCCCTGGGGTTGAGGGTTAGGGTGTCAGTGGCCCCTGGGGTTGGGGTTAGGGTTTTGGGTGGCCCTGGGGTTGGGGTTAGGGTGTAGAGTTGGGGTTGGGTTTAGGGTTTGGGTTTGAAGTTAGGGTCAGAGTTGGGGTTGGGTGGCTTTAGGTTTTGGGTTTTAGGTAGGTGGCCCCTGGGGTTGGGTTGGGGTGTTTAGTTTTTGGGGTTGGGTTTAGGGTGTAAGGGGCCCCTGGGTTTTTGGGGTTGGGGTTAGGTGCCCCGTGGGGTTGAGGTTAGGGTGTAGTTGGGGTGGGGTTGGGGTTAGGTTTTAAAGTGGCCCCTGGGGTTTAGGGGTTAGGGGTAAGTTGGGGTTGGGGTTAGGGCCCCCTGGGGTTGAGGTTAGGGTCAGAGTTGGGGTTGGGGTTAGGTTTTTGGGTTAAGGTTAGGGTAAGACTTGGGGTTGGGGTTAGGTTTTGGGTTGGGGTTGGGGTTTAAAAGTGGCCCCCTAGGGTTGGGGTTGGTGTAGGGTCCTGGGGTTGGGGTTAGTTAGGTTTGGGTTGCCCCTGGGGTTGGGGTTAGGGTTAAGTGGCCCCTGGGGTTGGGGTTAGGGTGTAAGTGGCCCCTGGGGTTGGGGTTAGGTTTTGGGGGGTTAGGGTTAGGGTTGGGGTTGGGGTTAGGGGTTGGGGTTGTAGGTGGGTTCTGAGGTTGGGGTTGGGGTTAGGTTTTGGGGTGAGTTTAGGGTCAGTGTTGGGGTTGGGGTTAGGTTTTGGGTTGAGGTTAGGGTCAGAGTTGGGGTTGGGGTTAGGTTTTGGATTGAGGTTAGGGTCAGAGTTGGGGTTAGGTTAGGTTTTGGGTTGAGGTTAGGGCCCCTAGGGTTGGGGTTGGGGTTTAAAAGTGGCCCCCTAGGGTTGGGGTTGGGGTTTAAAAGTGGCCCCCTAGGGTTGGGGTTGGGGTTAGGGTGTAAGTGGCCCCTGGGGTTGGGGTTAGGGTGTAAGTGGCCCCTGGGGTTGGGGTTAGGGTGTAAGTGGCCCCTGGGGTTGGGGTTAGGGTGTAAGTGGCCCCTGGGGTTGGGGTTAGGGTGTAAGTGGCCCCTGGGGTTGGGGTTAGGGTGTAAGTGGCCCCTGGGGTTGGGGTTAGGTTGAAATGGCCCCTGGGGTTGGGGTTAGGGGTGTAAGTGGCCCCTGGGGTTGGGGTAGGGTTTTAAGTGGTTGGGGTTGGGGTTAGGGTTTGGCGTTGGGTTAGGGTTGGAGTTTAGGTTGGGTTGGGTTTTGGGGTTGGGGTTAGGGTAAGTGCCCCTGGGGTTGGGGTTATGTTTGGGTTGTAAGTTTAGGTAGAGTTGGGGTAGGGGTTAGGGTTGTGGGTGGGGGTTGGGGTTTGGGTTGGGGTTTGGGGTTGGGGGTTGGGGTTTAGGGTCCCTGTTGGGGTTGGGGTTAGGTTTTGTGGTTGGGGTTAGGGTTAGGTTTTGGGGTGTGTAGTTAGGTTTTTTGGGTTGTTGAGGGTTAAGTGGGTCCAGATTTTGGGGTTGGGGTTGGGGTTAGGTTTTGAGTTGAGGTTAGGGTCAGAGTTGGGGTTGGGGTTAGGTTTTGGGTTGAGGGTTTGGGGTTAGGGTTGTAGTGGCCCTTAGGGTTTTTGGTTGAGGGTAAGTGGGGTCAGAGGGTTGGGGTTGAGGTTAAGGTCCCCTGGGTTGAGGTTGGTTAGGGTGTAAAGTTGGGGTTGGGGTTAGGTTTTTGGCCCCTGGGGTTTAGGGTTAGGGTTGGGGTGGGGGTTAGGTTTTGGGTTGAGGTTAGGGGTCCCCTGAGTTTGGGGTTAGGGGTTAGTGGTTTTGGGTTGAGGTTAGGGTCAGTGGCCCCTGGGGTTTGGGGTTTGGTTTTGGGGTTGAGGTTAGGGTTGGGGTTGGGGTTTAGGTTTTTGGGTTGAAGGTTGGGGTTAGGGGGTTAAGTGGCCCCTGGGTTGAGGTTAGGGGTCAGATGGCCCCCCTGGGGTTGGGGTTAGGGTTTTTGGGTTGAGGTTAAGGTCAGGGTTGGGGTGTTGGGCCCCTGGGTTTTGGTGGTTGAGGGTTAAGTGGTCCCTTTAGGTTTGGGGTTGGGGTTTTGGGTTGAGGTTAGGGCCCCTGGGTTTGGGGTTGGGGGTGTAGGTGGCCCTGGGGTTGAGGTTAGGGTCAGATTTGGGGTTGTGGTTAGGTTTTGGTTTGAGGTTAGGGTCAGAAGTGGGGTTGGGGTTAGGGTTGGGGTTGAGGTTAGGGTCCAGAGTGGGGTTGGGGTTAGGGGTTGGTTGGGTTAGAGGTAAGGTGTGGTTCGGGTTTGGGTTTAGGTTGGGGTTGCGTTAGTGTCAACAGTTCGGGTTGTGGGTTAGTGGTTAGGGTTGAGGGTTTAGGGTTGGTGATTGGGGTTGGGGTTAGGTTTTGGGTTGAGGTTAGGGTCAGGGGTTGGGGTTGGGGTAAGTGGCCCCTGGGGTTGAGGTTAGGGTCAGAGTTGGGGTTGGGGTTAGGTTTTGGGTTGAGGTTAGGGTCAGAGTTGGGGTTGGGGTTAGGTTTTGGGTTGAGGTTAGGGTGTAGAGTTGGCCCCTGGGGTTGGGGTTAGGGTTGAAGAGGCCCCTAGGGTTAGGGTTGGGGGTAAGTGGGGTTAGGTTTTGGGGTTAGGGTGTGTCAGAGTTGGGGGTGGGGGTTAGGTTTTGGGGTAAGTGGCCCCTAGGGTTGGGGTTGGGGGTTAGGCCCCTTTTGGGTTGAGGGTTAGGGTGTAAGTTATAGTTGGGGTGTTAGGGGTTTGGGTTGAGGTTAGGGTCTAGAGTTGGGGTTTGGGGGTTAGGGCCCCTTGGGTTGAGGTTAGGGTCAGATTTGGGGTTGGGGTTAGGGTTTGGGTTGTAAGTGGCGCCCAGGGAATGGGGTTGGGGTTTTTTTTGTGTCAAGTGGCCTGGGGTTTAGGTTTTGGGCCGCCTGGGGTGGGGTTAGGTTAGGTGGTAGAGTGGCCCCTGGGTTTAGGTTTTGGGTTGAGGTTAGGCTCACAGTTCGGGTTGGGGATACGTTTTGGGTTGAGGTTAGGGTCATAGTTCGGGTTGGGGTTAGGTTTTGGGTTGAGGTTAGGGTTAGATTTATAGTTAGGGGTTAGGTTTTGGGTTGAGGTTAGGGTTAGAGTTGGGGTTGGGGTTAGGTTTTGGGTTGAGGTTAGGGTCAGAGTTGGGGTTGGGGTTAGGTTTTTTGGTTTTGGGTTAGGGTCCAGAGTATCTTTTTTACCATCCAGAACCACTAGTGAACATAAACTCAGCTAGTCTTCTTAAATGGGACCCAGGAGTCAGTGTCCACAGTATGAAATGCCCTCCAGCAGGAATACATTTTAAGACCACAATCTTCTCAAAACTGATATATAACAATGTCTCAGGCATCAGGCAGTGTATTCATAATAATGTCATGTAATAACATCATGTAATAACTTTTAAAGGTCAGTGTCTGGCTCATATCATCACCACTGTGAACACTGACTCTCTAAATTTCTCCAGAATTTCACACTAAACCAAACTGAAGGACTTTGTTTGGACCTTAGCCTTTTAATTATGCAGTTTTTAATCAGTAGAAATACATAACACAGAAGATTTGAATTATATGTGAAGGTCTCTAAAGTAGGGCAGAAAGAAGTAAAGAAAGAAAGAAAGAAAGTCAGAGTGAGAGTCAAAGGAGGGTGATGGTTGGACAGACAGAAGCAGAAGAGCTCCAGGTGTTCACTGTTGTTGATTAAATTGAGCAGAATTCCCACCTGCTGCTGCCGCCGCCGCCGCCGCCGTGCACCCACAGATTAATGTGACCAACACAAATGAGCCGTCAGAGGCCAGCCTGCTGTCCTTTTAAATACAGACTGATAAAAGACAGACTCTCTCTCTCATACTCGCCTCTCTCCCTCTCTCCTTTTCTCTTTCTCTCACTCCCTCTCTCACCCTCTCTCTCTCCCTCTCTCTCTCTCCCTCTCTCTCTTTTTCTCTCTCTCTCAGATTTAGCAGCCAGGAGGTCTCTAATGTTCTAAGTGTTTCCATGTGTAGCTGCATTTACACGTCTCTATCAATTAATGCCTGAACTGCAGCCTCCACACGCTGACTCTACCAGCTCCTAACCAGCTTCTGCAGCACAGACCCCCAAAAGGCCACCCATATTAATGACCTGTCAGGGTTTACTGCACTTACAAACGGATCATTTCTCAGTATTTACACTAATTGTCCCTTTTCACACTTTCATAATAACTGCAGCTGAAGAATAAGTCAATTCATCGTAGTCTTCTTTGCACTAGGCAACTGTAGGCAGCTAGTGAGTATACGTGTTTACGTAAAATAACCTAATATAACATTACAGTGCCACTTAGTAAATGAAACCTGCTTTCGTGAGGTAAACACTTCAATGTGAAAGTATAATGTGTGTGTACAGTCTGTACATGTGTATTTGTTTAAATAGAATGCTGTTGTGGCTGTATATAAGCTCCCCAGACACAAAATGTGCCAGTTTGCATGTTAATGGTGGTAGTAATTTCAGGTTCCTGCAGAATGATGGGGCTATAAACGCCTGTGGGGTGTGCAGTGGGATTAATAGATTGAGAGGGTTAGTACAGTGCAGTGAATGTTTTGTTCAGTGTGTGGAAAACAGGTCTGAAAGTTGATGTTAATGATTGGCTAAAAGGAATGATTTCATTTAGGCGTGTCAATGGCCAGAGTGTGAATGAAGTAGCTGAATCTGCATGTGTATAGAAGAGTATGGTCATAAAGATCTACAAGCAGTGGCTAAAATCCCAGTCTACAGGAAATTCTCTCTGTGCCAGGGAAGACATAGATGAATTCTGGCCCAACTGTGGACATTGTGCCAGAGTGGCTGGCCTAAATCCCGAAGCTTGTCCAGCCCATCGAACCACAGCTGTTATTTATATCTGTAGAGGTATTACACTCTATAAAGTACATGTCGGTCACAGATGACCAATTTCTTGTCCAGTCATCTAATGTATTTTATGTTTTTATACACTGCCTGGTCAAAAAAGTCACACACTCTAACGTCCCGAGTTAATTTGTGGCCATGATCTTGTATTAATGACAGGAAAGTTGGGCCACTATGTGAAGATCATTCAGATAGTTAACTAACTAAGCTTTAATTTATTAACACATAATGTTGCTGAACCCATATCATAGCACAGCCTCCGGAGGACTGTATGTGGGAACTATTCATGAAGCTTTCTGTGCTGCCCTTCTTCCCCTCACACACCCATCACTCTGGAATAGAGTAAGTCTGGACTCATTAGACCATGTGACCTCTTTTCATTACTCTGGAACCCAATCTGTATGCTACCATGAAAATTGTAACTTTTTTTCTGATTGGCCTCACAAACAAGGGATTTTCTTATTGCCACAGAGCTGTTCCTAATTCCATGAGTTGCCATTACATTGTGGGAGTGGAGATTCACTTACTTTCACTATTAAACATCGCTGTGTGCTCTACAGTCAATTTTTTACAGTTCGATTTTACCATGTTAAACAGATCTTCGATCACTGCCATTCTGGTATTTTTCCAACCACATTGTTTCTGTGAAGTTGACAGTTCACCACTTTTCTTGCAGGTTTTAATAATGCATTGGACAGCTCCTAAACCAGCTCTGGTCATTTCAGCACCTCCTTAGTTGTTTTCTTTGCCTGATGCAGGCCCATAATTTACCCTGCTGAAACACAGTAACATCTATTCACACGGTGAAAGAAGAAGCTACTCACTGCATCGGTAGGGGTTAAAAGATTGCTGCCAGCTGAAACATATTAATCACTGCAGTAATAATCCAAACAAAGGCTTTTAAAGATTTGCTTTTGAAATCCAAATGGCGACTGTTTTGGCCAGGCAGTGTATGTTATTAAAATTTTCAGATGTGCCGCCATATGGAGGCTTTGTTGCTGTATTTTGCTCTTCGTAATGCAGCACACAGGATAAAGGATACAAGCAAGCCAGTCTAGTAACTGCACTTATGGATTATGCAGTCAAGCCTTTGTGGCACATGCGAAATTTGGATTGACATTGTTATGTCGAAGTAAATACAGATGTACTTGAAAAAGACGGCATCTAGATGGCAGTATGTGTTATTCCAAAATGTGCTCAGCATTAATGGTGCCTTCATAGAAGTAGATGATACTCTAATACACTAATTTCCCCACTCCATGCCATAACAGATGTTGGCTTTTGAATTTTCCATGAACCATCTGAAACTTGTCCATACCATAATACATGTCCAGATGAACTCAACCTAAATCTGTGTTATATTTCTAATTCATCTTGTGCCACTGGGTTACAACATATATGCCCAAAGCCCAGAGTTCCAGAGTCTGACACCTAACCCAGTATAAGCAAAAGCTAGTAAACTAGACCTTATATCTGTCGCCCATTTATTTATCCACTCTACATATCTCTACATTCACATTGCTCCATTTCTCCATCAGTCATCTGCATGTATAAAAGTCCACTTAAAAGTTGGATAACAATTGTAGTTCTGTATGAGTGGCAGAGCAGGCTAGCTGTATTAATCAGAGAGTTGTCAATCAAGTTGCTCATTAGCCACACAGTTCTAAAAATATGTTTTTAAGATGTATTTTATGGGTCCTTACCCATCATCAAAGCATGCCATGTTTAATGCAGTGATGTCTAGAGGTTTTTTAACATAGTCCCAATTTTTTGTGGATATGTTGCAAAAATCAAAAAAAAGTTTCAGAATTTGTAAATCATTGCTGTCCAAAGAAATAAATAAACTGTACTTTGTGTCTGAGACTTCTTATGTATAGTTACTTCCAGAAGCTACGTCCCAATTTTTTCAGGCTGCACTTTTTTGTCTCACCTGACCGCAGAACCTGGTCAGGTCCTAGGTTCCAGCAGTGTATGGTGAACTTCAGGACTCCTCATTTTAAATTAACTAATAATTATTAATAATAACATGTAAGACTTACAGTTATTTGTAATTAGTAAAGATTAACACACGTATTGCTCTTATTATTGCCAACAATTGTGGCAGTGTTTTGTTAAAATATATGCATTTTCTTCAATCAACTTCAATTAAAAGTTACACTTGTCTCATAGTCTCCTTTAGAGATTGTGTTAATGAACCACAAACACTTTTTTTTTACAATTACCCTCTTTAGCAATGGTGCAAATAATTACAAAGCTGATTTTGCTGGGCTGTGGCGTGATTGATGAGAGTAACTGTTGAGTGAGTTAAGTTACATGGAACATATATGGATTGTCCACTGTGTGTCCACTAAACATTCAGCAGAGCACTTTCAGAGTTTGTTTTTCAGCCTGTTCAGTATTTAAATCTCTTAAATCAACAGTTTGCCTCTGTTTTCTTTAGCTATTGTCACGCTCATGCCTTTGGACCATCTCTTGCTTTCTGTGGATGAAGCTGATTTACAAAAACACAAATCAGATCGCTCTCCAGAGAAAATCTGGCAGAGGGGTGAAAGTATACGCCCTTTTCTGCACAATGTATTCTTATTTATTCTGCCTTATTCTAAACTGCCTCTGGATGCAAAGTGCTAATATAGCCTTGTAATGAAGAAGTTAAAAGCAGTTGGTTAACCTCAAATGTATCAGTCAAGTCAAGTCCGGTGTCTGAAGTTTACTTCTTTGGATTTAGCACTAATGAGGCTATCAAATAATGGAATTTTATTTGCAGCTTTGTGCAATTAGCATGGTGCCAACATGGCGTAAATCATCAGTTACTTACTTGGATTTATGCAATCTATAAAAGAATGTATTGTATGACACTTGTTCGATGTATGACATTGTGTGGTGTTATTAATAAGTGGATTAGAAATAATGCTAATATTAAATAATAATGGACCTAAATACTTTTTTACTACTGTTTCTCTTTTTAGTGCTAAATGAAATTATTTATCTATGCCGTAAATGTAGGGTAAATCTAAATAAATATAAGTAAAAAATAAACATAAATATAAACATTGGTTGGCTCAGTTCCAGACTTCTCACTGCACTCCACCCATCAGACAGATTTGCTAATCATAATAATAATATATAATAATGTGAACTTTATAAAACTTTTAGCATGCTTTTCTGTCATATTTATATATTATGTGTTTTTAAACATGCTCTTGATGCCCTTAATCACTACACATCTATTAAAAAATTATGGAAGAGCAATTTCGTGCACTACATCATATGGGTTTGCATAAACACTATAAACATCAGGCCACCTTTCCAATACAACCATCAAGTTCGACTGTGCACATTAGAATAGCTTACTTACATCAGCTCTGAAGAGAGATCCTTGGAGATGGTACCACTGTAACCGGGCTCGGCAATCCTCCTCAGAGTTCCTATCTGCTAGGGTACATTGGTTTTACATTATTTATTAAAGTGCGTTGTGGGACTGGTTGAGTGCAACGTTATTGGACACCACTACTAAATGACAGAACCCCTGCACTATGTATTAAATAGGGCACACTTTCTAACACAGCAATCTAGGTCATCAAGGATGGTGTTCGTCTACTTTACTCTGGTGATATTTCTGCCATGTTCCCAATGCTAACCAACTAATCAGACATCCTAAAACAGAATTCTGGTTAGCACTATGCTAGATAAAACGTATGCGTGGTCTCAAGTAACACCAGTAAAGGTTGCATGATAATGCTAGTTAACCGGCTAAACCAGCAGCAGACCAGCAAACCAGCCAAAACCAGCATAAACTGCGTACTTGTCTTTGCTGGCTTAAGCTTATTAGCCCTGATCTTTAGAGACTTATTATCTGCAAGGTCTCAGTGCTAAAGCATGAGTGCTCATGCCTTTAGGCAAAATTAAGTTGTGTAAAGCTGATATTCAGAGGTATTTGCTGTCTCTTAGTTGCATCAGGTACACAAGTACACAAGCAGGCATCATTAATTAATAAAATTGTGACCTGTGCTGAAACTTACCTAATAGTGTTTAATACCTCTGGGCATGAATTACAGCTCCCATTAGATTAGGCATAGACTGAGCAAGTTTGTGGATGTAGGCGGCATCAATACTCAGCAGCTCTTGCATCAAAGAATTGAGCACTTTGGCCAGATTGTGTGCCACTGCTGGAAGGCCTGCATGCCAGTATGCATTAATACACCTGTGAATTCAGCTACTTCCTTTACACTATAGCCTTGACACGACCAAATACAATCAGTCACTGCACTGTACCACCTCTTCTGAATCTATGAATCCTGTCACACTCCCCACAGGTATGTATAGCCCAATCATCCTTGTTCAGTGGTGTCTGCAGGAGCCTGAAGTTACTTACACTCAAAGTACAGAAGAAGACACTGATGGAGCAGTGAAATTGCATTCTCTGGAGAGATGCTGATTCACCCAAGAACTTTTGTAAACTGCTTATCAGCTACTGATGTTTGATGATTAGTTCTGGGTCACAAACATCAGTAGCTGACCAGAAGCTTAGGTCCACCCTTTCACACTAAAAAAGGGTAGTATAAGAAGTGTTTCAGAGTCCACTTGAATACCATACAGGGCAGGCAATTGTAATAGCTAACATATATATGGCAGCCACAGGGTATTCAAAGGGTTGCAAAATGATTTTGTAGGAAATAACAAGGACAGTTTTGGTGCATAAAATCACACATGGGGTACATGTGGCCCTCAGGTAAAAAAAATAAAACACTAGAAAAATAAATCAGGATTTGGGCTCTTTAATCCCCTACAGAAACTACAGAAAAAGTTAAGTGACTACAGAAGAAAATGCCAGGCTTATGAATGTTTGTCTATTTTAACTAAATGACAATAAAAGAGAGACCCTCATGAGACCCTCATAATACCATTCTATGTCTGCCAATCTCCCTTATTCTTTGATCACATACTCAAGAAATGTCATGATAATCATAATAATGATGATAAATCCTAGGCATGACATATTTCCATGATGTTGAATGGCTCATGCAGCTCAATTCTAAAGACATGTGCAATGTTTAGCTTACCACTACAATCAACATGCATGATCTGCCCATAATTATCCTGCACTACAAGTCCTCTGGAAACATAACCCCGAAATGTCTTGTTTTCTTAATGTTGTCACGCAAATGCCATGACACACAATACTCTGCCTTCAATAATCTCCAGTCATCCTCCAGGGCACACTAAACCCACCCGTGATCAGAAATATACACCATTTATGAGCTTTAGCAGTCAAATGTTTGGAGCCATTTAATTAAATGTGCATTTTTTATAATCTTAAGGAGTTTCATGGGAAAAGCGCATTAATAAAGCTTTTATTTTGAATAAAGATTTTGATGTAGTATATGGACAAAGTTTTAAAACATATCAGTCTATGTTTGGAAAGCTTACTGAATGACATATCCACCTTTTCTGCCTACATTAGTGTAGCCCAGCCCATTCTTGCTGAAGTTATAAGTTGTGTAACAGAGCTCATTTAAATATGTTACTGCTAAACTCACCATCTGTCTAATTCTAAGGCATGAAGAGTGGTTGGAAATGAATGAATTAGAAATTAAATCTGTCTTTGTGTATATAAAACAACACACTGACAGATGTACAATATGGGTCCTTTAAAGTCATTTGCATGTGTAATGTTGGGCTGCATTCACATGTCTGTGCTAAAAACACATCATTCCACACCTCATAGTGGCACGCGACCGTCTTCTCATGCAAACTGTTGACATCAGAAAGCAACTGCTGTGGCATTTAAGGTGGAACACAACACTTGAATAAAAGAAGGCGAATCAGTTGCTAATTTAGCTGCTGATGTTTCCCTGTTATTCTGAAATGTAGAGAATGGTCATAATACAGCAGTAGGTGTTTTTGAGCTGCCATACAGGTGCTGAGAAAAAAAAAGGCTGTGTCGGAGGGGTGGATTTGGGCTGCATTGTCTCGTTTTTGGGACAGAAGGTGGGTGTGAAACATTGGGAAACGGCCCACAGGCGAAAAGGTGGAGCGCCTGCGATGGAACAAAAGCAAAGGTGACACTGGAGAGCCACCTGAGGAGCAGCATCTCCGCTATCAGTGTCAGAAAAGCTGCAGGCTACGAATGCACCTGGGACACAGACGCTGCACACAGAGGCCGTGACCTTTCAGCACAATGAGGAATTTTATAAGGAATCCATTAGGACATACCTGTGGCTCTCGGCTGCTGTGGGCAGAGCAGAAAGGCATTGTTCAGAGGAGTTTGAGGGACTGTCCTTTAAATATACCCATATAGACAGAGTGAAGTACGGTCCTTTACAGCTTATTTAGGTCTTGCTTCTAAATATAACAACAATGGAGACAAAGACTGTCTAATATTTCTCTGAAGAGACCAGTTTACATTATATCTCCATCTGAGGGCAGGGTTAATAAACACACAGGTGACAAAATTAAGGGGACATTACAATAGAGCTGCTCAGTGCATAAATTCCTTATTAGAAAGACTATCTGAGAGGTGGGCGGTGTAAAAACAGTTACTGATCTACAGAGTTGTGGGAAACTTATTCTCCACCACTGAGGAAAAAGCATGTACGGTACAGGCCTGGATGACTGGCCTATACAGTGAGGGGGTGCTGTGGCTATGTGTCCAGTTTTACAGTTTGGACAAGCATAACACTGGACACATAGCCCCCACCACTATACCATAGTCCTTGGGCAAGATTCCTAACACTATCTTTGCCTACCTGTATAAGATATAATCATATAATCAAGTCATATGTTTCTTTCAAGTCTTTCTTTCTCTCTATCTATCTATCTCTCTCTCTCTCGTCCTCTCAGTGCTCGCCTCATCCCTCTTCACGTCTCGTCTCTCTCTCTCATTACTTACCTATTGCAGGTTGGCTTCAGGACCGGGGAATCTTGACAGGTAAGAAACTAAAACTCTGTGGGAAGTAGTTGATGTATGTACAACGTTAGGCAGTCATTGTGTATGTCGCTGTCTAGCCTTGTCTCAAGGTCGCAAGTTCAAGTTGCAGGTCAGCGGGCAGTTAGATCTGTGATGCAAGTCTAAAGTTATTCATGTAGAATAGCTAGTTGCCATTAGGGAATTGGTAGGTAGTGATATGGCAAAAGAGTAAAAGGCGATTGTTCGTTTTTTCATAAACCAGTTTAAATGGACCAAATGTGTTAAATACACCCATCATTCAAAAAAGTAGTTGCACCCGGAAGGAATCAACTAACACTAATGAAACTTGGTGGGTGGGTTTGACATCATGAGACTTACAAATTATTTAAGTTTCATGCTCGAATGTGCATGTAGGATGCACCACGTTTACGGCATTTAGCTGACACTCTTATCCAGAGTGACATACAAAGGTATTAATATTACAGGTGGGCCAATGTAGTGTTAGGAGACTTGCCCAAGGACTCTTATTGATGTAGCACAGCATAGTTACCCAGACTGGGAATTGAACACCAGTCTCCCACAGACCAACCACCATTATCAATGGTACAACAATGGTGCAGCAAATGTGCACTGTAATCAAAGCTCAAGACTGTTCACTGAAATACTGTGCTGAACTAGCCTGCCTGCAGCCCCAACCTGAAAGCATTTGAAGCATTATCAATAGACAAATACAACAAAAAGACTCTAAACTGTTGAGCAAATTAAATCATGCCTCAAGTAAGAATGGAAACTATTTCACTTTCAAAAGTACAGCAGTTAGCCTCTTCAGTTTCCAAACGCTTACGGGTTTTAACAAGTTGTCTTTGTACTATGCTCCATTAAATCTGCAGCTCAAATGATTTACACATCATTTCATTCTGTTTTTATTTGCATTTTGTACAGCACTCCAACTTTTTAAACATTGAGTTGTATTGTCGATGTCTTTAAGGGTAAAATATGATGGTGGTCTACAACAAAAATGTTTTTTATGTATGTATGTATTCTATAATGGTGGCATATAATACCAGTCTTTTATGGACATTCATAACGTGATCTATAATGGGAGTAAAGTCTATAAAGGTATAATATTTTGTAGGTCTATAATTGTGTTTAAATTAATGATTTAGAATGGAGCTATAAAATGTGCTATATGATCAGGATCTATAGTCATGATCTGTAATTGTGGTATATACTGGAGAGATCTATAATGGATGTCTATAAGTCAGATTTTAATGCTAATCTATAACAGTAATATATAATGGAGGTCTATAATGGTGATCTGTATATATATATACAGTGGTCCTTAAGCAAGTATTGCCCAACAGGCCCAGAAGAAGCAAAGAATTATGGGAAAGCTTGTGACTGTCACTCAGCAAGAGTGGTTACTGAATGCCCCCCCCCACCACCACCAACATCTCAGAAACACACTTGTCCCGGGCTGCTAAAATTGAATGTGAAGTCCTATATTGGGTTGGTGAACAGGTGATGGTTTTGGCAGGCTACGTTCTCTCCGCAGTAAACCGGGCGCAGTGAGAACATAGCTTTCCTAGAACGGGCCAAAGTGTCAGCGCCACAGAGCATGATTAGCACCGCGTGTTCGAGTCTGACTTAAACAAAAATGACGTTTTCCTTCAACGCTCTGATACAAAGCATTTGCCTGTGGAGGATCAGACGAGCGTGGGATAATTACAGTAAAGTTGTTTAATTTCTGGCCGCATTGCGTACAGCCGAATGAATGCAAAGCTGTCTGTCTCGGGTGGGTGGCATTGTTGAAAAACGCATGAATGACTTGTAAATATCCACTTAAATTAGGCAAATCCTTTCACCTCCACAGCCTGTTCCACTGGATACGTCCCCTGAAATGGTACAGAAGATGGAAATAAAGTGGAGTCCAAACTGGAGTTTTATTGATTAAAGCGAATTAAAAATAAACACTGCCTTTTCACTGGGAATGTTCTGTCTTCTTCTCTCTCTTATTCTCTCTCTCTCTCTCTCGGTCGTAGTCTTCTCTCTTCTGCTGCATCTCTGGGGGGGGGGGGGGGCAAAGGGGGGGGGGGTGCTGGGGGGGGGCTCTCTCTGTCTCTCAAACACATGCACAAACATTCCTGTATTTTTCCTATGCATGAATAGAGCACCTGCAAGGCAGACCATCTCTGTGTGCACATGAGAGTCCATTTACATGCATGTCTATTACTATTCAAATCAATGGCGCTAAAGCTGAGCATTAACCAAACAAAAAGCCTCAGGAGAAAAAAAAACACACACAGCGTGCTCTGCTTAGACCTCGCCTTGTTTATTTTTGATGGACGAAATAAAGAAATGGAACGAATGATGTTACAGATGGAAATGGAAGTGCCAAAATATCCCTTTTCTGCTTTTCATATGCATGTCACTACTACTATAATCATAGAAGCTATATCTCAACTACAAATACAAACCCAGTTGCAAAAATGTTGGAACGGTATTTGAACTGCTAATGAAAACAGAAAGCTGTGATCAGTAAAGTATGTTTGACCTGTATAACATTAAAAACGTTAGGATAGCAATGCTTTCATGGCTCTTTGACAGGAGAGGAAGGACATCAGGTTTAATATTATATCATCTTATCTATTACCAGCACTTAATAATCTTCCAGGACTCAAGACACCCATTGATAAAGTTTCTGGAAACCCTTTTTTTGCCATTCTTCTGCTCTATTGATCTTAATGAGGCACGCGTTATTAAAAAAGGGAGACAGTTCTGAACAGCATACAGGCTAGTCCTGCATCAGAACTGCTTGTTGTTGTACCCTGTGCGGTTGGTATAATCATGTTGAAATTATGGAACACAGTTTGGTCCTTAATGTCCAGTTTGGTGTTGAATTTAAACACCTTAAGATGACAGAAACAAGCCTAATGTTTTAAGCTACTACTATGGGCATTCATGTTATTGGCTGGCGTTAATATACCCACCCTTTGCTAATATGAGGGCTATGTGTTGTCATGTGAGCTCTACGTTGCTCAGGCTGCATATCAGGTGTCATATGCATAGCTATGATGTTGTATTTGGGACAGGGGTAAAGTCATATGTGCAAAAAGTGTTCTCTCTAGAAGTCATTGGGTTTCCCCCTCAGAAGCTGATGATGGAGTAGCCACTGATTTAAAAAATGCCTTAAGATGCGTACATTTTCTGTGGAAGCACATTTATTTCTGTCATCTTAGGACAAATCTAACATGTTTATGTGGATGCAATAATGTTTATGCGAAACTAGACGTTAAGGATTAACACACGTTCCTTATAAAAAGCATGGATGTCCTTGAAAAAGATGGCATCTAGAAGGCACCATATGCCCTTCTAAAATATGTTAATAATACAGTGTTAGTGGTGCCTTCAAAAATTTGCAGGCAGTCCACTACTACTTCCCACACTTTGACAGACCCTGGCATTTGAAGTTACGCTTTTTGAACTGGCTCTTTTCTTCTGTGGTCTAGAGAGATCTATGTACCCCATGCATAGTACAGTGTTAACTTGCATTTGGGGAATTGGGGAAAAAAGCAATTCTAAAAAGTATTTCCAAGTCCATGCTTTTGATAACCATCACAGAAACATGCCAGTTTTTAATGTAATGCTGTCTGTGGGGACAAATTTCATGGGCTGTTATTACTGGTTTTCAACCCTTTCTATGATTTCTATGTAATGCCCTGAATTTTTGGATGATATTATGCGTTGTAGAAGGTGACATCACTTACAGAGGATTATATTATAAAGTAAATAGCCTTGGCCCAGCCTTGGTCACAATGGACAAGGTCTTTTCTGTGTGCTCCTTTTACATTCAAGCATAAGTACATCACTTGTTTAAGATTTCATAATGTTCTTACTTGCCCCTGTCCCAACTTGCTCCATAGGCATCAAATTCAGAATGAGTGCATATTTAAAAAAAAAAAATATGAATAAAACATGACATATCTTGTCTACTGTTTTCGTTCCAATACAAGTAGATTTATAAATCGCTGCTTTCTATGGGCTGGCAGCCTATTCTGTTTCCTCTCTTTCCACCCATTAAACTCAGAGAGGATAAAACCCAACCCAGCAGGATAAAACAATTTAGAAGATGAGTGAGTGGGTGAGAGTTGACCTGTTTTGGAATCGGTGTTTGAACACACTATTATTTAACGTAGCTTTTGATAAGGTAAGCTAACTAAATGTCCATAGACATATATAGGTAATGGGTTTTTTAGGGGTTTTTCTATATACATTTTGGGCCTAACATGAAGTTAAGTTACCTGAGGTAACCTAGGTAACCAAGTTATTTATTAACAAATAAACATTATGTTATTTTATATAATGCATTTTAGTTGTAAGCTACATCCCGGTGAGCAGCTAAGGCACCCTAGGCTAAGACAGTTGGTCCAATCTTGTGGTGTAGCTGTTGGTATTCTTTCCAAAGAAGCAGGAACTCACTTGATCCCACTGTTTAGTCAGCTGGTCTTCAAACGGCTGATCAGGTGCTCTTACTTGAAAACCTGTAGCCACACTGACCCTTTGTGGTTGAGATTGGACAGCCCTGGCTTAGGCTTTTGTGGTAATTCAGGTTAAGTACCATTGTTTCCTGGTATTTTTAGTAATAGTGACCCCTAGTAGTGAATAGTGAATATGTGGGTGTCACAGCTGAAGTATGTAGTATAAACGGGTGTGAAATAAAGCTCTATAACTAGCAAGCTAGCAGTATCTTTCAGGATTATCTTTCTACTGTACATTACAAAATGAATTACCGCATCATTCATTTTAGTAAAATCTCCATATTGTCTACAAAACGGCTCTAGTTTAACATACATGGTTGGAAACTTGTTGGTTATTTTGTATTTGCTGCGCTGTTTTTAAAGTGATTAGTGAAATTCTACAGCTTTTTCTACAGAAAGTTATATATAAGACATAAGATGATTATAAATATCGTCACTGTCCAAAGAAAAACAGGTATCTCCAAAATGGCAACTTTACAGGAGAGGCCAAAAACCTTATTTAGTTTAAATAGAAGTCAATGGAACCAGACGTCTATCCAAGCTGTTTTGAGCCATTTCTGTTCGTACGTTCTTCATGAAATTTCCACACAGTGTAAACAGCAGCTCATGTGATCAAATGATGCATAAAAGTAAAAATCAACAAAAATGGAGATACATGTTTTTCTTTGGACAGCGACAATATGCTACTGTTTTACAATAGTTTTAGAAAGTTTTGGCGCTAAATGCGCATACAAATGCATTCATTTTTAAAATCTGTTTATAGTGGAGGGGAAAGTCTATAGACTGTATAGATTTCACCATCATCGACATTACATGTACAACTCAGAGAACCCATGTAAATTTACTGGTGGTGCTGGATAATAGATAAAATGGCCATATAGGGGCTGTAGGCATTGTGACCCCTGGTTCCATTCAGTACCACTGTAAAAAAATCTACACTGAACCATTCCACATCAAACTTTGTATTCATCTCAATTTGGCTTAATTTTGACAAAATGGACAAAACTCCCTTTAATTTGAAGAACTATGAATAATTTGCTGTGGAAGTTGCCAGCAGTCGCTAGTGAGAGAAGTGTTAGGACTGTGCCAACAGTTTAATTACCAGACCATAATCACAGCACTGGACAGCTGGACGACAGCAAATGTTCCCATGACCTCTCACTGGCATTCCTCTATCGATGTGTGCGATTGGAGACGGAAGCATTGTGCTCACATACGCCTAGCAGTGCTGAATTAGAGTAACAATATATAAAACCCATTAAAAACCTTAAATACTAATATACTCCAATAAGAAGTTATAAGTAATTAATAAACAGTAACTAGCTTTCTAATGAAATCTCATCCTGTAGGCCTGCTACTGTAATTCACAGTGTCTCATGCCAGCAGGTAAGCTTATGAAGTGTAGCATATGCACAGATTCTCAGTTCTTTAACATTAACCTTAATTATTTTCAGTGGAATTTTCTCCAACAGTTATTATTCCAGGGCATCTCTCTAAGAGGATAAGGAGGAATGTGCACAAAGTTTTCTTTTTGTTACCCAACTCTTAAAGGATTCCAGCTTTTTGGAAGTAAAGAGTGTGGTCTAGCTTGTTAACGCCATTTTAAAACATATCTTTCTCCGCCCAGTCTGTAAAGCCCATATAAACTGTGTACATGTATATAAGTCTCAAAAAAACTGTTATAAAGTCACTGATTTTTTGATGTCACAAAAAGCATAGCATTTAAATGTGTTAGCCGACAGCAGTTTAGCTTCACCAGTTCACACTGAAGTTATAAGGAGTGCTTATAAAAAGACAGTTATCAAAACTAATTGCCCTGTGAAAATGGTTAGCTTTATCAAGTAAGTGCTGAACAAACCATGTAGTGGTAGTATACGTGATTTCAATGGTAATATGTGGCCTTCATGTTAACTGATGCATTACCTTATGTTAGTTAATCAACACAATGTAGATTGTTACCCAAAAGTGTTTGACCAAATCTCTCTTTCTTTAAAAAAAATGACAGACTTTTAGTAAATATTTTCACGACATGTAGCGAGAGTGTTGGGGCTTACTTAATGACAAAGATGAACCATTAATCAGTTATGATACCAATAGCTGTTAAAACTTGCAGTTATCTGTGATGATGTAAATCTACATTAATTACATGAATTCATCAGAAATTCATAATTTTCAGTGCAGACTGAAAACTTTCAGTCCATGCCACATGAGTGCATGAGTAGAAGATGAGATCTTTTATTATGATTCTTTGCATTTTTGCCATGTTTTTGTCCATTTTTGCCACCTGAACAAACAGAACCTGCTGATACAGAATAAACAGCAAGCATAAACTCAACCAATTATGTAACTGCATGTAAACAGTATGGCAAACAGCAAAAATGCAAAGTCTAGCCTTGTTTATTATCAGTTTATTTCAATTTATCTAAATGTTTGGGCCGTTTCTCTGAGTCAGTAGTGCGTTGAGCAGGGGCAGTCAATAACAAAGCTTCCTCTCAGCTCCTTCCTCTCCAGCCCAGCGACTCCTGCAACGCTCCACAGATGTTATTGACCTGTGGGTTAACTCATGTCAGGTAAGCCTGGGAGATAATAGACAAAGAGCATTTTCTTTTACAGGTGGAATGACAGGGCATATCCGCGCGCACCGGCCCGGCCGCACTGACAGATTTTCTAATTCACTGCAGATTCTCATAAAACTGGGTGGCCGAGTGCTGCCTGGGCCAACAGAGAACTCATTCATACTGGGTGGGATGGAAATTAACCAGGATTAATTTAAAGGAGCGCACGGCTTCTCTCGCATTCAAATAAAATGAAGATCAATAAATTAAACGCTGGAGCGGGTCAGGATGTCAAGTTGCCTGCTGATGAGCGAGCGCGGTGTGGAAAAGTTGGAGGTATTTAGTTCCTCAGGAGCTCCTTAATGACTTTATTCCGCAAAAAAAGACATCCCGTTCTCTTCCCATGCATGAGCTGCTCTTCTATAAACACAGCCATGCAGCTTATTACGCCTCTCATTTAGCAGATCGCTTGTCGTCATGGTGAGGCCTGCATTTTTAAAGTTGTTTGTTTCTCCATTTCCCCAGTTATTATCCCCAAAGTGTTATGTCTCTGCCTGGCCTTTCCGCTGATACTAATGTTTACAGTGACTTTAGCAAACTGCAGGCAGTAATATGTTTCATACTGGACTTTCCAGTCTCTTCCAGCCAACAGACTCAAGTCAAACCCCAAGGCACAGTTTATGGTCAGAGGCGCAAGCCCACTCAATTAATTACAAATTCTACAGGCTGGTTCACCTAGCTCAGGAAACTAGCGCCCCATTTGGTTCGCAGCTTTTAGCAGAGGCATCCTGCACCGAACCTGAACCACTTCATGTGTCATTGCATGATCAATTATACAGAAGAAGGCTGCCAAAGAGGCCACACTGTCATTAATACCATTAATACGTAAAAAGCAGCTTCTACCCTCACATGACATATAGCACAATGGAAACAGCCTGAAGATGACCATGCTGTCCAGACCATAGGTGTCATAGCTGAACTTATTGTGTGCTGAGTCAGCCTAACATAACAAATGAGTTTCATATGCCATATGTCATATGCTGAGTCTGTTGCTCATTTCTAAGTTTTTCTACTTCTTCTTTTTTATGAATATATATATTATGGTATGCTGTAAATACTGTATAAACATGTAATCAAGGTACAAACAGCTTTACTCTCAGCGTCTGTCTGATCATGAACTCTATCTATGGGTCGACTCCATCTTGTAGTTACTCCGTCCTGGACTAATCAGACTGGATCTAATAGATGTTCTAAAGCTCCTTTCCTGTTAGTTCTGTCTTTCTCTTCATCCGGGTTCGACCTAAAGAGGTTGGTTTCCGCCCTTGAGCCTGGTTACTCTCTAGGTTTCTTCCTTACTCAAGGGAGTTTTTCCTCACCACTGTTGCCTCTGGCTTGCTCAAGGGGGGCTTGGACCCAGTTCCCCACCCCTATGTCTGTAGATTAACTCAGTGTTTTTCTTTTTATAACAAACTGATTTTCTGTGAAGCTGCTTTGAGACGTTGGTTGTAAAAAGTGCTATACAAATAAATGATCGATTGATTGATTGTTACTCTGTTATTTTGACATTAGTACCCCAGAATATTTTATACACATTTAATCTGTAAAAGCATTATGGGCCCATTTGCAACATACTTTTACATCATCAGTATTTCCACTTAAATAACATTTAAGTGGCTCATTTCTACATTCTCATGGTTTTCCAATTGCAGCATAGTAGGTGGTGCTAACATGATGAAGGCTAAATGGATAGAGCTAAAATGCTGCAGGCTGAATGGGTGAGGCTAAACCCCTGTAGGCTGAAAGTGCTGTAGGCTGAATAGCTGTGGCTAAACTGCTGTAGGTTGAAGGGGTGTAGCTAAACTGCTGTAGGCTGAAGGGGTGTAGCTAAAGTGCTGTAGGCTGAATAGTTATGGCTAAACTGCTGTAGGCTGAAGGGGTGTAGCTAAACTGCTGTAGGCTGAAGGGGTGTAGCTAAAGTGCTGTAGGGTGAATGGGTGTGGCTAATCTACTGTAGGCTGAATGAGCAAGGCTGAACTACTGTAGGCTGAAAGGGTGAGGTTAAACAGTTGAAGCCTGAATGGCAGCAACCACCTGGCACTTAGCAGCTGAAGACCGAATGGGCGAGGCTGAACAGCTGAAGACTGAAGGGGTAGGGCTAAACTGCTGTCGGCTGATTAGGTGGGGCTAAACTGCTATAGACTGACTGAGGTGGGTTTAACTGCTGTGGGCTGAATGAGGTGGGTTTAACTGCTGTAGGCTGAATGGTGTGGGTTTAACTGCTGTGGGCTGAATGAGGTGGGTTTAACTGCTGTAGGCTGAATGGGTGGGGGCTAACTGCTATAGGCTAAACTGAAAGATGAAAATTCAGACACAAATGTAAATGTAAGTATTTGTGACATCACAAAAATAATCAAATCAAACCATGCTGTTTGTTTTCCTTCTGTTTTACCTTTCCCATTCTAACTTCTCCATAGAGTTCCTGAGTGATTCATCAGAACGAGACAATTCCAATAAGTTTTTTCAGTTGTGTGAACTTTTGCAAATATCCGAACAGAATCTTCCCCCAGATTAGCATCAGTGTTTACACAGGCCACTGTTAATCTGGGCCACCAGGGAAATACCTGCCCTGCCTCGACTGTCAGAGGCATAGATAGAGTTTCACATCAGGCTTGCTGACAATGGTCAAAAAAAACATCTGATCCACACGGCCCAGGGGGAACCTGGGTAAAAATACAGAAACACACACAGCCTGCATTCTGCCAGCGCTCACACTGGCACTGCCAACACCCCCCATCTCTCTGGGGTATATGCAGGTATTAGCTGCCCACAGGAAGTTCTCAGTCACAGGAAGCTAACCCTCTGACTCCTGGCCCTCATTCAGGACCGAAAAAGCTTGGACAGAGAAACGCTCTCACACAGACATGAGCTGTAATGTTATGGTTAACCCTTTTTCACAGTAGACATAAAATGCTTCTTCATAAAAGTTCTTTGCCAGTTTTGAATTCCCCTTTGCATTGTTTTTGCTTGTCCCTGGATGGATGTACTGGAACTGGATTTGGCATCTTTGGAGGTGAGTGAGCAAGTGTTTTTATTGTGTTTAACCCTCAGGACCTCAGAAGACACCTATTGACTTCTGGGAATTTACAGTACAATACCGTACAGTACAGTACTACTCTTGTTTCAATGTTAAGTTTAAGACACATGAATTCCTGAAACGGTGATACACGATGGTGTAGCGGGTAGAGGTGTCATCTCACAGCAAAAAGTGCCTGGGTTTGATCCGTGGCCGGGGGATCCAGGGTCCTTTCTGTGTGGAGCCAGCACATTCTCTCTGTGTCTGTGTGGGTTTACTCCCACAGTCCAAAGACATGCCGCCAGGTGGAAATGATAAATTGCCCCCAAGGTGTGAATGTGTATGTCTGTGTGTCTGCCCTGCGATGGACTGGTGGCCTGTGGAGGGTGTTTCCTGCTTTCCACTTATTGAATGGTGGGATGGGCTTAGCACCCCTTGTGAATGAATATATATGTATATATATAGCTACTTACAATGGCTGGGAACGATTCTTTCTCTTTAAGCCTTCCAGAAAATCTATAAATGTAACTGACTAAATATGCATTAATAGCTTGTAAGAATCTAGAAACAGCAGTGGCAGCCACCAGCGGCAATACCAGCTACAAGGTAAAATGTATTCATGTTAATATGTCTGTCACAAGCTTAAAGTGAACCATGTAATGTCTTTTAGCAGCTCCAATAAAGTGGGTTTCCTCCACGGGCTTCTGTTTCCTATTACAATCCATAGACAAGAAGTCAGGGGAATTGGAGATGTTAAATTGCCTAAAGGTGTAAATGTGTACGTCTGTGTGTCCGGGGTATTTCCTGCCTTCTGCCCCATGGGCACTGGAATAGGTTCTAGCCACCCAAATAGGTAAGAGGAATAGAAGATAAATTATCTAGAATAATCTAGATATGCCTATTCAATTTTTCTTCACATTATATGATGTTCCAATTACATTTAACTTCAGGCTTAAGGTGGAATGAGAAATTCACCCTCACCGGAAAGTGTCTGTGTGAATTGTTAAAGTGTGAATTGTTGTTAGCTTAGTGCTAAAAACAGAAGTTAGCATTATCATTGAGGTGGGTTGCTTTCTGTCAGGTTAGACAAACTTAGATTGGTGTGCGCTGAGCTGAAGGCAGAGCAAGGGTTTATTAGCAAACCAGCAGTACAGCCAAACAAGAGAATACAGGCAATCAAACCAAAGGGAGCGGACGGAGTCATGAAACCAAAGGGATGAGCCAAAGGCAAAACCAAAAGCCAGTCAGATAAGTAAACAAAACCAAAGGCCAAAGACAAGAGAGTAAACAGAAATCAAACAGGATCAAGATCAGAGTAACAGTCAGAAGTAGCAAGGGAGAAACACTCAGTAAAGACACAGTGTGGCAATACTTCGCAAGGTGAGTGTGAGAACCAGAAGCTTAAGTACAAACTGATCAAACGGGTGACAGGTGTAAGCAATCAATACTCTGGGGACATAGACAGAGGAAATGGGGTATGATTGGGTGAAGTTGGACACGGGACTATGACATCATCAGGTGGTGAATTCTGAGTTGCATTTATAATTCAATAACAATGTTCATGAGAATACTGTGTTAGCATCAACCATTTCTGTTACACCAGTTTTAATTGTACTGACCATAAGTCAACACCGTGAGTGCACTTCTGCTATACAAGCATGATGTGTTTTTAATATGGAAAAGTGTTTCACCCAAAAAAGTAGTTCCAGGAGTCTAGAGTAAAGACATCCACTGTTGTTGCTTAGATGAGTGAAAAAAAAAATAGATATATCAACACATGTAGAGTGCATCAAACTGTCTGAACAGGGCTAACTGTTAGATTTTGTTCTATAGGTTGCTCTGTAACACATACCAAAGCATGCTTGAAGGAAAGTATATTTAGTGTTTGTCATTTTAAGTGTATAATTTAGCAATATATTTTAAAATAATGACAACTTAATTAACTTATTAGTAAACAAATATGAGTATCAACACACCCAAAATAATCTAAAATCTTTTAAAAAATGTACTCTCAGAAAAAAAGGTATGAAACTATGCAATGGTGTCATGCCAGACTGTCACAGAGTGACTCAGAATGGCAGCAGGTCATCTTCAGCAATGAGTCTCGCTTTTGGCTTGGTGGACAAGACCAACAAATTCATGTGTGGAGGCACCGCGGTCAGCACCAAGATGAAAGGTTTGTTGTTATGTGTATCCAGAAGGTCTGGTGTCACTCCACCTCCACCCCTACCACAAAATCTGCAGGAACTATGTGAATCTGTTTAAACTGCATGGGATGGATTATCACAGGACACAATTACGAACCTCTACATCTCCATGAAGAGACACCTGGTATGTTGCTTTAGCAAACATGGCAGCCTAATGCCATACTGAGAGACACTACTTTTGTATGTGCAGCTCAATAAATATTTCCCATATCAGTCTTAATTCATCATCATTTATTGTTCCTGGTAACCTTTACCTTCCTTCAGAATAGTATTGCAATCCTACACTTCCTTCTGGTGATAAATTTCAACATAACTTGAATTAGATTTATACATTAATATATAAGTTTTGTATAGTGATTCCTAGTAATATATTTAGGCATATATTTAATTACATGTTATAAATATGCCCATGTGTACTTGTTGAATGATTGTTTTAGTTAGCGTATAACTCAATTAGCACCCATAACAGCAGTATAATTATATAATTTAGGTGTAACACTGTTATGTATTGTTTAAAGTGTAAACATTAAGCATATGTACTTCATATTAAATACACCTTTAAATACAACCCCCCATGAGTTAAACCTACACCTATGGTGATACATAAACACAGGAGGAGGCCAGATGCTGCTTCTCCATCTGCAGCTGCTGAGAGAGAATGAGAAAGAGAGTGAGAGAAAGATGAAGACTGATCTCCAGTCAGTGTCTCACATCCAGGTGCTCCTCCGGCCAGCTGGAGCTGATGTCCCCCTGTGGACAGATGCCTCCGGACAAAAGGGGGCCGGGATGCTCACCACCTGTCCAAGAACACATACGCTGCCCAGACAAACTCGCTTTCTCTTCATTAGTGCGCTCCTGACACTCTCAGAGGAAACCTAAGAGCACTTCGATCTGGAATTCCCCATACACTTCCAACTTGGCCTCCCAGCAGACACCAATTCACTGCAACGGAAGTGGTCATAGTAAGGAAAACATTACGGCTCTGGCGGCATTTATGAATAGTAATGTTGAGGACAGTCTAGAAAAGTAGGGCGCTAAAATAACATAGGATAAAATGTGACATGTATATTTTATGTAGGTATTTAGTTTCAAAATTCATTCCTTTATTATTTTAAACTCCTTATTGTTAATGGTGTAAAAGTAGATAAACAGGTCAAAGTCAGAGCTAAACAGGCTAAAGTACAACCTCCACATGAAAAATTCATGCCTTAACTGTGAGGAATCAGCATGTGACAAATTTTGCAAAGAGACAAAGGAGCAGAGTAGATCTTCATTGTTGTCCCTATTAGTTGGGATGTTCTACAGCATATTTCCCTGCTCAATAAGAGGGTGGACTTAAGAAAGTTATATTCTTCTTAATCAGTCCACAAGAACATTAGTAACATTAGCAAGCGGTGAACCACAACTGAGTGATAAAGTTAGGCAATTATATAAAGCCAATATTGTCAGGAGATGACACCATCATTCAAAATCCACAATTTTCTGACCAAGGCAAAATCTTACACAGTTGTTCTATTGGTGAGGGCAGTGAATCCCTCAGCTGAACTATAAAACAGTAAATAACACAGAATGTATTGGTGCAATTAAAATGATCTTTCCATTATGCATTTTCATAACTTTAATAAATGGACCGTGTGGGGTTTGTCTTCATATATATGTTGTCTTTTAATCATGAGCATGCACCATTCAACATTCATTTTTACTGCTGTGAAATGAAAAAATCTTTAAAAACTTTACAAAGGTAGCCTTTATTTTAAGGCTTGATAATGCTAATGCTATTGTGCCAAGCTAAACAATGCATTCTCAGGACTATATCATCTTTAGCAGCTCTACCAGCTTCTGGAATTCAAAGAACAGGATACACTTCACCCTAAAGTGTGCTCTTGAGTATATAAAGGGATGAGGTGACCTTTTAAGTTTTAGAGCCAAGGTCAGCTGCTCTAAAGTAATATCAAATTCATTACAGGAAAGTCCTTCTATTGTATGGCTACTTTGTTAGGTCTGCTAGGCAGCTATTTCCAGTCATACATGACCAGGCTTCTATCTCTTTGAATAGGGAGAGACCGATAAAACCACAATCAAAATCTGTAGTAAGGTGTCAAATACCAATATGAAATATATGAAATATGAAGTGATTTTATCACTGATAAAATCTGACAAAATCACAATAAACAGCTCAAATAACTTCAAATGCACAACTTTTCAGCTTGCTCAGGCTACTGGGCTGAACAAAGTGGGGCTTTTCCTGCTCTTGGTGTAAACAGCAAGCAGATTAGTTCATTTTTTTAAAGGGCGGGACTTTCCTCATAAACAACATTACAAGCTTTCCCATTCACATTATGTCTTCTCCTTTATAACATCTCTGGTGATTTCCAGACACTTGTGCATGCTTTTCACTGCAGTAAAATCACATTAAAGAAACCTTACAACCTCAAACACAACAATATTTTACCATTATTATTTAATTTTGGTTTTGGTTGTTTACCGCTACATAAACAACCTGTTTTGCCACTGACGGGACGCGTTATTTACGTTCATGTTTGTAAACATCCTGACTGATGATAGGAGAATCAGTATTTCAAAAAACTAATTAAACATAAGTGAAAATGTAGAGAACCAAAAAATCCGGATAGCTCCGCCCCCATGATTACAATAGCTGTATGCATGGGTTTGGGCCCACAGTGTAAATGGTGTAATTTTAAGGGTTATTCAAACTTTTGTATGTGACTACATTAGTAACGACTGTGAGTTTCTGCTGTTCAAGTGTAAAAAGTGTGACAACCACATTAGTCAGTTTAATAAAGCTAATTGAGTAATATCTAAAATATAAATACTGTATTAAAAATTAGCTAATATTATCAGGTCACCTCTTAGGATCAGTATTAGTATCAGTCAGAATTTAGTGAAGATAAATGAGTCTCGTTCGGAGGCATCGCCGCTGCGGAAATGTGCTCTCTGCTATGGCGTGTTCCACTGCTCTGAGTACGGAAGTGTGAAAAGAGTCCTTGTCGTTTCCTCCGGTGAACGCTGGATGACCACGTTGTACGTTTTTTGCTGAATAATTGTGTGACCACTAAAACCTGGCTTGACTTCTTTAGCACTGTGTGGAAAAAAGGGAAAAAATGCAGGAGAGAATAACAGGTTTGTTGTGCTGGTCTTTGGATTGCTCTATTAGGGCGACTTTGTTTCTTCTCCATCCATCCAGGAACCAGACGGGTTTCCAGAGGGATTGGGCACCGGCGGCTGGGGGTGGGGGTGCGGAGGTGGTGGTGGGGGGGACAAAAGCCCCTTTATCTGCTCGGCCCTGTCTGAGAGTTCAGCTTTCACAGGCTTATCAAGATCCTCTGCAAGTGTGCTGAAAAGTCAATCACAAATGTAAAAAAACACCCCTGGGATTCGAGCACCTTTTCCTCCGCTTTTAGTCTTTACCTATAGCCCAGCCCCACTTTGCTGTACCTTTGTCCTCTTCCCACTAACCGGAAGTAGCCTATGATGTTGCAGTTGGTCTGAGGACTCCAGGCAGTTTAGCAGAATGAACCAACCAGCGATCATAACAGCACTCAGAAAGTGTGTAGAAAGTGACACCATCAATCTGTTAACTGCTTGTGTGCTGACTAAGCAAGATTTCTGCCTTATCCAGCTATCTTGTATCTTACTTCCATCAAACCTTTCTTTACATTCCTAAAAATTAATTATAATAATAATAATACACATTAAATAGTTAATATACAAAGCAAACAACGTCATTCAGTGGTTTGGTATGAAATGTTTAGTTCCAGGGAATTTAGCCAGTCAGAAGTGTTGACAGTGGTGCTGGTAGAAACCAGATGTCCACCTCTAAAAGCTCCCTTATGCAAAGTCATTACATGCAATTATTATTAACATACTGAGGGCAGATATGCATATTTCTTTGTTTTGCATATTGGCATTGTTTTCATTGTTCCTGGTAGAAGGATACGTGCAGGGCAAATGTCTATTTAGGATTTGCTACTGCTTTATCATTATTAGCATTTCATTAAAAAAAAAAGGCGTGTAGGTCCATTGGTGGTATATGGGTACATTTCATGATTCCTCCCACAGTTGTTTTCTTTGTGTTGATTGACGATCCAGACATAATTCTGGCAACATTGTTGTGGGTCCAGGTCATCCTGCTACAATCTGTCACAGGGTAGATATGCATAAAGTCTGAGACACTGTTTTACAGTAGTTACAGTAAGAAGATCCTTAAATCCATTCATGATGGAGGGATACCTGCAGGGTTCAAAATATGCCCCTAAGAAAATGTCTTTTTAAGATTTATCATCATCATAATTATTTTACCATCATCAACATTTAATATAGAAACTCTGAAGACACGTAGACACTACAGTTAACCATTTCACGTCAAACCACTCTAAGGACTTGTGTACAACTCAGTTGCTGAATTATGGGTAAATTATGGGTACGTTTATGTTGAACTCCTACAACAGATATTTTCATTCTGCTGAATTAAATGAGTAGTCGTTTATTGAAGCAGAAGTTCTGATTTGAACTTGTTCATACAGAATTAAAAGCAAATTATCAAATTATTATGTCATGTAAGTTGTAAAGTAACTCTGATGAGGTGGCTACTCTCGGGGCTCTGAGAGAGACCGAATATCCCACGACACAATTACCCCAAATATACTCTCACGCTTACAGTCCCATCAGCATGCAGGAGTGGAAGAGATGGTCTGCCGGCGGGGTAAATCGGTAAATCACTTGTAGAAAGGTGAAACGTGGCCAGCACGAGTGCGAATAATCCGCTCCAGACGCATGTGTAACGCTAAAGAAGCAGGTGCAAACAATTGAAACAGCTGTCAGTAAGCTACAGTGATCTCTTTTGATATTTTAATTGGTAGACGATCCAGGCACAATTTTGGCAACATTGTTGCGGGCCCAGGTCATCCTGCCTCCATCTGTCGGAGGGTAGATGATGGGTTTTTCTTCTCCTTTTTTTCTGTCACTCCCCAAAGGCGAAGAACAGCTCTAGGATGTGTGTCCAGTTCAGAGGAACGTTCAGCTCTTTCCTGATTGCTGCCACTCTTTACCCTGTCTCCACACTCCTACACCCCATCAAACGCTCATGATGTTCTCACACTTTCACTCGTTCATTTCTTTCCTCCATTCTCAGGAATCTTTCTTTAAGTCACTTCCATATAATTTTCCTCCACCTCTCTACGTATGCCTGCTTCACTTATTCTCTCTACTTGTTTTCCTGACCCCTTAAACTGCAGCCATACTATTAGCTTACTAATCTTATAGGTATTGAACACTACTCTAAATCATTATTCAATACATACTATGAAATATACATCATCTACTATGAATTATTTTATAACTACTATGAATTTCTTAGGCTGCTTATTTTTCATATCTAATATAACCTACTATATATCATTTCTTTATCATCTACTTTAACATATTCAGTATCTACTATAATTTTTTTAATAGTACTATGGACAACTACATATTATTAAGTATCTACACTATGGCAACTTTACAGGAGAGGGCTAAATCTAATTGAATTGTAATGCAAGTCAATAGAACAATTTTTTGTCATGTTGGGCTGTTTCTTTGGGTAAATTCATTGTGAACCTTTCACAGTGCAGCTGCTTTGTTTAAATGATGCATCAAAAGTAAATATCAACAAAAAATGTACATATATATATATATACCATTTTCATGATCAACTTTAAATTATTTAGTATCTACTATGAACCATTTGGTAACTAATGTGAATTAGTCATTATGTACTATATGTACTATATGTGTAGTTATTAGTGTAAGGAACTGAGGTTTAGTCCCAAATATGACCATTTCTATGTCTTCTAGGAGACATTCAGGCATTCCAGGTACATTAAGATGTCTAGAGTGCTTGATCAACACCAGTGCAATGTCATTATTTAGCAGTGGAGACAGTGACGCCTCTAATAATGGAGTTTCTATATGAAGTGGAGGTGTCGCCCCGTGCCTCCTGCTAACCTTTTGTTGATTTATGTGGGCCAGTGAGCCGAGGCTATTTGAGGGCTGGGTGAGGAATGAAAGTGTTAACGCTGAGGGCCGGCGAGAGGAGAGTTATGAGTTTTCTCAGCTGAGAGCCGTGCTTGGGTTTCTAGCTGTTGTTTTGATCTGGCAGCGCTGAGCCAGAGGCTGCAGGCCCACAGGTTTGAACCCACAGCTGAACTGCTGACCTCAGCCATCCATCAGGAACTGGACTCTCTGACAGGGGAGCCAGTCACAGAGAGCTGGGGGCGGGGCCTGAGCTTTGAGTGGCAGATGAGGAGCATTCAGTGCCTACCTCGAGAAGTTACCACCATACTATTATCTATAGAATTCTAAAAGATATCATTTGAATAGCAATTTTAATTATTTTGTTTGTTACGTTAGTGTAGAGATTTATATTTAGAATTTGGGCTGGCAGGGTTTAAATTGTGACTTTTGCGGTGTCCCCTGATGGAAAGTCTGACCTGTATATTAATGAACACTATTTGTCACAGTACATATTTGTGAGGTTTACCCCTGTAGCTAAGTCTTTCAAATTAATATGCCTGTCAGTGTAAATTAAATTTACACCTATAATCTAATATGAAGACACAGTTTGTATGTACTGTAGGTCATTATTTAATGAAATATGTTTTAGATAGTACTTATACAACTGTTGTTGTATAAGTTATGCGTTGTAAGTTGTATGTTGTTTTCGCACAAAATATGTTATTTAAAATTTCTCACTGAATGTTCCCAAACAGCCTAAAATAAAAATCTCATATTCATTTTTTGTTGTTGCTAACAGCATTTATTTCTCTGTGTTCATGGCTGTTGTTGATGTAAAGTCAAAAGTATATCACAGCAATCCTCTAATTTTATTTTTCAAGAGTGTTTGGGAAATACTATATCAGAGTATCCTGGTCGCTGGTGTTAGCCTCCAAGTTTAAGTGGCTTCTCACTCCTGACAAATCTCTCCAACCAACCAGTAGTCTGCATCGTTTTTACCTTTACCTTTTGGCATAGGCTCACTTTGCTTGGAACCTCGCTGGAAGTCATAGTGCCATGTCTGCCTCTTGGGAAACCAAACAAGAACTAAGGCTAGCCGATCCCATGCAGGGGAAAAGTGGCTTTTGTCTCTGGGCCTACCCCCAGTTCAAACCCTGGAGGTTGATATGCTGAAGATACAGACTGTAATGAGTTCAACTTGGCCTGCCTGTCACCCTTACTGCTGTACATGACAAAAACTAGCCAAATAAAAATAGCAATAAACTAATAACTCAAAAACAAGTACAATTATCATAGTGATGAATAGAATCAATGAAGCATTTAACAGTATAAACTAGGACTACAATCAAGACATTTACAGCAGCATATAGTGTGCTGCACTTGGGCTTCAGCCTGACTGTTACAGCAGTATTGTCACCTACTGGATATCCTTTGAGCTACAAGATTCTGTTAGAGCCATTCGCTTAGATTTGCTACTAGCTACATTAGCTTCATTGCTCCAGTTAAAAAAAAAACTAAAGAAGCAAACTTAAGACACCAAACACTGACAAAACAATATTTGTGTTTCCGGACCTGTAAATTAGACTTTTCACTGAATGCTGAGAAAACTTTGTAGCGTGCTAGCAATTTGCCCAGGGTTAACTTAGCTTAAGGAATAAATGAATGGTATTTAATGCCATATATTAGCGTCCCTTAATAGCTGAACTCCGCAGCTGTTCCACAGGCCTCACTGTCAGATTGAACAGGCGCTGAGACAACGGCTGAATTCCCTTTTGCTATCGCCACAAAGGAAATGTGGCCCTCAGCCAGCACAAGTTATCTGGGGCTTCGCTAGCTCATGCTCCGCTGAACCCCGACGCTCGAAAGCGAATCGAACAAACAAATATTCTTTTGTACGCGCACAATCTGGTGCAGCCTGGAATTCCATTAGCTGGATAGGACTTTTTTTCTTCATGAGGCCTGGAAGGAGCACTGAAGGAGACTTCATAAACGGTTATAGGGGTGACTGTGTTTGTCTCTTTGACACGCTGAAAAAGAGAGGTCACTGCTTTTCACAATGGGGAGACATGAAGTTCCAGGAGTGCTTTAATATGGCACAACGGAACAGGCCTACAGAGAAAGAAAGAGAGAGAGACAGAGAGAGAGGCAAATCCATGAGCAAGCGAAACCACTGTTTTTAAATAGCAGGTATCTGGTGTCGGCCTGCTGAGGCCCGCTGCATCGATATGTTACTTTGCCCTTGTCTGCTCCTGATATCTTTATCTTGTCAGGACCTCGCCTGTATTTTCCACCTCAGTAGCTTCCGTCTGGGTCCAGTTGGTGCGATTCAAATGCAGAAGTGCAGTGAGTCGCACCACATGACCTTAATGCCAAAGCTCAACTAAGGGTCCCTATTCATACAGTAGCAGAGATGGGAGAAAATTAAAATTGGCACATCACCACAAAATCATTGGTCTCGCCACATGACCCTAAAATAAAAGGGAAACATTTACACTCTAGGGATGGGGTGATATGAATATTCCAATTCATCAGCACAAATTTGATTGCTGTTAGAAAATCCTAGTTGCACCACATGACCCTCACACAATAGGGATGGGAGTATATAAAAGCAGAGGTGCAGGCACAGTGCAGGAGGTTACAGCTAAAGCTTAAGCTCCACTATGGTCTTTTTAACACTCTGGGGATTGGACAATATGATACTTTACACATGTTAGTTATGATGATTTTCAGTATTGTATTATATACATATTTATATCAGACTAAAATGATCTTGGAATATAATACTGCTTTAAAATGCATTGCAAGCATCTAATGCTAATACCTCCTGCTATTCAGACTAACATGTATGACAGCTTTTATATGATTACTTTAATATGATACATTAATAACCCCCTTGTACTTGTTTATGAAAATCAAAAGAAATCAATTATAACGTTTTATATAATTGTTCATAGCTGTGTTTATAAATGTGTTGTCCTGGAGTGTTGGAGTGGAGCTATTTTCTTTCAAAAGACTGAAATTAAAGATTGAATTGGTATGATTACCATCACTGTTACCGGTATAACCTTAAAACCGATAATCGTGCCGTCCCCATTACATCCTCATCAACAGCCACTTTCTCTCAGAGGGTAATTACACTATTACATGCAGTTTAGGCCAAAGTGTCATTTAATGCAATTTCATTTTTGGTGAAACATGTTTTTGTAAGACTTTCTGTCTGTGTATTTTTCTTCCCCCCCCTTTGCTTACTCTGAAACATAAGGGGTCATTTAGCCACAGTGCGCTTCGTTTTGCTTTGCAGGCAAATTGCAGGGGTCTGCATCGCCTTTTTTGTTTTTGATGATGGCAGGAAAGGAATTGGAAGTAACATAACACTTAAAGTGATGTTTGGTCAGCGTTATGGTAAAGTTTACGGAGCTAGAGAAGTGAGGGAGTGTGCGCAGATCCAAACAAACTGAGAAAACTTCAGAAGAGACACAATACAAACCCCCTTACACCCACTTACACCTACATGCAGCACCACTCAAGAGCCATCCCTCATTTATTTAAATTTCTACATATATTTTTGATATATGATCGGGGTCAATTATACATATGGTAAATGTTCATGAGCAAGTAGAATGTGAAGGGAAAAGAAGTGAAACAACAAAACAGCTACAGAGAAAATACTAGTCCCAACAACTGCCTGGTAGACCACCAAAACTGTCCCCATCAGATAAAAACACAGCTTTCATTTCTGAGAGAGAGGAGAATCAAGCTCCACTCTCGCTGCAGGTCTGAAACAATCCACAGGTGTTTCTCTCCATCCTTCCACTGTCCAACTCAACTCTATGGGTCTAAAAGGATGTGTAGCTGTCCAAAAGCCACTACTGAGGAAAAAACAGACAAATCATATAACAAAGTGCCTGAACAATGGACTGACCACCCCAGAGTCCAGACATCACTGAAGGTGCTCTGGGGCAATTTGAAGCAAAAAGCTAAACCAAATTCTTAGACTGAACTTTGTAGGTGTTGAACTGAACTTGTGTGAAGCTGAGTGTGAGCAGGAATGAAAGTTGCTGTCCAAAAAAAAAATACGTATCTCCATTGTTGTCAAGTATTACTTTTAGGTATCACTGGAACACCGCACCTGCCATTTCCATTCTGTGAAAACTTGATGATGAATGGACCAACATAAATGACCCAAAACTGCTTGGAAAAAAGTCTGGCTCCACTGACTTACAGTTAAATGAAATGAAGTTTTTGCCCATTCCTGTAGAATTGCTAGTTTGGGAGATACTTGTTTTTTTTTAGGAAAGCTTTGATATGATAATCAACCCTGTTCTAATTGTCATGCTGTGCTTAATTCAAAAAGAAATCCATACGGTAACACTCCTTAAACCTTCAGTGTGAATTTTTGGGGCTAACTGCTATAGGCTGAATGGGCAGGGATAAACAGCTGTAGGTTAATTGGGCAGGGCTAAACTGCTATAGGCTGTTTAGTTTCCATATATGGAGTGTACATAAATAGGAGTGAAAAGTATGTTTTGAAACTGTACTTACTACATACATTTTTTCCAGCATACAGGCTGTTTATCTACTTTTAGAGCATTACAGTCTCAATCAGTGCATTAAATAAGTTAATGTAACAGTAGCCAGACACAGGTAACTCATCTAAGGCTGCTGTCGGAATCTCAGTCTAATGATTAATAAAATATGTAACTGGTCGTTAATAAACTGGCACAGTTAACAGAAACAATACTGATTTAATCATACATGTTGTAGACTAAAACCTTCTCAAAGCTTTTTCAGACACCAGGCAGCCAGTTCCTAACTGTTGCATGTAAAGACTTTGTGGGAGGCAGCTTTTAGAGGTGGGCGTCTTGCTCCTATCACCACCACTGTTAACAGTTTTGAGTAAGTTTCAGTAAGTTTCTCTGGCAGTCAGCACTTCACAAGAAACCACTCTGTATGACTTTCCTAGCCATTTAATTATGCAGGTATTTAGACAAATTGGTGGAATTACTTTTAAAGCTGCGCAAAAAGAAACCACTAGCTTCAAAGACGTCTACAGGATGATGAGAACAAGCACAATGCAGTAATTTAGATTACTCAGATAGTTTAATCTGCAGTGATGTGATGAACTGATTTCAGCCTCCTCACTCCTAAACATCTCCCGTAAACAGCCTCCAACTACCTTTCCAGAAGACCATCAGAAACAGAGCTGTGAGAATAAACAGGCTCCAAACTGTTTATCAACATTAAACACTATTAGGAACTTCTTATTACAGTGTTTGCAGTGAGAGTGTATTTTTGCTTGAACGGCTCAGACTGCTTCGCTACAGTTCAAACTGTGTTTTAATACAGTTTCAGAGGTGCAGTTTCTATTAATTCATTTTCACAACCTTTATACTTCATAGATCAGTTAAACATTATGAACAAAGGTTCTCAAAGCCCATCTTTCTTTATTTCTCTCTTTCTTTCTTTCTTTCTTTCTTTCTTTCTTTCTTTCTTTTTTTTTTTTTTTTTTTCTCTCTCTTTCTCATTCTCCTTCTTTGTCTTTGTCTTCATTTCCCATTTCCTTCTTTCTTTCATTTCTTTTTCTTGTTTCCTCTGTTTATGTTTCTGATTCTTCATTAATTCTTGACTTCACTTTTCTACCTTCCTTTTTCCTTCCTCCTGTCCTTTTTTCCTTCCTTCCTTCCTTCTGTTCTTCCTTCCAGAGAACAGAATCAAGGAAAAAAGAAAGAAAGGAATTTCTTTCTGTTTCTTGATTTTGTTCTTTGTCTTTTCCTTCCCTCTTTCTATTTCTTTCTTCCTTTTTTATTTCTTTGTCCTCTGTTCTTTTCTTTCTTCCTGTCTTTCTTCTTTTACTTCAGTCCTTTGTTTTTTTTTTACTTTGTCTCTTTGTATCATCTGGGGACCTGGGGTCACAACAGGTCACCAGAGTATGTGTACTGAACACCACAAAAGCAGTATTAAAATATGATACCGTTTCATCTCTGTAATATAACGATAGTGCCTCAGAGAATAATACAAAATTGTTCTATTAGAAAAGTTTTGTTTCTACTTAACAGATACAAATGAAGCTTATTAAAGCTCAGCTCTAATATTTTTTATGTTTGACAATAAACATTAATCAATTTTTTATAATCTTAAAATGTTTTATAAGCATAATCTAGTCTAATTTGGTTGTTTACAGTTATGTATGTAAACAAATAGTATGAGTCAAAACACCCGGCATTTATTATTATTGTTATTAATAACATAATAACATATTAATAATAATTACGTAACATACAAGTTGTTAACTCAAATTTCACCTTGCCTTTTTTAAACTGAACAATTTATAAAGATGAAGCTGAAGACTATAATTGTCTTATTACTAATATCATAATAATCGAGAGAGTGCGAGAAATATTTAAAATGAGAATTATTTTGTTTTGTCTTAAACATTAGCACTGATACACACATATTCTATCATATTTAAACTATAGGATTAATTAGCAGTGCGAAATTAAGTGTCAGTAATCTATAGAACTGAATCTTGTATTTCGTGACGAAATGTCTACGTGTGTTTATTATTGTGTCCTCGGTTAAAACACGGTGTAGATTTTATTAAATATTTTAAAGGCTGTGTTCAGTGTAATTGGAGAAGGCGAGGCTGCTGCGCTGTGAGCGGTTAAACACCACCTCCTGCAGGTGGAATACTGAAATTACACCCAGCCACAAACACATACGAGCAATATTCCAAAGAAAAAGAGAAAAATGAGACAGTAAATTCAAACACAATAATTTACAGTGAGGAAAAACAGAGCAGATCCAAACCACTCCAAATAAACTCATCTGATAAACCACTCCAGATAAACTCATCTGTCTCACTACAACTGAATCCTGTAGTAGTTCACTGAGTCACTGTGAACCGTCCTGCTAAAGGACTGTTACTCTGCTCACATGAACCGGGTGACATTATAAAGTAAGAGACCAACTCTCAGGGTTTGACTTCTGGGATAGCAGGCTAAACAGGCTAGTAACGGGCTAAACCGCTCCAGCGCTAAGATTTAAATGTATTTAATGGATGATTCACTGTAAAAACTGTGAAATAAGAAGTAATGGAAATGTCTTTTACATTTCAGATGTGTTTGTGGGAAATATGTCAGAAGTAGTAAGTTATTAAAGCAAGTGTGGGAAAAAGGAATGTGTGACACAGTTAGCGTGGTGGTAAAACAACACAGGAATGGCACTACTAATGGCACACAGTGGCACTACTGCAGCAATAAGTAGCAATAACTTTACATGAATTACATGTGTGGGTGGAAAAACTGTTTATTTGGAAGACTATCAATAATTGCTTACATTATGTGTTGATAATTGTGTGTTTGGCTGTATTTGTTTTGTAAGTCCTCCTCATGTCATAACTCTTTCTTCATTTTCTTCATCTTTTTCTGCCGTTTTCATGCCGTTTTTTGTAAGATGACGCAGCCTCAAATTCATACTCCAACCAACAGGGGGCTACATGTCAAACATGCATTAGAATTAGACTAGAATGAATGAGTTCAGCCTTAAATGACCAAGAGTATCCCCAGGGTTGTGACGCTGCACCAATGTCAGCACTTGTTTAAAAATTAGGGAATGCTGTTGGGCGGCAACGCTACGTGATCATCCTCTTGTGTAGGACTGGTTTGATACAACACTACAGCTACTAACTTTATTAGATATCTGTACAAAACATCTATCTATCTATCTATCTATCTATCTATCTATCTATCTATCTATCTATCTATCTATCTATCTTTTCTGTCCAGCTGTTTTCATTTCTGCGGACAACAAAGCTGTATTTCCATTCAGTCTTTGGCACTGCACTCGTTTGGTCAGTTCGGTTGGGTAAATTTTCTCTCTCTCTCTCTCTCTCTCTCTCTCTCTCTCTCTCTCTCTCTCTCTCTCTCTCTCTCTCTCTCCCTCTCTCCCTCTCTCTGTGTTATTTATTTTGGCGGCAGTCGGTGTCCTGTTCTGCTGCTGCTGGAGAAAAAAACACGTTCTTATTCAGGTCGCCCACAACGAATCACACTCTAATTAGGAGCTGTGTGGGTTTCTGAGGTCCTGATGATGTCATGGCTCACTGTGGCAACATGCCACAGCATTTCCTGACCAACGATCTAGATAAAGGAAGGGAATGGGCAGAATTACAGACGAGATTCAGGCTTCAAAGTTACTGTTTTTAGCTGTGAAACACTGTGTGTCTTAAAGTATCCAGATATTGAATTCAGCTATGTTGGGCTGCACCCATTGCTAACACAGCTAACATAGCTTGTTTAATCTCCATAGGCCAATAGAACAAGCATGAGCCTATGGTCACATTTCCCAATGCCAAGCATGGGCTAGAGGGGAATAACAGTGTCACTAATTCCCTTGTGGCAGAATGCAATCAAATTTTCACAGCAATGTTCGAACATCTAATATAAAGTCTTCCCAGAGGAGTGGAGGCTGTTAATGCAGCAAAAGCCCCCTTTAACACTATTGATTAGAAAAGAGATGCTGGTGTCTACAAGCAGCGAACAAAAGAAACAAATTTCAGAAATCAGACATGTCTTGGCTGATCAATAACTTTGAAGGTGAAGGTGGGTTGGTGAGGGTAGGGGACTGGGTACACTTGATTTGTCACTGAACTATCCATTTAAAGCTATGTGTTGTTGTAGGAGAGTTTGAAAGCTCTACATCTTTGTTGCATTACATTTGAGAAGGGCATTGCTTTACCCAAGTCCCAGAGAGACCAGTGCCCAACCTTTGGAAACATGCCGCCCGTCAGACAGTATAATACATCTCATATCCAGGCATGAAAGCTTTAACAGTAATCGGAGCACCTCCGAGAGAAAAATCACACAGCACAGTGACACTTCGTCACACAGGCCAAAAAAAACAACCCGGATTCAGTAACTGATGGATGAAGAATGTGAATGGAATGTAAATGTACTTCATTATACAACTATATGTGTGATTATGTGATTATACAATTACATGCCTATAAAACTGTAATGTACACTGAATGGATAGCAACATTTCTAAAGTCACTCTACATTTAAGTTAGGCCGGTAATATCTAGACTGCTTAATCAGCTAACTAAGACATATCGTGGAGTAAATAAATTATTTGGAAGCTCAACTGGGAACTGGTTTGAAGGTCCACCATATCTGTGACCTTCTTAGTGTCCATTCCACCATCTGAATGGAAAACGACAACAAATGACAAAAAATGAAAGCATACAAAAGAATCCAGACATTCAACATTCCTTTTATGGTCCTGTGGATTAACCTAGCAATAAGCATTTGCGATGACAGCACCTCTCGACATTAGAGAAGAACTACTAATAGTAGTTCTGGTTGTTTGCTTAACATATATTAACTATGGATTAAAGGTCAGGTGAAACACCATTAAAGACAAAGATTGCAAAGCAAGATGGAGAAGTCACAGTTGCAGTTACACACCAGGTTACGTTCTTTATGTTAACTTTTATTTTCTAACTATTGTATTAGATCTATCACCAGTGCATGTTCCCATATAACCTGAGCAAAATGCAATCCTCTTTTCCTATTTACCAGTTTTCCCAACTTAAATTGTGCACCAGGTGCAAGATTGTAACTGCCTCACCATTTACAGTGGCAGAGAAAAGGTCAAGGAAGTAGCTGGTGAAACCACAGGTGAAAATGCACAAGACTTTATGGCTAGTGTTTTAAGGCCAATTTAGCATTTTCCTCCTCAATGAACAACAACTTTTGGTACTTCTCATGCTTCTCATGCTCCTCGTGGTTTCCATATACCAAGCCATAAACAAAGCAAGACATGTATTTTAGGAGCTTGTGATTGTTTTGTGATTGTTCTCCCTGTGTAGAGATCAGGTCCTGCCCTCCATTTGTAGTTCATGCAACAGCAACACAGTCATTGGATTAACTAGAACACTGCCGACTCTCTGTGTGTGAAACGTTGTGACCGTGTTGAGCTGCTAGTAAGGAATGAATGGTGCAAGTGGAGGTGTAAGAATCTCCAGCTCTGAAACCAGTCCTCACCTCTTCACATAGGGGGACATACTGAGAAAGAACTGGCTGCTTTTATCATGTAAAACAGTTCTGTACAACTAACACAATACAAAACTGCATTTAAACACTATAAAACACTTAGAAATGTGAACTTATTTTCTTTAACACTGTGTCAACTGATGTTATCAACTTATATTGTCCACTTTATTATTATATTAAATCATCAAAAGAATTGTAGCATCAAAACAAATGCGGGACTCATCACTGACAATGACATGCTACCATTCTTGCAGTCTTTGGTGATGTTGACATGGTGTTAAGGGCAGTTGTCTGCCAGTGGTGCTGGCACTAACAGGATGACTCATGGCATCATCATCAGTGTTTGCTGAATGTTTGCAATCGTTGCTGCTTGAATCACTCACATCTCACAATATCAGAACTACCTACCAAAATTCGTTCCCGTCAGTTGCTTCCTTCCAGGTGCAACTATTTGTGCAATTATTCCTTCAGTGATGAGTGTACTTGAAAAAAAAGTATAGCAAGCCTGGTAACTTTTTTTGGCAAATGTTTCTAAATTAGCATATGTATAGTATATGGCATATAGTCGCATATATTTAAATGTTTCATCGCTTTATTTGTTTTAGCTGTGATCATTTTTTCAGCCCGTGTTCATAGATAACAGTGTCAGAGACCACATAAACATGTCTACCAAAGAGTTCTTGTGGTATACAGACATGTGGTATAGCACAAGGCTAGCTGGGAGCTAAAGACTGACATGTTCGCTAGTTACTCTTGAAAATACACCTGGCTTAAGACCTAGGAGGTGGGGAAGGGTTTGAGGGAAACTGGGGAAATATTTTTTTTTACTATCTTTAGTTTAAGAACAGGGAAATTATTTTATATAAGATATAGGAAGTCCCCCTTTAGGAGGCTGTGTGTTCTTGTTGAATTTGAAAGGGTCTGTTTTATTGCTTTAATGTACATAAAAAAGTCACAGGTCGGTCACCAGTGTCATTCACAGTGTGAGACAAGGAACAGTTCGACCGTCTAATCCCCAATCTCTGCATCTCTCTCTCGCCTGCGCAGATGGGCTAATATCAGATCAAAGAGGCTTTAATGTTTTACTGCGTCTCTGGGGTTTCGGCTGCAGGATCGAGTTTAAAACTGCCGGCACGTTTCTACAGTTTTTACAGTAGGCTGGTCAGATCATAGTCCGTAATCAGATTAGCGCTGGTTTAATGTAGAGCAAACTTCACACAAGCCAGCATCAAAGAGCCGTCACACACACAGCTTCATCATAACTCAGTGTTTACACTCCTTCTAGACTGTTAGAGACACGCTCATTGGGTCATTTCAAGCTGTAATCGGTTATAACATCCCCAAGCCACAAGGGGGCACTGTCAGTGTGTAGTCATAGTCTGTGTCTGAAACTGTTTGTTAAATTGTGCAGTACTTTGTGATTTAGCTTTTTCGTAGTGGTGTCTGAAAACATCCAGAAGATGCAGTTCACAATGCACCGCAAAAAGTAGCGTACAATGGCCGAGATATGGGACACTGCACACAGAACCATAATGCAACCATAACATACAGTATTTGGTTTGAAGATTCCCGCAGAGTCAAATGGTGCTTATTGGACAGGCGGAGTGACATTTACAGTGTTTATGTAACATAAGTAAAGCCCAAACCTGTATGACGAAGAGTCTGTAATTGTTTACTACCATCACAGGTTTCCCTGTAATAGTGTTCAGTATAACAAATTTTCAAATGCAGGATTGGGGATATAAGGGCACCATTTTGGACACGAGCATATGTAAAGTTAAACAGTAAAATGTTTCAGCACCTTGTAAGACAGTAATCGTGTACTCAAAAGTTGTGTACTGTCAATCCCATAATGGAATCCCGAAGTTAACAGCTGAGATTATCTGTGCTATAGTGAATCCCCTCATTCCCTTCCCTTCTATCAAATTAGGACGAGTTCCCTCTAGCTACAAGGTTATGTTTTTCGTGGTGCTTACTGCGATGCCTCATTCATTATTACTTATCAATGGAGCGGTCATCTCTACTAGCCTTTGATTATGTGCTTGTTATCTACAGACATGTAAAGTCTATAAAGACAAGTAAAGTACATTAGCATAGTTAAAGACAGTAGCAGTGTGCTGTCCATTTTACATTGACTACATTAGCCTTGTAGCTCCGGTGAACATAAAGAAGTTAACGTAAGACAGGTCATTTGATTTAACTGCTTTTGAGGTATCAGGGAGAGCTAGTGAACATTGTGCAGTCTTTGTGAATGAAATGGTAAAAGCAGGAGATGAGAGGTATAGGCTTCACCTGTGCTTCACTGTGACTCTGTTTTTAGCAGGACTCCACGTCTACACTCTCCTGCTGTAGACCTCAGGCTGTCTTTACATAGTGAGAAATATATGTGGCCGGATTTCTCAATTTAACATCATTACGGCCAGTAAAAGGCCCGGCCGTGATAGTTAGCATTCATCACGGCAGTAAAGCGGTGATTAATCTCAGAGCTGTACTGTACATTCAAAACAAAGCGTTCTGATGGCTTCCACAGCCGCGGCTCCTGAGGAAACAGGGCGATGATGTCAGAGTAAAAACACCAAAGCCACCTGAAAATCCAGGTTAATCAAAGCTGTTTCCTTTTCCTCCCACTCCTTTCTTTCATTCTTTCTCTTTTCTCTGTCTCGCTCACTTTTTCTCCTTTCTCACTCTTTCCTCCCGTTCTTTCCTTCTTTCCTGCACCCTCTGCTCTTTTCTCTTTCATTCATTTCTCCTTCTTTCCCCCTCACTTTGCCTTTCCTCTCACTGCCTTATTACTTTCTCCTCATCTTCTCCTTTCTTCTCTCTCTCTCTCTCTCTCTCTCTCTCTCTCTCTCTCTCTCTCTCATTCATAATTCCTAATCGTGTATGGTTGCTGATTGTATAGCTGTTTTATGGCAGAAAGCTTTATGCTGGAGCAGAGCCCTGCACAAATAAACACGTTTACTCTGATCATCCATCTTCCTCTGACTGCGCCGGAGCAGCCAGCCCAACAAAAACATGGCTTCTGTTTTCTGTCTGTGGGTGAGACAGAGCTGGAAGGAGTTGAGGAAGAAGAGACCACACAACAAAACACAGATAGGGAGAGACAGTAAAGCACAGAGCAGTTACAGCAAAGTTGGAGAAGACATGGAACAGAACCCGAGAGTGTTAGGCGAGGTCTAGTGGTTTAATGCTGGTTAAATGGATTTTAGTTCCATTTATTTTAAATGTTTACGTTTGTAATTAATAGTGCTGAACCGATTTGACTATTTGTGCAATAAAGAGGTGTTAAAGCACTAAAGTCAGTTTGCAAAACAGTGAGAACAGTCCCGCCAGCCATACTTCTGAATGCCATCAGAGAGTCTGGTGAGTTTTGTGGCTCAACGTCCCTAACAGGAAAGTCACATACGTTTTGCAAGTTCAGTGTCACACGTGAAAATCTATGCATGACTAAAGTGTCTGAGTGAGGCACTTTTACAGTCAAACTATTCATATGAAATCCAAATAAATCATGTGTAGTGTGTGTGTGCTGTGTGTACTGCTCTTTTGAAGTCTACCCACAGATTTCCACTGATTTAAATCAGTGGGATTGGGAAGGCCAATGCAAAACCTTTAGCTAGCATCTCTTGAGGTGATCCATTGTGGATTTTGAGGTATGTTTAGGATCATTTTCCTGTAGAAGCCATACTTTTTTCATCTTCAGCTTTTTTAAGAAGGTGAATGTTGCTTCCAGGATGTTTGTAGTATTTAATGGAATCTATTCTACCTTTACCAATAAAATGCTCCCTGTGCTGCTGGCTGCAATGCAAGCCCAAAGCATGATTAATCCACCTCCATGCTCAACAGTTGGAGATTTCTCCTTTTGTCTCCAAACATGCCTTCACTTATTGTTTCCAAAAGGCATCAGGCTTGTTTGGGGGATTTTGCTGTTAGGTGCCGTATTTACTGGTGAGAATGCAGGAAAGGTTTTCTTCTGATGACACTTCCATGAAGGTCATATTTGTGGAGGTGTTGCTGCACAGTAGAACAGCACTACCTCCTTCATTTGCAATTAAACAGATTTAGATTTGCCTTTTCAGCAATCCTACAGTCAGTCCTCTCTGGAAATGTACTAAGTCTTCCAGACCCCAACTTCATCTCCACCAATTATGTTAACCGATATTTCGTAAATTAAGATACAAACTGAGGAAACCCGGAACAAAGCTAGATAGATATAAATGCACTGATCTAAAATGATTGCATATTAGAATTTTTGTTCTATACGTTTGGCGTCACCTACTGTTTGAGCAGCATAATGCATGTCTTATTAAAGGAACCATGTGTGGACTCGGGTGGATAACCACTCTTTCTGAGAGACCAGTACACTGAAGTGTGGGGTAAAAGAAGGTGCTATTCAGTTAAACATGAAGTTGTGCTAATGTAAGCCCGTTTTATTTAGTTACAGATTACAAAATTACAAATACAAGTGCATTTTGTAGGTAAATAAAACTGTATATACACCATTAAAAATTGGTGTAAAAATGTCTGAGGACATTTTATAACATAAAAAAATACATTGTTCTCATGTGTTGTTATTTATAGAACAGAGCAACCTACATACACACATTAAAGATGAATGAACATACAGGCAAACTAGTGTGTTTAAGAACATAAAAAAGGAGTTGTCTATTAGAAACATGAAGTGGGCCATGTGTTTCTGTGTGCTGTGGAATGTAAAAAAGAAATCCGCTCTTAAGAAAGCGTGACAATATAAAGAACAAAAGAATAAAAGCCAGCTGCAACAGCAAATAACAGTTTAAGAAATTTAGATATCTTCAGTGGTCAGACTTTGTAGCATTCGCATTAGAGGAATGAGGCTGCATATGAGATATTTGTTCATGGTGCCACATTTTAAATTCAACCTCTGTCTGCACACAATTGCACTTATGCCTGTTCTAGGCTATTAGCTCTCAGCCCAGTACTCTTTGCTGGTTGTTTATTTTACAGTCTTTCAGTTTCTGTGAAACTGTAATTCATATCCATTAGTATCGATGTTCACACCGCATTTCTCATTGCTTGACTGATTTTGGCGTTTGTATCCTCTTCCGGATAGCTGCGTTGGACATGCTATGTGGTGCACCAGGTAAGAGTGCATACTTACACCTTATTCACTGTTCTTAAAGTACTTCTCAGGAACACAATCAGATCAGATTTTGAGATCTGTGAATTCCAAATTGTTTTTTTTTTTGTTTCTCCCAGAAGGTATGGCTCACGCAGCAGGAAGTGATCATTCTCACCAGTTCAGTTTAAATTCTGTGTAAATACAACACTATGATGTTCTTAGATAAGCTGAGAATGTTTGTTTAGTAAAAGGATTCCTGTCAAAGATTTACTAACTGTGACTTAGTTGTAAATAAGCATGTCTTAAGTAAGTTGTTAGTTCTTCTAGCAAAATGTGACCATTACTGGAACCCAGTCTGGAAATATTAATATGACTACATATTAATAGTTGCTATATGGATCTATAAAAATGAATGCTTGATTAATGAAAATGAACCAGAATGTTTTAATTATACTTTTTCAAACAGTTTTTGCATAATTAGGGGACTGAATTCCTAGCAGTATAGTGTGAAATGTTACATTCTAGAGACACTTACCAAATCAGAATTTTTCATAGTGGTAGTGATAGTAACCATCCGTCTAACTCTAAAGTGTTTACACACAGTTATTACATGGCTACTAATACACTATCTGATGTCTGATGCATTATTATTAACTCTAAAAGTTATTACATATAGTTCTTACATGGTTATGAAACACTGCCTGAAGCTGTTGATTAGATACCAGGCAGTGTATTCATAATCATGTAACAATTGTATATAATAACATATTTTTATATAAACTGTAAGAAAATTTACCAAAACAATACATTATGTCACAATGTGTTTGCCATACAGTTGTTACATGGTTACTAATACACTATCTGATGTCTGATACATTGTTTACAACTCCCAAAGTTATTACACATAGTTATTGCATGGTTATGAATACGCTGATAGACATCTGATAGATTGTTTTACGTCAGCTTAATAATGGAATTTTGACCATGAAATCCATCCATGGTGAAGGAGTGTGAGGAAGCCAAATAGTCCACAAAGAAAACTTTTGTTAGAGGAGGCTATGTTACCATCATCAACATTACATATCAAACCTCACAAGATCCATGTGATGTCACTGGTGGTTCTAGATAGTAAATAAAATGTTTAAATTTGTGTTGATGGACTGGTGACTCCTGCTTCCTATCAGCACCACTACAATGAAATCTGAGTGTGCATGTCATTTCACACCAAATGACTCTGAATTACTTTATTTAGAGCTCAAACACTGAACTATGAAGGAATTTTTTTATTGAGTTTTTTTATGTTTAATATTTTGAATGCTCATTACTTCAACACAGGAGGAACTGAAGTTAATTTTGTTTTTTCTAGTTTTTGTACTATATTTGTTGGATTAAATATTTGAAAGTGAATTATTATTTTCTATACATTGAACACTGTAGTATACAGTATTTTGTTATGGTTACCAAAACACATTTGAAGCTATTGAGGTTTTTCTTGTTACTTGTTATTGGTTTGATTTGCTTTCTTGTAATTTATATTACAAAATAAACAACTATTAAATTAAAAACCTTCACAATAATGAAATGAATGCTGTCTCATGTAGCACTCCCACTGATCTACTAAATTATATAAATTTTGTATATTTTTGTGATAATTACGTACGCTTGTGGTTTAAGGCTTTCTGGTTTCCACAGCAGGTTTTGACCTCAGCGTCACTCTCTGGCCTGTTTTTATCAGTCATTTTTCATCATCCTTATTGTAAACGAGTATGCTGAAATGTACATTGTTCACATTTGAGATCTATTAGGCTGTGATCTGGAAACAAACCAAGCCTGTAATAATACATTAATAGTTTAAACTGGCTTTCAGACCAAAGCTACAGTCATGTAATCATTAATTAATGCAGTAGGTATTGATTAATCATTCCAGAAATAAAGCACTGGTAAAATAAACCTACACGGAAAATGGACATGTATAATGTTGATCTGACCGTTGCATAGCCACCGACATAGCCTACAATCAGTCCACCGTTGCAGGGTTTTTTTCAGCAGCTGAGTTTCGGAATTCCGTTGTGCTTTCGTACCTCTGGACAGTGTACTCTGATTAACTGAGTGAAGATAGTGTCTTGCACTTGTCACTGATTTACTGTAACTAAACCAAATCAGCTTACTTACAGTGCCAGTGTTATTTGGATCTTTTGTTGTTGTTTTAAAGGGTCTCCATCATGGAAAAGCCTGACTTTTCATATATATTGAGACTAAAGTGCAACCACAGGCTAATTAAGTTCAGGGTTTTTGTGATGTCACATAAAGCACATTTTCATATTATCTATGTTTTTTCAGTCTACAGCAGTTTAGCCCCACCCATTCAGCCTAATCAGTGCAACCCTGCCCATTCAACCTACAGCTATTTAGCCCCGCCCATTAACCTCACATCTGTTTAGCACCACCCATTCGGCCTACAACATTTTATCCCTACACATGCAACACCTAGCAGTGTAGCCCGACGCTTTTAACCTACAGCAGCATCACCCATTCAACCTACAGCTATTTACCCCCACCCATAAACCCCACAGCTGTTTGGTCCCATCCATTCAGCCCGCAACAATTTAATGTGTCCATTCAGCCTATGGCTTTTTGGCCTCAACCGCTAAACCTACAACACTTTAGCCCCACACATGCAAGGGGCAGCTTAGATCCGCACATTCATAATACAGTATCTTAGCTCCACCCTTTCACGCTGAAGGTTAGAAAAGTGTTTCAGTCGCTACTGATTTTTTGAATGAGGTGCAGCCACCTTTTGACTATAAGGACATTATTTTGTTCAGGTGATTTTTTGTGTTACTTAACAAAGCAACATTTTTACAGTGTAAAAAGTAATGTGTTGAAAGTTCCCATACCATGGAAAAAATAATCTTCCTCATTTTTAAAATAAAATAATTTGATGTAATTGTTGATTTCAAATATTTCCTGTCCAGTAAACCTGTGTAATGAATAAACTAAGATATAATGAATTTCAATTAAAAATTCAGCCTACAGCTGTTTAGCCCCGCCCACTCACAGTGAAGTTAAAGTGTATATAGTTTCTCCCGGGACTGCTTTTTGAATAAGACAATGAAGAGCTCATTCACATAAATCATTTTGAAAGGCACAGAAACAAGACCAATCTGTTTAATTGTAGGGGATTAAGAGAGGTTGGAAAATCTAATGATGTTTGCTTTTGGTACATAGAGCTACACAAATCTCACAAGTGGATAAAACATATTACAAACATAAAATCTAAAATGTGGTACATGGGCCCTATAAAGCGTAATGTGTGTTCATTCACGCATGAAGAAACTGTATCAGCACGCTGAAGTAAGCCGGCTGAAAGACAGTGACTGTACATATCTGCTTTTTATTGATGTGGAAAACACATTTAAATCCAGCACTTCTCTCCTTGTTTTTCCAGCGTTAACCTGGACTTCCCCTCTCGGCCTTCCTAATAAAAACGTCTGACCTGCCCTACATTCTGGATCTTCACATTTACTTTATTCTTTATTTCCAGCACTCCTGCTTTTTTACCTCTGCAGATGAAAGCGTACCAGCTGCACACATGAAAAACAACAGTTTGCGATTACGCATCACCCTCTGCATGTGGACTTTATTTGGAGAAGTCCAGGAGGAAGCTTGTGCCAGTCCACGATCAGAAACTGTATTCCAATCAGTCAGTGCTGGTGATCATATTTTAGCGTTTGTTTCGTGATTAAAGGGCCTTTTTCCCACCAAAGGTTTTCCTCACCCTCCCCGTTCTGCAGAATTCTCCAGCTATGAGGCAAGCCTGTGGCCGTCAGAGGCGAACTGGTTTAGACGTTTACAGATTACTCTCGCTGCTAATGTATCTGTTCTCTATTCAGGCCGTAATAATTAAAGACACGCTGCCTTACGAACCCACATTAATCAGGCTTTATATGGACTTTGAAGCTCTAATGCAAAACAGCCATGCGTACGTCTCTGCTCACCGTGTTTATTGTGTCTGGACAAATTGTGGCAAGACTTTTCGCTCTTATGCCCCACTGCTGACCGGCTTTTACAGGAAACGCTGATGAAACAGGCCGAGATGTTGGGGGGTGGAGTGGTGGTGGCGGTTGAAGGGGTTGTGTGGGTTTTGTGGGGAACTGTCATAGTTCTTCTTCGCAGACAAAACAAATTCTAGAGCTCCTGGTCACACATGCCGATACTGAATCACCCTTCAGGTTTTTTGGTGTTGGTATTGGACTGTTTCAGCCTTGCAGGTAGATATAAAGCAGAGAGGTAATGGCTACAGAAACACAAAGTAACACAAAACACTGTCCAGAATGTTTCCAAACACTTATAGAACTGCGGTGAAACTTCTTAGAACGTACAGCATTTAATGGCACAGAAACTACTATACTGAAATTAACTACTCGTTCAAATGTTCAGTCCCACCTTACAAAGTCTATAGTCTATCACCTGAGAGCTGCGCTAGAAAAATAATAGAAACCTTTCTCTGTTTTTGATTGTTTTTGTGTGTTATATAAAATGCTAAAGCTGTACAGTGAAAAGGCTTATAGGAAATCATTTCAGAAGCTGAACCAGCACAACAAAACATTCCACAAAAGAATGAAGAACTAAACATGGCTGCTGACTAAAACAGAATAAATGAACACCTATAACTACTACTGTATTTGAGAAAAAGTCAAAAGTAATAGCATTTGATACCCTTCAGGTAAATATAGATCCATTAAGGCTAGGTTAACCTCATTAAGATAATTAGCTAGCTTAGCATAGTTCATGATGTAAACTGTTTTTTGAGGAGTGTAATGTACACAAAATTAGTAAACAGTGGTCTGTCTTTGTCTGACTTATCCCTAACTTCGTGCAAATGAATCTGGCCAGTGTGACCTGTTCTAGGTCAAACAGAAACTGTGGGCTAAAAGGCTCTGAGTGAACTCAAAAGGAGAATAAACCATGCAAAATACTTGAGTAGCTGAAAATCTTATTTATACCAAGTAAGATCTGGTGACTTGAGAAATGCAACATTAGAGTAAATGTAATACTGCATGAGCATTACTCCTGATCAAAACATTGTAGCACAGTCCCTCGTGTCGTTTTGCTTTGTTATATGTTGATCAATCACGTCTTTTGTCATTGCATGGATGGATGGATGGATGGATGGATGGATGGATGGATGGATGGATGGATGGTTGGATGGTTGGATCGATGGATGGATGGATGGATGGATGGATGGATGGATGGATGGATGGATGGATGGAAATTTGCTTTAAAATCACATTCCAAAAAGGAATTTTGACTTAGTATTTCAAAATAATGGCTTATTATCTCCAGATCTTTACTTAATATCTCAAAATGGTAACTATTAACTAAAAGTGCTGGCTGACTTTTTTTTTAAATTTGGCTATAAATTAGACTTGGTGTGTTAAAAGAATACTTAACTGTTTTAAATGAAGAATATAAAACAGCAAATCTGCAATAAATAAAACAGTGTCTTAAAATAATAAGTTTTTTATTGGATTTTTAAAAAATTTAATATTAACATACTATGCTAAAAATAAGCATTGATTTTTTTAACCTTGATTTGACATTTAAAGGAAAAGCTTTATTCCAACATTTTACAATGAAAGCCTTCACGAAAAAGGTGTGGCTAAGTCGAACAGGCCCGTTTAAAACAGATATTAAGATGAAATGTTGAGGTGAAAAGTAAAAATCAGACAGGTAAAGTATGTGTGCTCCAAGTGCTAAAGAATGCAGAGTGATCTGATCTGTTTTGCATTTCCGAATGAAAATAAAAGAAACAAAAGCATTCGAAGCCCATCAAACACACAGCCTGCAAGCACACATCCCCTCCTGCCAATAAAAACCCTTTTAAAACTGCATTAGTGCAGTGAAATCACTGAGTTTCTATCCTGACGAGAAAGGAGTCTTTTATTTTCTCCTTAATGAAGATGTACAGTGTTATTCCTCCCTGCAGGTGTACACGCACTGCAAACCTGACATCACAACAGCACAGAGAGCCAAAGGCCATCACTCTGACCTGAACACAGAACCTTTAGAAAGAACTCCCAAAAAGAAAGAGAATAAAAGACTGTTCAGTTTATCAGGTTATATCTCACAGTCCTAATGTGGTATATGGGGGCTTCAGCCCTTAATTCAATGTGTGAATCGAGGGTCATTTGAGGGTCATTACTGAGTCCAAAAGTCCACAATAAAAACCTGGAATAAAACTTATGACAGGTAAAATGAAGAAGAACTATTTGAAATTCTGCCCTCTTCTATTCAATTTTCAGGAGTGAAAACAGGAGCTATTTTCTTGCACTACTAAACACACATTTTTGCTATGCTATGCTATACTGTACTTTACAGTCTGTTTGTATTTATTTTAAAGTTGTTATATGTACAAAACACACTTACTGTTCAAATAAATCGTTTTAAACAGTTGCCATGACCTTTGTACAGCATTGTACGTTCAGAGGTTGAAGTTTCATTTTGATCAATAGAAAAATTATTAGAATAACTGTGTATGATCTCGATGAATGAATGTCTTTGTGGATGGGTTTAAACCTGATTAGTAGAAAGCATCCAAATCCACAACCTTCAGACTAAAAAAGATCCCAGTAAATGATCCAAGAAATTTGATTGAACAACAGCACCACCCGGTGGATCCTCCAGTCACTGTAAGTCAGTCCTCACACAGCAGGATTTCCCAATTTATTCAGGTCATTCAAGGTCAAAGAAATGCCTGTCCAATACATGTTGCTGTTTAATAGTCCTCCACTCTGTGGCTAAATTATCTGGGTCACTGAGAAATCCTGCTTTGTGAAGCTCCCCTCAGGCCAGGTGTGATACAGTCAGGCAGGACTTCAGACTGCCTTTTCCTGAAGTGCAGGCCGGGTAGGAAATTTCAGCAGCAGCAAACACAGTCATATGCAAAAGCTTAGGCATTCCTGGTCAAATTGCATGTATCGCTGATTTTCTAAGAGAAATGAAGTCAACACATCCTCCAGCACATTCATATATATAATTATTCCATTTACTGGGAAAAATATGGCATAAATGTAGTCTGTGCAACAGTTATCACACAGTAGATATTTTTTTATATTTATGTTAGATTTTTGTGATTTTCTCTGTTTAATAACTTATGTTCACCTAAAAACGTAATGTTCATACTGTATATCAGTTCCTGTATTACACACCCACACTATTAACTTTGTTTGCAAGCAAGATTCAGAAAAAACATGTTAGCGATGTTGTATTTGATTTTAGTGTAGTTTAACGCTGTAGTGTCTGTAACTGACAAACTAATAAATCCTACATTTAATGTACTGTAACTCTACCAGAATTACAAACAACTGAAGCTTGTTCAGTGGGACAGTATGGGGACACTGGGACAGAAACTGTTCTTGGTTTCTGTTAAAGTACAGTATATGCAGAAACATCTTATCCAGAAACTCTTATGCGGTTTGTGATACTGTATGTAAACACTGTTAAACTGTGCCGCACTGCCTTCTGGGTGCAGCTATAACTTTGATGATGAATGATGATGTATTATTACTTCCAGCGAAAAAAGCTGTAAATGTTTAGTTCAGGAGTTTGTTACAATATAAACATAGGCCTTATATGTCACACATTCATTTATTCTTTATTTTTCAGTTTAAAAAGGTTTTTGCTTTATTTTCAAGCATATTGTTTTCAGTAAAAGAGCATAAAACATTATTTTAAAACATCTGCACTTCACGTTCAATACAGCCATACCATAGTTATTACATTCAGTCTGTTTCTCCCACTCAGTTTTAATGAGCGTTTTTTGAACAAGGCACAGCCAGTCAGAACAGAGCTCATTTACTTATAACAGTTTTGAAAGCACAGTAACAAAAACAGCCTGTTTAAAGGTGGTAAAGTTGAAGTATTCAAAAATGAATTACAATTGTTTTGGTAAATGCAACAGCGTAAATACAGTATTTTAAAAAACCTGTTAAGGAAGGTGCTAGATGTTTAAAAATCGGTTTAGACGAGTTGCTGTGGACATTGGACTCTGGCTGAATCCAGATCCATCCACCACATCCGAAACTCTGTTGCTGTTTGGGTGTAAGGCGGTGTAGTATAGAACCAGAAACACTAGCCCTGTTGTATTAGCCACCAGAATGAATACCATGATGGGTAAAAAATGCTCCTCTCTCAAAGTCCTGGGTCTGAACAGAAATAGAAAGACGGGCGCTGAGAGGTTCTGGAGTGTGCTTATTATGTAATAAACAGTCATAGGTAGTTTAGTGTTTTTCCCTTTTATATTAAAGAAAGTGAAAATCATGATAAACCCAACAGTTGCTCTGTAGAGACACTCCAGACACAGCGAAGTGCAGAATTCTGTATTTACCACATGCGCCCACACTACGCACATCAGCCAGATGAAGACCAAAGCCAGGATATTGTAAATGTTCAGCATGATGAGCAGAGTCAGGCTCAGTATACGCGCTGATATGGTTAAAACTTTATAGAGCAGGTATACAGCTAAGGGGAACCCACTGGGCATCTCCGAACTGTTGGTCAGTGTTCTGCGTAAACAGCGCCAGTAGTCCATTGTAGTCCACGCAATGTTGAGGAATGAGATGGCCATGCAGATATCTGGGGAAAAAAAACACAACTACTGAGTGTTAAGGCCTTTACACAGCAAGCAAGATTTATTCAGATGACAGTAAATATATTTGAACATGCAAAATTGATTTTTAAACATTTGTGCAAGCAGCTCAAGCCAAGTTACAGACTTGCTGTGGAAGAGACTCATTCATTTATACATCTTCTGAGCTGCTTAGTTTTCTGGGCCATTAGGGGCGCTTGGGCCTATGTCAGGCTCATTAGGCAGGAATCACTCTGAACAAGCCACCAGCCCATCGCAGGGCTGACGCACAGACAGACACATACACACTTACACATGGGGGGCATTGTACCATATCCAGTTTACCTGACTTCTTTGGACTGGGGGAGGAAACCAATGCAAACACAGAGAGCACATGCAAACTCCACACAGAAAGGATCCCAGATTCCCCAGCCAGAAACTGAACTAGGGGTGGCTGGATCGATAACTAAATATCGATACGTCCAATCCTGCTGTTTACTTTTTAGAAGTGATTCTAAAAACACAAATTGGGTATCATTCATTTATTTATTTAGTAGGACTGATGTGTATTCCGGCTCTCAAGCAAAACCCTGCTCTAAATAATGGTGTAGTATAGGAAATACTTTTCCTGATGCCTTCTTTCTCTGTAACTATTCAAAATGGAAATATTTTGTGTTGTTAAGAATCAAAAAGAGAATTCTGATTTCTGAATGTTCATTTTATTGCCACAGTAATAATGAATAATAATTAAATGCCAGACTTTTTTGCAGTTTTGTCTAGATTTATGATTTGTCATTGCTGCAAATCACACACTTCAAAGTATCTGTATCGGTATTGGTATCAGAATATCGGCTTTAGTGTTTCTTGGTATCGGACTGAAAGAAAAATCAGTGGTATCCCCCATCCCTAAATTGAACCCCGGCCCCTCTTGCTTAAAGTTTTAAATTCTGAATCAAGGAATGAACACTACTTATCTATTTTTCATTTTAGTTACCCCAAATGTATTGGATCAGCCGAGACATGTTTGGTGTCTGAAAGTTTGCTTATAGACTTTTAGCACTGGATCTACATGTTCCCAGATGTACATAAAGGCTCAATGACATAGGCCTATGTTGTTATGATGTTGACTAGGTAAAAATTTTGGATTTCAGCATCGCTCAGCTTTAAGTTTGTAAGCGTCAAAGTTTCAAAACCACACAAATCATATGACAATATTCTAAAAATTGATTTGAGTGTGAAGCTGACAGTAAGGAAAACACCACTGTAAAGACATATAACTTTACCTAAAATAAAATGATATATCCTCCACCCCACTGATTGTGCAGACATAGTGGAATTCCCCCTCATCAGCTCCTACACATGTTGATCTTGCTACATGCTAAAACTGCTGAACATGCCTAAATGTGAACATGAGGAGTGTGCTGAGACTCACACTGTATGACGGATGTGTGTTGGTGCTGTAGGACTATGTAGAGCTGCAGGAGAAGTTGAGGAACGCTCTCCAGAAAGGTCTCAAACAGACGCAACATGCTCAGATCCGCTACCAGATAGAAAATGTTTCTTGAGTTTTGGTGAAACTCCTGAAGCCAAACAGACTTATAGCTTTCCTTCAGCAGGTTAAAGTACCTAAAAGAAAAGAACAGAAGAATGAGGAACATTAGTTATCTATCTCTCTCTCTCTCTCTCTCTCTCTCTCTCTCTCTCTCTTTCTCTCTCTCTCTCTCTGTCTGTCTTTCTCACACCGTCTAGCTCTGTTTTGAATCATCTATTCATAGTCTAAATGCAAACTCTTAAAAAGAAAGGACCTAAACGGTTCTTTGAGCTAAAGAATAAGCACTTTCGGTTAACTAAAAAGCCATGTTTAATAAAGGTTTTAATAAACTTCACATGATGCAAACGTTCTTTACTAATTTAAGGGTTACTCCAAGAACCTCTACATTACAAGGATGTTCTTTAAATATATCTTATTTCCTAAAACTGATTCCTTAAGGGATAACGCAGTTAACGGTTCATAAGGGAATATAAAGCGGATCTTCTGTGACATTGCTCCAAGAAACTCTTTTGGCACCTTTGTAGGTTCTTTACATTTACACATCTTGCTTGAAGAAATGAAGTGTTTTCTGAGGGAACCAGCTATTGAAAGGTTCTTAAAGGAAATTAACGTGGTTCTTGTGTGACATTGCTCTAAAGAACCAGTGTTGCACCTTTAGTTTTAAGGCTGCCGCAAAGCTTTAATAACCACTAGGTGAGGTTCTAGTCATCTACTTTGACTCTAAACCTGCCAGCGTGTCTTAGCATGTCATTTCTGCAGGTTCACAGCATGACTCACTTTTACATGTGAATCACAGCTTCTGTATATGTGACATCACTCTGTAAGGCCATTTAAGGTGACCTTTTATGCTCTGGTTCATGTTCATAATTTAATGTTTGGGTCTACTTGAATAGACATGCTATAATTTTCCCAAAACACATTTTTAAATTTTTTTTCCTCATACTATATGTCTGTACTTACTCTCTGTCTGAAACACTTTATTAGGGCTCTTGTGTCTTTAAGCTATGGCAATTCCTGGACTGGTGTCAGTTCTGCCATATCAGTTAAAACCAGGGTCCCTTTCTATAGTTCAGATAGAACACGTTGGTAGACCCCAATTCCTTTTGGCAAGTTAGACTTGAGCAGGACCATTCAGAGGGATCAGTTTTTACTGATCAGTTTTTACTAATGCTCTCTGCGCATTGTGTATGGTCATGCCAAGCTAGCCAGTAGGCAGGCAATACAGGTTGTGTTATGAGATTACATGACCTTGTAACAAAGAAAAGAGATGGAATTTCAGTGAGGCATTTCAAGCCTTTCTGTGGTTTCTTTAATGTGCTCCTAAATGTACATCGCTCGTTATGACACTGTTTTTCCAAAAGTATCCACATAGCCTTTCTTAACAAGTTCATTTATCTACTTTAAGGTCACCCGTTGCTGATACAGCTTTGATAATCTCTATAGAAAAGCACTGACCCATAGAATAAGCTACTCTGGCCACACATTAGCCTAAGGTCACCATGCTCAATGCCAAGAGTGGACTAGAGGAGCATTAAGCTCTACAACGTTGAGCAGTGGAGTGGGGGAACTATGTTCTCTGAAATGATGAAGCACCATCCTTTGGGATGAGCTGGAGTACCTAACCTCACTAATGCTCTTGGTACTGAATGCATGAAATCCTCACAGCAATGTTCCAGGGTAAAGCTTTTCCAGAAGAGTAAAGGCTGGATCCCTCATCCCTTATCTGTGGTGTTTGAGTCATTTGCCTGCTAGCCAAGCTGATGCTAGCTAGCTCCAGTTAGTGGCACCTTATATGGGAAAGAAATACTGTACTAAACCCGAAAAATGTAAAATGGCCTTTTTTTGCTGAATGTGCTTATTGATCATAGTTTTCCTCTGCAACTGGATGCTGACTGGGAGACCTCAGTCTTTCAACATCAGCAAGACTACCACCAGCACCACCCCACTGAATACCAGCACTCCCCAGGGTGGTGTATTCAGTCTTCTGCCATTCACTCCGCTGACTCATGACTGCGGTGCAAAGCAGAGCTCAAATCACATCCTCAGGTTTGCTGATGAGACACTGATGGATCTTATCAGCAACAATGATGAGTCAGCAGGCGGGTGGAGGTGGAGCGGCTTACAGGCTGGTGTAGAGACTACAATCTTTTAATGTTAAGATGATTTAGCACACTCCACTGCACACTAATGGTCCAACTGTGGAGAAAGTTGGATCCAGGTTTGGTATGCATATTAGTAACAAGCTCACGTGTCCTCAGTCCTCAATCTACCTCCCTAGTCAAAAAAGCCCAGCAGTGACTTTATTTCCTGCAAAGGATGAAGTGAGCAAACCTCTCCTCTTCTGTCCTTATTACATTTTACAGGGGGACAAAAGAAAGTATCCCGACCAGCCATCTCACTGTCTGATATTAGACCTGCACCACTTGTGAGGACACCTCACGCTTCAACTGCTGCATCTGCAAGGCTGCTGACAGTGTGGACAACCACTGAGCGTTTCAAGCTTTCCCAGTCACTTTCCAGCCAGTGACCTGTCTCCTTCTTTGTAATGTCTATAGTGGCAGTGACCACAGTCCAGGCATGGGTCCAGTTAACTGGTGCTTAAATATCACGTGTTTAATGGGCAAAGATAATAAGGACCTATGTCTGAGACTGTGATAGAAGTCACGTGGAGTGACAGAATGCTGAAATTGAATCCGTTAGGTAGTGGTTTAAGCTGCAGTCAGCTGTGCTAAGACAACACTAGCTTAGCTAGCAGGATAAAAGTGGCAACCACCACAGTACAAACAGTTCCAGGTTCAAAGCTTTTAGCATGTTCAGTGTTCAGCATACTTCTAGTGAAACAAAATTTGCAAATGTTTCATGAAGCCAAAAGTGACTATACAAACTTACAGGCTCTCATACAGTTTCTGCAGTGTCATTTTGCCTGTTGTGTATGTTTCAGTACTGCAGATAATATTATTAACGGCATTAATAACGGCATTTTACGTTAAGTTCCGTGACTTCTGGTAAATGTCACTATTACAGTTGTAGCTATGGCGACAAGAAAGTTTGCTCCACCATTTAAAGTAGAAAATTTTATCAAGAATCTGGCAAATAGGAAGCCAACATTAGCTCCAGCCCCTTATGAACCTAAATGTAAGATAACTTATATGTTATAGTGCTGGCTACTAGGTAGTACACTAGTATTAGAAGTATTGATTGCTTAACTTGCATGTTTACATCTGAAATACTGGTGTCATAGTAACGAAACCAAATCATCCATTGTTGTTTCATGGCATGGCTCTTTACCAACAACCTCACCTGGACCCCCAACACCACCTACCTAGTAAAAAAATCCCAAACCTCTGCTCTTTAATTTAAACTACATGCTACAGGGGGACCAAGATATCTTAAACAGGCATCTCACTGTCTGGGATTATACCTGCATCACTTGTGAGGACAGATGAGAAGACCATATTACATATAAATGATCATATAAAACACATACATTATCTTAAATGTAAGATACTTTATGTTATAGTGCTGACTGTTAGTTAGTACACTTAGTAACCTTCTAAATTTAGGAAGAATTGACTGTTTATTTAAGTAATTCATGTGAAATATTGGTGTTATACTGACAAAATAAAGCTCCTCAAAGTCATCCATCTTTGTTTCATGGCATGACACTTTTGTACAGACAAAATACAGGCTTTGTAGTGTTTCTATCTGCAGAGTTAACTCATAATATGGTGAGCAAAAGGGCCATATTGTTCACCAAAGCCAGAAGTATGTTGAGGCCTGTAGACTTCTCTGATTCATTATTCTGCCAAGTGTTTCTTTTGTATTTCCTGGTTCACACAGCAGATGTGCAGCAAATGGGATTAAAAAGCGGTCTCATGTGTCTACACAGTTTTATATACAATATATAATCCATACTGTGTTCCTGTTACTAATTTAAAGTATTTAACTGTAGCATGTGACCATTTCTGGGTATTATTGTCTAATGTTATGTTGTGCAGCATGTACGTATTTAAGGTGTGAATGTGATAATAATCAGTGTGACGGTTCCGGGCGCAGACTTAGAAAATAGTTCACATGCCATTCCTGTATCTACACCTGCACATGCACTGCCTGCACATGCACTGCAAAAGTCTGGGGACACCAGCTTTTTAGAGTCTTAATCTTAATGGATTAGAAATTATATAGGCTTCTTTGTAACCTTATAGCTTTGCAATAACTTACTGCGCTCATCTGCATTAATACCTTTCCTGAAGAATATTAACATATGCTGTTAACAGTAGCAGCAAATTCTGGGCCCTGTACACTCTCAATGTCAGTGGGCCCCTATCCATGCCAGTACACGAGGAACGTGAGCAAAAAAAATGGGCCCCTCTCCCTACTCGGGCCCTGGGTAGTCAGGTCTGCTTTTCCCCCCACTACCACGCCCATGGCTGTTAATAATAGTGCTTTAGATGCAAAGAGTCTTTGTGGTTTAATGTGAAATGGTTAATTGGATTTCTTTACAGTGGTGGTGATGGTAACAAAGTCTTAATTTATCTTCTGAGTTTCTGTATTTAATGTTGATTACGGTAAAATAGTGGATAATCAGAAAAACAATACCTAAATACAATAAACACCCAGCATTAATGGGTTTAAAATTATATATGCATGTATTTGCTCTGTCCCAAAACAGTGTCAATTTTAAGTACTGTCAAGTTTTGTATATGAAAATTCTATATGTAAGTTTCCTATAATGTCAATTTTCATAACACTTCTTGTGGGGGAGCTTTTAAAGGTGGATATCTGGTTCCTAGCACCATCACCAAACACTGTGACATTGCTTATGTGCTAAGATTTTTATGATTTAACTGATGCATTGTCAGTCTGTAGTGAGCATTACCGTGTAATGAAGCCCATCTGCAGCAGATGCACCACGACCATGCATGGTTTAGATAGCTTGACATTCTCCGGCCCTTGATTTCTATCATCCTCAAACCACACATAGCTGAAAATGTGTGCACATAGAGATGCAATGAGCATGAATGAAAGTGTCAGTCCAAACCAGATGTATAGTCCTTCTTTAAAATACTGCACGCTCACTAATAAATCTGATCCGATATCCGCCAAGGAGCAGAATAGTCCGATCACAGTGCAGATCCACCGGAATTTGGTAAATCCTCCACTGCTATCCATGACTCAGGCTCAGTGTCAGAGGCAGTCCATTTTGTTCTCCTTTGTCTTTTCAATGTGTCCAGTTGTGCGGTCCATTGTCATGTCATCTTCTGCCGTTCCATAACCTGTACGTGAACATTAACATAGATGTTAGCATGGCATTTATTTTAAACAGGTTTTTTTTTTTGAACAGGTTAAAGGTGGTTCACTATCACATTTCCACTTGTTCTGGTTATCTCTGACTTTTGTGTAATCTATTAGTGTTGTGGACTTTACTTTTCCAGCAGTATAAGTTACTGATCAGTGATCAAAAAGTCATCTTTTACACAGCTCAGTGTACTGAATGGGCTGTACCAGGCAGTAAAGAATGAGTAAGTAATGCCAGATAATGCAGATGAGTGTCAGGAATGAGGCTGCAGTCTTGCTGATTGAGTTCATACACTACACAAAATGCTATCCTAGCAAGAGAAAAGATCTCAAATCTTGCTGATATATCTAATGTTTGTCACTGTGAGATTATGGAAAGAACATATTACCCTAAGAAAGTGTGTTATGGAATTGGCAGATCATTGTTTCAAGCATTATTTGTTAAGCAGGTAAAATCATTTTCATTGTTATTACTGTTATTTAATGGTCTGCCAAAGGAATAAATAAATTAAAGATAAACTTGTGTGACTAATGTATATACTAAATAAAATAAATAAATAGAAATATGGAAGGTAAATATACTTTACATACTTCAATTTAATAAGATAGTTGACACTATGTTTCAATTACTTTCTTACAAATGACGGTGTGAAAAAGTTTTGTTGAGGTTGATGACATGAAGAATGTCAGCATAAAATACCACTTTAAAGTATTACATAGAACTGTATAACTGTATCATGTAGAACTGTATAAAAACTGTATAATGGCACGTTAAATGCTAATTATATTCTCAGCATAGCTAACACACAAGCTTCATTTACCTAACCTATGGAGACTATTGTCAAATGTATGGTACTGTGCTGAACTTTAGTCCATATAGCTGACTTAAAGCTGCCCACGATCTATGCCACACCATAGAAACCATTCACATATCCACGTTTAATTTTAGTGAATAATGGAAATGTACTCACCGAGGCTTTCTGTCAGCCAGTCCAATCAGAGGTGGCTCTCATTCAGTTTCAGTTTGTACGTCAACATAAGCTCTTAACTCAGCTGAGAAACCACTCCCTCTTTCCTGTACAGAGCCACTGCCTCAGTATGGCATAATAGACAACAGGACAACATAAAGTTCTGCAATTTAGAAAAAAAAATGAAAACAAAAAAAATGTAAGAAGCAATTTATTAGCCTTTCTGCACATTTCCATATCACTATTAAAACTTTAGGAAATCTGTCACATGGACTTTATTGCCACCGAATACTATGAAATCCAGTTAAACTCAAGCTGTAATTTTGAACTTTCTGTACTTCAGACTGATTGGTATACTGACCTAGTATACATCAATTTTATATAAATAAAATATAGTTTCCCTATATGGAATGTGGGTTCAAGGATTCAAGGAGACTTTATAGTCATTTGCGTCACATGTGGTACCTGGGGTGGAACGAAATTGTAGTACTCAAGGACCCAGTTACACCCAGACAGCAGTACTTAAATAAATATACATATACATAAATATATAAAAATAATTTTAAAAAATATAGAAAGGAAGAGCAGCAGTAAATTGAAAAGGCAGCAGCAGAGTGCATTTAAAGTGACTAGTGTCCTCAAAGTGTCGGTGCAGTGGTTTTGACTAAGTGGCGTTTAGAAGTCTTACAGCTTCTGGAATTAAGCTGTTCCTCAGTCTGTTTGTTTTACACTCCGCAGCATTAGGTTACATCATAAAAACATTTTTAAAAACTCTGCATATTATTACTGTCAGACCAAAACCTCATATCTCCAAACGGCAACTTTACAGGAGAAGAAAAAACTTTTTTTGGCCAAAACTGGCCAATTTCTTTTGGTTCATTTGACATGAAATGTACACACAACCTAAAGGACAACAGCTATTTTCAAACTGTGTGGAAAACTTAAACTGTAGGCGTGAGGTTTTGTTTCAAAAGCAGCAGTATTTTAGTGTTATACAGGGCTTTAAATTCACTGTTTTTGTGATGTTGCAAAGCCAGCTGATCAGTTTACAACAGTAAGAGGTAAACTAAATCATAAAAGGTGGTGTGGTGTGAATTCTTGGTTCTAGAGAAACAGAGCCAGCATTGTTCACATTGACAGATGTCTAAGGTATCAGTGTATGTTTAATCTAAGACATCTTTTTAATTTGCTTACCACAATCAGAATCACACAGAAGTGTAGTTTCGCTGGGGGCTTTAGACAGTAAATAAAACAGCTATATTTGTGTTGTAGTCAACCTCTGGTTCTTATCACCACCAAGAACAATCTCCTTCAGGAACACATTTAGAAAGGCATCTTAGGGTCCCCTGGTTCCCTTCAGTTATACTCCTCAACAGCAGCTCAGCTTTAAAAGAAGTTCAAATGTAAATAAAGTGCTGCCAGGTAAAGGAGGTGCAGCAATTCTACTGAAGCAATACCAATCATGTTCTGAATTCCTGATCTGTTGTTGTAAATCTAGTAATTGTGTGTTTGTGTGCTGTACATCGCAATTTATATGTGTTTGCTTTAGATACGCTGGAAAAGCTCTACAGACTGAATGCAGTTCGACCTGTCTGGGAGAGCACGCCTAATTGAATGTGTGGGTAAAGTTCACTGAGCATTTCCTTATCGAAGCTGTTGCTCCTACAGCTGTTTAGAAGCAGAGATAAGGAGAGAGTGCATTACAGCACTGATTGACTGGTTGAACACTCTGCTTCAATCAGCAGGATTCATGCACTACTAAAATGTGTTCCACTACAAAATACAAGCATCCTTTTGCTTGTCTGAGAAACTGGAGGAAATCACTCAGGAATTCATGTACAGAAGCATAAAGATACAAGTATGGGGAGCCTAGGACCACATTGTTATACTTATTCTTGCTGGTAGTTTTATCAGAATCACATCCGTAGTAGGCAAAAGCGTTTTGCTGCTGTCAGACCAAAACCTTACCGATCCTCAAAATGACAGCTTTGCAGGGGAAGTCAAAAACATTTTACTTAATGTAAGTCAATGTAACCAGGCAATCTATGGCCATTTGTTTGGTTCATTCATCATGAAATTTACACACAATGTAAAGGACAACAGGTATTTTCAAATCATGTCAAAAACTGAAAAAACACAAATACCAATAGCAGCGATGTTTTAGAGCTTGAAATGCTCCATAAAACGTCCATACAGTTAATTTATGGAATTCGCTGTGCTTAACTTTTGCACATGCCCCACTGTGCACCTGAGTTTGTGCATTAAACTGTGCTGAAGTGTGGTGTCTGAGTGAAGCCAGTTTTCAAATTCATGCTAAATATATAATATGGCCAAAAGTTTGCAGACACCTGCTCATCCAATGTTTCTTCCAACCTCTACTCTTCTGGGAAGGCTTTTCTTATGATGTTGGTATTGTGAGGATTTGATTGAATTCAGACACATAATCTTTAATGAGTTTATGATTTTACTGGTACTGATGTTACTGGTACTGATGTTGGATGATCAGTTATGGATCCCTCCAACCCATCCCGAAGATGCCGATCCCATGGAGCTCTATCACGCTATACAACACAGGTTCGCTGCTCCACTGCCTGGCATTGGGCTTTTATCAGTGCAAATCTCACCACTTTCATACATCTCTGAATGCTGGAACAATTCTGTTTCTGCGTTAAGACCATCCAGTGCTTCTTCTTTAAAATCCATGGAGTAAAAGTACTGATGCAGCCTTTTGTTTTTATGCACCAAAGGCCTGGATTCTTTTACTGGTATAAATACCTGTATGGTAGCCTTTGTTATGTACTTTACTTTTATTTCATTTATTATGATTTATTTTATTGTCATTAAAACTCATCCACAGAGCCCCAAAAAGATCCTCCAGTCCAGCAGGGTGCGCCACTGCGCTGGTGGACCTTTACAGTGCTCCAGTGAATGGAGCTAAAGGCGGAGAAAGCAGGTTGAGTTGAGCCGAGAGCAGCTTGTGTGCCTTCACTTCACCAGGACCGACTCCAAAAAAGTTTGACTTTTTCCCTGCAGAAATCCAGCAAGATGGGCATCAGAAAGAAAAGCACCAAAAACCCTCCAGTGCTGAGCCACGAATTCATCATCCAGAACCACGCAGATATAGTCTCCTGTGTGGCCATGCTGTTCCTGCTGGGGCTCATGTTTGAGGTGGGATTTTATTCTTGTTTTCATTTCGTATCATTTCACAGCCTTATAGTTGTGCAGAAGGGTGTGTGAACCTGTACTGGTAGTTCTTTGGGCTGGAGCAGAATCGTTTACCCTCTATTCTCACTCATTCACTCAGTTCTTGTTTCCTTCCTTGTGGACGAGGCTGAAATTGGTTTCTTATTCGAATTTTCCGTTCCACCTTAAATGGCGCAGCACTTACGCTATGCCGGCTTAGGAGTCAAGACTGTACTTCTGCAGCATTTAAGGTGGAACTAATAATTCGAAAGAGTAGACGACTCAAGCATTGTTTTTTAGGGCTGAGCTTTGGATTTAGTTGGCGTTTTATGTTGTTCACCATATTTTCTATTTATTTTTACCCCTTTGAAATCTAAAAGATTCCTCCTGCTATTCGGTGACTAAATGTGACACTGTTGAAAGCTGCTGTGCTGGAAGCTAGCTGCTAACTTACCGTAAATAAAACAGCTGTTTAGACGTGTGGTGGTAACGTTTAAAATGAGCTTGGCGTCTTGTTTGGTGTGAATAATGAGCATAAATAGGGTCAGTTCTGCTGAGTGTGTATGTGCAGCTTTAGTGTTACGTGGCAGTCAGTGGGCGCTCACAGCGCAGAACACACACTCACGTACACAGGCGCTCGGGAGACTGATTTAATCACATATTCAGTATTTCAACCCCTTTATTTTCTGAGTTGTGGTCAAATTTAGTGGTTTTGTCTCCTTCAGTCGTCTGTTTTATTCCACCATCAAGTTTAGCCGCTTTCTTTCTAAAAAGCAGCGCCAGCCTAAGCAGACCGGGTGCATCATGGGAATTGTAGTTTTTCAACGCTGGCGCGACACGCTGTCGTGTACTAATAATAAACGGCGAATAACACGAGCTAAAAAAATCTTTAAAAACCATTCCATTTTTAAATTCCATTTCAAAACCTAAAATCTGTGTACTTCATAACAGTAATATGTATAGTTAATAACGGGGCTTGTATTATTGATGTATCAGCTTTATAATAAAGTACTTAGATTGACATTTCTTTGCAATTTATTTTGTAGTCACATTTAATCAGGCTTCAGTGATGCTAAATTAAATAAGCTTTAATCTGTTCATAAGACTCTCTTTAGATATAAATGCACTTACAGTGTTTTAAGTTTGGGGGCACCACGCTGACAGAATCTTTTAGTTTTCTGCTGCTAATGTAGTTTTGGATTATGTTGACTGGAGCAAGTTGCACTAATCTGTGCTCTTGTTTTCTTGCAGATCACATCAAAGATTGCAGTTCTGTTCATAACGGTCCAATATAATGTCACAGTAACAGCAAATGGTAAGTGAGAGAAGCTTAAAGGAATGGTAAATGTACACAGTTGTCCCACATGTAGTCGTTCATCCGAGACATGTTTGATATTTAAATTTTGCTTCTGTAGTTTTAGCACTGGAGGTACAAAGCTATGGTCGCTAACAGCAGTCAATAGTCCTTTAAACTGCGTTTGTAGGTGAATGCTGAGAACATCTGTCAGCCTTTTTATTAAAGTAGCTCAGACTTTGGTTTAGTGTACGCAATAACTTTTTCTGAGCTATAAACACGTACAAAACTTGATTGTAACTGAATACAGTGTGCAGACAGCTTGGGGTTGTTATGATTTTGCCCTCCTGCACTCGGTGTAAGTACATGGACTCTGCAGATTTACGTTTCTGGTTCCATTTATAAATTACTGTTAATCTTTGGATGCTATATGAAGGTTTGTGTAGTTTATAGCTCATATGAAGTCATATGACCTTAATGTACGACCTTAATGAAGAACTGGATGTGGGTTGGGGAGATTGAGAGAAGTTTGGCTGAAAACATTTATGAACAAAATTTGGGTGACTTTTGACTTCTAATGTTTGTTAGCAATGTTAGTGTCACAGCCCCAGCACTAAAAGTAAAAAAACCAAAAGACATTTTAATAGTAATTGATGACTTTTACAGTGTAGTTTTCCTGATGTTGTGAATAAAATATAACTGAATTAAAATGTTGATTTTCATTTTATGAATCAAAACAGCCTGCCTGGACGTCTTCACTTTAGAAACGTCTAAAATGAATTTTAAATGAAATGAACAAAGAACATACTCGTACTACAATATAGGCAGATGTTATGAACATGTCCAAATCCTGTTGAATTGCCTTACCAGTTTTATAAACACTAAATCATGGTCTGTTTTTACTTCTACATTTATTAGATGTGGGCTGCATTACAATTTAATATAATAAAAACCAAATCTATACAGATACACTGATGTAAAGCACCACTGCTGACATGCCAAAGACATCTGTATAACAAATGCTATACAATCTATATTGGGCAGGCAAAACTAGACTTGCCTTGTGTATATCTCCTTTCCTTTCACAGAAAGACAGTCAAGTTTGTTAAAGAAAACCCTGAAAATGTATCTTTATAGTTTCACTTTAATGAAATGTCTAATGTAAACCAACTTTATCATCTCTACACTTCTTCTCTGTGCTTTTAATAATTATTTATTTATTATTATTATTATTGTATTTTGTTTTGTAAACTTAAAGTGCAGCAGTTATGGGTATGAAGAGTGTATTATTATTATTATTATTATTATTATTATTATTATTGTACACACTATTTTCTTTTGCTGGTTGCACTGTTGTTAGAATGGTTCTGCTAATTTTGTGTAAGTTATATCTGAGTGTCATTTGTGTTTGTTTATCTGGTTGTTAGAAGGCTCAGAAGAAACAGCTGTAAATTATTTCCACAATGGTCTGAAGGACGTCGCCACCATCTTTTTCTACATGCTGGTGGCCATTATCATGCACGCCATTATTCAGGAGTATGTTCTTGATGTAAGTGCTTGACAACTGATTATTGTTTTGCTGTGTGGATCAGTGATGTGGGTAATACTTAAAGAACTTCATGTTGTTGTTGTTTTTTATTTTATTTATTTAATTTTTTTTGTCTTTTTTACTGTGACATTTATTACACATCAGAAAACGCAAAGATATTGTGATATGCATGTGCACTGTGCCCAGACAATGTTACAACAATTATATATATATATAGCTTTTAAACCACTGTATAGTGTAACTGTATAGTAACACTGTAGCTGATTGCATATCAGCCCGTTATGACATCTTATTTTATTCATTTATTTTTAGTAAAACTGCTATTTTTTTTCTTGTTCTGTTCGTTCCAACATCACCAAAAAACACATTTCCTCTTTGAGCAAAGCAAAAGAAGAACCACTTTTGGTTCCCTAAAAGTCCCTGTTTAAAAAGAGATTTGTGATTGTGACGATAAAAGAACCTCCGCATAAGGTAAAGGTTCTGTACCTGTTTAAGAGTTCTTCCTACAATCCTTATGTCTTTCTTCAGGGGTTTTTCAATGATTATTCTTTGACGAGGAAGGCATGTGTTGTTCACACGTCTCAGAGGAATAGAAGGCATTTAAGCATTATGGTGATTTGCAGATTGTCAAATCTCAACTTAAAAGGGGGTGTTCCACTGAAGCTTGGACAAAACCATAACAGTGCTAAACTATTTCTTTACTGGGGTGTTTGTTTGTTTTCCACACAGAAAATCAACAGGAAGATGCACCTCTCCAAGACCAAGCACAGCAAGTTTAATGAGTCTGGCCAGCTGAGTGCCTTCTATCTGTTCTCATGTGTGTGGGGTGCCAGCATTCTGTTCTCTGTAAGATATTCCTCATTAAACAGATCACTTTTATTATAGGGGCCAGTGTTGCTGTCGTTAGTGTGCCATTAATGTTGCTTTGTTTGACTTTAGGAAAATATCCTGTCCAACCCAGTCAGTCTGTGGGAAGGCTACCCTCACACGCTAATGCCGTAAGTAGCTCTCCCTCTCTCTTTCCCTGTGCTGACCAGTGTTTGAAAATCTTACAAGAAATATTTTATGTTACTTCTTAATTTCATAACTCGGGCAACCCATGGCTTGATTTCCCCCCACCTTATGTTTATCAGATAATTCGGATAGATTAAACAAGAAATTTCCTACGATCAGTTGTCATCAAAGAAAGTATTTTAACGGTTTACTCATTTATTTGCTAGTGGCATCCTTAATTTTATGGTCAAGTATTTGTAGTATTTGGTGGTAGATAAGTGATTGACATGGTGAGAGAGGAGAGAACTGATTTGCTGGATGTGGGACGAGTAGATTAAGAGATTGTAATCTTTCAGCAGGGTTTCTGTAACTATCACTGTTTATTCCTCTGATTCACGCTGAGTTATTAATCACATTATTAAAGTGTGCACAGATTCCCTGATTCACTCAGTGTTCAGACGTTAATTCACAGGTTCACTTACATCAGTCACATATATAAGACATTTATCGTGGTGAAATTGGTGCTTATGTAAACAGACAATACAGAGTACTAGAAGTAAACAAACCCTCTCTGTCTCTCACAATCACACTCTCATAGTTTCCTGTGATTTACTGCACTGTATGTGTGTGCATGGTTTAAAAATAAATGTTCTATCATGGGGTTCTTTGCCTAGTACTGCAGTTGGTGTTTTTGTTTTTAAAACAAATAAATATCAGGGTGATATTTAGCTGTCACATTTGACATTTAGCTGAAAATGAAATATGACTCTCTTGCTACATAAGCCTACATGAAGTGGACTCTATAGGATGGGGCAGGGAATAATAAAATGCCAGTTTTGGGGCGATCTCAGCTGAAAGGGTTGTTTTTATATACGCTACAGTTTAAATACCAAATGCACTTAGGAGTAAACACAACAAGTCAACATTACTTATTAGCTACATCAGCCTTGTAACTCCAGTGCGTAATCTAAAGAAAGACACTAGATACACTAAACATATCTTGGCTGATGCACTTGGCTGGTTTGCAGTGGGCCTTTGTAATTTTGTCTTAAATGATTAAAGTAATGCTCTTTAAAACTGAAGTCAGTTTTTAATGTTCTCATTGGACAATGCAGGTTCCAACTGAAGTTTTACTACATCTGTCAGCTTGGATACTGGCTCCACGCTGTTCCTGAACTCTACTTCCAGAAGATCAAGAAAGTGAGTGTGAACTCAGCATGGTGCTTCCAGAAGGAATTGTTTTGAATGTGAAACATCACTTCCTGTCATTGTCAGTAGACAGATTTTTCTCTCCAGAGATTTCGGTGTTTAGGTTGAGGTTGTAGTTGAAGGAAATGCTGCACAATGATGATATAGTTAAAAATATTTGAGTTCTGCATGTACAGTAACATTTAAGTGGCTATAGAGCTTTTGTGTGTATGTCATTTAGTCAGGTTCTTGTATACAGACTGTGTGAACCGTTTTTATTTATTTATTTACTTATTATTTTTATTTCTTTGCAGGAGGACATTCCCCGTCAGCTGGTTTATATCAGTCTGTACCTCGTCCACATCGCTGGAGCTTATATCCTAAAGTATGCAGTACAAATTATTTGGTTTCTATGCCACTAATACACTATACCTGGAGACCTGTTGTGTTTTCCTGCAACACCTTTATAAAATTCCCATGTTCATCAAAGTTACACCGAAACAAGACTGCAGAGAAATGACTGCTTATACAGTTCTATGTAAAAGCCTTTCAAAGGGTCCAGATTATGAAAAGCCAAGTTTTCCTTAATGTTTATATATATATATATATATATATATATATATATTATTATATTATATTATATGCTAAGTAAAATTGTTAAAAATGTAAAACATTACCTCCACGGTTCATGTAGTGTATGTATAGAAACTGAGTTGCTAAGTTACTTTTGAGTTTACTTGGAATGTTAATGTGTTTCTTTATATTCAGCTTCAGCCTGTAGCATTTTAGCCCCTTTGATTCATGCTGATGTTATAAAGAGTGTTTCAGCCAGGAGTGCTTTTTAGTTAAGCATGATACAGGACAGCCTGTCAGAACAGGGCTTATTTACATCGTTCCTAAAAGCAACAAACCATCTCTGTTTTTACATTTAAAGATTTCTATCTGTATTCTCGTCTGTTTACATGTGTGCTGTCTGTTTTTAGTCTGAACCGTCTGGGTCTGGTGCTGTTGGTGCTGCATTACTTTGTGGAGCTTCTCTTCCATGTGTCCCGAATCATTTATTTCAGCAATGAGGAGAGACAGGCAGGGTGAGTTACTGAACTTCAGCATCTACGCAGCAGACTTGCTATACTTGGATGTGCGTTATTCTCACAAGCCAGACTTCTGTCATCAGGGTGGGTAAGATAGGGATATAGGTATTGATACCTATGTGGCCATGAATTGTCTACAATTAAATATAGTAAGTGGTCTTTTTAAGTAATGTCATAGAACAGGGTTTTTCAACCACTGGGCCTGGAACCACAAGGAGCCCAGACTGAACCTGTAGAGGCAATCCCATAGTAAGCAAAGTGCAGATAGTTTTGTAGTTACTATCTGCTGATCAAACTGGTCAATTGTGTCTGCTGGCTGGACTAGGAAAACAAGGACACGAATAGAATTTTAATCACTGTTCTCATTTTTATTCATTGAAGGAATATGCAGTTTGTATGTTTGTTTATTTTTCCTCTATGGTCATTTTTGACTAATTTTAGGTGACATGTTTGATTTTCTTTTTTTTTTTCTTTAGTTTTGAAAGATCGGAAACACCACCAGAAATTAAAGGGCACCTGTAATTTTCTGTGGGGTCCAGTGCCACACAAAATTCCAGTTATTCCTAATTTAGGGCTTCTTGTATGATTGCTTTGTGTTTTTACAGGTTCAGTGCGTGGGCTGTACTCTTCGTATTGGCCCGTTTGCTGACACTCTCTCTGTCTGTGCTGACTGTGGGCTTTGGCCTGGCTGGAGCTGAACAGCAGGGGCTTAACCTCAGCGAGGGAAACTTCAACGTACTCTTTGTCAGGTAGAACAGAAAATAAACAATGTAATAAAATAGCTTTGTCACACAACCAAATCATTCACTACTTTAATTCCTCTCACTTTTAAAATAAGTGTGTGCATGTGTTAATAATATATTTTGTTATTTTCTAATATCTGTTTAATTATTATTATTTATGTTGTGTATATGTGTTAGCTTACATTAGAAAAGACAGGAAGCAGTGGCTGACGTGTTTTGCTGTATCTTCTTCTCTGGATGTTGTGCTGTTTGTTGCTCAGGGTGACAGTACTGGCTGCTATCTGCACCTCTCAGGCCTTCATGATGTGGAAATTCATCAACTTCCAGCTGCGACGGTGGAGAGAGCATGCTCAGACCACAACTTCAAAGAAGAAATCATCCTCCACGAAGGGCAAGTCTAGAAAAGGTCAGAGAGCAAGTTCGACATGTTGTCTTTCACTTTTTCTCAGTTTAGTAAAACTCCATGGTGTAGAACTAGGATAACCTGATTTAGTGTCATTAATACGAAACGGTACTGAGCACTTAAACAATAACTCTCTAGAAACGCCTCATCGTAACTATATTAACTACTAATCAATCACAAGCATAGTCCTATTTTTATTTACTTATATAACTAGACAGATGGAATAAATCTTGAAGAATAAAGAGAAATAACAAAGGAGGCAGTAGAAGTAGAAAGCAAAGAAATAATGTGACTTGGGGAAAGAACAGAAGGAAGAGGGAGGAAGGAGGGAAGAGGGAAGGATAAAACAAAGCAAGAAGGAACGAAAGGACATGAATTGTATAATCAGATTCATCACTCTCATTTTGAGGCTGTGTATTATAGAATTAGAAAGTCTGTAACCTCTTGAATGAGGCCTCAGTCATTTCTAGTAATAATGTAAATTGGAGTCCTTTTAAAGAAAAGTCAGAAATTGGGCGAGATGTAAAGATCAAGATGTTGGTAAGTCGCAGTTATTTAGAATGACCTGTTCTACCGTTTCTTCTGCTCCTCGTCAGACCTCTTATTACACCTGCATGCTCATCATTTACATTTATCTGTTCTATCTTTGCAGCCAATGGTGTGAATGGATCCGTCAGTGCTAACGGAGCAGATTCTCCCAGAGTGAAGAAGGAAAAATCCTCATAAATTGCCCCTTGCCAGCCATTCCCCGCTTATCAGCCCATTCCCGGATCATTCCCTAGCGCAGTGCTCCCTAGTGCTGGTCCAGGAGAGCCCCTGCACTGCAGGTTTGACTTTTCCTGCTTTAGCAGACCCTGATCCAACTCCTGATCTATTTGGTCCCTTTATGACGCAAGGCGGCAGGAAAAAGTGGAAAACATGCATTGCACTGGCTCCATATATCTGGGACAGACCTTGTGCCCTTCTTGCCTAAGTGAAAGATGTATATGAGGCAGTTACTGCCCATTACTCAGCTTACTATAGTACACACACCTCAGACACAGCTGCAAGAAGTGGCTAGAGAAGAGGCCATGTGGTCACTTTTGTTTGTTTTTTGTTTTGGAGTTGGCTTCGTATTTCCTCCCAGGCCAAAAGGGGTCCAAGCGCTGCGTGCTTTTGTATGCTTGAAGCTTCATCCTACGATTCCCAACATGCATTTCAAACCGTGATTCAGCTGTGCCAATATGAAAGGCGAATAAAAACTGCCTAAAAGTGCCTAACTATACCAAAATGTTGATATTTGTTTTAAGCAGGTATAAAATAGGAACATGGAAAGGATTCAGGTGCTCTATCAAGATTTAAAGGCGTGAGTGCTAGTTTGTATGTGTTCTACGTTTGGAGCGCCAGCGAGTTCTTTTGCGTAAGTTAGTCACTATTGTAGTAATGTGCTGTGTTTATGTAGCCCACTAGAAAGCATTCGGTTATCATTACTGTTGTTGTTTTGCACTGCAGTTCTCTGCTAGTCTACTGCCAATACGTTTTTGACCATACAGAGAAATTCGTGTTATAAATTTAGGAAATTAATTTGCCTTTTTCCTACCGTGTGTGCAAATATGTTCTGCTTGTATTTGGTACAGCTGGCTCACAATTTTCTTAAGAATTTATTTTGTTCTAAGAAAAACAATAAACGGTGGATAAAATACAGATCTGACCCTGTTCTCTTGTCTTCACTGAAATGCATTCCCTTCATTAAATTCAAATTATTACATTTTCTTCAGGATTTCTGCATAATTCAGGGGTTGAGAAGTCTTTTAGCGTGGTTTTATTATAGAGAAATGTGCTGGCTCAGGTTTTCTTTACTGGAGATGAGAATTATTCCTAATAAGGGCAACAAGGAATATCTACAATAAAGACAATGTGCAGAAGGGGTGGCCAAAACAATCATTCTAAGTGAATGCCAACAGGATACAATATGCAACAGCATTAAAAACACAGATACCAAAATAAAAAGAATGAATAGCTGTTAATTAAAACTGCTTAAAGGATGAAGTGGAGTGAGAAGAAAGAACTGTAGAAATGTGCTGTTCTCTTGGTCATGGTAAAAGGCTGGTATAGAAGGCTGTGGTGGTGTTTGCTTGCTTGGATATGGTAGACCGTGCACGTCTAGTTCCCATCACCAACACTGCCTGTTCTGACTCTGCAAGTGTTATTAGAATGGAGCATGTGGTCACAATGTAAGTAGGTGAATGATGCACTAACTTCACTTTGAGATGGTCATCTGTGCAGTACTTATTGTGGCCATATGGGGACACTGTTGACTGCAGGTTTCTACCCAAAAAATTAATACTATATTTTCTCATTTTGTTTTGCTGTTAAAGCATCTACAAAAACATTATGGCAATAATACTGTTTTTGTATATAAATGTGAGATCATTTCTCCCCCACACACTGTCAAACAACCTAACAGTCATGCTCAGGTGGGTTCAGACTGTGGCCACTGTGGGCCAAACATTTGGCCCACTGCAGGCTGCTCGTTGTGGGGATCCAATCCTGCAGGCCCCTATTTTAGAGCCCCTAGGTTGGCCGCCCGCACTGTAGATTCTTGCACACCAGAATTAAATGGGATAAAACAAAATATTAATGTCTTGGTTGAAAAAAGGGTGCGCTGGCACCACGAGCCATTTGCGCTCCTGGTTTTATAACTGACTGGAAACCAATTACAGACCCAGTTTTGATCTCACACTAGTCCCAACGATAGACAATAATATTTTACAAACAATATTTTGACTCCGTCCATTTTACAGCCATATAATGCGCTATACTGTTTAAGTGCATCTCCTTTGGCAGAGCTGGGATCGCAGGTCATTGCTGTTCTTATCAGAAGCTTTAGATAAAGTTTTGTTTTGTCTTAAACTGAAGGTTTAATCTGTGAAGTTCTTTCTGTGTAGTATTGAGTTATAGAGTTACGTGACTGACCTGATTTTACCTTTATTGTGACTAATATTAGTCACACTGACGTTTTATAGTATTTGGATGTTTGTGTTGTTTGATTTTTGTTCTTTTGATTTTGTGCACCAGGACTTTTGTCATTTGGTGTTGATGTACGTATTTGACTGACATGGTATTGTCAAGCATGTGGTTTTCTTGTGATGGAATGAGGCCCAAAAAGTTTTATTTACTGTGATATATGTTAATGAGATCTTAGCAGGGCTAAAATGCTTTAGGATTAATAGGTTAGAGAATATGCAGTATATGGTGCATAGTATAAGTCTCCATCGCTCCGCTGATCTAATAACTGCACAGTTCCAAATCTCTTCTGGCATTAACATTAGCACAGAAATGCAGAGAGCTTCATGGTATGGGTCTCCATGGCAAAGCAGCACAAGGGCAAAGCGTATGATGAAGTGGTGTAAAGTACTCTGCCCCTGCACTCTGGAGCTGTGGAAGCATGTCCTGTGGAGTGGCAAATCACGGTTCTCTATCTGACAGCCTGGTGGACAAGGCTGGGTTTGGTGAATGCCAGGAGAATATTGCCTGCCTGACTGCGTTGTGCCAACTGCAAAGTTTGGTGGAGGAGGGATCATGCTATAGGGTTGTTTTTCAGGCCTTGGGAGTAAAGGGAAATCTTAACGCTTGTCTTGGCATTTTGGACAATTGTATGCTGCCAGCCTTGTGGGAACAGTTTGGGGTAGGCCCTTTTCCAGCATGATCGTGCCCCAGTACACAGAGCAAGGTCCGTAAAGGCATGGTTGGGTCAGTTTGTTGCAAAGGAATTTGAGTTGCCCGCACAGATCCGTGACCTTAACCACCTTCAAACACTTTTTGAATGAACCAGAACAAAGATTGCGATGCGAGCCAGGACCTCTCGTCTAACATCAGTTTCTGATCTCATTAATGCTCTTCTGGATGAATGGGCAAAACTTCCCACAGGCACACTCCAAAACCTTCCCAGAAGGGTGGAAGCGGTTATAGCTGCATCTCTATATTAATATCTATGGATTTGCAGTAGAACGGGATGTCACAAAAAGCTCCTTCAGATGTAATGTGTAGGTATCCCAATACTTTTGTTCCCATGGTGTGTGTGTTGGTGTTTGTGATGCCATAATCTCAGTGAAAAACAGGAAAAATTAGACAGCTTAATTTCCATACGTGAACTGGGGAGTGAATGGCACACTTAATCCGTGTTTGCATACTACATCAAGCTTATAGTAAAAAGCAGAGAAAACTTTTCATAACTTTCACATTAATGTGTTCATTTACATCCAGATAAACTCTGAAGATTTTGCTCTGTAGTTAAAATGAATGGAAAACATCATAAATACCACTTGTTCTGTGAGACGGTCAGAGTTTGTATCTGACAGTGTATTAGCCACTAGAACAGTTTCTGCCCAGATATGACCAAATGCTTCATCATCATGCAGCAAGAGAACAGCCTGAAACTCACTGCCATGACAACCCAGCAGTTTCCACAGCCAAAAATGTGGAAAATAGATGACGTGCCAAGTTCATCAGTTGATCTAAGCTTGCAGTTCACATTAAAGACTGTATGAGACAAATAGAGACAAAATAAAAACAAAATAAAGTTTATTTATTGGATTAGAAGCATCATACTTAATTATCAGAACCAGAATCACTTCATTTCATTTTAGTATGTTATCCTATCAAGAAGTATGTCATGCTGTTTAAGTATGTCAGACCAGACAAACTTACAGGCTCTAAATGAATAGTAAAAAGAAAGAAAAATAAAATACAATATAAGGAATAAAGAATATGAATAATAAGGAGCCATGGAGAGAAGTGTTAATATTTGCATATATGGGTGTTATGCATATACAGGTCTGTGTAGACATATTATAAAACTATTATATACAGAAAATTAAAGGATGATGAACATTCGCACAATTTAACACCTGTGCAAAACCTATGCAGAACATTTAGGGGCTGTCTGTCCTGGACCACAGCATGTTGTTATATTAATCAAATAATAATTATCATGTGTTTATTGAACAGGCCTGTTTTGATACTTCTAGCAAAACGGTGTCACTGTGTACAAAACATTAGCTGGTAACATTAGACTGCAAATAATCTTAAATTGTGAGCAATTAACTTTGGTGTTTGATGTTGTATTTAAGTATTGTTAAAGTTTCATTGTGTGCCATCCTCCACCCAGTCCAGATATGACACCTGAGCTCCACAAACGGCTCTTTTAAATTCACTGTTTCTGTGATGTCACAAAAACTGACACATTTATACTGTGTTTGTGTGTTTGTACAGTATACGGACAATGGTAAACTGGATATTCCATTGTTTTTAATAGAGCTGCAACGCAAAATTCTGCCATGTGGGAGATCAATTTTTCCTGCTTTTGACATCAGCTGCGGAGGACAATACAAACCGAATATTGATGACTTTTTTTGGAGCCGTGGACACCAAACATCTCGTTGTTGAATTCCACACTTACCCAACATTATACAACATAAATAACAGAGTGAAGAGCTTCCCTCGCCTGTTTCCATCTCTATAAAGGCACATTCTATCCTGATAAAGCTCTCCTCCTATTACCATCCTTTCTCTGGTATCCCTGTTATCATGATATGCGTGGCTTTATGCTGCCATCAACCGCAAAGCACCCTGAGGTGCAGAATGTTATTAATTTAAGCAAGTGAACACAGCATTACATATGTCCACCTATTTAGTCTACAGCAGTTTATATCTTCCCACTCATACTAAAGGCCAGTAGAGATTCAACAGTCCTGCTTTTTATGAGGATATACACAGGACAAGGCAGCCAATCACAACACAGCTAATATATCTCTATCACTTCAGTAACATTTAAAATTGTGAGCTATGTGGTTTTTGATGTTTGTGTGTGAAGTGTGGGGTATGCTTGGTGTACATTGTGTAAAGTGTAAGATGTGTGGTATGAGGTGTGAGTGTGGACTGTGGTTTAAGGTGTGAGGTTTGTGTGATGTGTGGGGTCTGAGAGATGTGTGGTGTGTGAAGTTTGTGAAGTGTGAGAGGTGTGAGAGACATGTAATGTGTGCAGTGTGTGGTGTATACAATTTGTGTACCACCTTAAATTCCATACCACCTTAAATAAGGTGTCCAGGGTGGTAAATAAGGTGTTGGTAGGTGGTTGCTTTGGCATCCCAGGTGGTTGCTAAGGCATTGCTAGGCGGTTGATATGAAATCCCAAGTGATTGCTAAGGCGTTGCTAGGCGGTTACTACGGTATCCCAAGTGGTTGCTAAGGCGTTGCTAGGCAGTTGCTATGACATCCCAGGTGGTTGCTAAGGCGTTGCTAGGTGGTTGCTATGGCGTTTCTAGGTGGTTGCTATGATATCCCAAGTGGTTGCTAAAGCGTTGCTAGGTGGTTGCTATGGTATCCCAGGTGGTTGCTAAGGCGTTGCTAAGTGGTTGCTGTGGTATCCAAGGAGGTTGCTATGGTATCCCAAGTGGTTGCTAAGACTGGTGCTATGCTAGTGGTTGCTAAGGTGTTGCTATATGGTTGCTATGGTATCCTAGTGGGTTGCTATGATATACCTAGTGGTTGCTAAGGCGTTGCTAGGCGGTTGCTATGGTATCCCAGGTGGTTGCTAAGCCGTTGCTAGACGGTTGCTATGGCATCCCAGGTGGTTGCTAAGGCGTTCCTAGGCTGTTGCTATGACATCCCAGCTGGTTGCTAAGCCGTTGCTACATGGTTGCTATGGTATCCCAAGTGGTTGCTAAGGCGTTGCTAGGCAGTTGCTATGGTATCCCAGGTGGTTGCTATGGCGTTGCTAAGTGGTTGCTATGGTATCCCAAGTGGTTGCTAAGGCATTGCTAGGCGGTTGCTATGGTATCTCAGGTGGTTACTAAGGCATTGCTAGGCGGTATCTATGGTATCCCAGGTGGTTGCTATGGTGTTTCTAGGGTATTCTAGGCGGTTGCTATGGTATCTCATGTGGTTGATAAGGTGTGTTGCTAGACGGTTGCTATGGCATCCCAGGTGGTTGCTAAGGCGTTGCTAGGCAGTTGCTATGATATCCCAGGTGGTAGCTAAGGCATTGCTAAGTGTTTCCTTTGATTTCCTAGGAGGTTGCTATGGTATCCCAAGTGGTTGCTAATTTCACTGCCAACTTAAATTTCCCTGCCACTGGTGTGTACAGTGTGTGTTGAGTGTTGTTTGTATAGTGTGCGGGCTGTGTACAGAGTGTGAGTTGGGTTTTGTATAGTGTGCTTAGTTTGAATGGGGTTTTGTATAGTGTGTGTGGTGTGAGTGGAGTGTGTACACTGTGAGGTGAGAATGGGGTGTGTACAGTGTGTAAGGTGTGAGTGGGGTGTGTACAGTGTGTGGCGTGTGTATAGTGTGTGGAGTGTGAGTGGAGTGTGTATAGTGTGAGGGGTGTGAGTGGAGTGTGTACAGTGTGTGTGGTGTGAGTGGGGTGTGTGTGGGGTGTGTAGAGTGTGTGAAGTGTGAGTGTGGTGTGTACAGTGTGTGAGGTGTGAATGTGGTGTGTACAGTGTGTGAGGTGTGAGTGTGGTGTGTACAGTGTGTGGGGTTTGAGTGAAATGTCTGTAGTGTGTGGGGGTTGAGAGTGGGGTGTGTACAGTGTGTGAGGTGTGAGTGGGGTGTGTACAGTGTGTGGGGTGTGTACAGTGTGTGAGGTGTGAGTGGGGTGTGTATAATGTGTGTGGTGTGAGTGAAGTGTGTATAGTGTGTGGGGTGTGAGTGGAGTGTGTACAGTGTGCGGGGTGTGAGTGGGGTGTGTACAGTATGTGTGGTGTGTGTACAGTGTGGTGTGAGTGGGGTGTGTAAAGTGTGTGAGGTGTGAGTAGAGTGTGCAACGTGTGTGGGGTGTAAAGGAGTATCTATGGTGTGTGGAATGTAGGTGCAGTGTGTATAGTGTGTGTGGTGTGAGTGGGGAGTGTTCAGTGTGTGTGGTGTTTACAGTGTGAGGTGTGAGTGTGGTGTGCATAATGTGTTGGGTGTGAGTGAAGTGTGTATAGTGTGTGGGGTATAGGTGGAGTGTGGTGTGTATATGGTGTGTGGTGTGAATAGGGTGTGTACATGGTGTGTGGTGTGAGTGAAGTGTGTATAGTGTGTGGGGTGTGAGTGGAGTGTGTATAGTGTGTGGGGTGTGAGTGGAGTGTGTATAGTGTGTGCAGTGTGTGAGTGGAGTGTGTACAGTGTGTGTGTGTGGTGTGTGTGGTGTGTGTTGTGTGTGTGTGTGGTGTGTGTGTGGTGTGTTTAGTGTGTGGTTGGTGTGAATAGGGTGTGTATAATGTGTGAGGTGTGAGTGGAGTGTGTATAGTGTGTGGGGTATGAGTGGAGTGTGTATAGTGTGTGGGGTGAGTGGGGGAGTGTACAGTGTGTGTGGTGTGTACAGTGTGAGGTGTGAGTGTGGTGTGCATAATGTGTTGGGTGTGAGTGAAGTGTGTATAGTGTGTGGGGTATAGGTGGAGTGTGTTCTGAGTGTGAGGTATGAGTGGAGTGTGTATAAATGGATAATACAAGTGATCAACCCCAGGGCATATATTAATAAAATATTATAAATATATCAATAAAAAATATATTAAAATAAATTAAATGAAAAAAGTGTGTATAGTGTGGGGGTGTGAAAATGTGTGTGGGTGTGAGTGGAGTGTGTTATAATGTGTGGGGTGTGTGCACCAGTGTGGTGTGAGTGAGTAAGTGTCTGAGGTGTGTATTGAATCGCAATATGGTGTAGTGGTGTGAATGTGGAGGTGTGAATCAAAAAAGAGAAAAAGCACTAGAATAAATGGAAATAAAACAAAACGAACTTTTGGCCAATCCTAGTGCATGAAGGCAGGACTTCACGTCATGTGGAGGCGGGAAAAGAAATAACAAAATAAATAATAAAATAAAAACAAATTAAAATAAATGGAAATAAAAAAGAAATAGGTGCTGGCCAATCCCGACGCAGAAGGGGCGGGGCTTTGGTGTTCCAGAATGTCGTGACTGTTTGTGAATAGGAACTCCTAGCCAATCCGCGCTCAGTGGGCAGGGCCTGCCGCGCAGATCAACAACACGCAGTAGATCAGCAGCAGCCAAAGGCAACATGGCGGCGGCGCTGAGCTCCACTGCTGCTTTCTCAGCGCGAAGGTCAGAGCCGGATCCAAAACACATCATCTAACCGCGGACAAACCCCTCCATTTCCCGCACTGTAAGTCCTATTTCACGGTCTCTCCATCGCGGGTGGTTTGAGGCGCTTTGCGAGCCTATTTTGTTTATTTTTTGTTTGTCCCTCCCTCCCCCCTCACAACACGACGAGGCTGAAGTTGGCTTCCTATTCGCATTTTCCGTTCCACCTTAAATGGAGCAGCAGTCACGTTCTGACGCTCCAGGCGCCAGAATGTGTTCTGTGCACGGTTTAAGGTGGAACGGAGAATTCGAAGAAGAAGCTAACTTCAGCTCAGTCAACACGAAGGTATCGTGTCCCGCTTGTTCATTAGCTGAAGCAGCGGTGCTGAGTTAAAGGGAGTTTTTCTGCTTTTATTTTGGTTTTTGGAGCCCTCCCCGAACGAGACTCTGTGTTCGTGTTTATGTTTAGACTTCATCGCTGGTGTGAAGGATAATCCGAGCGCGAAACGTGCACATCCAGCCGCTTAGATGAGTTGCTGTTTGCGCTGAAAGTTGAGCTAGCTCAGCTCGGCTAGCGATCGGCGGTCCGTCGGCGCTGCATCGCAGTGTGATGAAAGCGCTACGTGCAGACGTAGCAGCTTTTAGGAGTACAGTACTCCCCGTGGATGATTGCTGGGGCCGGTTTAATCCAAGCAGGTCTGCTCTAGAAAAGTTTTGTTGAAAGGCATCTAAAAGCTTTAGGGCCTTCAAGACCTTCAGACTGACAGGACAGGGTTTGATTTGGATGGACAGGTTTGCTTCTCAGTGTGGTCTTGAAGTTCTCCAGTGCTGGGCTCCTTAACTTTGAAGAGGTGTTTTTATGTTTTGGTCCAGGTGTTTATTTGTATAGTCTTGTTAGTTTTGATTGCTTATTGTGTCCAGCTTTGGTTGGTTTGTGTTGGTGTGTATGACAGGAGTCGAGGAGGGTGTTGATTTTTGATCTCAGCATTTATTCCTAACGAAGATCAAGAGTATGTCACGTTTCTTCCATCCTACACAGTGCCTTGGCTTCATTATGCTTTTCTCAGAGTGTCGACATTCAGTGTGATTTAAAGGGCTCATATTGTGGAAAACAGATTTTTCCCCCTGCTGGTTGTTAATAAGAGTTTGATGAAGTGTGTAAACATGGATAAACTTTCACAACCGATGTATATGGACAGTTGCAGCTGCAAAAACGGTCCAACTTGAAATAGCAGTTTGTGATGTCACATGCATACATCTACCTATTCAGCTGACAGCTGTTTAGCTATAGTATAAGAAGTGTCATCGTGCTCTGAATGAGACTCTGTTTAGGATGGCCAGTCAGGAAACGAGTTTACATACATCATCAGTCCCAGTTAAGGCACAGTAACATGTAAAAGGGGCATATTGAATATTGAATGAATGCAAATTGAAAAGGTGGCATATTTGCTCTTTAAAGCTATAAAGCTTATGTCTGAAAACCTAAAGTGGCATGTCAGGAGCAGAAAACAATATTTGGGAGATGTGCAGCGTTGTAGCACTATATATCTGTGTTCTTCACTCATTATTATACAGCGCTACACACCAGCGGCCTCCGAGACACACAGAGTCTTGCCTGCTGATGTGCTGATGCAGTCTGCCCGGGAGATTTCACGGTTTTTATTTATTTTTCAGCAAGTCTGTTTTATTTCGCAGGCAGCAGTGCGAGTTGGGGCTTCTTTCTACAAATTTTTCAGCTTGGATGCTGGACAGCATCAGTTTCAGCTGAAATTCAGCTAGGGGTTAGGCTGTTGGTTTAAAGGGCAACCCCAGCAGGTTTGAAACCTTTCTTCATACTTCCATTAAAGAGTTAAGATGTGTAAGTGTTCCATGTGAAGTGAGCCATTCCTGCTCAGTCTGAATTGTTGACAGTGGGAGTGTTGGGAACCTGAAAGGTCCACCACTGAGAACGGTGGTGTTCCCTCAGAGAACTTTATTACAGGACATGCTTATGAAATGTATATGAAGTGCTTATGAAATGCTTATACTGCAAAATGTCCGACACTGTAATGGAAAAGTAATTTTGTCCAGATTATTGCTATTATGGCATCATCAGCATTACAAATCCAGCTCAGAAGGCTCATGTGGGTCCATTGGATTTGGATATTAAATAAATTGGTTATGTTTATGTTGCAGATACTCATAACCATCACCGTAAAGTATTCCCTACAGTAAGCCACATTGAATAAGTTTGTTTATATGCCAACCTAAATTATACAGCAATTTTGATGAAACGGGTGCAAGTACCCTTTAGCTTCCTTCTGGAAGCAGGTGTGATGATTGTATTCATGTCAGAAATAGTTAACATTGAAACAACTGCGAAACTGCCTGACATTTAAGAGGACCTTATAATTTAAGCCATCATGAGCAAATTTCTCTCCGAATACAAATCTGAAATTCTGCTCTCTTATAATTTTAGCTTCATTGCTGTGGTTACTGCACATTCAAACCCAGGCCTGGCTGTTTTGTGTGCTTTTCTCTGGAGTTGGTTTGAAATGAGAAGCAGCAGGACCACTTTGTTTCTCCATCTAGGTCAGTTGTGCTGTTTGAATGCTTAGTCATATTGGTTAGGCTGGTAAACAGAGCAGGTTGCTGGTTGTTGGAGAACAGAGGATTCTGCTGACCTCGGTCAGCTGATTTTAGTTGTAAGGCGGTTGTGGGCCTTTTGTAGTGCTCTGCTTCTTTCAGTCTAAAGTGGTCTCTCAGCTATTTTAAGGAATCGTGTCATTTATTCCAGCACGACAAACTTGCACAGTGATTTGTGGTGATGGTATGAGTCTTTTTTTTTTTTTTTTTTTTTTTTTTTAGCAGATTAAATGGTTTTGTATTTTTCAGACCAACATCAAAGTCTTTCCCCACCGTGTGATCTGAGAACACCACTGCAGACCTTTTTTCTTTCATTTGATTAGCACTAATTAGCTTTGATCCGCATGGCAGTATGACGGTATGAATCATTGTCATGATACGTTTTGACACAATAAGCTTCTCTGTCTGTCGTATGTAGCTGAACGATTTGGGAAAAACATCTAATTGCAGTATTTTTGAACTGATGTTGCGATTGCGATTTGAGAGCGAGGTCCAGGCCAAAAAACGTAGTGTGGTCACTTTTTCTGGCTGGCGACTTGAAGGTAGCGAACATGTCTACCTAACAGCCTGCCAGGATATTATGCTTGGGTTCATGTACACAGCACAGGGGTTGTTTCTGGTTGGTCTAACCTGGCACTTGTGAATCTATAGACACGTTATTTGGTTGAATTTCTCCTCTTTAAATATGTTAAGGCAGCGTGGTTGATAATTAAGGCCAATTTAAGCACTCAGTTCTCGCAGTTTAAACCCTGCATCCTTTCAAATTGTGTGTGTATTTTATTTTATTTTTTTAAATGATTCATCTTTCATCCCTAGTTGTTTGTGTGGGTATGTCATGGACTTAAAGAACACTGCCCAACTGCGTGCCTCGTTATATACAGTGTATAATTAATCCTTCTTACTGTGTAATTAGATTTAATGCGGTGCGATGAATAAAAATCAGAGTATTCTGAGTTTTAAATAACTGTTTACATGTTGCGCTGTTGTTATTTATTAGCTTATCCGCTTGAGGCATATTGTGTGGGTTGGAAAATATCTCAGTGTCATGATACGATTTCGCTCTTTCTTCCGTATCGCCTTAGTAAAGAAAGTAAGACAAAGTGCTCATATTGTATTATATATTACATTAGTATTGGACTATATTCCTGCATATTCTAATTTTGATTTACTTTGGAACATATTGGACAGCGGTCAATACAGATTGGCTACAGGAATGTGAATATTGCAAAATACTTTGACCAATAACTGACCGCCATTAGTCAGCGGTTTGTTATTAACTGTGACATCAGCTTCATCAGAACTTAATCAGTGACAAAATCCAAAGTTTTAGTTCTGAAATCCTGTTGACTGAGCCAAAGCCTTTGGGGGGGAAAATATTGATAAATGCACACTTATGACCGCACACATCAGCTACATTCTGTATCACCTAATAACTACAAAGGCTGTGAGCCAATATTATAAAGAAAGAGAAAAAATATCTGCAGCCTAATAGAATGTAGGGTAATATCTTAGATGATTTATTAATCTTTATTAAAAGCAAATGCCACAATATCGATTAATAATTATAAATTGTGCAGCTCTGAGTCCAATTCCAAAATAACAATTAATAAAGGGTGTTTTGTATAGCTGAAGACATAAGTGATATTTAATAAACAATTAATAAACAATGTTGTGCAGCCCCAGAGGCTATAGGCTGATATTGCAATAACGATTATTAACTGTATATTGTACGAACCTTGAGAATGAAGGCTAATATCATGGTAGTGGTTAATAAATTATATATTCTGCAGCCCTAGCGACTAAAGGCTAATAAAACAATAGTAATTAATAAACCATAAATTGTGCAGCTCTATTAGCTGAAGGCTCATATCGCAGTGAAGATTAATAATGAGTATATTGTGCAGCCTTTGAGGCTGTCGCTTAATATCGTGATTGTGATTAATGGAGACTATATTGTGCAGCCCATTGACTGAAGGGCTAGAGTTAGTGATAATTAATGGCCAGTATATTGTGCATCCCTTCAGACTGGTCACTGTGGCGTAGACTCATTCATGCATGGAAAACTAAATATGGCAAATCCTCCAGTGGGTTCCCTGGTCACATGACCTTTTAGTGGCTGTGCTGAGGGCGGGAAGGGAAGTGTTGGTTCACGTGCAAACAGCGCCATGCAGCCATGACTTCATCCTGGAGCTCCTGACCTTTGCCTCCTTTGGTTGATTGAGCCATTTCATCACAGTGGACGGTATTAGCTCTTTAAACTTGGGCCTTACAGTTTAAAACCTGTAGAGCAGCTTTGGCTACAGTCTCAACTTTACTTCCACACGCATGCGCAGTTACAGTTGTGAAAGGAAGCCAGTTTGATTTTACTTTTCTGCCCTGTGATCAATTTATGATGTATGAATTTAAGGGCAAGTGTTTTTTTGTACAAGTGGTTGTTTAAAAATGTAAATTGAAGTTGTCGGTCTGGAGGAACCTACAGTGATTTTATGATAGTACAAATAAAATTCTCAGGCTGCTCTTAAGTGGTGTTGTCTAAAAAACATGAACTTATAAATATGAGTAATATAGATATGAATCCTCCACATGTGTATGTATGGATATCACTACTTGTAGAACGCTGATGAGCTGCATGTTTCATGATTAAGAGAGCCATATTAGTCCCGTTTAACTGGTTTTAGTCTATACACAGTGTACACAAGTAGGGAATTAAATGTATTGTGTTGCTAGTTTTTGATGGAATCGTGTTGCACTACATTCAGTTAAACTGGGCTATTCTGTTAAAAATAACACACGTAGTGAAACAGCGGTTCGTGTTCTACAAGTACTAACAATACGCGTATATTCAGAAATGTGTATTGTATTGTGACAATATTCTGAAATTATCATATTGTCCACCCCTAATATCTTACTATGACAGTTTCTAGAAACATCATGCTGTATTTTCGCCATCCTGCCCAGCTCAACCTTAATCTTAAAAAACAAGTGACAAGAATAATAGAATGTTTCCCTCCACCACGAATAGTAAAAAATAAAATAAAATAAAAAATAAATAAAAAAAAGGCCAAAGTTGGAAGCCTGTTCAGGCACCAGGTAGCGTATTGATGACCATTTTGAAAATCCATTTATGGATGTCTGGTTCCTGTCACCACCACTGTGCACTGTTCTGATTCTGAGTTAGTTTCTCTAGGATGGAATATATCACATCAAGACACCCAGAATACTTTGTATGCATCTTCACCATATTATCTGAATAACTGGGTGGTTAAGTTGGTTAAAAGCAGGTTACCATGTAGCAGCTCAGATAACTGGTAATGACCGCAAAACCCCTGTCCAGAAACTGGGTTCAGAATCCAGATTCGAAGAGCTGGTTTATGGTGTCTCTGTGGAATCCAGTAACGCTCCAGCTATAATGTTCCTCATGCAGTCTGAGGATTGCCATAACCACATTATTCTGAATTGGCCTAATTAGAAGAAAGCTGGAAAATGATGACCTTCTTGTCCGCCTTGATTAGCTCTGAGCTGGAATGAATGTGACTTATTTATTTATTTATTTATATTTCTCTCTCTGTGTCTCTCTCTCTTGCTTAACGCCTGTTGCTGTTTGTGAGTGCTGAGATTTTTGTTAATGTCTCAGATTACGGTGGGTGCAAAGGGCAGAGAGTAAACCAGCTCTGCATAAATCACATTGCTGCTCCTGTTCTACTGCAATGTACTCTTCCAAAGTCCAATCATTCGGTGCCTCTTTAGGGGGTCATAATGATTAACGACTACTTGAACGATTTAGGGCTTAAAACCTGATCACCTGAACTAGTAATCAATTCCTAATTAAGCCTGGTCCTGAAACCAACACTCTTTAATGGTAGACCTACTAAAAAATAAAGGTGTCAGCGGTAGGCGCAGATGGGAGCCCTTGGCTGCCATGTCTACAACACAAATATAATCATTTTATTTACTGTCCAAAACCACTAGTGAAGGCACGGCTGGACCTATGTGTGATGTTGATGGTAAAACAGTGGAAAGTCTGGAAGAGAAGGGTTTTCTCTAGGATTTATTTTATGTCCCAGCACCCTGCGTGTATCCCTCCACCACGAATGGATTTTAAAAATATGGATTTTGTTTTTCTCTTTGTCTGTTTTGAATTCCCCTTTCAGCCAACTGGTTTCTGATCAGAAGAGTTTTCTTCTTGCTGATGTCAGTGGATTCTGCACTAAAGTGGAATAAATAGTTGTATTTAATTGTAATGCATAAAGAGGTACAAACTGTACATTACCTCTGTAACAGTCAGTTAGCTAAAGAGTAATAGCTCCAGACACTAAAACTTTCTGCGTAATTAACTCTGTAAGATGAAGTCATTCAAAGTGTTTTGGTCAGTGTTTGAGTCACGGTTGTTCACAGTGGTGCTGAAGGGAAGCAGTCGTCCACGTCTAAAAGGTCCCTCACAACGTTATTACATGAACGGCTTCTGAAAACACTGCTTGAAAGTCTGATGCCGTCATTTTAAAGAAAGTAGTAGTGCACGCATTACTGTTTCTTCTTTTTTTGAATATGCTTGGACACAGATAAGTAAACTAATACTGTAATCAGTTTAAATATTGACCTGAAGTAATCACACCCCTCCCTAACCCAGTTCTGTGCTTCTGGGTGTGGATGTGTGGGTGTTTTATAAATGCTGAATAGCTCACTCAGCGACTCTGTTTCTCGTGATGAATCATCTATACAATATATGTGTGAATATATCAGTGCTGTTGGAACAAACCCTTGTATCTCCAAAATAGTGACTTCCCAGGGGAAGGGAAAACAAACTTTACTTTTAATGTAAGTCAGTGGAACCAGAGTGTTTTCCCGAGTCACTTAGGCCCTTCTTCTTTGTCTATTCATCATGAAATATACAGACAATGTAAAGGGAATTAAAATATCACACATACTTAAAAAAAGTAAAAAAATGTGTGTGTATATATATATATATATATATATATATATATATATATATATATATATATATATATATATATATATATATATATATATATATATATATATATATAATGAATTGTTGTGACAGCGGTAGATTAGATGCAATGTTTTGAGGTATGATATGATTTGAAATTTTGAGGTCCATTTCTATGATTTTAATAGAGGCAGGTTGGTTTGACTCCTCTGCCTCTACAGTTTATCAACTCTTCAGGACAAAAACATTGAGTGGGTGTGTTCATAGCGCCAAGTCTCGCCTCTTGTTCACCCACTTTATGATAATCAATGGATTTACTCTTTCAAGATTTTATTCTCGTCCACTATAAGCTAAAATGTTTTGAGGTTTTGTGTGTAATAATTGAACTTTTAATCACCCTGGGCTGCCTGCGGTAGAGCCCCTGGTAAGGCAGTGAGTGGTGACAGTAGCAATGTGCTGACAAGAGTGCTGAGTGGAGGAGAAGTATGAGGAGAGAGAGGAGGTTATTCCACATGCCTCCGCCGTGGTGCTGGAATAAACCTCGCTTTATATATAGTAAACCTCTCACTATATACACACGACAGACACCTTGCTGTGTGGGTAAACATGTTTTAAGCACTGCTCTCCAGCTACTCTTTTAGGTGTTATTTAATATTAGAATATGCATTTATTAAGGATTAAGATCTGAGTATGTAAAGATGCCACTGACTGTGAGTGTAAGTTCTAAACAGGTTTCTGTTCTTCCTTATGGGACACTCCTTAGGTGCCATGGAATGCATGTGTTCAGTATTTGTCTAGATAGAAGGTATGTGACTTTTACACACCCATTTACAACAAATCCAGGAAAACCGAAATATCGTGATGTACATTGTGAAACTGCCTTGAACTATACTGCGAAAATATTTTTGCCATGTCAGCCATCCCTATTTTTACCCAACCAACTACACAGTCTGACTGGGAGTGATTCAGTAAGGTCCTGGTAGGTCGTTATAAGTGTCTAGAAGGATCTAGATAAGCCATGCTGGTTGTAGTGCATGCCTTGCATGCCATGTAGTTCAGCCTCTCACACACTGCACTGAACGTAATCAAACAGGACCAATTATCCCCCTTATGATGAAATATAATGAAACATGCAGTTGATGCAGTATTTAAGGACTGACCATATTTATCATAGACAAAGATATATAATATAACAGTATATCTAAATATTGATATACTTGTTTGATTGAGTGATTTTGGTTTTAAGGTAATAACATACTTATTTGAATGAGATTTTTTTTTCCCCTTTAAAGTGAGTTTTCTATGTTTTCAGTCACAGAGGTGATGGGGTTCAATGTGCTGAGAGTGGATGCGCTGCTCTGAACTGTGAGTCTGCAGCTTTGGTGTCTGGTGGTGCTCCTCACTGCAGTCTGGTGGATTTTCTGCTTGAATCCAAGTCTGTTTCTGGCAGCAGACCAGGCGTGTGATCTCCTTGGCATTGAGTGAGGACTGGCACCAGTTCAGGAAGCCTCTCCGTCCGGGTGGGCTAAGGAACTAAAGGAAATTCCGCGTAAGAGGGAACGCCGAGCACAGGGCAGGTGAAGCCGAGGTGAACTGGAGGTTGAGGTGCCATTAGACCTGACATTTCTTCTCTTTCACTTCATAAACGAGGTGAATCGGGAGGCCACGTGGTAGCACAAGGTCAAACTATGGGCAAGTGCTTTTAAACGCTCTGCGTAAAAAAGACCATGAGACCCCAGCAGCTTCGGATTTCCTTCCACTTTCACTTTTGGAGTCCCTGGTTGTAGTGTTGAGTCAGATTTACAGCTTGTTTGATGTTCCTCAGTTCCTCATGCTAAAGCAGCCTGACTCAGTTCTTTTCGTATGTAGTGTTTAGATGATTCTGTATTTTATCTGAAAGTTGAATTCCATGCTGTTCATTAACCGGTTGGAGGCATGTTACATAAGCAGCAGAAGTTCTCTATTCAGTGCTATAGCTTCCCAGTATTAATATTTTGCAGTATTGGCTATTTTAATAGTTTTTTATTTGGATGGTATCTGTAGGGTTTGATGTTCCGATTCTCCTCTTCAGTTTATATTGCTGTCACATAGGTAAACAGGGGTAGCTGGCCTAGGACTGGGGCGGCTGACAGTATTTATTGTGTTTGTGAATAGATAATGTAGTTTATAAATAGTGCTGCCCATCTGCTATAATGGATCGCCAGGAGAAAGCACCCTAGAGGTATGAGACAGCTTGCAGTGATGGGGACCAGGGTTGTGATGTCAACACAGCGCCAGTGAAACTACATGTGTCTTCTGAGTTTTGTGATAGTGGTGGTAGTAAAGTGAACAATCAATTCGTAAAACTACAGTAAAAACCCTGTCACAGATATCAGGCAGCTGTAACGCTCACTTTCAACGAGTTTGTTCTTCAGTAATTATATCAAACATTTAATAATGCTGAAACTTTTAATCGCGTGTGGGATTCGCGTGGTAAAGGGAGTTCCCCCTTTACAATGCTGTAACGCTCACTTTCAACGAGTTTGTTCTTCAGTAATTATATCAAACATTTAATAATGCTGAAAGCATTTTGAAAATGCTGAGGGGAGGGGGTGGATACTGGTTTTTAGCTTGCAAAATCAGAGCTGTTGTAAGGAGGCAAGGAACCAGCCGTCACCAGGGTGAACGAGAGAAGCGGCGGAGTCACAGGAAGACAGGCTCTGTCCATGTTTGGATTTGTGGTCGTAAGTGCAAAAATGTGTGGTCCATTTCCAGAAATTTTTTGCACTAAACCCAAAATCGACTTTTGGCCAGTTTGTGTTTTTATGGTATATGGTCGGTGTTGCAGGTTTATAGGGTAAATACTGCGGTGCGGGGGTCGGGGGTCTGTTTCATGGAAGTAAAACAGACCTGATACGTGCGCTGGTGTCGCTTTTATGCAGAAAGGTAAATTTGATCATGTGATGCAGTGTAATAAATAGTGTAAATGGATTCCAGACAGAGTTGATAAAAACATGGCGACGTGAGGTGGATACAGGCCCCTGGTGTCAAAGGAGTCCTTTATTTGATTCATGTCATTTAAAAAGCAATCGACTGTCCAGTTAGGCCTATTGAAGAGTAAATAATGTAGTGTGCGTCAGTGGTTCTCCGGACTGGATCTGTAGACTGGTCATGCTTCATCCCTATGTGTTGCAAGCTGGAGCAAAAAGCTGGACCCCTTGTGGTCCCTGAGGACTGGGTTAACAAATGTCTCAGGAAAACTAACATTGAGCGGGATGACAGTTTGGCTGCAGTGCTGTGTATTTATCTATGTACTTGACTACTGTCTCCACATCACAGAGCTCTTTTTGAAGCCTTCGCTGAAGAAATTGTGTATGTATGGAAGCATATGAGGGCTGAAGTTTCAATGTACTTGTGAGCTGAAAATGTTTTATTGCTCACTGTCAGCACTGGCTCTGTAAGTTTAGTCTTTCCCGCCCAATATTATGTGACATTTATTTTTATTTTTGGAGTCATCTTACAGTAAGCGCTCTGCAGATAGAGTCACTACGGTTCGGTTTGTTTTGAAAGGCATTCGCTGCAGTGGCCAGAGCTCTAATTTTGGATAATCATGGTGTTTGACAGTTGGATGCTTTAATGTAATTTCATGGCCGTGATGTCCGCTGGCAGGGCGCTGACAGAGTCTTTCGCTAACGTAAGGCCGCAATGCTTACGGAGGCTCCTCAAACCCTTCTCTTCTTGCTGTCTCGTCCAATTATGTGGCCCAGCGGAGAATAAGCAGTTCTCCTAATCAGGTAATACAGGATTTGCAGGCACTGGCCCACGTGCTAGGCCCAGCGTTCTCTACCATGGAGAACGCTTCCCAGATGAATTGAAGGACCCTTTTCCTTTCGTCAAGTCCCCAAAGTCCTGCCTAGCTGGGCGGCAGACCAGAATTACCTCCCTGATGTCTATATTAGACATAAATACTAAAAATACTGTAATACCGGTGAGGCTGAAGAACACAAAGCTCCTTCAGTTAGCTTGGCCGACATGGCAGTGATCCAGAGCGTCGGCTTGGGCTTCCATCTGGAAGGGTATGGTGGTGGGGGGGGGTTGAGACATGTGGAGGTTTTTCTGCAAGGAGTGCAGACGAAATGCTGATATACGTGGTACATCGGGCAGGAAATGAGTCCTGTGTGACTGTAGGCCTGCGTTTAGCAGGTTTTGTGAGGATCTTCCAGGGTTCTGAAACAAGGCTACCTTATAGTAAAGAGATAGATTGATGATCACAGTTCTCCTCCTCTGTTATCTGCACTGACGAATCTCAAATCTGTTGTTGAACTCATTTTGTTGTAAAGTACTTAAGTGGCATGATGGAGTGCTTTAAGTAATAATCTCTGGTTGTGATGGTGATGGGGTAAAGCTGAATATGTTTATAATCACTATAGTTTTATTAATAATTGAGTAATTACTCTCGACTGCTATATGTGTGCAAAGTTCGATAATAAAGTTTAGAATAAGAATATTAAGAGTTATAGTAGTGGTAGTAGTAGGACTGTGTGTTGGCAATATAGCTATCCACTAACCGTGAATGAGTTGACTGACTTACAAAGTCCCAACTTCCAGTTTATCACACTTTAGTTTTGTTTCGTCCTTTTTTATTTTTACATTGGTAAGAAGTAGCAGTCTGGCTAACTAACCCAGATTTTTTAACTTCGATCCAGTATTTAGGATTTCCTAACGTGAGATAAAGAAGTGTTGTTGGATGGGCCTCTCCTGGATTAGATTGTTTTCCTTAAAAAAGTCATAGCCCTGATTAGCCTTGATTAACATTGTCATAACAGTCACTAGTCAATGCTGAAAAGCGTTTGTTACTTAAGAGGGGGACTGTGACTGATGTTGATGATATTAGTAATCAAACTGCTTTTTGTATGAACCAGCATCCATCTGTAAACAGCACGCTGTGGAGAGTATTGTGGCTTTGCTGTATGTACAGGATGCTTAAATAATTTGTTAGTGTTTGTTTGTTTGTTTTAGCAGGTGTGTGTGTGTGTGTGTGTGTGTGTGTGTGTGTGTGTGTGTGTGTGTGTGTGTGTGTGTGTGTGTGTGTGTGTGTGTGTGTGTGTGTGTGTGTGTGTGTGTGTGTGTGTGGTTCCACAGCATGTCTGTTATGGGAGTAAAGTTTTGGACATATGGTCACATACCAGCACATGCTTGCTAACGAAGATTAGTGTCTGTTTAAAAAAAAAAAACTCACTTAACAAAGTTCTTAGTTCTGTTTTATTATTATTATTATTATTATTATTATTATTATTACTGATACTACTCCAGATTAATCATCTCAGTTATTACAGTTTCCGCTAAGCAGTTCAAGTTCTTTCTTTCTCTGTCTCTCCAAACATCACTTTAAACGCTGTTCTGCAGTGCCAGGTGGGCAAATACAGAGTTTGTCCAGATTTATTGGTTCAGCATAAATAATTAATCTGTAATCACCTTTATTTTATAGCTGCTCTCTCTAGCTGTGACCTCACTGCTAAGAGTTAACAATCTAATCTGAAGATGAGTAGCTCAGCACTGAAAAGCAGTGTTGAACTTCACTACCAGGCTCCTAATGTTCAGTATGGAGGGAGAGAATAGTCCCTGTCTGATCTTCATCCCAACACTGGAGTGATTTAACTCTGTGGCGTTAGCCTTTAGAGGCAATCAGAGAGAGAGGTAAAGAAGACAGAGAGATTAGTGGTGTCTTCTATCCGGTCTGTTCAGTAAGTTTATCTGCGGATCTGAAAGCTGTAGGACCTGTGAAACGTGTTGGTTATAGAACTTTATTGAGTGTGAGTTGGGCCCGTGCAGGGTAATAGAATGAATCATGTATTGGCAGGTGATTGTTGAACTCGGTGTAGTACAGTTGGTTAATAATTAGAAATGAATCATGTCTCATATAATAGGAACGCACCTCACTTGTTCTTATTTATGATGTGTGGATCTTTTAGTCTTTTAGTTCTCAGCTCAGAAATTTTTCTGCTATTCATAATTAGGGCTGCCCTCTAGAAGTCGACGAGTCGAATCGCCAGTCGAAGACCCTTTAAGTCGCCTGAGAGCCTTCATGTCGACTGACAACAGTGAGCTTTTTTCCTTCATAAAACAGACTAAGCTTACTAAAATGCACACAAACTTTAAGGATGTAAAAAGTCATTTGAATAATTATTAAAAGGGGAATAATAAATATATATTTAAGTTCCAGCTGGGCTGTGACGCATGCTTGCAAAATAATTCAAGCCACGTGACAACGTGCGCTGGCGGTTCACCGTTGAAGGAAGCTAAAGCTGTGAAGCTGAGAAACACAGTGGGAGCGATGTCTTAGAAAAAGCCTAGAGTCTGGAGAGCTTTCGAAGAACACAGTCCAAACAAATGAAAATACGTAATGGCGGTTTGGGGTGAAGGAAAAACAGAGCGGAGACGTTTGTTTTCTTATAATTCCATTATTTTAGAACCTAAATTACAGATATTTATATTTATTTGTCTACAGCTAAGATTATTTTTATTTAAAGTAGGCTACAGTCACTTAATATGCCTGTAGATAATTATTTCAGAGCGGGTAGTAATACCCTATAAATAATTTAAATATGGACTAATTTGGTTTTATTTAGCAGTTCCATATTTATGAGATATGAAAGGCGAAGGGTCCTCCTACTGAAGAAGCTGTTAAATTAAAAAGACTAAGCTATAAGCGCTAATGTTTAGCATAAATATGCACTGCTGCCCAACGCTATATCCTGTAATTAAATCAGGCTCCAATTCAGATCAGTGATCATACGCCCCACCTCTTTTAGTTCAGAAATATGATCTTGTGACTCTGCTGACTTCCTAAATGGGGAGATCAGATCTGAACCGTATGTAAATTGATTTACTGATTACTAGATAATGTACATGGAGAAAAAACGTGAACGAATAGTCGAATCGTAGGCCAGGACGGGCGAAAATTCAGAGTCGGATACAGCCCTATTCATAATGGTGTATAAGATCGGCTAAACTTTCAAAAAGTGAGCAGCAATCTGTAGGTTTGAGCATGCACCGGGCCAGTGCATCCTTCTGCAGTCTTGACCAGTGAGGGCTGGAGTTTTAGTGCAGTTTAGTCCGTATTTACAGACAGAGAGGAAAGACTAAAGACAAGCTGGAGTATAAAAGGCCTTCATTTCCCATACACGATGAGCAATGGCCTTTGCCGTGTGCGAGTTTATATGTGCAGATCTTTTGAGCTTGTTTAAACATGCAAAAGAGGTTAACAAAAAAGCCAAAAAATATGACGCGTGTTTCAGCTTCAGACTGTTTTATTTGCATTGCTGTTTGGCTCTCAGAGTTTAACCCTTTGATATGTGTGCCATCTTGAGGCCCAGTGCCCATATAAGGGCCCTTCAACCGCTATGTTTACTGAGTATTGTTTGGCTGTAGTTGGAGATTTTGACCAAGCTATGATTATGATTGTCAGTCATGATGTGGCCCACATTAAGAAAGTCAAATGCTTCGCTGTCTAAGCTGTGGCTCTCCCAGTGGTTGGTGGACGTGATCAGACTGGCATATGAGGCTGCTGGTCATTGCCTACCTTGTTAATAGATTATTGCCTTATATCTACAGTAAATCTGCCCAGTTACAGAGGGACCACCTAGCTATGCAAATTGCCCTCTTCAAGTGGTTGCATTAAACCCTGTTAGGGTCCTTCAGAAGTTTAAAATCCCTCCACACTTTAGGCTTCATCTGAGACATGGTAACAGCTAGCCCAGCATTGCAGTGATGTGACCTGTTGACGATTTGAGGCCAACCGTAGGCCCTGATTGTGGTTGTTTTGTACTGTGTTGATGGTGGCACTGTTGTGTTAATTGTGGTGCTGTACTGGTTGTGGGTTTAATGTACTGCACTATTGTGGTTCGTATATTCTGATTGTGTGACTGTTGTACTGATTGTGATGTTAATGTATTGATACTGATGTAGTAATTGTATGTTCTAATGGGCCAGTTCTGGTACTGTTGTACTGATTTTGGTTCTTATTCATGCCTCCAATGTAAAGGTATCTAAAATAATAATAATAATAATAATAATAATAATAATAATAATAATAATAATAATACTATAGAAATACTGACCACATTATCTAATGGTATGTATGTATGTAATCAAAATTTGTAGATGGGAAGTGTTGTGTAGAGTTTGTCTGGCCTTGTCCTTATTTCAGTGTGTGCCTGTGTGAAGGGCATTTCCAAAGCCAAGGAGAGCTTTGAGGGGGTGGAAATGTGTTCTTGCAGTGTTTTAAAAAAAAAAAAAAAATTCTCCAAAATAAATCTGGGGTTAAAAAAAGGTACCAGTAGTCTACGTCTCTCCTCTGTGGCTTTTCTCTGGTCCCGTTTCAGGCACTTTGTCTACATGCGCAACATGGAGAGTTTGGTTTGAATCTTGATTGAGATGTAGAACGTGTGAGATCGATCAGATCTGAGACGGGTTCTCCTTTCACACGTTATTAGGAATTAGTAATTGTTCTTTGCTTCATCAGAGCGGTGTATCTGTGGTTGTCCTACAGGCTGGGATGTAGCTCATTTATGTTGAGCAACCTTTTTTCATTTTTGTTCTGTGTTCTTCCTTCTTCGCCGCATAAAACCCTCCGTCATTGTAAATGCTGACCTTTCAGTATCCTTTCAGTTTTAGGCCCGTTATCACTGAGTAAATCTCAACAATGCTTTTATTACAGGACTGTTTCCTTTCCTTTAAGGCTGCTACGAGACTTCCTGCACATATTTTAAAGAGTCATATCAAGGAAAACCAAAATGCTGATCTTCTAGAGTTTGATGTGTGTAAACATATAGTTTGTATAGTTTGCTGTCCAGTATATGCAGACTATATATGGAAACTAATTATGTGGTGAGTCACTTTCCTGTATCAGTATCTTGATTTGTGAGGTATGATATGATTGTACTGTGGTTTTCAAAAGATTATATAATAACAAAAAACAAACAAACAAACAAAATAGGAATATAATAATAATAATAATAATAATAATAATAATAATAATAATAATAATAATAATAATAATAATATTAATAATGATAATAATAATAGTAGTAATCTGCCCTCTGTATGAGTCACAGTGCAAGGGAGCCAATGAGAACAGAGCTCATTTACATATCATTTTAAAGGCACAGTAACCGACATCTTATTAATGAATTAAGGCATAAGGAGAGGTTTATGTATATGGCATAAAACACTATGATTTAAAATATACAATAGTGCTATAGATATGTACTGTTTGAGCCCTTAACAGAGAGTTTGGGTCTTTTTCTCTCAAGTTGGCCATCGCTGATCCTGCTGCTGCTGCTGGAGTTTTTTTGGGAGCTAATTCTGGAATGGGAGATGATTTAAGCCTCCTTTTTTTGCTAATTACTTTCAGAACGTAATTAAAAAGGCGTACTTCATGTTACTGTCTAATAAGCCTGATTTGACTCCCTGGTGGACGAGCAGGCCCTGAAGACGTGTAGGACACGATTAAATTCGTTAGCAACCTGAGGATGATTGTCATCTCCTCCTCCGCCTTATGTTTTTTTTTTTTTTTTTCTTTTTTCCCCCCCTGTTTTAATGACGAACTAATTTTCCCTGTTAATAGCTCAGGGACGAGTGGCCTGCTGCTGTTTTAGGGGGTTTTGCGTTGACATTTCAGCTTGCGTTTCACTTCGTTGGCTTGCCTCTTGTGTTTTTGTGTGTGTGTTATTGATTGTTGAAAGGCAGCTGTCCTGCACAATATGAGTAAATGCTGGTACAGCAGTGCCTAATTATATATAATGTTGAAAGAACCTTAGAGAATTAGCACGATTGTGAAAGGACCCATGTCGTGGAAGAGATTCAGAACATGTTGTTAGCTTGTTTTCAGATGAAATGTCTGTTTTGAATTTGCTGTTTATGTGAAGGAACTCCTTTTATCCATTCACCTACTCAGCCCTAAGCAGTTTAACGCGCTTTTTAAATAAAGCCCAGCCAATAAAAACATGGCTAATTTACATAATTATATCCTAAAGGCCCAAAAGCAGAAACGGTCTCTTTAATGGACAGAAATGATGGAAAATGTAAAAAATGAATTACTGGCACATATATAAAAAAAGAAATTAGAATGAATTGTGGCTTATAAAACCACACAGTGTTGTAAGAGGAGAAAATAAATACAAGAGTCTGCATTGACTTAAATTGTAGATTACAAGCAGGCCTGTCCCAATGGTTCCATAATCACCTAAATGCAATAGCAGTTGTTTAAGCTGACCGCAATATTTCCACAGTTGTTCATTTCACAGCCATTTGATGCTGCAACATGCTGTGAATCAGATGGTTTGGATTGAAGCAAATGTAAACAAAATAAAGAAAAGGAAAAGCGTTCATACAGACATCAGGGCCTTCTATCGGGACATATCGGGTTGTTTTCTAGGGCTGCCCTCTAGAAGTCGACGAGTCGAATCGTCAGTCGGCGACCCTTTAAGTCGACCGAGACCCTTCAAGTCGACTGACAACAGTGACCTTTTTTTTTTCCTTCCGTTAAACAGACTAAAACTTACAAAAATGCACAAGAACTTTAAGAATGTAAAAAGACATTTGAATAATTATTAAAAGCGGAATAATAACTATATAGGTAAGCTGGGCTGTGACACACACTTTAAATCCACGTGACGACGCACGCTGGCGGTTCACCGCTGAAGGAAGCTAAAGCTGAGAAACACGGGTGGAGCGATGTCTCAGAGAAAGTCTGGAGGAGCTTTTAAAGAAGAGAATCGGAACAAATGAAACCGAATTCTGCTCTTCATTTAGTCAGACATCCAACACTGCTTTACACGACTGAGCTGACTTTCGTTTTAGACATAATGTTTAGTATCAATACGCGCTGCTGCCCGACGCTATATCCTGTAATTAAATCAGGCTCCAGCTCAGATCGATCATCATACGCCCCGCCTCTTTTAGTTCAGAAATATGTTCCTGTGACTCTGCTGACTTTCTAAATGAGGAGGACATCAGATCTGAACCGTATGCAAGTTGATTTACTGATTACTAGATAATGTACATGGAGGAAAAACCGTGAACGAATAGTGGAATCGTCGGCCAGGACGGGTGAATCCGATTCGACTGCCAAAATTCTGAGTCGGGTACAGCCCTATTGTTTTCTATAGAAAGATGTATTCAGAGGATCACCACACAATTCGGATGTGATCCTTTTGTTGTGAAATGGAAAAAAAAAATTGTCACTGAACTGAAAGCTTTGCCTCTTGTTGAGGCACTCGATATAAGCAGCTGTCTTGTCCTCCGGACAACCCTTTACTTAAGAAAACAAACAGAGGTGTACAATAGGACAGAGATGTACAGCTTTGTTTGATAGAGACTGGGTTGACCCCAGTACCAAGGTTCCCCTCAGTGGCCACTTTCTTTTATTGTCCTGTGGATTAAACTAGGAACAAACATTCAACTCAGTGCCGCCTTGGTACATCTCTAATACAGATGAAGACATGATGATGACAGTAATGGGTCATTCATTCGCATTCACTCACACCACGTCCTTCACAAAGTTTTGAGTGAGTTCTCTGAATTTTTTTTCAGTCCACTCCAGGGGGTCCAAAGCGCAGTCAATGTGCATGCAATTACACTTTTTTTATTAGCGTCGTCTCTCCTTAAATGCATGTAGTGCTTTAAATGGTAAAAGTACTGTAGCATCTCTTTTGGTCCTTTTTTATTGTTTTATTTAAATTTTTCTTTCTTTATTTTTTTTCTTATGTTTCTTCAATTTTCATAGACAATGTGTTCTCGAGCTAAATGTAACTTTCAGCTTGTCACATGAAAAGGATGTGGCTTCTTTTGATTTGTGTTTGTAATGAAGCTCCTTTCAAGTGTGCACCTGTAGATCAGAATTTGATGGTAATTAAACAGGAAAAGGGCTCAGTGTGAGCCAGAGGATGTGAGTAGAGTGGAGGGGCATTCATTTCCACTTTGCTTCAGTTGTTGTGTAATGACTTCGGCCCAACTCCACGCTGGATTTTTTATTTCTGCTCTTCACTACTACCTCAGGAAACCTGCCCAAGCCTGCTTCACATGATTATCCTTATGATATTTATTTCTCTTATTAACATATGGATAAAAACATGCACACTTTGTTTTAATGAGTGATAGAATTTATGGCATCTCAGTTTGCAGTACAGTTTATACAAGCCTAATAGTTAAGACAGCCAATGAGGTTGAAAGCATGTTAAGTGTAACAATTCCAGAAGCAGGTTGAGCTGCTATAAGCAGTTTGAAGGTGTCCTCTGTCTTTTGGTCATGCTTGTGTCTGATGCCGACGACAATTTAGCAAATACTTGTTTGACTATGCTTCGGTTCTTTGCAAATGTAGATATTGTTTCATATCTGCAAATATGGTAAGCTAACTAGCAAGCCACAAGCAAAGTAACCTTAAAATAAAATAATATTTTAGCAATTTCAGCTGTCTCTCGAACAGGTGGGAACTAAAACCACCAGTTTCATTTGGTTCATGTTTTGGTCAGTTCTTGTTTTTGGTATTTAGTGGGAAAACACCTTCTGAATGCTTCTTTACAGAAGAATGCCATGAGATGGGCGGCTGGTATATGTTCATGGTTGTGAGACAGAATTTACCCACACACAGTCACAATGTTATTGCCCCCAAATCTTTGCTAAACAAATCCCAGGATGGTGCAAATGGTGTTGGATCAGTAAAGCACTACCTGCTTTATTTACTCCAAAATAATTTGTTGCTGTTGTGCTTTCAAATAATAAAGAAATAATAAATAAAGCTTTAGACTAGACTTAGGCTGAAGGTAAACAAAAGCACATGCTTTCTTCGTCATTTGATCGGCTTTATCATTCATGCATGATGGAATGACAGAAGACTATTTGGATGCAGCATCTGTAGTGTCCAGTGTAGGTCACCCGAAGAGATCTGAGCAAACCCTGTAAACGTGTGTGAGTTGCAGCAGTCATGCTGCAGCATTACTCATGTCACACAGAGGTAGGTCAGTGTGGTGGGAGGGGTGTCTGGCTTGCAAGATGGAGTGTCGTTGGAGGGAGTGAAAGAAAACGGCAACACTCTGAAGCTGCTCCGTGCTTTGGGCAGGTCACTCCACTCCACTTCCCTGCTCCATGCCACTCACAGACTGTAAAGTTTAGGGTAGCAATTTATCTGCGCAAGAAGCGTAACCTGAAACTGTTATAGGCAGATATACTGAAACCTTTTCCCCCTGAGAGCCCATTCTCAGATCGCCCCTCCCCCAAACATTCTCAGACCTCACCCCCAACATGCTTATCAATATGCATTACAGCTTGGAGTTAATTGATATTTTAAACAATCCATCATGTTTTCTCTTTCCGTAGTTTTCTTTTCTTTTTTTTTTTTTTTTGGAAAGCTGGTTAACTGACCTCTTGGCACCAGACATCTCACATGGCGCTGTGTTTGTCAATTTATCATTTATTATTAAAACCTGACAAACATTACTGACCCCCCATTACTGACAGTTATAATATCTCCAAAACATTCAAGGTGGTTTGGTGTGAAATGCTCTGTTCAAGTTAAACTTTGAATCGGACTGGTTCATGGTGTTGGTGAAAGGAATCAAGCGTCCACCGTCAGCTGTATCTGCTGCGGCTATGGTTCACTAGTAGAAGCTCTGTTTGAAACTGGCTTCCCCTACAAACTGAAGCAGTGATCAATTTTAGGTCACTGTTTTGATTTACAGTAGAAGTCCAGCTCCGTGTGATGCTGTGAGACCATGTGTACCAGTGACTAGTTCTAACCGGAGTTCAGGTTTTGTTGACATTGTATTTGTCTTTGTATTTTTTGGTTGTTGCACTAAATTACACATGTGGGTGTTACACATATGGCCAGACATTTAGCAGGGATAACACCACGCTCACCTTCACTACTAATTGAGCCAAAAGTTTGTGAAGTTTGAAAGTTTGAGAATTTGAAAGTCAATCCGTTAGTTTGTGCAGTGCATTCTGTGATCCATATGCCAAAATGAAATTCATTGCTTCGCTATTGTTTGGTCATTGGCAGCAGCTTGTGCTGAAAGAACGATTTGGGCACTTGTGAAGAGACAGGCAGATTATGTGGTCTGACATGCCTGCAGAAGACCAGGAAAGTTTAGCAGCTTTCCGCTGTTGAGTTTATTTTGTTTGGTGTGGACAGTCACAGAAAAGTGTTCCCATCGGCAGTGATGTTATGCGGGGTTTAATTTTAGGTTTAAGGTTTTTTATTTAATTTTGCCATATCTCTATTTATTTCCTAAGTGTGGACCCGAGTACAGGTGGCGTGTTATACACCTGTCAAAACAAACAGAACTAAAAAAGTTATTTGTTGCGTCCGCACCAAATAACGTTGGTGTGAAAAACGCTTAATCAAGCAGTTATTTTTGGTCTAACAAATGGGGAGGCGATGACAACTGCAATCTGATGACAGCTCTTTCTCCAGAGAAACAGTTTTCAACACCTGCCCCAGATAATCTCCTAGGACCAGGACTGACCACTGACTTAAAGTTGTCGTTTGGCCAAACGTGAGATTCTGCTAGTCCTCTCATTTAACATTTTCGAAAAAACAGCCCAAATAATAAATTATTCTTATATTGACCCCTCCTTAGTTACATGAACCCACCAACAAATCAGCTGGAAGTGGAGCACCTGGGCCCTAAAACATCTTAAGGGCTTTATACTTGTTTGGTTGCCTTGGTCCAGAACAAAGCAGAAGATTATGTGCTTCTTGAATCTTAGTTCTGGTTTGTTTGGTGTTCACTCTAACCTATTTAAAACCAAATCAACTGAATGTAAACAAAAGTCATATGAGTAAAAGGTTGAACCTGATGGGGCAGAGTTTATGATGTACAGTAACTGTGATAATGTCCAATGACCTTTTAGAATCATTCTGTTCTCTATTCTTGTTTTGGTTTTATGTCTTGTTTCATTTATATAGGGCAATAAGCCATGAGACTTCCTGAGTTACCGTGGTTTTGTATGACGTTAAAGCAGTGTTAAATCCCTGTAACACAGCCTGGCTTGATGCTTTCACTACATTAAACCTCATCAGAAAAAGATGGAGTTCATTTTGTCTTAGGTCCTGTGTTCAGGCCTGTGAGCTTAGGGGGTCTCAGTGTGTTTATTTGATTAACACCTTTGTTCAGATGGTAGAGTTCTTACTTGTTCCACACTAGGGTTATATTCACAGTGCTCAAATTAGACTTTTTGCTCTGACTGGACCTTCCAAACCTGACTGTTCCCAACCTGTGTCCTCAAACGACCCCATATGCCAGCGTGTCAATTGATAACGTCAGGTGAAAGAACCATGTGTGTCATGAGCAGCAAACTAACCGGCAGATCAAGACGTCTTCGCCAAGATAATTAGCTCTGAGCATCTCTCAGCTGTACATTATCAGAGTGAGATGAAGGTGACCGTTTACTGGCACTAACTGGGTGTTAACTGCTGCCACATTAGCAACGAATGATGAAGCATGGTCATATTTGGCCTTTACTGACAAAAATGTTATTTCTTTATTGCCTACTGTGACTCTAGACTAATGGTTTCCCAAACAGTGAATGGAATTGCCCTGAGGTCGGAGCCGGCTAGGTGTGATTAGCAGGAATATCTTAGTTTCCCGACCAATCTGGGAATGCTCAGCTGTCTCTCCGTGTGGCCTGCTGATAAAACGCAGTTCCAGGTGGTTGCGGCTGACAGGTCTGTGCGAGAAAAGTCATAAGTGTGATGCTATAGGGCAGCCTATAGATCCTTATATGGTGAACCAATGGAATCCTCTCCACTTGTTCAGCTCTGGCTCCACTTCAAAGCTTTGTGTTTTTTTTCCTTCAGTGGACTATAGAGTAGGATTTGAGCAGCTCAAGTCTTTTGGTTCTACTAAAGCTTAGATGCTTTCTCTGAAGCTTGCAAAAAAAAAAAGGCTTTTTGCATGAGGCACAAAACAGGGTAGCCAATCAGAACGAAGCTCATTAACATATGTCATTTTTAAGCCCCGTTCGGGTTGTACTTCTTTATCTGGGGACATTTTTTATTTTATTGTCCTCCAGTGATAGAAGTCCTTAGAATTACTACAGGCTCATCTTTGAACTTGATGGTAAAGGATAATAGAAAAATCACATTACTTATATTGTGAACATAAACTGCCAGTAGATCACCACTTTAGTCAGCCTGAGGGATCTCACTTTGGATTTGTCTTTATTTTCTGTCTCCTGCTAATGCTGCCTTAGTGTAAGTGATCACATTCATGAGTGGCAGGCTCCTGCAGTGTATCCATTGTTTCATGAAAGCTTATAATGTGGATACATGTGCTGGGACACGGTATGGTGAGTAGCAGCAGTCAGCCAGTTGTCAGTTGTCTCGGATGAGGAGGGGAAACCCATTGACATGGCCTGAACCGGACAGAAATAAAATCACAGAGCAGCACATTTAAAAGAGGAAATTGCCTCAGAACCATAGCGCAGTTAATCCTATCCAAATAGGTCTGTTTGCACGTGTGCATGCAACACATTTGATTGCTCAACTACTTAACCAAATTAGTGTTGAATTATTTTGGCATTTTGATGGGTTATTTCATATAACCTGTTTCAAGCGGTTGAGATGCTTGCAGCCATTCGAGCCTGTTTTAGGCAAGACCCCTTAGAAATGAAAGGTATGGTCCTTTTTTTTTTTTTTTTTTTTTTTTTTTTTATATAATGTATTAAGCAAGCTTTGGCACAGTAACAGAATTAGTCTGTTTATATCCGAGGAATAATGAGAGACTGGATTTTGGCTCTGATTTGGCCTTCATTAAACCCAGTACTGATTCCTGGTCTGTTTAGAAGTGCTGTGTGGAATCTGTAGCAGTTGTTTGGGTTATAGTTGCTGAATTAATGTTTACTGTTTTTAATCTGATAGTTTATTGTGTAGTATACAGCTTTGCTTTGCTGGCTTTGTCAACAGATTTTTGTAAAGCCAGTAGGACTCTGATGGAATAAATGATCATTAAACGTACAAATGTCTTGTTGAATGTGGTTCTAGTTTCAGTTTTATGCTCTTTCCTGTTTACATGCTGACACTGTCACTGACAGTAAATTCCTCATTCTGGGCCAGTGCAAATAAAAGTCCAGTTTGCACTGTCATTGAACTTTTTAATGCAATCTGCTGAAATGCTGTACCACAAAATATATACACGCATTTCCTATATAGTATTTGGAAAATATGTAATAGTATTTTAACCCACACTCCTATCCAGAGGACTGAGCCTGATTTGATCTAGACCTGCAAATGCTGATTATTTGTCATATTTAGATCATACTTAGCACAGCAGTGACCCTGATGTGGTGGTGGTGTGGGTTGCGTTGTTGTGACTACTGGAGTGTTTTAACCCTGTGTCCACTCACTGTCAACTCTATCAGACACTTCTACCTTGCTGGTCCACCTTGAAGGTGCGAAGTCACTAGTCTTTCATCAGTGGCCATAGGATGCTGCCCACAGGATGCTGTTGTCTGGATAGATTTGGTCGGTGGCTTCCAGCAGCACTGCTCTCTCTGATCCACTCACACAACCACAACACATACTAACACACCCCCACCACATCATTGTTACTACAGTGCTGAGAATGTTTCACCACCCAAATAATACCTGCTCTGTGGGGGTCCTGACAATTGGGGGAGGGGATAAACAAAACGTGATTGGGTGGCTAACAAAGTATGCAGAGAAACAGACTAGACTACAGACTACACTCTATAATTGTAGACCAGGGCTCTCCTACGTGGTAAGTGGAGCTCATAAATGGGTGTAGGGTTTAGACTGTGGAGTGTAGAGTGTAGAGTTTGTGTGTATGTGTGTAGGATGGGAAAAGATGTTTTAAGCTATGCAAATGATTGACCTCATTAACCTCTCCTGAGATACTGATTGATGTCTTTTTTCTGCCTGCAGACAGTGACGCTGATGATGCCTGAAGGTTCTCGCTGGTTGCTCTGCTGCAGGAATGGCCTGAGGCTGCATCTCCACTGAAGCAGAGGTGAGCTCAACATGAAGGCTAATTATGCCGCTTGTTAATGTAAAGATGGATTTCCGTGTCTTGCTGTGTTTCTTGTAGTCTGCTAGTCTGTTTGCTCAGGTCTGCATCAGAGTTTGGGGTTTTTGTTACATTGGTTACTATTGGATTGTTTAGTTTCACACGGCAGAAGTTACACGTGGTTGTTGTTGTTGTTGTTGTTTGATTGGTCCGGAATTTTAAGGAGATGAAAGCACTCTGTTACTTGTACTGCCTCTGAAATTCCTCCTGAGGATTTTGGAGGTTATAACTTTGACATTTTGTGTTGAAGTGGTTTAAATTAGACCTTAGATGCCTGGGAATAATACTTATCTTTTGTTTGTCATCACTTTCCATTTTGTGATATTCTGCTACAAAATAAAGTAGGAAATAGGAAGTGTGTGTGTGTGTGTGTGTGTGTGTGTGTGTGTGTGTGTGTGTGTGTGTGTGTGTGTGTGTGTGTAATCACTGACCTTGGTTCCAGATTTGTTTTGTTGCATTTACACAGTGTCTGACTTTACTGTGCTGAATAGGGATTTTCCGGCACACGTTCATACTGGATAATGCTATACTCACTCTGCTGTCGTGATTGTACTGAGCAGCCCAACTGTACTCTCCTGCCATTTCTCCACTGCTGCTTCTATTTTACTGCACCTGTGATAGCATACTGCCTGCTGCACCTACAGTGATCTACTCCTTGTGCTTTACTCTGCGCCCACTCTTTGGCTGCACCTACAATGGTCTGCTCACTGTGCTTTACTCTGCTCACACTCTTTTGCTGCACCTACAATGGTCTACTCCCTGTGCTTTACTCTGCTGCCACTGTTTTGCTGCACCTACACTTGCTTTACTCTGAAAGAGGTTTAATAGTGCCTGAAAACCAGACTCAGTACACAGAATACAGCAAAACAGAAGCAGATCGGGAAATCCCAGCGAACGCGTTGAAACCAGCTGTACACTCAGTTCATGAAAAGATGAAAACATTTACAAACCACAGCCAAATGGCTACAAATTGGAGTATACTGGTTCAGATGGTCAGCTGTTCTCTGTTGGTGTGGACGCTTGATTTCATGGCCTATTCTGTAACTGGATACTGTGATTATTTGAGTTTACATTTATTAGTTTACATTTGGTTTTTATGAACTGTTTGTATTTTGTCTGACCAGCTTTGTCTTGAAAGCATGTTTATCGTATTATTTTAACATGTATGTTTTCATTGTAGTTGTATTTTGTATTCAGCAGCACAATTAAAGCACCAAAATGTGTTTTGAGCCATGTGTTGCTTGAATTTTGGTTTAGGGTTTGCAGTTCTCATCTCAGTGCATTGCTAATGTGCAGTGTGTGCTTACAAGAGGGGGCGGGTTAGGTAGCCCCATATATTTTTAAATTGTGACCATTTACAGTAAACAGGTTAGCCTGGCCCCACAGTGAACTGAGGTGATGATGTAGGCTAATGCAGCTGCCGCACTACTTAAGGTGGGCTGAAAACTTCTAATAAGAAGTCAGTTTCCCCCAGGCAACACCCCCAGACCTGCAGGGAAAAAAAATCGGATCATATTTTGAACATGCGAAAGACCTCCATGTGCTTGTTTAATGCAGCCATTTTCATCGTAACACTTTCCTGGCCAACCGGCTGACGTGCAGTGATGGGAAGTTTGTGCAGACTTGTAGGCCAGTTCTGAGGACGAACGCAGCCTAATGTTGTTTTTGAACTAGATTGTTTAAAAGTAATAATCTTAGATGATGGGAATTTTTCAGTATTTAAATCTTGTGTAGATGCACAATAAGAGGCTCAACACTCAGTAACCCAACTACGTCTATTTTTATTAAGATGTTTGTGTTTTTTAGGTATTTTATTCATTTCTGTTCCATACTGTCAGTTTATCATCTGTTTCTTTGATACAACAGACCTGTTCAAAAAATAAACTTAAGCCATCTAGTGTAATGCGGTCTAGTCCAGCATCTAGTGTCTCATGTTTTAAATGCACAATTTTAGTTTTTTTTTCAGCCGCTTCTTTAGTCCTGCGTGTGTTTGAGTGTCAAATCTCAAACAACAGTGTAGGATTGTAGGCGTGACACAATTGGTTATTACGCTACACATCAATCATTGATTGATCGCCCCCCTGCTCATTTACATAAAGTTCTTTCAGGAGAAGACAGAATGGAGTATGCATTAGAGATTTGATGTGTCAGTTTCAGCATTAGAGGTTTGATTGGTAACATGTATGTTGGTATCTCACCTGGTTGTAGTAGTTTGACGTTCTGTTTGATGTAAATGATCAAGTTCTGAATGAAAAAAGGCAGATCATTTTGCATAACGTCACCACCCACTACATAAAGTGTCAACACCCAAACTTCAAACACCTGCCTGCGACCCTGCCAACTTCAGCGTTGTTCCTTAAACGAGCTATCCAGTGATCTCTATAGACTCGGTTATGTGGTCTCTGACATTGTGTGACTCTGTGACTGTGTATTAACACAGGCTAGAATTCTTTAGCATTGCTAGAAGCAGTAGAAGCCTGAACTAAAGCCTGGCATTCTGTCCTTTTGACTGCCTGTTTTGTGTATCGGTGAGCTTTACCTTCAGCATTGTTTCCGTTTGTAAGCCACTTTCCTGCTTTGTGCTGTGATGTCTAAAACAGTGAAACTCTCCAGCTATCATGGTGATAATCTGATGTGTTTTAGAAAGCCTGCGGGCAGCAGTGGGAAAAGACTCCCGTGCTGTACTGAGAAATTAATGAAAGTGTGAGCTGACGTGGTTTTTGTGGGAGGTCTGACGTTGTTTCCTGACTGGGTTTAGCACAGAGAAAGAGGAACTTTTTTTTTTTTTTTTTTCTCTCTCTCCCCTTTCCTCTCTCTCTCTCTCTTGTTTACATGTCAAGGCTGTGTGCTTCCTTCAGACTCTTCTTTAGCAGTTCACCACAGTGAGCATTTTCATACTTGCTCCTTCATGTTTGTGTCATGTGACAGTCGCTGATGAAAACAGAAAGCAGCGAGTGCTTTTGTAGTGACGTGAGGGGGTTAGCACCACCTGCTCTGTCTCTTTCTGCCTTTCTGCCATTGTTCCTGTCTGTCATGTGACTGAAGAGCAGGCTATTATCTTGGTCAAAAGGAGAGCGATCTCTGAGTGGAGCGTCAGAAGCTGGAGGAATTTTCGAGTGCTGTCTGTGAGGGGGGTGGTTGCAGGGCGGGAGTGATGGGGGAGGTGCCGCTGTAGCTGCTCAGATGAGATTTGCATGGGTAGTTTGTCAGCCGTCATTAGCAGCAGATGAGGGAGAGGATAAAGCCTGTTTGCACATGGACTCTACCGCCTTTACTCTGCTGTGCTCTGTAGCCTTTATTACACTGCTACTGTCTTTACTCTACTGTACTATACAGCCTTTACTAAACCCTACAACAGATGTCTTCAGATCTGGACCTTTAATCCAGTTTCCCATTCTGGATTTTATAATTACTCTGGGCTATGACCAATCAGTTACAACATAGTTTAGTTAATGTTGTCACAAAATCTGAAGTCATCTGCTCTACAGCCTTTACTCTACTATACTCTACAGGCTTTACTGTGCTCTTCCTCATCTCTGCTCATATGAGCATTTGATGCTTAACTTTTCTGAATTTGTATGTTTTTGGAATAAAGGAAATCCCAAATATATGTATTTTTGAATCAGCCTTGCTTGTGTGCCATCTGCATCTGTGAACCTTTATCTGCTCGTTTGATGCTCGTTCAATGAGTATGTTTAAGATGTCATTGTATCTGTTTATTTTGTGTGTATACAGTGTCAATGTTTTTTGCTGCTGTAGCTGCCAGATTGGGGATCAATAAAGAACGTTGATCCATCTTGCTCTCAGGCTGTCTAACTAGCTGTCTGGATGAGCCTCTGTCTGTCTGTTTAGCTATCTGTTCAGCTGTCTAGCTGGCTAAATAGTCAGATAACTATCTGGACTGTCTGTTATAGGTGTTTAGCAAGCTGTCTGGTTAGCTGTCTTGACTATTAACCTCTCTAGCTGTTTAGCATACCTATAACTATGTAGCTTGTGTCTTTTCTAGTTTGGTTGTGGTCTTCAGTGATTCTTCTGTCTTCAGTTTGCGAAATGAGTAGCAGTTTATTTTAAACTTTGGGTTTCTTTTCAGATTTGTCAGGTGGTATCTTGGGAGTTGTTGTAGTTGCCAGGCTATAAAGGACCAATAGGATGAACCAACTTGCTATGACGCAAACCTGTGGTGCCTCTTTAGTAGGAATACCAGTGACTGTAGCTTGCAGATTGGAAAGCAAGCTAAGTAATTGACTTCATTCATTATTGACTTTATTCAGTCATTCAGGAGATATAGAACGGTAATATTATCTTATTATATTTTTTTTCATTGGACAACACTGAAGATATGACACCTTGATACAATGTAAAGTAGTCAGTGTACAGCGTGTGTGACAGTGTAAATTTGCTGTGCCCTCAAAATAACTTGACACACAGCCAGTAATGTCCAAACCGCTGGTAACAAAAGTGAGTACACCCCTAAGTGAAATGGCCAAATTGTGCCCAATTAGTCATTTTCCCTCACCAGTGTAATGTGACGCGTTATTGTCACAAGGGCTCAGGTGTGAATGGGGAGCAGGTTAAATTTGGTTTTATCGCTCTCACACTCTCTCATACTGGGCACTGGGTTAGGGTTAGGGTTAGAACAAAGAACACTCTGAGGATCTGAAAAAACACAGTGTTGCTTTACATAAAGATGGCCTAGGCTACAAGAAAATGCCAACACCCTGAAACTGAGCTGCAGCACGGTGGCCAAGACCATACAGCGGTTTAACAGGACAGGGGTGCAGGTTGTCAGCCTGTTGGTGCTCAGATCATACGCCGCATACTGTATCAAATTGGTCTGCATGACTGTCGTCCCAGAAGGAAGCCTCTTCTAAAGATGATGCACAAGAAAGCCCGCAAACAGTTTGCTGAAGACAGGCAGACTAAGGACATGGATTACTGGAACTGTCCTGTGGTCTGATGAGACCAAGATTAACTTATTTGGTTCAGATGGTGTCAAGTATGTGTGTGGTAGCAACAAGGTGTGAAGTACAAGGACAAGTGTCTCATGCCTACAGTCAAGCATTGTGGTGGGAGTGTCATGGTTTGGGCTGTGGCGAGCTACGGTTCATTGAGGGAACCATGAATGCCAACATGTACTGTGACATACTGAACCAGAGCATGATGCCCTCCCTTTGGGACCCCGAACACATGCTGAACTGGCCAAGCATGTCTCTAGACCTAAACCTTATTGAGCATCTGTTTGGCATCCTCAAACGGAAGGTGAAGGAGCACAAGATCTCCAGCATCTACCATCTGGATTAGGATTCCAGTGGCAACCTGGTGAAGCTCTCAGGGTCTGTGAACTCTATGCCCAAAAGAGTTGAGGCAGTTCTGGAAAATAATGGTGGCCACACAAAATATTGACACTTGGGGCTCAATTTGGCCATTTTCACATAGGGGTGTACTCCCTTTCGCTGCCAGCGGTTTGGACATTACTGGCTGTGTGTTGAGTTATTTTAAGGGCACAGCAAATTTACACTGTTACACAAGCTGTACACTGACTACATTGCATTGTATCAAAGTGTGATATCTTCAGTGTTGTTCCATGACAAGATATAATCAAATATTTACAAAAAGGTGAGGGGTGTACTCACTTCTTTGTGAGATACTGTATATAGCTATAGTATGCAAGGTCGTTTAGAGATGATCAGCACCTATTTATTTAATTCGTGCTTGTTTTGTTACTGCCTTCATCAAATATGTAATTTAGCTATATAGTAGAAGAGCAGGTTCTTGATGTGTGCCTGGCAGATTTGTGGCATCATGTCTGTATCTTCAGGTTAAGAGCTCATTGTAAAATAGCTTATTGATTTTTTTATTTTTTTTTTCTTACTGCCCCTGGCCTTGTGTAACTTGTGCTGGAGCTTTAACTTCCCTGCTAAAGTCCAGTTGTCGCTTTGTGTGGTCTAAAAAGATTTAAAGCTGTAAATCAGCAACAGGTCACTGCATTGTAAACCATTCTAGGCTTCTCTCACTAGTGATGGTATTCTAATAACAGGTGTTTTAGTATTTGCATTATTTTATACATGTTTTGGTGCTGTTATAATACGTTTAGGTTTGTTTACAAACCAGGGCTTTTATTTAAAGCACCTAAAGTGTTTTTTATTTTTTTTTTTTCCCTCTCTCCACATAATGTTGTCCATCACATGGTAATGCATCTGGTTATACTGTATGTACAGCCCTGGATTCCTCAGTTTTCTAACAGGAGGCTTGCTCCGTAGGTTTGTAATCGGAGACCTATTGATTAGTATTGATTAGGGGATGAATGCTCTCCTATATCATTCTGAGCTCACTCGGTGGAACTGCGCTCACTGATCCGTTTACTTGCATACCAGCTTCACTAATGTAGGAAGCCATATGGATGGTTTTTGATGCACAGCCTAGAAAAAACTTAAATATATATTTTCCTATGTGTATTATTGTCTTGTGTATTCATCTCATTTCTTCTCATCTTCTTCTTCTTCAGTCTTTTTTCTCTGTCCTTCTTTCTGCTTCTTCTGCCCTTTGGTTCCTGGCATCTTCTGTCCTGTTCTGTCTTTTAAGTTTTCACTTTTGTCTTGTTCAGTCTTTCTCCTTTTGTTCTCTCTTGCTCTCTTGCTCTTGTTCTCTCACTCTCATGCTCTCTCTCGTATCGTACCTTCTCTGTCTACAAAGATGACTCACTCTCTCTCAGATCACTGCTGAAGTTGTATTGACTTGAAACTACTTCAAAATAATCTTCTGCGTTTAGTTTGGATTACACAGTTTGCTGTATACATAATTTGATAGCTTGCTACACAGTGAAACTGGCGATGAGTGTTTGTTGTGACCTAAGAACTTTTGTTTTGCTCTGTGAACTCTCAGCTAATGAAGTCTCTCAGAATTAGCTGCTGACCCCGCTAGCAGAGGTTCAGCGGTGTCACTAAAGATATCTGTGGCTTCAAGACATTTTCTTCTCTTCTGAACAGCTATCTTTGACCCTCGGAGGCTCTGCTACTTGGAAGAGGCCAAAATCAAGGTGCTAATAGAACTGCCGATGGAAAACGTGTTTTCTTTATTGATTTTTATTAGTTCAATATGAGGCACACACGACAACCACATGCTGCTTGTTGTTGATCTGATGTTGCAGTTTAAGGTCACCGTTTTTACGAAAAAACCCCAGAAGGTTAGAGTTCACAGTTTGCCGAATACACATAGCCTATACACTGTGTGTCCAAACACTGTCCAAAACAGTCCATCTGTTAAGTGAATGTATGTACTTTTAGGCCCATAAATCATGCAGCCCGTATCATTTTAACAGAAAAGCTTTGACAAATGGAACAGAATAGTAAAATACAATTGCATAGTTGAAAGACACAAAGCCTGACTGTTATTAAAGGGCTGGTCATGTGTTTGGTTTTAAGTGTGAAAGCAGAATGCATGCTTTGCGAATAGTTCACTAAATCCCTTCTGTTTTCTGTGTTTTTGAAACACAAACAAGATAATTTATGTGTCGGGCTGCACCAAAACGTTGCGCTCCAAGTCGTTTATTAAATGTTGGCTGTTTTGGTTTTAGCCGTAAAAGATAAAAGGGTTAAAATTCCATCAAAAAAGACCCAAAAGATTAAATAGATCTTATTTATATATACATTTATAAACTTCCAAGGGAGTAGAGGCTGTTGCTGCAGTAAAGCAGGGTAAACCCTTTTATTAATTTATTTATTAACCCCTGATTTTTATAAATCTACAAATAAAGATATATAAAAATATATATTCTATGTAGGGTCGAGGCATTGAGGTCAAACTGGGACATTGTTCGGCGTCGCTGTTGCAGAGCCAGCACTTTTATGGTCTCCTCTGCATTCATGGCAAGATCTACATTAACTTCTGTACTGTCTGTTTACTATAGCAGCATCTACTGTAAAGCCTTGCTGGAGGAGTAGAGGCTGTTGCTGCAGCAAAGCGGGGCAAACCCCTTTATTAATACCTTTGATAGAAATAGTAGAATCTACAAACGTGTGCGTGTGCATGTGCGTGTGTGTGTGTGTACATGCGTGTACATGCTCTGTGCAGGGTCGCTCATTGGGGTCAGGCTGGGACATTGTTCGGTGTCACTGTTGCAGGGTTTCTGTAAGGCCGGTCATTAAATAAAGCCTTCAAAGACCCTTGGACTTTGCTCATGCTGATCTGCACAGTGGTGGCTGTGTGGAGATGTGCTCTGGTGCCCCATAAGCACAGGGTGTCTCCAAACTCTAATCCCTGCAGGGCCTTCAGGCCACAAGATTACAGCCCTGCCTCCAGCAGCAGAGGTGGGAGCTTCGACTGTGTCAGCTCTAGAGAAATGACTGACTGTTTTTTCTTCCTTCATCCCTCACTCCTCTCTCCCTCCTCCGCTCTTCTGAAGGAGCAGCTGTTCCCTTTGGTCACTGAGGGAACCTTGGTCTCAGCTGTAACCAGGGGCATCGTCTAGTGGTGTTGCGAACAGTGATTTTGCGGTTTCTGCTAATCTGTAGCTGAAATGTGTCAATAGTGAACGAAACCTTGTCATGGTTCTTAATGTTCTTCTAATAGGACTGTGATGCATGGTGTTTGTTTATTGGATGTTTTGACTTTTTTAGAAGGCACTGTTAAGCTCAGGTTGTTTCTGTCATCAACTGAAGGGCTTTGCTAATGTTATTGAGAAGCCTTCATAGTTACAGAAATACGATTTAGTGGATTCTAGCAATAACGAGGAGGATGAGGATGATGATGAGGATGATGATGATGATGATGATGATGATGATATTTGGAGATGGGAAAGGGACTGGGTTTATCCTGCTAAATGTTGTAAAGGGCCTGGATTTGTCGATAGTGGATGTTGTAAAGGGTTTTGGCTAGTCCAGGTGGGTGTTAGGAAAAAGACTGGATTACTGTAGGCAGACACAGACATGTTCTAGATGAGTCTGTGGTGGATGGTGGGGGAGATCTGAATTTGTTTATAGTCAATGATGAAAAAGGGTCCAGATTAGTCTACGTTTCTAGAACAGTCTAGGTGAATGCAAAAAAGGATCTGGATTAGTCTGTGGTGGATTCGGGAAAGGATCTAGGTTAGTCTATGATGGATGTGTTCAGTAATCTGACCACTGTAAAATAAAGCTGTTGAGTTTGGTGGTGATGGAAGCTTCTTCTCCTTTCCACTGTTGAAGTCTGATGTTAGTATATTGAGCTCTGGTTCCAGCATGCTGTCCAGTGTGAGGTCTACTTTCTTCATTTGACCCCAAAAGAAGAAATTACAACACCCCTGATTGTCCTCATGTGGTGCTGTATTGTGATGTGATGTGATGTGCACTAGCATTTTGCATGTGCACTCTTTCAGATACTTGGTGCTGTGCATGATTCTGTAACACAGCTTATAATTTCCCAGCACTCTGTAACTGCACAAAACAAGCTGGCAGGAAATTACTGGTCGCTTGACTTTGGCAAAGGGAAGTGAAAGTTGCCAGAAAACTGGAAAAGGGGAGATTTAAACACAAGACTGAAATAGATAGCACTGCATGAATATACAATTCATTTCTTTCATTTAACTCTTTTTCTTTTGGGTTTTATGGGCTCCTCTGCATTCGTACCAAGATGTACACTCACTACTGTACTGTCAGTTTACACTAGCTCATTCTGCTCAGAGGCCGAATGGCTGGGAGATGTTTGTCCTAGCAGTCGTCATTATGGGGGTAACCTGAGGGGAAAGGCACATTTAGATCCAGCATAGATGTAAATATCCTTGAATTAACTCTGATATTTTGCATTTTAAACCCAATGTGCTGAAGCACTGAGCCAAAACACATAAAACTGTCACCGACTCGTTACCTATGGACCGTTCTTGTGTGAAACATACCTTTAAAGGACGTTGTGGCCAGATGAAAGATTAAACCATCTCTAAATCTGTTGTAAACACACCTACCTTAGTCCTATAGCAGTGGTACAGTAGACTGTAGAGGGAGATGATCCAGTTTGGATCCAGACCAAAACCCCTTCTGTATAATGTCCCTTGAATGTAAGAGGAACTTTGGGTTGGAATTTTTTTGGGGGCCTTTTTAAGGATGTATTCATGTTTTAAAGAAACATTCAGAGGAAATGGATGGAAAGCAGTTAGCCATCGGTGCTGCCAGTAGATTGATTTATATTTTTTTATCGAAATCGCAATATAAAACAGCACAATATTCAAAGTTTTAATTCTAGGAATGTTTATTAAAGTTGTGAATTATGTGGGGAACGTTAACATGATATCAATTTGTAACCTACCTGTAGATGAGCAGCCAAACATCTATATGTTGTGACATCACAACCACAGCAAGGGAGTGCTCTGTTCTTACTGACCAAATATCAGGCCTAGACTTCAGCTCACAGAGAACGATTGCTGTGGTAATACTGATGAGAACAATTAGGTACCCCTCCCAAATCATCCAACTGTTTTAGATTAACTTTATTAGGCTTAAAATTAATATATAATCATGAAGTGTAGCTCACTATATAGATATCTTACCTCAGTTTGGGTGGCCCCATGTCTTAGACTGTTTGTGATGTTCGATTAGTGTTAAAAAAATTATTATTATTATTATTTATTTATTTATTAATTTTTTAATAGTGTCTACAAGCTTTTTATGTTAACAAGCTGATTGTATGCTTTTCCCTGTAGCTCAGTGACTAGGCTAGCAGTCAGGGGAGGGTGACACCACAGGGATCCCAGTGGCTGATTTTAAGTCACTCATTATCAATTACTTTATCGCTACTGCAGTTACTATCGGTAATGTTCAGCTGAACGCTGGGCTTCGGGGCCTCCAGTCATTTAGAGTTTGAGTGCTCGCTCTGAAGATCTGTACCTGTACCAGTTTGGTGTGATGTTTCTGCCTCCTGATTGGTCCCAGACTGCCAGTCTCCAGCCCAGCCGACCCGTCTACCACTGTGACACCCAAACCTGGACAAGGACTGCAATAGCTGAACCTGAGCGTTAAAGTCAAATGAAAGTGTGACTGGGTGGACACAGGTCAGACTAAAGAGAGCCAGCAATGCAACATCAGTAGAGCTCAGAACTCGCAGTCTTCTGATGCTAGGACCAACTCTCAGACTTTAGCCGTGGCATAAACAGCTTCTCTCAATAACTTCTTCTGGGTTGGTCTGACACTAGACAGAGCCCGATCAGGTCCATAATGAATGGATCCCATAACAGTATAATACACAATTTTTTTCAAATAAGAATGGTGTAAAATATTTCAGTACAGATTATTTGTTTAGTTATAGGACTTTATACTAGTGTCTTATCTACATTCATGATGTCAGTGAGCACAAAACCTTTTCTTTTTTAACCTTTTTCTTTAACTTAGGGAAAGTGCTCTTAAATGCCTAGAATGATGTTCTTTATTTAATTAATTAACTTATTTATTTTTGTTTCCTAGAGTCACAAAACTGAAGTAAACTAGTTAGAAATCTAACACTAATGCTGTTTAGCATTTTGTGCATTTATGAAATTGGCCAAATGTCATGTTAAATTAGCATAAAATGATGAAAAAAAAATTTGCATTTTTAATTTCATTTATAACAGTTACAGCTGTCAGATGGAAAAGGAGCTAGCACTGGAACTGTACGTCTTTGTTTTTGAACGTAGAGTGTAATCCATGCTTATTCATGCTTATATGGAGAAAAAATGAAACGCACGCAAGTTATCAGTCTGGAAAGATCGGCTTGGAAAAATAATTTGATGTTTATTATAGACTAAGAGCTTTAGTAGCATACAGGCTTATTAATAAAGACAACGTCTTCATAAGAAACGTTCAGTCTGTCAGACGGCAGATATTTCAAAGTGCGCACTATTGTTTTCTTTAGCTGATGACTGAAAGCTTTGTTTGTGTGGGTATTTTTTTCTCCCCCTTCCCCCCAAATAACTTTGTACTAACAAATGCTGCTCAGGATTAGTACTAAATCCTGTTGAATGCAGTGCTAATTGTGTTATCTGATTGGAAGTTTGACCTTGCTGTGTTGACAGAGTGCTGATTTGTCTAATAAGATGTTTAAGATGGAGAAAAATCTTTATAGTGTCCTCAGAAAGCAGTTACCATTTGAACAGGGCAGTTGCTTAAAATTTTTTTTTTAAATAAATAATTTAAAAAACCTGGAAAATTGTCCAGAAACCTTGATGTGACCCAGCCTTGACACAAAGTATACATCGTTAGTTTCATAAGGCTGCTATGTATTGTGATGGGTCTGAGTTGTGCAGCCTGCTTGTGTAGTGGTGTAATGAGCGCAGAACGAAGAGCCTCCAGCACTTTTACTTACATAGAAATGCTTTCTTCCTTCTGCTCAGTGACGTATGAACTTTCAGCTTTTGGCTCCTGTGCTGTAGCTGGAACGTGGCGGCTAGTGGTTATGGGGAAAATGCCACAGTGCTCTGTTGCTTAAGAATATCTCAGTCATTGTGAGTGTTCTGGGTTAGCTGGGCTCGTTAGCCTCTCTGGTGCTAATGGCTGCAGTGAGGTTTTTTGTGTGTGTGTGTGTGTGTGTGTGTGTGTGTGTGTGTGTGTGTGTGTGTGTGCGCGTGTATATTTTGGAAGCTCTGAGAGAGACAGAGAGAGAGAGAGAGAGCAGGAGTTGCTGCATGTGTGATTACGGTGTTGTGGTGGGCTTTCCCTTTCAAACGATTTCCTCTTTTGAGTGGCTTTGGGCTACAGTAGCTTGTGTCCACGTGTGGGTACTTCCACAGATATTGGCACCCCTGGTAAACATAATTTAGACACAGACACTGTGTGTGTGTGTGTGTGTGTGTGTGTGTGTGTGTGTGTGTGTGTGCGCGCTCCAGTTTTTTTCCGACATCATTTGAACATGTGGTGGCGTTTGTGTCCATCATCTAATCACATGACTACAGATGACTCCTTGTTTCTTGCAGCAGACGATCTCACCCATTCGTTCTGCTGTCCTCATTAATGGCGAGCTGTGTAATAAAGCTGTATTTTTTGAAAACTGGTGGAGACGTGCTGACATGGTGGTCTTCATGTTCTGATGAGCTGACAGATGTTCATGTATGTTATTTTCTCCACCTCGGTGCTGCTTGACTGGGTTACAGTGGAGCGCAGCAGTAACGGTGCTCAGTCTGGGCCTTTGCTGCTCACTCGCTGATTCTGTAAATAATTAATGCTCCATATGAGTGCTTCCTCCGGCCTGTTGCTCTGTAGCCACCATGGCCTTTAAAGGAGCAGTTCACCAAAATCAGATCACTCCACAAACACACAATCTATTTATTTCCCATTTCTGACATAAAGGAAGTATAACCAGCGAGCCTTAAAAAGTCCCCCCGTACGTGTCTCAGTTTTTCGTGTGCCTGCTTTGCAGAATAAAGCAAAATTGAAAGTTATTTCATGCACTTTAATTCTTATTTTACTTTGTGTGCTTTATCTAATTTTTAATCTGTAAATATTTTCAGTCTTATTTGATTAAACTGCAGTGATACAAATAAATGCTGTATAAATCACTCACTGATGTTATCGAATGTTTTCATGCCATACCATTCCTAATCCTAATGTGCTGCTAGCTTTTTTTGTTCCAATCTTTTGACTGTGGTTTATTTAATGGCTTATTTATTTAAAGCTTTTCATGCCAGTAGCACTAGTATTAGTAAGCCCATTCTGAGCTCCGCTACCTCTGAAGACATTTTTGTTGAAGTGAATGAAGCATGCAGCCTGCAGGACATCTGCTAACTGTTAGAACTTGTCAGAAGCTGTTTGGATGGAGGATTTGGACTCATTTTAGCTTTGCTCTGCCGTCCTGCTGCAGAGAAGCATGTCAATGAATTGAGCTCCATTAAGGAGCAGAAAAGGCATCTTTTGTTCGCCGTAACTGCTCACACCCACTCCATCTAGATTGTATCTGGAGTGTGAAGCTCTTTTTAGTTTTATTAGTGTTATGCTATTGTGTTTTATAATGCAGTCAACACGGATCTGGCAGGACACTGGTATAGAGCAGGGTGGTATTTGGTCTTGATCGGAAGTGATTAGATGCCTGCAGGGAGGCGCAACAGCCGCTTTAAACCCATTTGCAGGATTTTATTGTTTAGTATCATTCAGGAAATGTATTCACTCGTTTACTCTCTTGAGCAAGCCGTGATTCTTGACTGCTGAATCTGGTGTCCAAAATCTGTTGCGCTCATGCTCGTTTAATCAATGTGGATTGGTAGGTCAGATTGCAGCTGACAGCCTTCAAAATCCACCTCCAGTCAACACTGTTGGCAGGGTTAAAGGGCCCATATACCCCGCTTTTTTCTTTGATGTCACTTTTGAAATTTTTGTTTGTTTTGAAATATGAACAACCTTAGAAATAAACCCTCTTTATAAATTAAGTGTGATTCAACTTGGCAGAGGACATGTACTGTATGTTAAATATGCCTGTGACCTCACAAAAACAGTGAATTCAGAATGAGCTAGTTTGCATATATGAAGTGTATGGCCATAGTTTTTAAATTTTGAACATTTCAGTTATAAATCAGTAGTGGAAAACTACAGGTAATATGTGATTGTAGGACTGTTTATCTGTAATGCCCTGGCAATTCAGGGTTTCCACATGTCATGGGAAAAATGGAAAACCTGGGAAACCAAAAGATATTTAGACTAATTTTTCCAGTCATGGAAAACACCTGGCAAAAAACTAAAACTGATAATGTTCTGAAAGTTTTAATGTAGTGCTGGAAAGGTGTGAAGCTGTGCTGTTAACCTGCCAAGATCGCATATTTTTAGCTGCTAAAGTAGCGTCTGTTCACACGTGTTGTAGTTTCAGCGGCTCTGTGTAGGAGCACCTGGTAGACATTCACTTTTAGTATTTTACTAGAACTGTGTAGTAGAAGTGAGGACTGGTTGAGGAATGTGTTGTGTGATTCTCAGTATGTCACTTGAGTGGGTTAAAATGTACAAAATAGTCAATTATAGAAATGTAATGATGCAAATAGCCAAACTTTTGTGGTATTGAAGATGCATGACAAAAGCAGGCAGGAGGAGTGCTGGAGTGAAGTTTTGATTGGTGGTACGCCTTTGCGAGTTTTGATGTTTAAAGTATGTCTCACAGTGTCTTAACTGCAAGCCGACAACTAAACTATAACTTTCCCATAAAAATGAGTCAAGCTGCCTATTCCAGCACAGAGTGGCAGAGTGAATTACAGAGCGACGTGTTTCCCTGGTTTGATGAATGTCTTGCTTCTTATTATGATGTCTTCTGAACCCTTGCTGTAAACAATCTGAAGAGAAGTTGGCAGAGTGCTAGAAAGCAGTTTGTTTTGTGTTGGCTAGTTAGCTCGAGAAATAGACCCCAGAGTGATATAATGCAGTTTTATAACAATGTTATTTAGACTACTGATGTTAAATGTGAGTATAAACATAACTATTATATGCCCAACTCCCTCAGAGTTTTCAGTGTAGACATGTTATACGGTACTTTGCTTCAGTGCTTGCTTGCTGATGGGGTGCAGCGTTAGGTGGCATAGCTAATTAATAAAATGTTCATTGACTGCACATTAACACAATGCATTGTTTCACCCGTAAATCAAGGATTTTGAAATGCAGATTAGCCAGTCTCTATTGTTAAACCTTAGAACCATGAGCTGTTCTGTCCTGTTCCAGAGAGCAGTGTAGAACTCTTATCTGTTTAGTCCAACTGAGAAAACAGACAGACCATTGCAGTCTGCCTCAGGCTAGCGTACACTGGACAAGAAGCTCCACATTTACGGCATTAAGCTGACGCTCTTATCCAGAGCGACTTACAAGTCATGTTACATCTAGGCCAATGTAGTGTTAGGAGTCCTAGCCAAGGACTCTTATAGGTGTAGCACAGCATAGTCAGCCAGACCGGAATTCGAACCCCAGTCTCCCACATGTGGTGGTGGTGGCTCCCTGGCTGGTAGTGGTGTTATCCACTGTGCTACACCAACCACACGTGCATAAATGGAATAAAACTTGTCTACATCATTTTGTGTACTTGGAGGTGTACTGTCAGAAAAACAAATCTTCACAAAGGTTTCACTCCAGATTAATGGGGCTCACTTTTATTGTTGGGTCTACTGGAACAGACAAACATGTTTCAGTGTTTCAAAAACCCAGTATGTTTCTCAGACTGTACATCTGTGCTCACCCTCTATCTGAAACTCTGCGTTAGAGCTCCTGTGTCCTTAGGCCCAGCCTTCCTGTGAGCTTATCATGCTCTGATTAGTCAGCTTTCCCAAAGCTGCTAGAGTGGTTTTGCCCCACACAGGCTCCAGTATTGGCTGAGAAGGCACCACGCTTGCTGGTAGGTGAGCAACAAGGATTGTGTTATTAGATGTCACCTTGTAACACAGAACAGGACTGGAATTTCAACAAGGCATTTCACACTGCTGAGAAGAGTTGGAGAGTTTCTCCCTCTGGTGTGTACTTTGGGCTTTATAGCATGACAGGCCATTTGCATTCACAAAAAAACTGCACAGCACACCAAAGCAAAAGAAAACCTGGAAGAGCATAATGACTGAATGACTGATCGGATAATGTTTAGATTTCACTTGACCACTTGAAAAGCCAGGTGTGAATGCCCCCAGGACTCATTGTGATCAGATTATGCTTGGTTCACTCAAACCGCATTCGAAGGATCAGAGACTGAGCGTGACCAGATTTAACCCTAGTGTAAGCGGAATTTTGTCATTGATATTGTATACAGTTACATGAGCGGAAATGCAAGACAGTTTATCGAACAGTAATGGAGTTTATGGGAAAAATGAAGGATGGGAAAGGGAGAGGTAAATGACAGTTATGGATGGATAGAAAGGAGGAAATGGTCTGGTGGCAAAAATACTAAAAGAGGAATTTACAGTTGGCCGTAATAAACATACGGCTGTTAGTTTATATGAGAAGTAGGTCACTTTGCTGCAGAGTGGACCTCCCTAAACTTTTGATCCTTGTTGTGGCCCTGCCACTGACTAGCAGGTGAGAGAATAAACAATGAAACCTAAGACAGAGGACACGCCAGGCCGGAGTTCCCCAAACCAACAGGCTTCTCTCACTCCTGGCCGATGAAAATCTCAAGCTTGTCGACTAGTACCGTAACAAGGGAAGAAAAGTAAACAGAAACGATATGTGTAAAACCAGATCTCATCTGGATGCAATTGAGACGGGTTTTAGTGAAAAGTGCAAGTGGAAGTTTTTCCAGATATGATCAAACACGAAACATGTGTTAAGGCGAGGTGTAAACAGACTGTAAAACGGCGAGGTGAAGAAACGATGTGGTTAGGCCAGGAACATTAGCTGACAACAGATGACTAGATTGCTTCAGTTTATTTTAATAACTTTAGATTGTTCTCTGTATACATGTCAATCATGTCTTTTACTAGGGATTTGTGGCCTGGGATTTGTGTAGTTCCTTAATGTTGGGTGTCTTCCGATGTAGTAGGAGTTTGATTATGGATCGTTATAACCTTTGGTTTGGACTTGACTGAATATCAGTAAGGTCACATCACATTAATTGGACTGTAGTGAGCCGGTTTCTCTGCCTCCTTTTCCACCTTTTACCATGTCCTTCAATAGTCAGCCCCCACCCCCCCATCCCCCCCAACACACACACGCAGATCAGGTATCATTTGGGTGGTGGATCGTTCTCAGCACTGCAGTGACACCAAAGGTTTTAAACTCTGCAACATCACTGCTGGACTGAGCATAGTCCACCAACCAAAAATATACTGACCACTGGTGAAGGACTAGAGGATGACTAACACAAACCGTGCAGCAACAGATGAGCTATTGTCTCTGATCTACAAGGTGGTCCAACAAAGTGGGCGTGTAATAGAATGGCGAATTTGTGGACAGAGTGTTTAAAAGCCCCAGCAACACTGCTGTGTCTGATCCGCTCTGTACCAGCGCAGCACACACGTTAACATGCCGACACCACCACATCAGTATTAGTTCAGTGCTGAAAATCATCCACCCAAATAGTACCTGCTCTGTGGTGATCGTGTGGGGTCCTGACCATTGGAGTACAGGGTGAAAGGGTGACTAACAAGCTAAGCAGAGCTAGATGGACCGCCGTCAGTGATTGTGGAACTGCGGACTGCTCCTATATGTTGAGTGGCACTGCTAAGTTGGACCGCATGTGGACAACAGGGAGGTACTTAATGAAGTGACAACTTACTCAGGAATATATAGTCCTTTTAAACGCATTTCCTAAAAAGAGAGGGAAGCCTTCAATTTACGTAAATAGGTTTGTGGCTGAACAATCTCTTTACAGTGGACTCTTATGCCTGATGGTGATTTCTGAGTATTTTTTTAGTTTTTGTATTTGTTAAGCATTGGTGGACGCTGCTCTGCTCTCACTGCTGCTTTCATTTCCCTCTCTGTCATTTGGTCAAAGTAGGACACAGCAATCCAGCAGGGATCCGATAGCGGCACACATACACGCTCATCTCACCACCACTAGACCCCCCCCACCCCGCCACCAAAGCCAGGCTGCACAGCCTTACGTAATGCGTGTGTGTGTGTTGTGTCTCCACCTACTTAGCTCACACTGCAGATAAAATTCAGCTCAGAGCAGAGAGCAGATCAGACCTGCTGTACCACTCGCTACATTACAGCACATAATTAACACTTTACAGGAGAACTCCACCCAGTTTTCTATGTCTCTGCATAATCAAACACATATAAATTTTATATATATATAAATATATACATTTCTAGTGGTTTGATTTTGTTTTTCTAGAGCAATTTACAGAGATCAGTCACAGTGGTGGTGATGAGACACGGACATCTGCCTCTAAAAAACCCCTTATAGATAATTATGCCTGTCTTCCTGATCTCCGAGATGAGTTTGTTCTGGTGCATTTTAGATGGCGTGCAAGAAGAGCTACCTGTGACGCAAAATAGTCCTCAAGAAAACATTTTAGTATCTACTATGATTTATGCATTCTGTAATTCTGAGCATGAGAAATGAGGTCTATAGGGTTTAAGGTTTTGGCATACATGCGTCGCAAATGGGTCAGAGAATACTGAAGTCCTCATTTTTTCCTCTGTTTAATAATTAAACATTCAGTTAATGAATTTGTTTTTGAATGGAACATACATATACAGTATCCTCTTTCTCGCCGTCGTATGCTGTCTCTTGCCCTTACTTGCTTACTCACTGTCTTTCTTTGTATCACTTGCTTAATCACTCACTATCTAACTCACTCTAACTTGCTCTTGTCCTTACTGTCTCTTGCTCTCACCTTTCTCGCTCTCACTTGCTGTTGTTCTGTTGCTTGCTCCGCTTGTATCTCGTTCTCCAGCTCTCGCTCACTTGCTCACTCTTTCTCTCTTGCTCTCTCACCTGCTCGCCCTCATTTGCTCATCTCACTTGCTCTCTATTCACTTGTTCTCGATCACTCGTGTACTCCCTTGCTGTCGACCAGGCTTGCTTTGTCTCTCTGTCTTTCGGTCTCTCTCTCTGTCTCTCTGTGACCTATTTGGCGTCCATAAAGCAAAGTTCTTTGACCATCTCTCCTGCTCAGAGTCCATTACTGCCTGCTTTAACCCAGCATTCAGTTATTAAAGAGCATTTCTCCCTGAATTATTAATAATCGCTCATTTTACCCTGAAGGTGAGTAGCGCTTGTCGGAGCAGTTGTGATATCACGTTCAAAGTATCTTCATTGGCATTACTGCCTCAGGTACAGCATCACCAGATCAGGATAAATGGGTTACATATCCTACATCGTTCTTGCCCCTTCTGTTTTGTTAACAGCGTTTGTGTGGTTCATCTACTGAAACACTCCTGGATTATTACATGACCTGTGACTGTGCCTTTCAGGCTGATGTATGTAAATCAGCCATGTTCTCATTGGTTGCCCTGTATTGCGCCTCACTTAAGACATTCCAGACTGAAACGCTGCTGTAAGTGAAACAGGTGGATATATGTAAATGTGCTCTGTGATTTAAAGCAGCCTGTATTTTGCAAGAAACCAGAGAAAGACCGGGGACACTGTAAATTCTGTCCATGTGGAGCATCCATGCAACCTGGAATTTCTCCAGTACAGGTTTGACAACCCTCTAAAACACAACCTGTAGAATATAACAGGCAGGAAGAACAGTCTCTGAACTGATGGCATCTGTACACTCAGTTTGTGTAAATGCTGATCATTCACCCACCAGCAAAGAATAAGTAGAAATAAGAGTTTCTGTGGTTTACTGTAACTCCATAATAATGTAATTATCAATAATTATTTTAGTAAGATTATTTGTGTAAACTGTTTATTTATTAAGTAAATAAACAAATAAATTACCTGCACATTTTAAAAATCTGTATAAACATGCTATATGTATATACAGATCTCTCCTGTTCTTGCTTGTTCCCTTCCCTGTCTCACTCGCTCTCTATTCACTTGTTCTCGATCACTCACATACTCTTGAGCACTCTCGACCATACTGGCTTCTCTCTCACTCTCTCTAGGTCTTGTGCTTTCTCTTATTCTCCCTCTCTCCCTCTCTCTTCCTCTCTCTCCCTCGCTCGCTTGCTCGCTCTCTCTCGAGATCAGACCTATTGTAGATGATAATTGAATCGTATGGGTTTTTTTTTTCTTTGCTTTTGGTTTTTGTTCCTCTCTGTTTTTTCGACTCCCTCTGCCTCCCAGCCTCAAACCCACATCTTCACCATCAGTGTATGACCTCTTACATGACCCCCAACCTCTTGTCTTGTAATTAAAGCTAATTCTATGAGGTGTTTTATTTTTCATTGCGGCAGAGTGTGTTACCTTCATCCAGTAGGAAGTGAAATGTGTATATACTATATTTTAAGAGGTAAACATATTTTTGCAGGCTACAGGTGGCTTCTTGTTCCTTTGATTTTATAGAAGAACCATCTTTAAACAACAACAATTAATCTGAAATGTGTTTATTATTTAAATGAGTAATAACAAGTCAATATATATACAAGCCTGCTAATATTGAATGGTGAATGGAATGTATTACAGACTGGTCTGTAATTCACCAGCTTTTTGTTGAAATTTTCATCCTTCCTTAAATTCGGCAGTTGTATAGCCTCCTGAATGTATATCTGAATAAGGACTCAAGTTCAGTTTCGTCCTGACCTGCATATAATCCTGATACTCGATCTGTATGAAGTGATAAGGGGCTGTAGTCCACACTTTTACTGGCTATGAAGAGCCATTCTGCTAGAGATGAAATTACTCAATCTGAGGTTTAGTCACTGTCACTGGAGACTTATCCAGTGAATCATTCAGCGCACGACCACTCACAATATGTGAATTTTACACTACACGGTGCAGTGACTCACTCTGTCAGAGTTTTAACACTCATCTTCACTCTTCCAGTGGCAAACAACTGATTATGATTTCAGTTACTGATGTGATGACGCACTCAACACCAACGTTCAAATCTGCGAATTGTCATGGTTCTGGTCAACCCAGAAAATACGCACATACTAATCAACACTGTCAGGTGAATCAGGAACAACAAACCAATCAGCAGAACAAGCCTCTGTCTTAAAAATAATAAGCTCCGAGCAGCTCTCAGCAGTTCATTATAGAGCAAGATAAAAGTGAAACAGGACCTGATGTGTTGCCTTTGTAGCGGTTACAGCTACTTACTTTGGGTCACATGCTTCTGCCTTGTTAATGTAGACTAATGTTGCATGCTCGGTTGGGGGGGGAAACGTGATTTCCGATCCAAGCTCTCTTGTTACGGTGGTATAGTCATGAATCGTGTGGAGTGCAAATTTATTATTTTTCAATCCAACCTGAGCCACTGCTTATATGTGGTCCTACTTCAGATACAGATTCTGGTCATGCAACCTTAATAGAAACGCTCTAATCAGAATTCACCCCCACCACCACCGGGCATGCCCCATCATTCAGCATTAATGTTGGAAGCAGGAAGCTGAAATTGGTGCCAGTAAACAGCTAAAAGCATCTGACCCTTTTTTCAACTTCGTGTTGCATCTTTGTGATGACTGCTTGTTCTGCTGGTTGGATAATTTGTTATTCATGACGTATGTGGTTCATTCGTGTAACATTCTTGACTAGGACACGTGCAAGCGGATTGTTTCAGGACACAGGTTCACGTTGATGAGTTAAAGAACTGTTGGATCTAAGCATGGAGGCTTGAGACATGAGCAATGGTCTTCTTAAGAACGGCTGTCAAAGTACAGTCATTTAATCAGCTCTGAACTAATGATCTAAACTTGAGAGTTGCGCTTTAAGTTGGCCTAATGGAGTTGCTTGGTGCTTTCATGCATACAATTCATCAAAGTGGAACCGCCTGTCCAGTCGAATACAAACCCAATACTTTATCCTTTACCCCATGAACTATATTGTTCCTGTATATATACGCTCATCCCAAATATAAATTCTATAACACCTGCCATTGTTCTGTAATACATGTCAGTGGTACGAGACCTTCATTATCATACTTGCATTTCTTAATGCACTCCACATTTTCAGTAATAGGCAGATAGTCTAGCACCCGTTCTCTCTGATTATGCAGCCATGCTGTCGCAAGATGTGCAAATTGTTTCTTGCTGTCATCATGTTGAAAAAATGATATATCACGATATCCCTAAAAAAAATAAAATAAAAAAGATGACATCTAAACGGCCGCAGATGTTTCTTCAAAACGTGTAAACATCTTTCAGAGTTAACGGTGCTTTCACAGATGTGCAAGCTCCCTATCATCCCCCACTCCCCCCATACCATGACTGACCCTGCCTTTAAAACTTTAGTAACTGCAAGTAAACCCGGATGTTTTTTTTTGTACATTGGCCCAGACAACAAGACGCCCAGTATTTCCATAAACAGTCTAAAGACTTGAGTTGTCAGACCACTATACATGTTTACACTGTGGAAATCCTTTTTACATTAATATCAATACAATAACAAGACGCACTGTTACTAAAGTGCTTCTTTTAACATTAGTGATGTGGAGATCTGAGTGGATCTAATATCTGCTTCCTAATGCCTGTGTTTTTTGTCTCTGCAGTTGCTGATATGTGTTGAAAATGAGTGGTGTAGGAGAGAACTCGTCAGACCCTGCCAGGGTGGAGTCTCAGAAACGCAAAGAGTGCTCTTCAGATCTGCTGGGCCCCAGGTAAGGCTCTAATTAGGTGAAGCGTCATCAGCTACCATCTACATTTGTATGTATGATTAGCAATTTCAGCATCTATAGTACCAGAAGGTCTGGACCACTGTAATCACAAAGGGGTTCCTTTATTTATTTCAGGTTTTCTATATGCATAGTGTACCAACAGTGAAATATGTAAAAATAGGAAATAACTCATTTAATTATACCGCTAAACCTGACATAAGCCAAACAAAAGCATGAACACAACTTAACGTAATTCACACAATACTTGGTCTGTTGGGTGGCCGTAGACCCCAGAATTTGTGAAATGAAAACACTTTTTTTCTTTAAGGTTAAAAGTTTTAAATATAACTGAATAACAACAACTGTTGTCAGAAATGCTTTTCATTTTTTTTTTAATGTTGCTCCTGAAACGACCAAAGATTTTAGTCCATGAATGGAGCTCTATTTTGGCCTGTAAAAAATATTTAACATGTGAACAACTGTTCAAAATAGTTTTTTGCCAGTCATGTACTGGATAGCATATTTTGAGTAACAATTAAAACAAGCAAATTAAACATATTTAAGATATATGGTCATTAACTTTGGTAGTATGATCCATAAACAAATAAACAATGGTTGCTATCCAATACCTGGTTTATGTAATCAGTATTTCATTCATTAGACCAGGTGCTGCTGATGGAATTTAACAAGATTGTGTTCTTCTGTAATCGGTTTGCCTACATAGTCAGCTGTAGCGCAGCCCTGTGTATATCACACATACACCAAAAATGTGTTGTACTGTCCCGTGTCCTGTAAGTCCTATGAAGCAGTGAATTTTCAAATGGTGCTGCCTGGAACTGTGAAGAAACAGTCAGGTGGGTAAAGATTGGGAGTGGCGTTGTATTTTAGTTTGATTCTGATTCTAAGTTTGAGGTTCTGGCAGGCTGGGTTTTCTCAGTAGCAGCGCTACAAGACAGAACCTGTACTTGAGCTAGATAAGTCTTTGTGTGGGGTTGGGATCTCTTTAATTGCTATTTTCAGCGTTCTCATCTGACACTGGCACTGGAACCTTAATAAAAGCACAAATGACCCTGATTTCACTGGATAGCGTGAGCAGGGTTGCTCTACCTGCATTGACCTATATGATAACATGCTTAGTACGATCAAGCTGTTAGTATTTTGAAAATGAAGAAATATTTTGAAGGTTAAGTAGCTCAGTCTATTGCAACAAATGGAAAAGAGCATTGTTAATGTCAGTTATGTGTCATCTCTTTAAATATACTCATAAAAATGGCCAACTATACAGAATGTATCACTTTAACCTTGTTTTGTCAATTTGCATCCACTTACATCTACATGCATTTTTAAAAGCTAGCAACTTTCTTCAAGGCTTGGCTCCACCCACTGTCTGCATAACCACGTAATATATTGTGTAAAGGAAAGGACCGTTTTGTGTAGAATTTTGTATCTTGTTTATTCTTTAAAATTCAGCCTTCTTTGTTTGCCTCCTCAGCCCCAAGCGGAGCACGGAGAAACGAAACCGGGAGCATGAAAACAAATACATCGAAGAGCTCGCCGAGCTGATCTTCGCTAACTTCAATGACATTGACAACTTCAATGTCAAGCCTGATAAATGTGCAATCCTGAAAGAAACTGTGAAGCAGATTCGACAGATAAAGGAGCAAGGTAAGATATTTACACTAACTGCTTTACACTGAAATGACAGGGTTACAGTGTAGCAAGACTGTTTATTTGATCGGTCAAAGACCTGCCTCTGACTGGACAGACGCACAGCCCTGATTGGTCAGTTGGCTTCATATTATTGGTCAGTAAGTTTTCCGTGATTGGTCAGTAGGCTTTTTCTGGTTGATCACCCATTGGTCCATCTTATTGATCAGAAGCGCAGTCCTCATTGCCTATGCCAGGTTTAGTCTGCAGGCTGTGATTGGTCTGGAGGGTGTAATTGGTTGATCATAAGGCTAACTGGAGCCTGATTGGTAACAAGCCTGATTGGTTCAAGAGCTTTTCATGATTTGAAGTCCTCTACTTACATTGCACACCTAACCTGTTCCAGGGAAGAGACTATGGAAGTGCCGATGGTAATGTATCCTTGTGTAAAGTTATCCACAATTGTAAGACAAGAAATCCAAGATTCAAGTAAGCTGGCGAAACGAGATAAGCAACACTTGCTTTGGGAGCTGCTGACAGTTTCTCTGAGCTGCATACTCCGAAGCTTCTGGGCATAGAGAAGTGTGTGTGTGTGTGTGCGTGTGTGCGCGTGTGTGTGTGTTGGCCTAAGGCTGAAGGCTAAGCTAATATTATTAGCAGCCTGCCTGTCTGCTCATTTCGCTTAAACATCCACTGAAACAATCTGGATTTACACACACTCTGCAGAGTAGCGACTTTGCCTCAAATTAACACCTCAGTGTGTGGTAGTAGTGTGTAAGTGATGTACAGATTTATGTCAAATTAAATACTGTCTCAGTTCAACATTAGATAATTAAGGGGAAATTCCACTGACTTTCAAAATTACACTCACTGCATAATTAAGCAGTTAAGGTTCAGGGTGGTTTGGTGTGAAATGCTCCATTCTAGAGAATTTTACTCAGATTTGTTGGTGGAAACTGGGTGTTCATCTCAGTACACTGCCGGATGCCTGGGAAATTGTATTACACTAATTTAGGAAGGTTCTGCCTTAAAAGTCTGCCAATTTCACATGGTGGGTGATGCAAAACGGTCCACCAACAAAATATACATTTTTCTCAGATTGATTTATTTATTTTTTAAATGTTTGCTCTTATCAGCATTACATAAAACTCAGATGGGTGGTCTCACTGGTGGTTTTGGATGGTGAATAAAATGGTTGTATTAGTTGTATGAGTTACAGACATGGTGACACCTGGTTCCCACTCTGAATTACATTCTGAAAATCTGTGAATTTCCGCATTTAGTATAAAATATAACGTGTTTGAGATACTCGATCAAAACACGAATATTGGAAATTAAGCTACAGTGCATGTTGTGAATGATTGTGAATGGTGGCAGGCTGTCTGGGGTGCGTTTGGGTTGCTGTACAGACTCTGATGAGTCAGGCGAACTCCGGGGGTTGTTTGTGACTCAGTGAGCTCTCTGTTATGTAATGGTGAACAGTGTGATGCAAAACTCACTCAACAGCAGCTGCCGTCTGTCAGACACGCGTTGGCTTTCTATCAGTAATCTCTGTTGATTACATTTACTTACAGTATTGGCTGAAACATTATTGAGAATTAACTGTTTTTAAAAAATGTACCTTTGTCTTAGCCACATTTCCAGGTGTTTATTTATTGTTATAATAGCCCAATAATAATTAAAAACATATTCAGACATATTCAAAGTCTGATTCTTGCCAGAATACAAACCTTACAAAGCAAAAGGTTGCTGTCACTTGCAGCAGTTGCCTAGTTTACAATGTCATGGCCATGCACCTATCTTTGAAATGTCTACACAGTCTTTTTCACCCCATTTCAATTGTGGAGTCCAACTCTGGTTAATGATACACTAATCATATGTGTCGAATCACTAAGAGAATTTTAATGTTTGCAGTTGAGGTTATGTACATTTAAATGAACTGAATGTTGTACGTCCTGGCACCTCTGCGCTGCAGTTTGAGATGAAGCTAAATTCAATTATAAACATGTAAAAATTAAAATCTCAAATTACCTCTAAATCACTGAGGATGTAGACACAAACCTAACCCTAACGCAAAAATGCTGCCGATAGGAGTGTTCAACATTGGCAAACCTTTTTCTGGTTTCCACTTCAGTGGTAACGTGTATAATGTGCATATACACAACGCCATTGCTGTGAATAGCCAAGCGGGGAAAATAAGACTTACAGTTGAAGATTATACTTTCTGTCATGTTTTAAGCAGGATCATTTCATTTTCACCTTTTACAGTTTCAGAATAACAAAAGAAAGCATAAGTTTGGACTCTCTGCATGGTCAGTATTTAGTAACACTGACTTAGAGATTTTTGCCCGTCCTTCTACGCTGTGGTAACACTGCAACCCACCAGGGAGCTATTGCCCTGTGTAGGAGATTGGGATTCGATTCCCGGTCTAGGTAATGGTGCTGTGCTACACCTATAAGAGTCGTTGGGCTAGACACCTAACACTACATTGGTCCACCTGTAAGATAAATTATCTTGGAAGTGGCTCTGGATGAGAGCGTCAGCTAAATGCCATTAATGTAAAGGCAAAAGGCTGGTAGTTCTCCGAGATTCTTGGGCCAGCTTGCATGCCCTGCTCTCCTGAGGTGTGTTTAGGATCGCTATCTTGTTGTAGACACTCTCTTTTCATTTCCAGCGTTTTTATAGATGGTATGATGTTTTGCTTCTAGAATTTGCTGGTATTTAATTGAATTCATTCTTCTACCAGTGAAATGTGATCCATGCTCCTGGCTGCAACACAAGCAGAATGCATGATCGATCCACTCATCCAACAGTTGGAGAGATGTTCGTTTTGTTGAGGGGACATACTCCACATCATGGTGTTTTTGCTAAAGGAGATGCAGCTTTATGAAATAAAATATATAAAATAAGCTTTGTGGTAGTTTTTATTCATATCTGTAGGCGGTGGTGCGCTGGTCTTTTTTTTCTTTACTTCCTCTGGTTAAAAATAAGCGATCTAACGTATTTTTCATCCTGGAATTTAATATATGTGTGGATAAGAAAATAAACTTGATAGGACTGGAATTAGTTCAAATATTCCTCATGAAGAGGAGCCTGTTACTGCCTGTCAGCGCTGAATCCTAAATCAAATCTGCCCTGCTGATCTCATTTCCATTTCTAAAGAAAAACAGTCACTGAAATACAAATTTCCCCCTCAAACCTGCTTTCCGAAGAAGACTTAAATTGGCGTATGGTTTAATAAACTGTGTTTATTAATGCGTTGAGCTGCTCTGCTTTTCCATCTGTGATCTCAGTAATTAACTAGTGATTTACGTCATTGCAACACAAGAGTTTTCACCAGCGGCAGACATGTGCACAGAATAAACTGTCTGTCCACATGACAATGATAGAAACTTCCAACACAACAGCTTTTGACAATATGGAGAAACGAAACTAAAGACAGGCTTATTAAATGGCATTATCGCACAGGATACAGAGAACCTCTCATTTGTTTTATTATTTCTACTGATGCCTTAAATGAGTAGAAGAGAAATAAGAGTATTGGGCCCATTATTAGATTCACTGCACTACTGCACTGCACTGTTTTACAGTGTTTGTAACACTTCAGAAATAAATGGTATAATTGTCTGTAATGATAAAGTGTATTATTATAGATCTAAACATTTAAAAATTATTCAGCATGCATTTAATTGGGGCTTTTTTTAATATGTGGACCAGTTTTCATGTGATCACTCATTTGAACATGTGAAACAGTACACGTATTTGAAGTTTGTTATACATGACCTTTCTCTAAAAGGATCTAGTAAAATGGAGCAAAAGAGATGAAATGCCAGTATATTAACGATTCCAAATTGTTCCAAAGTTGCAGTTTAAAACCCATTTCTGTTTTTTAAGCTGAATTTGAGAAGGAGTTAACACTAAAGCATTTACTTTGAGTGACTAATAATGGTGTAATTATGGTAGTTTTTTTAAATAGCCTAAATGATTAAATATTCTATTATGTCAGTACTAAACCAATCACAGTGCCGCTGACAATTGACCAAATGTTTCGGTAATGATTGTTTCACATTTGGAAAAACACTAGCCAGTTCAAGACTAGAAAACACAGCTTTAGAAAGTTCTACACAAATAAATCATAATAATAAACCGCAACGTGCTCCTTTGCAGAAAGTGTGTTTTTCAGTAGTGACAGACATTTGAACACATTTACTTCAAAATAATGGGATCTAATTGCTCACCTGTAAGGATGCAGTTTTGCTTTATGCTCTAAACCGCAGGGACATGGTTCAAATAATACTTCACCTATAAACTAAAAAAACGTGTTTTGTGACATAAAGTAAAAAAAATCAAATAAATAACCTGTCCCATGTTTTTATTATATTTTATTGATTATTTTTGTGAAACAATTTCTATTAATTAAAAAACATAATTATTTAATATTTAACAATTTAATAAAAATGATGAATTTGTGTTTTACTTTTTAAAAATTATTTTACTGTACTATTTCAATGAATACATTGAGAGTAACTAAATTATAACATATATAACTTAATATGTTACTTATATCGTTTTTTATTGTGGGACCATTTCTAGAGATCCATGTTTAAAGACCATTTTAAAAAAACAAAAACAAAAGACATATAATGTAAAACCTACTATGTACAATATGTTGCACTGTACTACTACTGTTCTGCATGCTGTAATGTTAGTGCTCTGCTGCAGTGAATCTCCTGCTGAACTTTAGTGTGCTCTGTTTGCTCTTACACTCTACCAATCAATAGGACTGACCCATTTTTGGGCTGACCAGCTGCAGTCGGGTGCTGGTAAAGAGGACGAGGGAATAACTGCTGGAGAATCACAGCTTTGTTAGCTCCAGTTTGTTTTGTTTGTTGTTGGTATGAATGATTTTATTCAAATGAGTGTATTGGTGCCTACAGTGTAATGGAATCTGTAACAGGGTTGATGTTTATTTAGAATGATGGGTTTACAGAGATTTTTATCGTGGGCCTGTTTTGCATATTTTGTCCATGGCTCAGAATAATGTATTCAGTATTCCCTAAACTATATACTGAGTGTAGGTAATTGTGGAAGTACTTGAACTGCACATAGAACAGGAATTTTATTCCAATTGGGTTGGGAAATTTCTATTGGGCCATTCATCAGAGTACATACCCACAATGGTGCACACACCCACCCGGTGCCTTTTAGCAAATACTAGTTCCTCTGGTAACCTAAACAAAACAGATTGTACTTCAGTTTTTTTGGCTTAACCTTTTAATTTCTCTTCAAAATATTAGCAAAAATGTAACCCTTACTTACTTACTCAATTTGACCCTAACAACCTTCTTAGATCAACAATGTCAAATGCAATATCAAAGAATAAATCTTCCTACCGCTTTCTCTATGGTTTTAAAGGATTTTAATTTAATTTTAATTTAATGTTCCGTTTTCTTTCTTTCTTTTTTTTTCTCGTTCTCCTCTCTCGCTCTCTCTGTCTCTCTTACTAGAAAAAGCTGCTGCAGCCAATGAGGAGGAAGTTCAGAAGGCTGATGTATCATCAACAGGCCAAAGTGTTATTGACAAAGATGCCCTCGGACCAATGATGCTGGAGGTGGGTCACTGCTTCTGTGTTTTGTGCATATGTGTGTGTTTCTAGGTTAGAATGACACTTAAACATGCACATTCACACTCATAGGAGTGTGTGTGTGTGTGTAGGAATCTTTTGCACAGTAGGCTCGATTATGTGGCTTCTGAAACACTGTGTATATATAAACATGACCTACTGTACTTCAGCTTAGCTAAGAACAGTAGCAGTTTAGTCCAGGTTTATAGATAACAGTGTGTCATATGTTGTCAGAAGCCACATAATTGACTTTATAACAGAGTGCTAAATAACTCTGTGGTTTGGAGCGAGTATCTGATCATTTAGGTATGAAGTTAGCGCAATGCTAATTAGTGGGGCAAAACCTTCATTACTTTTTAACTGCATTAACTTCATAGCCCCAGTGCTAAAACGAAATAAGTACCAAATATGACTTGGCTGATCTACTACATTTAACGAGGGCTCGGAGGAATTGAATTTCATTGATTGCTTTAAGGAGTTGTTCAAATGTCTGCCTATTTAAGCAGTTAAGATCTAACCATAGTCATTTGTGGAATTCTTCTTTAGGCATGTGTAGGGGTGACTGTAGACTGAGTGGTGGAGTGTAGGTGTAGTAAATCAGATGATCATGTGACTCCCTGTCCAGGCTGTTGATTGCAGAGTGCTCAGACTGTATCACGTCTTGTTGGGAATATATTTAGCACTGTAGGTCTGACGTCACTGTACTGAAGCTAAAAATAGTGGAATATACTCAGCAGGCTTTCTCTCGCTGTCTGAGGCTCCACAACGCACGGACACTTCTCTCATGGCTAATTTAAAAAGTCTCGTGCCTAAAGGCTGGAGAGGACACTCAGTGGCCACAAACCCCCTCAGCACAGCTGCAAACTCGCAGGCGCTGGGATAATGTTTATGCTGTTATCTGCTGCCCACAGTCCTGCTGAGAAGGACCATTGTTTAACCGTGGAAGCTAAAGTTTCTGTAGCATTAGCAGAAAGAGCTAGCATTTGAGTAGTTCACACAAGCAAGACTCTAATATGACTAAATAAGCTAAATACTTCCCCGTTGTAATTGTACTCTTTTTGTTTTTAAGAATTAAGAAAACTTTCACAGGGTAACATTGTAAAAGCATAAATATGTTAATTGTTGTAATGTATCTATGGAATTTAAACATGGTTATAGTGAGGTTTCTTTTGAAAATGAAAGGGTTAAACTGTTGAACCTTACTCCAAATAGGTTGTTTTTCTAGGGTATTTAGCTAGATACAATCAAGGAACCTTCAAAGACCAGCAACATCATCAATCAACCAGTCACACTTTGATTTAGAATGGGACCAACAATCTCAGACCAAGTATCTTAAATTTCTAGGAACAGAGTGATGTCACTGATGGTTAATATCTACAATAGTCTAAACTAAATTCACTTAGTTAGCATTAGCTTAACGTTCACATACATTCGAGGGTGGTAGTAGAAATAATTGGTGTTTGTTTTGTTTTGACTAATACGGACGAACTAAAGATCTGGCTCTAATGGTCATGGTTCTCCACTGTCGGACAGTGACATATTGGTCAGGCCCTTATGTGTATGAGTGTGGGAGCGTGTTTAAAAATGGTGTGCGCGTGTGTGTGGCTCACTCTCCCTCTGTTGAGGAAGTTACGTAAGCGTCCTGTGGCGGGCAATGGGAGGAAAGTGGGTCAGAGCTGGCCACACAGCGGCCATCAGCGCTTTTCTCAAGATTGTGCAAGATTGGCTAATAAAGGTGGATCTGGCATTCCTGAGTGTTTGCTCTCCAGTGTTTACTTAATATGCTCACCAGATGACCACAACTGCGGCTGTGCTGATGGGCTGTACAGATATATAACTGTCCACTGGCACAATGAATCTTGTTGGAAAAACCTCAAATGCTGAATCATATAAAATCGTATGCACTTGGGTGCCTCTGGTCAAATTACAAGTGAAAACAATTTAGCACATTCACTACAGAGAACACGCTTCTGCGCACTTAAATGTACAGTTACTGTTTATTTGCTGAATTTATCAGGGGAAATTAATAACTTGTTGTTTGTTTGGTGTTTCAGTGTGTTATATCATATCATTGTATATTTTTTTATATATCATTCGCAAGCATGTTTCACAGTCATAAGTCTTTGCTCTGTTTCTCCCGTCTGCTCCCTTATTTTATTATTCCAGACAATTTTGTGGAATTAGATGAAGGAATCCTCGGCTAGAACATCACAGGCATAAATTCAGCCTTCACCATGAATGGATTTTAAAATCCAGCAAATAACAATGCCTTAGATATTAGGCAGCCTACTTGTAATCATTCATGCAACACCTTTTTTTTGAGGGAGCTTGTAGAGGTAGATCACGTCTCTGTGAACACTGTGTAATCACAGGAAATTCCTAAAAATGCATTTTGATGTTACACTTGGTTCATTCAAACGGAAGCTGCTTGGTATGTGTATTCAGTCATGCAGTGCTTTTGTCATTAATGATGGATATTTGTAGATGTGTGAAGATTTAGCAGTCTGGTTTGATAAAGAAGTAGTAAGGAGGAAACTCGGGCCACCACTTCTGCCGTAATGTGATGTGTTGTGGCCAGGGGCACTGGGCAGTGGGCCGAACCCTAAGGCTTATTATTCAATAACCACCTTTACTACAGTTCAAACTGGCTGAGAGATTATTAGGTAATAGAACTTGGTCATAAAAGTTTAAGGGGTGTTATGGGGTTGTTAAAGCAATAGATGTATGATTGTCTTCTGCTTTATTTTCGTTGATAAGTGGAGCTGAGAGACTTACTTAGCTGTTATAAAATCCACCGAACTGGAGTAAGGAGCACCGTCAGACACCAGAGCTTCAGACTTGCAGCTCAGAGCAGCTCGTCCACTCTCAGTACGCTGACCTATACAGGAAAACTTCATCACCTCTGTGGCTGCAGTCATAAAAAATGCCCCTTAAAAGCTCCATCTGTTTTATCCAGTTTTCCCCAAATAATACAGGAAAATACCTTAAATAATACCAGTTACTGCGTGTTAATGAAAACTGTGTATACATTAGTCCATGTTTGTGTTAATTGGTGTGGTCTAAGTTTCTTGTTGTTTCTTGATCTCTAGTGCTAATACTAATGGAGCACACTTCAGACACAAAACATGTCCTGGATGGCCAAGTGTATTTGTGAAAAGGGAGGAATCTGGGTGTGATTGTTGTTATAGAGAGGAGTAGCGATGGTCTAGGGCGTACTTTATGGGGCTTTATGGTAATTGCAGAAGGTCCTCAAGATGGTGAGAAGTATTCAGTAGTCTAATTGACACAGGGATGTTAGTTAAAGATGCATTCCTTCAGTTAACACTCATGTGTCCTCCCATCGGTATACAACATCAGAAAAGAAAAGGAAAAGTTGGGACCCTCTGTTCTGTTCCTTTAATGTCGTGTGTTAATGATAAATATTTGGGGACTGAAGACACCAGTTGATCCAGTTTTAAAAGTGATGTTCTTCTGCTGGGTATCTGGCCCCATGAAAAGGATGGCGTCCGAAAGGCACCGCATGTTGCTCCAGACATCTTCCAGCATTAATGTTGTTTTCACAGATGTACAAATTATCTGCAAAGCCCCCCACCCCCAAACCATACCATGCCTGAAAATGTTTTTGCACCTCACACTGGTTACAGTCTTGATGTTCCTTTTTTTACCCTGGGGCCCGGTGTACACAGCGTCCATTTTTTCCATAAACAATCCGAAAGGTTGCCTCGTCAGAGCACAACACATGCTTCAACTATAAATCAGTCCATTTCAGATTAACCCAAAGAAATCCTAATGCTGTTAATACATAGCACAGTCCTTATGGACCTTATGGATGCAGAAATAGAAAGTGGCTGATGTTCATCAAATATATTCACAAGGCTTTACGGTGAAACAAGTAGGTTTTTTATGCAGTGCTGTTTGAGGGGTCGAAGGGCATTCAGTTGTTGTTGCTGCGGTTTTCTTGCCCTTTACCCACAGAGGTTTCTCCAGATCTCCGGAATCTTTTGGTGATAAACTGTAGATGGTAAAATATTTGCAGTTGCAAACTCATCCAGGCCTCAAGTTCAAAATGAACATACAAAGAAAGACAATGAAGTAAGATTAAAAAAAATAAAAAAATAACATTAAATAATATCTTATCTGAACTGTTTGGTTTAAGTACAGGCCATATTGGATTGACTGTGCATTTTGCATACATGCATACGTGTCCCATCTTCTTTGGAATTTAGGTCTGTAAATTTGTAACAATGTCTATCCTGCTGTAACACAAAACAAACTAGAACTTTGGTACATTATAATATCAGCTACGAACTGAGAAACCCTCGTATAAAGCCAAACTACCCACGCCAGAATGAGGATAGGGGCGAGCAGCTGCCGCAGGTGTATTCTAACACCAATGTTTTAAATAGACTCTTCACTGAAGGAGCTTCTCCACAGATTGTTAATTCATTGAGCAAAGGTACAGTCAAATCATCATATTTATCTTGTTCTTGCTCAGTCTGCTCTGTTACACGGTTATTACAAGCCTTAATCTCTTTCACTTCACTGTAGTTTTTATGTGCTTAAACAAAGTCACTGTGTGTTCATGTGAGCTCTGTTTACTAATGCTATATTTCCAGTCAGCTGAATGGGCATTTTGTTAGGCATGTATTCCACTGATATATTCTCTCTCTCTCTCTCTCTTTCTCCCCCTGCAGGCCTTGGACGGCTTCTTTTTTGTGGTGAACATGGAGGGTAATATTGTGTTTGTGTCTGAGAACGTGTTTCAGTATCTGCGCTATAATCAGGAAGAGCTGATGAACACCAGTGTTTACAGCATCCTGCATGTCGGAGACCATGCAGAATTCATCAAAAACCTGCTCCCCAAATCGCTGGGTAAGGATCACAGCTGGATGTGTTCAATATTTATCCTGTAATCTGACAGTAACATGTAGTACTAAAAAGATGCATATTGATCTGAAGGAGATTCACCTGCGGTCTAGAATAAAATTCCGAAATCACTGCAGTCAAATGTTTCACACATGTTGCATTTTGTATAAGCTGTAATATTTAATAACTATATAGACTGACATGCCAGGAGTTTAGTATCAAGTTGGCTTAGATTCCACAAATGGGCGCGAGATGTCTGGAGGGTTGTTAATCGTTGTTGTCTTGCTGTTTGGATAGCCACCCACAGCTCATTGTAGGTGCATGATCTCTGGTGACAATGGACCTTTCCACCACATCCCATAAATGCTCGATTAGGCTGTTGTTGGGTGGACATGCAGCCGATGCCATTCATCAGAACTCTCCAGAATGCTCCTCAAAGCAATTCTGGACTACTTGGGCATTATCCTGCTTTATCCTGCTGGAATATTCCATCATTGTGGGGGCGGTCCATGAAGGGTTGCAAATGGTCACCAAGCAGTTAAATGTGGTAACCAGTCAGTGACGTGTTTAGGCCAACCGGGAATCAAACCCATGCTATAAGAAAACACTTCATGCCAGCATGGACCACACTGTGTGTCTTGTTGACAGCTGGGGTCCATGGCTTCATGTGGTCTGTGCCACACACAAACCTTACCATCAGCCCAAAACAATTTCTACCGTGACTCATCAGACAACGCCACATGTTGCCAGTCCTCCAGGGTCCAGTTAGCAGAAGCTTATGAATACTGCACTGACCTGCACAATATGCATGCGGGCCGAAACGGTCTTGTGATTTCTGCTAAAGTTCTGCTAAAAGTCTGTTTGCACAGACAATTCTAGCTAGACGGCACCGGTTAGATTATTAGGCACCCGTGGGCGACAACTGTACTGTCCACTGTGGGTGGTATTGCCGTGTATGACGTATTCCCGGGACACACCTGACACTGTGGCTTGAGAAATTTTAAATGCCTGTGCAGCTTTGGCAATAGAATGTACCATCCGTCTGTCACTCACTCGCTCGAACAGTAATTTACGTGAGCACGCTGGCCAGGGTTGAGTGTCTCTCATATGATAACACTTCACAGCTTATACAGGTGGGGGTGTTCCCAAGCCATCCCCTAAGGTATGCCACTACATAATTAATTTACATACTGCTATCCCATGACTTTTGACATGTCAGTGTATATAATTAAACTTTCTAAAGGAAACTTTACATTTTTATGGATTACTAAGAGGCCTCTAGTCTAAAAATAGCCCTCTTGAATATTGCTATATTTAATATACGTCTACATGCACACTGATAAGTTGTCTGTTGGTCTCTGAGCCACTCTGGTAAACTCTCCTCGCTGTAAGCTTTGGAGGCAGCTGGGTGCTCTGAAACCACACTGGTGTCCAGAGTAGTGTCCTACATTCAGAGGATTATCTACAGGAGTGATGGAGATCTCTTAAAAGATCTCAGCAGTATTAGAGACTTCTGTCCCGAACTGTGGAAAACGTCGAGAAATGATGAGCGACACAAGATTTAAGCCTAGTTTTAATACTTAAGCCTTTTAATATTTTTCTCTTTTATTCCTCTTTTCCTCATGTGTGTTCTCCTTCCTTGATCTCTCTCTTGGTTTCCTTTCCTTTCTTTTTGTCTCCTTTCTTCTTTTATTTCTTTTTTCATTAATTCTCTTCTTTCTTCCAATATTTTTATATCGGTCCTCGCTTCCCCTATCTGCTCACTTATTTCTCTTTTCTTTTCTTGACATGATTGTTTTATTGTGTCTTGAATCCCGTTTCATGTCTTAAGTCGTTCTAACATGCATAAATGTTTTCTTAATTTTGAATCTACTGTAACTGTTATAAATGAAGCGTGTCTAATCTTTAATGTTTTTCATGCAAGGCTAGTCTACCTGTGTTTTAGCAGATCCGCTACGGCAGCAGTGTGAAAATATAAAACAACTGGACCAAAACTGACAGTGACTGATCGTGATCAGGTTAGACTGTGACCTCACAACCTAATAAACATGTTTCTGTATTTCTGGCAGTAAACGGTGTGCCATGGTCCAGTGAGAATCCACGGAGGAACAGCCACACCTTCAACTGCCGCATGCTGGTGAACCCCCATGGAGAGCCGGCGGAGGAGGCGCAGGAGCAGGAGGTGCAGCAGAAATACGAAACCATGCAGTGTTTCGCAGTTTCTGAGCCAAAGTCCATCAGAGAGGAGGGAGAGGGTGAGAGAAGTGATGAATCTGTCCACGTTCAGAACCGATCCTTTACTAGTTAGCACAAGTTTCACATACCCAAAATCACATGTATTCTAATGCTGCATTATATAATTATCCTTGCAGTGTGTTAAAATACTATGCAGAATTATGTGACATGAATTAAAAATAGCTTATTATTTATATTATATATATATATATATATTATATCTCATAACATCAGCACTGCTTTCTTCCACCTCATTCCAATGCCTTCCATTAAAAGTTTAACCAATTAAATGTACCACAAACCCACAAAAGCAGCAAATAAAAACAACCATGCCAACAGCATCACTCCTACTTGTCACTGGTTACTGGTTCTGCAATATACTGTGTCAATGTTAGCGTGATGTTGGCATTTGCAATACTGATTCCTGAAGTCATTATTTATTGTCTCTGTCTAAAGACCTGCAGTCCTGTCTGATCTGCGTAGCACGGAGAGTTCCTATGAAAGAGCGGCCGATGCTCCCCACACATGAGAGCTTCACCACACGGCAGGATCTCCAAGGTAACCATGACAACACACTGTACACACACTGAGTCACTTCACAGTCGCACGCATCACCGCTCTGGTTAAAAAGAGAGGAGTGTTTTTATTTATTTATTTATTTTAAGGCATAAAGAGCACATTTGGTACTCTGGGTCCATCGAAGCCTCAGATAATGCCTATTAATGCAGGTTCTGTCCTTTTGCTGTAATGTATAAAACACAGTTATGTCTTATAATAATTACATGGGTAATTTCATAATGTTCATAAAATGACAAATTGCAAAATTACATTCATCATCAAAAGAATAGTGGCACACATAGTTGCATTCAAAAGATCAATCACTCTCAAGATCTCAAAAATTGGAGATCTTGCCTGGCAAGCATTGAAATCTGACTTCCTTCTGGGTGCAGCTGTTTTTTCAACAATGTATATAGCAGACGATAGAATGTGCAGTAAATGTCATCAAATTTAAATCATGATAAAATTCCCGCTTTCCTCTTTCTGCATGCAAAGACTAGCATGGTATGAATCAAAACAGTCTGCATTCTTCATAAAGTTCTCCATCATGTTACTGATTGTTCAGTGCGCAACACTATTGTACTTTGATGTATGTATTTCTTCTTCTTGGTCAAGATTTTTTGTTCACTAACTAGTCCAGCAGTTTTCAAGATACTGACACCATTCCTATTCCAGTGTATAGGGTGGTAAAGTGCACACCCATCTACTATATCCCTGCTTGGCTGACAATCTCAGAATATGAATGCAATGTTGCTCTGACCTGCAGTTGTGTGCTTGTCTTTTTATTTTTTTCTTCTTTTTCTTTTTGTTATAAGCCCTATCGCTACTTTCTTCCATAGCCTCTATTCATTTACACCCCCCCATTCAATCGCTATTGTTTCCTTTGACCTACAACTACCAAACTGCATGTACTAACTCAGGACGGGTCCCCAAACTCTAACCTATAGACATACTGACCTGCCCGCACTCCTCTATGTGTTGTTTATTCTTCCTTGTTCCTCCTATAGACTCCTATTCTTTTTTAACACCCCTTTAACACACACCTGGCAACAAGCATAAGATGCACGCTCACTCTGAAATCTCCTCAGGAAATGCACTTTTCTATGTTTGTCTATCAGAAATAAGTCCGAAATAATGAATACAAAATGTTGTTACAGTAGGCCATAACTATGACTGTGGAAAGTTCTGTACTTTTTAGCAAAGAGTGTTTCTGGAACAAATCAGAGAATATAATCAAGCGCCTTGTTGATCACAGAGTCATGCTGTATCTGAATGCTTTCCCTCTGTGTGTGCGTAGGAAAAATTACCTCTTTGGACACCAGTCTGCTACGAGCCTCCATGAAACCAGGCTGGGAGGATTTGGTGAGAAGGTGTATTCAGCGCTTTCATCTGCAGAACGATGGAGATATGAGCTACGCCAAACGGCATCAGCAGGAAGGTCAGTCGGCTTTGTTTAGGGGTGTTAGTTGTACAAACACTGGACTGCACTAAGACTGCAGAACTAGTAATATCACACAAGCTCCGTTTGCACTGTGTTTGTCAGATCTTTGTATCCTCAGAGCTTTGAGCTGTTCATTTGAATTCATAAAATTGTTTTTTATGTCCTATGCAGTTCTGAGGCATGGTCAGGCATTCAGTCCAGTTTACCGGTTCTCCCTGTCCGATGGAACCATTGTCTCCGCTCACACACGCAGCAAGCTGGTCCGATCTCAGGCCACCAATGAGCCTCAGCTTTACATGTCCCTGCACATCCTCCAGCGGTACGTGTTTATTCAGTTAGTTACATGTGCACCTTTTTATGTCTTTAGCATGTCCTAGCCTTTACCATGTCCATGTCTGTTCTTAAGTACCAACTGAAGGAATAGCCGATAAGAAAAGATCTCCAGTGTTTTCCCTTCCACAGATGTAGTGAATCAGGCAAGACAAATGTGATGTCTGATGTTTATCTCTTTACCTTTAGCACTGGAGCTACAAGGCATATGTAGCTAACAAGTATTGTAAGCTTATTACTTCACCCATTAGCATGTCTAAATCATCACTAGTCTCATACCCTCTGAAGTTGTTTGGCAAGCTCTAATAGAATTGAGTGGTTCCTGACAACGCCCTGTGTGTACCCGTATGCCATTAATGCGTTTAAACCAGAATGTTCTCAAAACTGTCGTCTTGTTTCTTGTATAGAGAGATAATGTCTTGTTGAGGAATTGCGTAATTAAGAAGTAGCAATGTGTTAAATAAAAAGGAATTTAAGGAGTAAGTAAATGCAGCCACTTCACATTATATACATCATAAAACTGCCCCGCAGATCAGCTCAAACAAGTTAAATCAATGAATTACCAGGCGTGTGCTAGGGCAGGAAATCAACTGTGCACAAGGGCTGTTCTAACTCATTTATGGTTCACTCCAGTTACGTAAGCAAATAGCTGTTTTAAACTTGCAGCATTTTATGTAGGCCAAAAGAATTAGCATTTCTAGGTTGAATTTTGTAGAACGTTGACCGTTAAGATGACTGCAGTAACAAGACAGACTAAATAGTATACTTGATACAAATGCAGGTTTCCACATGAAGACAATCTCGTAATGTGAGGAGGCAGGCTGGAGTGTGTGGAACAACAGCTGCAGTGTCTACAGTACAGATCTGCATTAAAGTGATTCTCAGGAGGCGTTCAGGGTTTAAAGCAGATTTTCCAACAGTGTAACTTTTCCATTCAGTTCACCCATACACTCTCTTAACAAAGGCCTCTCTGTGTATTATTTTGGGCACCCGTCTCTGTCAGCTGGCTCTGAGTGTGCACCTATAAGTGTTGAATCCTGAGGATTCCGGATGAGTCACTTTCTTTATCCTCCCTGTGGCCAGGTTTAAGTTACACCGGGAGAATCCTGACACTGTAAATTGCTTGTTTTATTACATACAGGAGTAAATAACCTCTGGTGTAGTACAACCTGGTGTCGGAGAGTTGCAAAGACTACATGACATCAGTTTACCCTGCCTGCTAACCAGCAAAGATATAACAATTATGGTTATTGCTGTTGTTCATGCCATGAGTTATTCTAGTTCTCTGTTTGTTACTGTGACTGATACTTAGGACAGAGTACAGATACATATTTATTTATATATATATATATATATATATATATATATATATATATATAAATATATATATATATATATATATATATATATATATATATATATATATATATATATATATATATATATACACCTTTTTTTATTTGAGCTTTGATACAGACACAAACATCTATTTATCTTTAATTAACATTAATCTTCTGTAGTTTTCTTTTAATGTTAAAGCAAAATAAATTCTTTGCAGTCAGTGACACCATGCAATGAAAAAAAAATCTGTTTGTGTCTGTATCAAATCTCAAATAAATAAAAATATATATCTGATTCAGTGTTATGTATCATTTTAATGAATAAGAACAAGTCTCTGGCTAAATGAATAAATATTGGCAGACTAATATCTGAAGGCTTTCCCAACTTTAATAATAAAAAATTATTTTTATTTTAAATTTTAATTATTATCCATAATACTTGGACCGGTTAATCAGTATTGAATAATGGTCGTAATCATCAGTGCAACTCATCATGACTACAAATGTTGTAATAATGTGAGGATTATAAAATAATCCTCATACATCAAAATATAGAATGTTATAATAACAAATAATTCAGTTGTCATCCAATAACATACATAATTCAGAGTATTATAGCGAAATTACACTTTTAAGCCGGAGGGAAAAAACAAACAATAAAAACCTGTTGGTTTTGCATTGTCAGCAGTTTATTACATTGAACTTTGAACTAATAATAAGGTTTTTGTTTTAATAAGCTCTATTGTAAGGGGTTTCGGTAGAATTTGCTAGCTTCACCATTAGCATGAATATTAAGTCACCTTCATATTTTGATATCTTAGTATATTATCAAATCTAATCAAACTGTGGTGAGGTTTGAGATGTACTGAATTGTTTTCTTGATAAAATCTTCCCTTGTGTATCTTTTCCAGGGAGCAGACAGTATGTGGCATGACGCCTGAGCATGGCACTGCCCAGGGTATGGGCAAACCTATGAACCCGGTGACCTCCATGACCTCTCCCAACCCAACCGGTTCCTCTCAAGGTCAGGACAGCACCATCAGCAGCAACTCCTCTACCTTCCCCTCTCCTGGAGCTCCTAAAGATCCAGCAGCCATGGGCGCTATGCAAGGTTACCGCTTTGGCTGCCCTGGCACCATGGGCCACCCTGCTCCCATGCAGGGTTCTACCCCTCAGGGCAGTGGGTACCCTTTAAAAATGAACAGCCCATCTCAGGGTAGTCCTGGCATGCTTTCACCTAGGCACCGAGCAAGTCCAGGTATCGCAGGATCTCCCCGAATGCCTCCTCCTCAGTTTTCGCCCGCTAATGCCCTCCATTCGCCTGTGCCCATGTGTACTAGCAGCAACAGTGGAAATGTGAGTGGCACCCATGGGTACACTAGTAGCTCCCTCAATGCCCTCCAAGCACTCAGTGAATGCCACAGCATTAGCCTGGGCCAGACTCTAGGCTCACCAGACAGGAAATTGGGATCACCAGCCAACCCAGGGGGGGTCAATCCTCACCTTCTGCATAAGCTTGGCAGCTCAGAGTCGTTCGGCGAACAAGCTCAAGCGGAGCACGGAGGGAATGTCCAGGGAGATGTCAGCGAAGAGCAAAGAGATGACAAAAGCAATCCTGATTCTGGAGATTCGCAGAACAGGGTACACGACAACAAAGGCCACACTAAGCTCCTCCAGCTTCTGACCACTAAAACAGAACCCATAGATTCTGCCTCGCCACCGCCGGTCACCGGAGGAGAACCTGGATGCAAGGAGCCCCCTGGAGGCCCAGGGGCACAGTCTGGAGCTGTAGGCACCCACGCCACCTCCCTGAAGGAGAAGCACAAGATTCTCCACCGACTCCTCCAGAACAGCACCTCTCCAGTGGATCTGGCCAAGCTTACAGCCGAAGCTACGGGGAAGGAGCTATGCCAGGATGCATCAGGAGGAGGTGCTAATGTTGCCGATCTCGTTACCAAACAGGAGCCGGTCAGTCCCAAGAAGAAGGACAACGCCCTGCTGCGCTACCTGCTGGACAAAGATGATAATTCGCTAAAGGATAAAACTGTGAAGATGGAGCCTGGTGAGATCAAGACAGAGGGGACTAAAATGGTGAAGGTGGAGAAGCCAGATGGAGGATATGAGCAGGTGAGTAAAGATGGTGTTGTGCTGTGTGAGGGATAAATGGGTTTTCCAGAGCAGAAGTTTTTGTTTGCCAGTGCTGAGCATACGATTCGTTAGCAGTTTATTTTAAGTGAAAACTATCATATTGATTAGCAATAATAATAATATGACATGGTAATAATATTGATTGGTTAATAATGAATATGTTATATTTTAAATGATTATAAAACTGGTACATATTAACAGCATTTGTTAACTTCTACATTTAGTTTTTATTTGAATATTCATTTTATTATATTTTAATTACTAACGATGCTTTTGGTTGTAGTAGCATCAGTCTCTCTCTTAGTCTTATTTCCTGGGTAGTTACTGTTAGCGTGTTAGCATAGCATCTTCACTATTCTGCAGTTCCCAAGAAAATCCCTGTGAGTTCCTGTGAAAGGGCCTCCTGAACCACAGGGTCCTCTCCAGGGAGAGAATGATTAGAGTGGATGAGAAATGCAACAGCAGCAGCAGGAGGAGGAGGAACATGCTGTTGAGACAAGAACATAATATTTAGACACTTTACTTCCCTTCTATTATTATAATTTCCATCATTGTATGATAAGTATTATTCAGGCATTTTAATTTAAACTATTACTTCAATGTTTATTCAACTTGTATCTTTAGCATTGCTAATCAAGCCAACATCACAGAAGCTGGTGGAGTACAATCTGCTATGATCCTGTTGTGTCCTAGCTTCTTGGTAGGCCAATCCTGAATAAGAGAGGGAGGTAGAGGACTTCACCCTCGTGGTTATGGCTGTTAAATGCGGTCATATTCTCCTGTGCTTGACTGGTGGCTTACCACTTAATGTTTTGGTGTCTCAACAAGACGACTGTCATTTTTTTCCCATGTGGAGTAAGCCAGCCCCCTGTACAGGTCCATTAGCTTAAACTTTCAGGCAAACTATCAAGAAAATAAAAGGCATTATTAAGCACCAGAAATGGCAGAGCCTTTAAACAGTCGGTGGACTCAGCTCCACTGACCGCCTGCAGAAAGATGAAGACGGGTTAAGATGACTAAAGGCAAGTCTAACATATGACTGCAAAAAAGAGATAATAAAGACAACACAAGTGATAAGTGGGCTTTAAGTGGCCATGTTGTGGTGAGTGTCGAGGTCAGTAGTGATGTAGATGAGAAGAAGCAGAGAAGTGTGTGAAAGGTCAGAGTCTCTACGTTTCCTCTTAAGGTCCTGCTTTTGATTCCATCAGAGCCAAATTCCTAGCCATCATCAGAGAGTCAGGAGGATTTTGTCAAGCAGTGTGGTGAGAAACCACCTGCTTTAACAGGAAGGGTTTTTTATGACTGGTATGCAAAACAACCAATGTGGAAATGTAGGTGAACAGAAATATCAGAGCAGTTCTAAAGTACCTGCTAAACACACCGAAAATATTGTGTACTAAATACGAACCGCTTTAAACTGAAATGTTCAGCCTTTAAAGATAGGAGCATGTGAATTCTCATTTAGCTTAATAAACAAGCATTTACCTTCACTAATCAATGCTTTGTTAGCGTTTAGCTTTATAAACATAACTTTTGCTAACATTTAGCTTGTTAACGGTTTAGGGGAGAAATAGCTTGATGAGGGAATATATACTTAGCATTTATCTTTATAAACAGACGCTAGCTTTTGACATGAATGGTAAATAAATAATTAATAAGGCTTGTAATATTTGGCCTGTAGCTAGATGGCCAAAGGTTTGGCGAGCTTAACAAGAGTTTTATGGAAAACTCTGACTAGAATTGAATTTGATAAAAGGAAGTTTAGTTTGTCTTTAGCTACGTTATGGAAATGCCGTTAACCTTTAGCTTGCTTTAGGGTTAGCTGACCTTCAACTGTTGAATTTCAGATAGTACAACCCACCCTCCTCAACCCCCTTGTCTCTCTCCTGCTTGTTCTCTCGCTCTCTATCTTTCACTCTGTCTCACTTATGCTCTCGCTCCCTCTCGCTTTCACTCTCGCTCTCCCTTGCTCTTGCTCTCTCACTCTGTACCTGAATTATTAATGGTGGAGAAATCAGAGCACGGTGTGAGTGCCGTTAATATGGATCAGTGAAAACTCAGAATCTGGTTATTTAGATTATTTTAATACTTGTGTATAGAATACTACCTCCCTACAGTCCAAGCGTAGTTGATCAGCAAAGACATGTTTGGTATGCAGGCTTTAGGTTTAGCAGTGGAGCTACAAGGCTAATCTAGCTAACATGTAAGGATATACCCCAGCTGTTAGCATGATGCTAACAGCATGGCTACACCACAAAAGAGAGTTCAGTGAAGTCCTGTGTGAGTGGGTAGGTAAGAGAGAACAAGAGAAGGAGAAGTAAAGGGGAGAAAGAGGCAGAGATGTGTGTGAGAAAATAACTGATAAAGAGAACAGAGGAAAGAGTTAAAGAAAAAGGGCAAAAAATCAATAAAGTGAGGTATTGGAGAGAAATGAAGAAAAACAGACAGGGAGCGAGATAAAAGGGGAGAGAAAGAGGAATAAATGAGAGAAACTGGATGAGAGATAGAGGAGTAGAAAGAGAGAGAGTGAAAGAGTGAGAGGCAGTCATATAGTGAGATGGTAATCAGCAGCAGGTTTCTCTGGGAGAGACAGACTGTACCAGAGTGTTTGTGACCTCATTAAGCAGTTCCTCCTCCACATACACACACGTGCGCACACATGCACACAGCGAGTCCGGAGCCCATTTTAACACTGAAAACCTGGAACATTGTCAGGTCTCGTTTATACTGGTAATGTGCTATACTGGTTATTAAGGTGTACACATTTCAGTACATGTTGTAAAATCATATTGTATAGAAACATCATCTTTTATAAAGTCCACAGTCAGTGATCAAATAACAACCTACTATATACTGTACTATTCATCTACTGATCATGTCCAGAAGTAGTAAATAGTAGGAAAGACGTGACCAACTTTAATCTGTCCAGCACACCAAAGATACTTTATTAATGTATTCCATCTTCATTATATCTGCATCCCAAAATACAGCGCTTCAGGTGATTTCAGTAGGACGGAACCTCTGGTATAACTGCCTGGTGTGCTTCAAAGTTTAATAGCAGTTTAGTCTTTTATGATACATGAATGAAATTAAAGTAAGTAATTTGTCAAGCTGCTGCGGTCCGGCTGCTGTAGTCCTGAAACCCAGGTATCTTTCAAAACTCAGCAGGCATGTCTCTTAACCAAAATATGTCCACACATGCTTAAGACCTGAAAAGTGGCTAACAACAGTTGCTAAGCGTGTGTTGGATGGAAAATAGGATAGGTTCTGAGATTGGTCTGAATAACACTGTCCTTGATGTTGGCAGTCTATTGCCCCTTAGTAGAGTATACAAATTTGTCATATACAGGATACTATACTGTTTACTACTAATGAGTAACATGCACACAGATGCGTCGAGGTCAGGGCGAACATTGTATCTCTGTATTTCTTAGATTTTTTTTAACCCCAGCTGAACTTTATATTGTGTTAAATCCTTGTATTAATACAATTGATCCAAAATTACTGAAACATTAATTTCTCATTTGAGATGAGATTTTTTGATACAGTGATATACTGGTGCAGTATATACTACATAGTAGATAATATTGTATTTTGAACACTGCCCTGGATCTGGGTGGGACTTGTATTATGTATGCAGTGAATGTAGAGTTAGGATATTAGCCCAAGGACTGCTGTGTGCTCACCCAGCAAGTCGAACCTTCTGTCCATTCCGCATTCTTCAGTGCCTAACAAACTAAAACCTAAACAGATATAAACACGAACCTTCAAACATTAATCTGTCAATAAACACCTGTAGACAGACTGTATGATATGTAGGCGTTCAAAAGACAGTATTTTGTGATTTGTTGTTTTTTTTTATTTATTTTTTTTTTTTTTTGATGTTTGTTTTATTAGCCAGCTTGTTAGTGGCTTTGTTAGCTCCATAGCTAACTGTAGCTGTGCACAACTTGGCTCACTGCCTCCAGCCATGACCGACAACTACCTTTTATGACTAGGCATCAGTGTACACACTATGCGCTTGCCAGTATATCTGATGTGATGTTAACTGCACTGTCATGACTGTTTATGGTTTAGGAGTTAGCTGGCTTACCAATTCCACCAACATAGAACAATCTCTGGTCCAGTCTCGGCCATCGGCCGGTGTTAACTGTTGTTCAGGGTTTTTTTTTTTTTTTTATATCACATCATTTGTTTGTTGCTAAACAAACTGGCTTACTGGATTCAGTACATCCTGGCTTACTGTTTCATAAGCTGCTTTAAATGTCTGTGAATGATCTAACCCGAAACAGGACCTTCTACATGATTGACAAGAGGTTAGAATATATTGTTTATGTCTTAATACAGTCGTTTTAATGCTTCATCTATGTCTCAATACAATACAGTTTCTGAACTCATCTTGGATAGTGTCAGTACGTGTAAAACACTGACTAAAATCATGTTTTATTATTAAAGAGACTCAAATTTGTTTTAACTGGATTTAGTGCAGCACAGTATGTAGAAATATTGACAAAAAAAACTGATCAGATAACATAAATAGAATGATATATTGTGTGTTGTGAAACATTGTTGAATTATTACAGTATTGTATATTTGCTGTATCAGCCACCTCTACAGACTCGCTACGCTTATACTCTCTTATAGTGTTGAGAGAGGATAGGTCGGGGCTAGGCTAGTTAACATGCTGACTTTGTTGGCATCTCAGCAACACAATATTTGGAAGTCTTTTGGTAAAACTGTCACTTCATCACATGCTGTTGACCATTTTAGTTATATATGTAAATATATGTATTAAACTTTTAAACATCTAATTTTACTTTCACAGCTTTCGCAACAGATAATAAATATTAAGTACTATCTTATGTTCATTTAAGCCATTTTGTGAGTCTGAATAAGAGAATCTCACCTTTACACTCTAAATAATAATAAAAAAAGTCAATAAAAAGAGAATAAGCTTAATTATGACAATGAGCTTGAAGAGCTGATTAGTTGATGTGATTGAGATATATATTATGCAGAATATCTCCCTGTTTGGTGTGATTGTAGATGAATTATAGAAGCGGACAGATGGATTAGGGAGAGGGAGGAAATGTGCGTGTGATGTGCATTAATAGTTAATATGTCTGAGCTGCTGAGGCTTCATGAATTCACTGTGTGCTGATAGAGTGATCAGGAGTGCTGCCCTCTGGTGGGATAAACTGCATATCGTCCATGTTCGTTTTAAGGTCCCCTCTTACTGTAGGTGATCATTTATCTGCTCAAATGAGCAGGGTTCCATAAAACATGCGCTGTCAGAACACCGAGTAGTGATGGACTCAACAGGTCAGTCGTGGGAGTTCCTGGGGCAGCTCAGTGTGAGACCTCAGAGTAATGTTGGATCTTTCAGCTAATATATGTGTAGCTATATATAAACCAGGTCCTTTAGAGTGCTTTGAAATGTTCTGTTTAATCAGAATTGGGCCCAGTGGTGGTGATAGGAATCAGACATGTACCTTTAAAAGCTCCCTCACTAGGGCTGTCCTAGTCATGAGCAAAGCTACTTGTTCAAGAGAGTCTACACTTAAATAAAAAACATGCAGGAAGATAATCACATTTTCTTTTGATTTATCACTGTTCCACCATCCTCCACGTTACACATAAAAACTCAGAAGACACGTGCGGGTTCACTGGTGGTTTTGGGTAATAAATAAAATAGCTGCATATTTGCCAACCATTTCACATCAAAACTTTCAAACAATCATTTCAACTGTTTCACATCAAACGACCATTATGTGTAACCCCCAGGCTGAATCATCAGTATAAAGACTTGGGTGGTTTGATGTTTATGTTGTGGGAGACATCCCTCATCATTTTGAATATGTTCTATTTTGAAAAGAAGAAAAAAAATGTGCATTTGATTTCTGATCACATTTTACTTCTAATCCCACATGACAGCAATAATGCGCACATATGAGCACTCGGGGGAATTACAGAAAATACATGCTGCAAGTGTGAAGTGAAGCTGTGCTCTGACTGCATGTTTAATAGTTTAACTTTAAAGTGTAATGAGTAATGTAGAGCGCTGGGCTTTGGAATGGTAACTGTTCCAGAATAAATGGAGTGAAATTCAGCCTCCTTTAACTCAGCGTGAAGAGTGGCCTACATTCTAGGGAGAGGGAGAGTGTTCGTTGTATCCTCTCCTGTCTGCATGGTGTGATATAAATCTAAGCTTTTCAGACCCATTTACCGAGCGACTATAGATTTTAGAAAGGAAAGGAAAATATTCTGTCACCGTGATCTACACTACTGCATCACTACTCAGACATGTCTGTTAAAGTGATAGTCTAGCAGGAAATGGTGATTCATGCTGTGGGGGTGGGGGGGTGTATTGGTGCCCATGGCATGGGTAACTTGTGCCCTTTAGATTGTTTATGGAAACAATGGACATTGTGTTCTGAAGAAAAGAACCATCCAAATAGTTGCCAGTGTAAAGTTGCAAAGCAAGAGTCCTTCATGTTTTGAGTATCATATTAGCGAGTAGCTTGGTTAATAGACACATCGCTAAAGGTTTTTAACACTGCAAGACATCTAGACTGTACTGCTTTTAATACAACATCACTTTCACATTCATGCTTTGTGATGAAAGTGTTTTGCTATTCTGAAGATATCCTACGGTGGCCGATAAAGCCCAACGCACCTGAAGTTAAAAACGCGCTACAAAGTCTCAAAACACAAGCATCACAATAAGGCGGCTTGCAAACCATTAACCGAACGCTGGGAAAAATGGTATTTTTTTTTTTTTTTTTTTTTTTGTGGAATGCTCACTTTAAACTGCTTGCAGCCTGGCCAGATCCAGTACTGTTGCAGTGCTGTAGCTGTACAGTGGGGCCTGTGATAGGTAAACATGCTCTTTTTTCTGCTCTGAAATGGACTGTTTGTTTGTGTGTGTGTATAGACGAGTGAGCTGGATGATATTTTGGATGACCTGCAGAATGCTCAGCCCGGCCTGTTCTCAGAGAGCCAGCCCGTCTCTCTGCCCGCTGCCGTGGACAAACAGTCCATCATCAACGACATCCTGCAAATCACCGGGGAGGGTGGAGCCCAGCAACAGCAGAGGGCCATGCAGACTATTGGACACCAGAGTGAGTCTCACACACACATCCTCCAGCCGCAAAAGCGAATTATCATGCATAGTAGTCACATTCTAATCTCATATCAAAGTCACAGCATGTAAAATATTAAAACTGTTTGCATGAGGCTGAAATTGAGTGTTCATGTTTGATGGACAAAAATCCAATGGTAATATAATTAAACATCGCTTAAAAAAAACAATTAGATCTATCCTGAGCACCGTCTAGATGTTGCCTAATAGTCTAATCAGCACATGAGATGGAAGACCCTTAAATCAGCACCCACAGAGTGCTCCAACACTAAGGAAGAACCAAACCTAACAGTGTGAGTGAAGTAAGGGCACTGCATATGTAGTTAGTGTCTTAGACCCCACTGTGCCCGCTCATGTTTCCCAGGTTTAATATGGAAATGCCTTAAAGAAGGTTTTTATTTACTTCATTGCTTGATCTGCGTCCGGAGAATCATGGCATGTCTGGTTGAACAATCCGATCAGCTGGACTACAGACAAACAGACAGCGGGGTTTGCTGTGGCTTGGTGGTTTATCTTTGTTGCTGTAAGGTGTTAATGATTTGGTGGTTCTTTCTTTCTTTCTTTCTTTCTTTCTTTATATAGTCAAATTATTATTATTTTTTTTAAACAGAAAGAAGCATTAAATACATAATATTTTAACACTGTTATATTTAATATGTTGGTTACATATAATGTTACGTATAATATCAGTAACAAAATGTTTGCTGTAGAGAAAGAGGTTAGATGGGTTTACATTAATGTTAATATATAGTACATTAATTTTTACATTAATGTTGGCATGATGTTTTCGTTTCCAGTTACATTAACAAATTATTAACAATAATTCTTGATTTTGTGGTACAATATTAAAGGAAGTCTAGACCATACACCATGGAGGACTCTTGTCGGTGCCTTCTAGAGTTTTAAAGTTGTGGTGATTTTAAAAAATATGGTGGAACAGGAAGTGGCCACTCCCCTTATACTGACAGTGGTATCAGCATTAGAGTTGATACAGTTGTTCTAGGAAAGGAAAGTGGTTAGAGTACCTGCTGCTGTTTGGAAATGTTGATTAGCAGTGACCTGGAGGCACCATGCAAGTGTCACCTCCATATTAATTTATGTTTAACACAAAATCAATTTTACGAGTTATTTATTTGCTATAAAATAGAGCTGTGACTGTGCACAGTGATAAAGTAACAAATCCACCCCACACCCCCACAAACGTGTAAGCATTTATAGTTAGCACTTCTGCCGTTGTAGTATTCTCAGTGATTACATAGTAGAACTCTCTTATATACAAATACGGTGGCAAACCTGCTTAGCAAGCACCCTGAAAACCCATTTACTTTGAATGAAGCTCTTTGAGTTTTTGGCACTTGTGCCCTAACCCCACTTAGTTTATCAGATAACGATTCTAAACACAATCGCGTTCCCGGTCTAGCACATCCAAACGTTTCAAACTAATGTTTTAATGAAGATAAAGACACCGACGTGTTCATGCCTCACAGGCCTATGGACTCTTGCAGTTTTGGTTGTTTTCATGTGTAAATAATGGTTCCTTTTATAATTTATAATAATCCTTTTTCCTTCTAAGTGAACAGCACAATAGGTTCTACAACAAAACATGGAGTCTTACAGTGTTATATTAGTTTAATATAACAAACTAAAAATGTTGTTTGTTGAAGAAGCTTTCAGGGGACTGAACTCCTTTCAGTCATAATGATCAGTGGAACGATAACACTACACTCTGAAGCAGTAAGATATCAGCGCTGGGTGTGACTCTGAGCTCTGTCAAGTTTCTTAAAGCATGACAGGGCGACACTCAGCATTTTACCATTACTTTTAAGCAACGTTCAGACCACTGAAAGTCAGCACCCTACTGAACTCTGTGCTCTGTTTACCTTACAGTTCATACAGGTGACATAGACTGACATTACTCTATTTGTGCTTAGATTTCACCGGTCCAAGGCATCCTGGTAGGACCCCTCCTGTGCGGAGTGTTTCTATGGAAATGAACATGGCCACTAAGGGTTCTCCAGGTCAGTACCCCATGATGAGGAACACCAGCCCATACTCGATGATGCAGCAGCAGCAGCAAGGCATGCTGGGAAACCAGGGGGTCATGCCCAATCAGGCCAACATGGGCGGTAAGAGAATTCTATCACTTAAAAGTGCTTATTAAAAAAAAAAACTCTAACTTCCTAACCCGACACATACATACCTACATATATCTACCTTCCCTACTATATATCTGTCTTCCCATTTAAAAGATATGTTAGCCATATTCATGCAACCTACAGCTATTCATCCTCACCCAATTAGCTTACAGGAGCTCAAATCTTACCATAGGAGGGTTTTGGCCTGGACTGCCTTTTGAATTAGGCTCAATATAGGACAGCCTGTTAAATTCCAAGGGATATAGAGGTTGAAATTTTAATTTAAAAATTAATTATGACTGTATCTAAAATACACAAATATGGAATTGCTGAAAACTGCTTTTGTTTTTTTTCTTTTGTGCAGTTTCTGCTCTTTTGTTTCTCCCACTTTCTCTTTCTCTGTTTGTATTCATTATTTTCATTACTTCCTGTTTTCGTCAGTGATGGCCGGTGCTGGTGGTCGAGCAAGTCTACAACAAGACGTTTGGGGTTCTCAGGGGTCTGGACCCGTCAGCAGTTCAGCATCCCCTGCCGTTCCTCCCACACAGCCACTTCAGCAGGGGGCGCTGCAGGGCCGCATGGGCCAAAACACCGGCACCAACATGAGCATGAGAGGCGCTGGACAGCCAGGGCCCAGAGCCATGCTACAGGGTCAGATGATGTCCAATGGTAGGCAGACACGCACATTCCACTTACAATGAAGGAAAACTTAATAAACTATATTGCTAAACAAACAGTACTAGTGTTAGAATGCCTGTGCTAGTTTAGATTACGGTTCTGTACAATCATAGTGACGCATCTTAGAATGCACAACATGTCTAACCTTGAAGTGGAGGGGTTGTAACAGCAGAAGTCCTTGTTGGACTCCACTGCTGTCAGCCAAGAACAGGAAGCTGAGGTTGCAGTGGGCACCGGCTCACCAAAACTGGGCAGTTGAAGTTCTGGAAAGACATCACAGCTTCTAAAGTCCTCCTGAAAATCTGCTGGAATAGCATTATGCAGCCATGCCGTCATGGACCAGAAGCTCAACGGAGTGCTTTTAACATCTTGTGGTGTCAATGCAATGCCAATGTAACCTGTTTTGAGAGCAAGTAGAGAACCTACTCTTGTGTCCCTTTTATATATCCTGATGAACCTTTTTAAGTGTAGGTGTATGAAAAACTTAAAAATATCTTTGAAGTTTTCATTCACAGAAAACTAAATATAAAATAAAACCAAAATATCTAACACCATATCTAAATGAGTGTTTTGGGCTGTCAGTGATGAACTAGTTCTCTGGTGGGTCTTTTAATGCTCTTTCACTTTGTCTTTATTTTAACTTCAGAAGTTTGGTTGTAGATGAATTCTCGGTTGTTTCACAGTCATGCTAAACATTTCCACTTTACATGCTGAAAAGATGAGACTCCAGTTTCTAAACATCTTTCTAAACATTGTATTTTCATCGCTAACTTCATGTTTTGTGACAAACTATGTTCCCAACTTTTTCCCCCAAGCCAAAAATAATAATAAACTTGGAGGAAATTGTGTGTAAATATTTTCTCTCTGATATTATATCGCTCTGTTATCTCTAATTTGAAATAGCTGTAGGTCATTTACATGGGGGAGATTTTGTTTCATATTCTCAGTTCAGGCTGCTGAAATGCACTACTTGAAGATCCCAAATATGGTGTCTGGGATTTTGTCCTCAAATGACCCTGAACTTCCTGTGAATTAGCGGAGTTTTTTTCTGTTCCTCAAACCTCGCATTGTTTTCCTTTTATAGGACATCCTTTCATCTTACGTGCTTATATATGTATTTTCATATGTCTGTTTGTCTGTCCTGTTTCTCCTCCAGCCCAGTCAAATATGGACATGGACATGAACATGGCAGGCCCACCGTTTCCCCAGCAACAGCAGCAGGCTCCGCCCAATCAGACAGCTCCTTGGCCGGACAGCATGATGCCCATAGAGCCTCTGCCCTTTGGGAACCAGAGCAGGTAAACAGCTACATTACTGTCACCGCCACAGCTGCCCTGCTGAACACTGATTTGTCCAGCATACACTACAGCGTTTTACAGTGAGACATAAAGAATATTAGACTTTTAATTGAGCTTTGTGTGTGTGTGTGTAGTGGTAATACTTTAACACAGTGTGCTTAACATTAATAGTGTGCATGCCATCATCCTGTCAGTCCCCCCATCAGTTAACAATAGTATTGTGGTGGCAGAGAAGCAAAAGTCTGTTTCCAAAAGAAAAAGCATAATGGACAGAACTTGAGTCAAAATTGATGTTCCTGTCTCTGCACTACTTACTAGGATCAGATGTTATTGACAGACTGTCCAATCTTCATTTAGACTGTAGGTCCCCGTAGAAGCTATTCATGTGTGATCGCATCGTCTATCCTGAAAGCTTTCAGATTTTAAATACATGTTTAATCTGCTCGTATTCCACTTGATGTTTGTTCTAGGCCTGTGTATAGTACCCCTCAGGAGGAAGTTCTGTGTGCACCTGAAGGCCCGGCTGATGAAGGGACACTACTTAACCAACTCTACACAGCGTTGAAAGACTTTGATGGTATTGAGGAGATTGACCGAGCTCTGGGCATTCCTGCGTTAGTAGGACAGGTACAGTGACATTCAGCTTCGTCCACTCAGCTTTGATACTGAGGAGGTCCTGTTTCAGAACCAGCAGACTATCACTGTGTTCATGCAGTTCTTCTCTGAGTGTAGAGAGTTTCTTCCTTCTCACATACAAAACATTTTATTCTTTAAGCTTAACTCGCATGCCAAACACATCCTACACAACTGTCTCTTTTGCTGTATGTTTAGCTGTCTGTCCATCTTTTGGGTTATATTTTTTTTCTGTCTGAACTTGAACTTTGAACTTCAGTTAATTATGTTGTGCATGTTCTCTTAGGGTGGTCCTGTAGAACCTGAACCGTTCCCAGGTCAGGATCCAAGCCTGCTGATGGATCAGAAGCCCCCTATGTTCAGCCAGCAGCAGTATGGGCCCCCACAGCCCCACATGGCTCAGGGTGGTTATCCCCCTTTGCAGGACCCTGCTGGATACCACAGCATGGCTGGCCCCATGGGACAGCGCCCTGGATTCTCCATGATTCGTGTGCAGCCTAGGCCGGGCTTACGGCCCGCCAGTGTCCTCTCAGGCCAACCAAACGCACTCAGACTGCAACTACAACACCGGCTACAGGCACAGCAGGTATACACAGACTGTAGCTAAGACACAAATGACATTTGAAATGAAAAAGGTATTTATTTTATTTTCAATGCAGTTATTTCTTCACAATGCATTTTTACTGGTCTTTAGAAGCCTCATGCTTTCCTTGTGGGGTTAACTGCCCCCTGCTGGACATTTGTGGATCTGCTGCTTGACCTTATTTTGAATTGTATTGTTCCCAGCTCTGATTTCATGTTTCAGATGCTAACCACATTTCTTAGGTCATACTAAGTGGAGAAGACATGCATTTTGATTAAAGTAATACAGCACTGAGTTCAGATAATTTTAGTTTAGACCACATTTCCAGCAGAGCAGCATAAAAACATTAATCATTGCAAATTTGTGGAGTGCAAAAAGCTCTCCAGCTGAGTTCTGTGGAATAAAAAAAAACACATTTGCTTAAAATGGCAGTAGGACGCAGCAGTTTTAAAGGGAAAGTAAATTTTGTTTTTTTAATGTAGACATTAATTAAGTGTGATTTAATCAAATAGTTTATTGGAGAGAACCACTTTACAGTGATGGAGATGTCTGTTCACCCCTGTTTATTCTCACTTTCTCTCTCTTCGTTTTACAGAATCGTCAGCCGATGATGAATCAGATGAGTGGAGTGTCAAACATGAACCTACCTCTAAGACCTAATGTTCCGAATCAGGTGAGTACTGAGGTGGAACGGTAAATAGATAGATGTGGAGCTGTGGAATGAGTATATTATTTCAGCTCTCCTGTTTTTACACTGATCTTATGCCTCTGTTAAAGCATCTACATCATAAACAAAAATAAGAATATGACGTCCCATTTTTAAAGGTTATTCCAATTTGTATGCATTAAGGAAGTCATTTATTATTAAGTCCAAACCACAAAATAGCCAATTCTAAATGGGCTGTTTTTGGCATGAAACACAGAACACCTTGTCATATATTATTCTGCTCCTGAATATTTTGCTGATCCAGCTAGTCAGCTCATTAATAAGCCATTAATATGCCCATATCCTTTACCCCCAAATGTTTCTTCACGCGTTTTAAATTGAGTGTTTAAATCATATGAAATAAATGTTTTTATAAATAAAATATTTATATTTTTCTCTTGCTCTCATTCTCACTCTCTCAGGGGACCATAAATGCTCAGATGTTGGCTCAGCGGCAGCGGGAGATGCTCAGTAATCACCTGCGGCAGCGGCAGCTGGACCAACAGCGTTTGCAACATCATCAGCAGCAGCAGCAACAGCATCCACAGCAGCAGCGGAGTATGGCTATGCGGACCCCCGGCCTCAGTATGCCTCCCAACCTGCCGGCCGGCGCCGGGGGCCTGCCCGGGGCTCTAAATAACCCACGGCTTCCGCAGTCCAGCGGTCAACAGTTCCCCTACACACCCAGCTACGGTACCGGCCTGGCCTCTCCTCCGCCCTCCACCAGCCCCTTCTCCCCCGCGTCCCCCAACCTGCCCGCCTCCCAGCTCCTGCCCCACGCCCCACTGCATGGCTCCCAGATGACTCTCGCTAACCAGGGGATTCTGGGCAGCGTGGGTGGACAGTTCGGGCCTGTTATGAGCCCCCAAATGCAGCACAGTGCCTTTCAGTTTCCCAGCCCAGGTATTCACTGCCTGACCTCTCTCTGTCTGTGTGTTCATACTGATCCACACACAACCATAGGCCAGGGATATACTTCAATTTAAACACAGCATACGTGTAATCTGTCAGTCTGGAGGCTTTACAGTTTTCTTTATTTCAGGGGCAGATGATCTTAATTTACTACAATTTACTACTTTCTGAAAATCAGAAAAAAAAAGTAGTAGTGTCGCTAACTAACTAACTACTACAAGAGATACAGTCAGGGGTTTTAGCTGGCTCCCTAAGGATCACACATCTCCAAACATAATGAACTGGCATAAGACTTATTTACTTCTTTAGCGCATATTCTATTCGGCATGAATTCAGAGCCTTTAAAAAGTACACTGTTATTAAATTAGCTTGTGTTTAATATTAGTGAACAGTATAAACTCTATTTAACTTGTTAAAATGTTAAAAATTAAAATGAACATATTAACAACTTAAGTTACACTGCTTTAAACCAACACCAGATTCTAAAACTGCCTCTGAACTGCCACACTGGACAGAGTTTTTAGGTTTGTAGTATATTTTATTGAGTTCAGTCTTTTAATGTCAGTTCAGTGCACAGCAGTGTTTAGCGTGGAAAGTGCAGCTCTTGTAGAGTATTTGTTTATCACATGGAATGTAAACACAGTTGTTTTTGCTAATGGTGGCCCAAGATCCTAATATCAGCAATAATCCAGCTACAGAATAATGACATGACTTTAAAGGTCACAGAATTTGTTTCCAGTTATGCATTTCTGTCAACCCAAAAGAGAAACTAGCTTCATATTTTAGGGCTTTTTAAGCTTATTTTATACCAGATAGAGGAGCACTCAGAAATGTGCTAGGGGTCTACTTGTCCTGTTTTCAGTTGGCATGTTTCAGTTTTATACCAGTGACATGGCTTTGTGTTCTTGGTTAATTTAATTAGAGCGAGAGGTATAGTTCTGGAGCAGTCTAACGTTAAAGTCAGTTTTTTTACTTTTTGTTTTAGGCAAGAGCAAGGGACACGAAGTTCAGTTTTTCACACAGTTCAGACTCCGTTCTGTATGTCTGTTTAGAGTGATGGAGCTCGTAACAGCTGTTCTCTTTCAGACAGTTAACAGCTAATTATACAGCTATGCTCAGATGTCATCTGCATAAAGGTTATTTAAGCAGTACAGGCATTTGTAGCTTGTATTACAGGAAAGCTCAACGCAAACAGAAATGGCTCTCTCCTTGTGTCATGTTTATGAAATAGTTAGTCTTGCACAGTGGTTACGACTTGTAGCCCTTTCTGGTTTGAAATCGACTTCATGCTCACAGTAATGAAGGGGCTGTTGTTGGCAGGTTTTGTTTTGTGGTCAGGACTTAACGTTAGTAAAGGACAGTGAGCGTGTAGACGCCAGCATTTCTTCTGTTAATGGAAAGTCTGTTACATCTGTATGCATCTGTGATGCATTGACGGCCTTTACTCTTCTGAGTGAACTGTACACTTAGGTGTTGGATGATCAGTTCTAGATCACAGCTTATCCCGATGATATTGTATATTGAGTGCTGTTCCATTGCCCAGTGTTAGGGCGGCTCATACCATTATGGCCCATGCTTGAAATTTAACCAAGTGGCCTTAATGTGGCAAGAGCATTATATTCTTTTGGTCAGTGCTTAGCCATGATGATTATGCCAGCAATGTTAGCATAAAGTGATCTTAACATTCCTGAAATTACTCAGTAGATGGCTTATATGGATATTCTTGGATGGAATGTCTTGGAGCCTCAGTTGTGTCCACAAAACAGTGGTGCATATAAAAACCCAGTGTCAACTACACCTATGCACGGTGAAAAGCACCTTGTGGCTGAGCGTGAGCTTGCATGCGCAAGTGATTTTTTTTTTTTTTTTTTTTTTCCCCCCAGTGCCTCGGTCCGAATTAATATTTTACTTGCCCGGGCAGTCGGGCAGTCATTAATGTTGAACCCTGGGAGTCTCCATGACAACCAACCAAGGCTTCCAATCATGTCCAGGTTTACTGCTGACGTCATGTTAGATCATGCTGTTCTGTCCCCACTGGTTTATGTTGCCATTGCATTTCTACTGCTGCATTTATATTTCACTGCAGTGTGAAGACCAAAGTATTAATTTCATCTGTGACAAATCGGACCAGTGCATCATATTTCAGGGGGTGTAAATAGAGCATTTGTGCTTTTTTACATGTTCCACAACAGCTCATATACACTCATCGACCACTTCACTAGGTACACCTCTTTGTGTCTGCAATCATTGTCCTTTAAACAGCTCCAGTTACCATATAGATGCACTTTGTAGTTTTACAATTAGAGACTTCAGTTCATTCGTTAGCCCCTTTTACACAATTCTACAGTGGTCAGAAAGCCCCACAGGATCATTTTCAGCACTGCAGTGACACTGGCCTGGTGGTGGTGAGTGTGTTGTGCTGATACAAGTGAATCAGACACAGCAGTGCTGCTGCTGTTTTAAAGCCGTGTCCACGCACTGTCCACTCCTGCGTTGTTGGAAGATCAGACATGAAAGCTCATCTGTTGCTGCATAGTTTGTGTTTGTCATTCTCTAGTCCTTCATCAGATGTGACAGTAAACTTACCGCATGCTTACCAACATCCGGATCAGTAGCCTTTAAGGTTGCATCTAAAGTTTTAGATATAGATTTCAATCTTTAAAGTCTTATTGATCAGTGTATTCTGAAAATGGTTCAGTACCTATAAAGAATCATAGTTTATATGGTCATGAGAGTGTGAATCTAAAGCGTGAGCCCCGATAAGTGCAAAAGAACTAGCAGTCAAAAATTGTTTGATCATACTGTCTTTAGATAAATATTCTTTTTAATGTAGAATTATTCTCTGGAGGTATAAAATCTTGTTTTGCCCACTAGAGGGCAGCAGTGCCTCAAAAACTGGACTACATGCGTCTGTGTTTTTTAATTGCTGTTGTTTTGACTGGTCCTTATTATAGTTGATGGGATGCTTATATATGTGGTGGGTTTGAATGCTGTAAGTAGAGGCTGTGGTTTACAAAAATTGAGGCTTACTGTTAGACTGGTGGTATTGGTAATATTATTATCAATAATAATGATGTTAGTTATGTTTATTAATTTCATTTATATTTCATATTTCAGTTTCCCAGCCATATTTATATTTCATTTAGAACATGCTTTATTTGGAGACTAAAACAAGATAAAATAAGAACAATAAATCATTAGCTAGTGTCCCAAGTAGGATAAATATTTATGGGAGATGGTTAAATTTAGGATGAACAGCACATCTTGATCTGTCTTGTCCTGTGATTGCCATCTTATAAACATTTTAAATGCACTAATTAGGTACTGTTGTTAAGTTTAGTTGAGAATAGCACTAGAGGAAATCAAATATGAAGGTGAATAAATACAATTTAGGACAAAAAGATTTAATAACCTTAAAAGCTTAAACAAACGTGTGTGTGCTTGGCCTGTGTTCATGTTCACGCTGTGTTGCTGTGTCAGTGTTTGTAAGCTGCTGATTGGCTAATGGTGTTGAGTAAAGGCTAAATCAATCATACAGAGCCCCACCCTCTGCTGCCCTCCTCCTGATTGCCCCTCCCTGAGCGCCTATAGATAACCTAGTGCTACTGGATCTGCATGCTAACCTCTGTCCTGTATCCTGTCTTCCTTCTTCACTTTTCTGTGTTCTTTCAAAAGCACTTTATAACTTGCTCTGTGACGGGACGTGGAATCTTCCTAATCATTTCCTAAACATTAATTTTGGTCTAATTTGGTAATCTAAAGCAATGCTATGTTTAAATGTGCAGTAATATGTGTAATCAGTGTGTTTGTAAGTGTGTTTTGTTTTTTTGGTGAACTACATTAATTTCGTTGCGGTTGTTCTGTCACTTTCCAGTCAATTCTACATCGATCTGTCCGTAAAATCTAAACCAGCCATGTAGCAATACTACCAGTGTGAGCCAATAATATAACTAATATTTTTAGTCGTTTTTAATAATAAACATTTTATTTGTATAGCACATTGACAGCAGCAGTATCCAGCATTGGACAAGTTTGAATTTAGGGTGAAATCTGTGAAACCATAGAGTTGCATAGAGTTTAAAAAAACAGAATAAAATAACTAACAAAGGAAAGAATAAAGGGAAATTACAGCTGGAGTGTTAAAGTTTTAGGGGTTTGGAAATGTCTCGGTTGGAAATGTCCAGAATGCTTTTTAACCCCAGTTGGGCATCAGTAATTTCAGAAAGATGCTACCTCTAATGGTTAGGTTGCCATTCAGAGAGGTTTGGAGTGAAATGCATCGTTGTAAAAAAAAACGTGCGGTCTGAATTATCCATAGTGGTGCTGATATACATAAAGTAATTAATTACATGGTTAAAAATACAGTAGGACATAAAAATGCAACAAATGAATTATACTGGAATTTTGAACATCTGGTGAAATTCCCGTTTTCTGTTGAATGAGAAGGGCAGTGCAGTAAGGAACAGGTGTAATGTTTTCTGGTTTATACTTTCTCTGTGTGCTTGTATAACAGGAATGACTCAGCAGCCTGATGGAGGTTTTGGAGGAGCTGCAACCCCCCAAAGCCCCCTCATGTCCCCCAGAATGGGCCATGCACAAAGTCCCATGATGCAGCAGGCCCCAGGAAATGCCACCTTTCAGACATCACCAGATATGAACGGCTGGACGCAGGGCAACATGAACGCCAACAGGTACCAACACACTAGGCACATTAGCAACCACTGCTGTTTTACATTCGGATTGTTTTCTAGAAGCTAACGCTGCAGCAAGGGTCCACTAAAATCTATACTAATTAAATTACTTCTTCGAACACTTAAAAAACATTATTTTAATCACTTTCATAAACCTGTGAGCTTCCATGCAGTTTATTTTTATCAGCCTGATTTTATTAATCTGATAGCTAGTGACCAGCAGCTGCCTGCTCTGTCTGTACACTGTAAAACAGTAATCCCTTCACTGTGGTCAGTGATGTGTAACTTGATTTTGTGTAAATTGGAAGTTGATGTTTTTTAGAGATAGACAGAGGACAGAAGTATTGCCTTAATTTAATTTTAGACCTTAAGTTTAAGGTGACAGTATAAGGTTTAGGCATGTGCTGTCCTCCTGCTCAAGAGTAATCTGGTGAGCATGCTGTAAGCAGCATTTATTTTTGAAACCCTGTTTATAGGAATAAAACTGTAGAGATGCACTGATCCCAGTTTTTCTCTTTTGGTACCAATTCCAATACCTGAACTTGGTACCGAGTCCGTAACAGAGTAACTTAAGAAAGGCTTGTTAATGAGCTGATCCGTTGCATCAGTTGTGTTGTGGGTAGGTAAAACATTATGGTATGTTTTTGTTTAATGCTAATTAGTGGTCTCTCTGCTCTCCTGCTCTACCCAGCATGTACCCACAACAGTCTCCGCCGCAGTTCGGTCAGCAGTCTAACGGTGGAGTCTTTAACGGCAGCGGGATGAACATGAACGTCTCCATGGCTCCCAACTCCGGCACTATGAACAGCATGGCCCCCAACTCCAACAGCATGAGTAGTATGGGTCAGATGGGTGGCCAGATGAGCTCAGGGCCCACAGGCAGCATGGCTAACATGGGGCCAGAACAGGTTAGCACCGCATTTACACTCACATCCGGGCTAATACTCACTGGTTAATTAACTTTAATGTTTAGAAGCAAACCAAAAACCAGATATGTGCTTCGGGCTGGGATGATATGGAAATACCCTTCCTGAACGTAATTGGTCTTAAACGTCTCTGGTGGTGGGTCCTTTATTCTTGCTATTTTAATAATAATAAATTTCTTCATGACCGTTTTTCGAGTAAGAGACTACCATAATAATAGCAGCTCCAGTTTGGTCTATAAATGTCAAACCATCCCTAATAAAAAAAACTTTTTAAAAATCTCCACTGCTACTCTAATGCTAATTTCTGTGATGTTTTTGACCTATGCGGTGTGTCAACCCCTAATGGGCATATTTAAGTGAGGCAACGGTCAAGGGTTAAACAGCATCACAGTGCTAAAAACTCTACTTGGACTGAAAGCTTGAGGGGTAGTGATAGACATGACCTCACACTCTGATACCTCATCACCAGTGAAGCGCTTTTACACCGAGGTGTCCTGCTCAGATTTATTGAACGTCTTTCTGTACTAAGTGTCTGGGCACTTGATTGGTCAGTTTTCTATAAAACCAGCTCATTAATAATTCACTTTAATGCAGATGTAGTGATGGACCTGGAAAAGAGCCTTTGTGTTGAGGCTATGGGCTGTTATGGGCCAAATGCAATCAAAATTAAGCACACCAGACACTACACAGTTAACCATGTTGTTCACACTGCGACAAATGAACAGAAGAAAAGTCTTCAACTGTAAAAAAAAAAAAAAAAATTATTATATATATATATATATATATATATATATATATATATATATATATATATATATATATATCTCTTTCTCACAATAAGGCAAATGGTGACACTGGACAGGCTACTTTCCATTTACTATTCTTCACAAAGCAAAATCCTTCTGACACTTTTCTGAAAGCTCTTGTAGTTGGGACACAGCCAGTCAGTCGTCTTGATTGTCACCATGCCCACAGCAGAGATGACAGGAGTTCATGTCTCCAGTGTATCTTTGATGAAACATGGCGAGCCACAGATGACAGGAGTTCATGTCACTGGCACTTGAGTCAAGTATCTTCCTGAAACAATGAAAATTGAACAGAATGGCGATCTTGAACCTACTTTACAAATAGGTCATTATTTATATATTTATATATTTAATAGAAAATATTGGCATTATTTAACATGTACATACATAATAGATCAGACTGTTTATTATGTAATAAAAATGTATGCGAGTATGTCAGTATGAGATGGCCAAAGGCAGCTTAGTTCCCGGCAGGTTGTTGCTTACCTGATCCGGAGGTGCAGAAATGTCTTCTTTTAAAACAGCTCAGAATACAGTTCAGAATGCACGTACACTATTCCAGTTTCACATATCATCAGTTATACACATGTTCATATTAATTTGATATTGTTAAGTTATAAGTTAATTGAGACTGACCTCCACAGGGGGGTTGGGTCCACTTCTAAACAAACATGGAGTGCAGTCCAATAGAATTGAGAACACAAAACTCTCCAAAGATATCTAATCATTAGAACATGGAACAAACTGGCAACTCCCGCTGTAGTTTCAGTCAAGTACCTGACACTGTGGACATGGGGATGTAATCGTAGGCAATATGGCAATAATATCAAATTCTCTCTGCTATGTCTACTTTACATAATATTGCACATACTTAAATGGCATGTTGATTATATTAATTCTTATGTGTATATAACTGATGAGCAGATGAAGCCTGACTGATCTGAGATGATTAATTGAATTCAAGTAAAATCTAATTGGGAATATAAGCTATCATCATGCCTGAATGTGTATAGGATTCAAAGGCAGAGATTTTTAATCTGTTTGATCTGATTTATTTCAGTGTCAAGTGATATTCTGTGCTGCATTCTACTCCCATCTAACACAGTAAACTTTTGAACTGTTTGTTGCTTTTAAGGAGCTTTTAAGCCTCATTAGGCGGTATGAATATTTAACGGAACTGCTCGCTGGTTTGTGTGTGTGTTTGGTGTTTAGAAGTCTCCACAAACGCCGTGTTCTGATTTATTCCCTCTCAGAGTTTATATTAACTCTAGTAGCCCTTAATAATTCAGCATCGTGCCATTAGTGTAGCTTTAAGGAATTATTACCGCTGCGATTGATTATCTTCTGGTGGCTGAAGTTCAGCATTACACCACTTAATTAACTGCGGGTGGTTTTACATTGAACTGAAAGTGCTTTTAAAGTCATGCTTTACCTCTGGTGACGTATTTCTGTAGTTTTTAAACTCTTTATTGGCCTTAATGGCACTGTGAGTCAGAGCTCTAGACCTGAACAATGATCAGTCAATGTAATCTTAATGTTAATCTGCTGTCTTTATAAATAGGTCGTTATTAAAATAAAATCCTTTTTGTTTTTGGGGGTTTTTTTGGAATGGAGTCAGAGAATTAGTCTATTTTTAAGTAGAAAGTATTTTCATTATTTAACGTGTAGATACGTGTTAGGAAAAACTGTTTATTATGTCATAAAAAATGAATTTTTTCATCAACAGTATGAGATGGTCAGATGAAGCTAAGTTCCTTGCATGTTGTTGCTTACATGACCCGGCCCGGTGTAGTTGTCATTAAACAATGAGATGCAGAAATGTCTTCTTTTTAACAAGGCTCAGAATACAGCTCTCCTGTAGAAATGAATTAAGAATATGCATAAAAGTCAGATATGGGTTCTTTAATAAAGTCATAACGGTCTACTGGTCAGGTAGCAATACGGGGATAAATCCTTATAAAGCCACTAACAGTCTAACTCTGTGTCTCTTTACAGAAATACTGTTGACCCACGAGGGGACAAGGTTTTGGCCTGCAGCATCTGAGCGATTTCCAGCAGCGGTCTGACCCCCAGAGGCCCGATGCACCCCGGGCACTCTCAGATGCTTCTTTAGGGGCTCCTCTGGCTCCGGAGTTGCTTTGCTGTCCCCTGCTGGAGAACATAGGACACACATGAACAGTTTTGGGGGGCAGCTTTAGCTCTGAGAGGGTGCACACACTGAACTGATCTTTAGGACCTTGAGCGCCCCAGACGTCCTCCCTCCTGCCCGACGCCACGGACTCCCCATATTCTCACAGATTTGCGCTGAACCAACAAGCCCCCCTACCCAACGCCACCCTGTCAGTCTGTATCGCATTCACCGTAGTGTGACTTAGGTCTCCCCCAAACACAGAACTGAAACGGTGGAATCGGGATCCGATCCCATGAATGTATTCCTATTTCTCTCTCTCTCTATCTCTATCTTTATCTCTCTCTCTTTTTTTCTCTCTCTTTTTTTCTCTCTCTTTTTTTCTCTCTCTCTCTCTCTCTCTCTCTCTCTCTTTCTCTTTTTCTCTTTTTCTCTTTTTCTCTGGACATAAAGCCACACAGACTCTCCTCTGTTCCCGGATGCTCCTCTTTGTCCACTTTCTGACGTTCCAAAACAGGCGAAGGAAGACGGCGCTTGACGTTTAGCCATTTTGCCTTTTTTTAAATCTTTTGTTTTGTTTTATTTCCAGGCTGAGAATAAAGATAAAGAATAAACAAACAAACAAAAAATTATGAAATGGCTTTTGAGGACAAATAAACGGTTTGTAAAATTTAGACTTAATTTAGATAAGAGGTTTATTGTGTGCTATATAAAATTTTATTCTTATGTATAGTTTATTTTTTGTCTCTATTGAGCTAGCGATGAGAAAGTAATCACTCTTGAGGTGATGCGAGTGCGGAGTGACTGCGTTCGACTGTATCACTCTCTCTGATTTGGGTTTTTTTTCCCTTTTCTTTTTGGTCCTGTAGTTTCAGATTTAAAAGTGATTTTAGATTTCCCTCGTGCTTAGCAGGTAGATTGTACATACCAATAACAAAAAAATGTTTCGTATGATATTTATTTTTGATTTTCCCCTCCAGCTCCCTGAATGAGAATGGTGTGAATTTTGTTGAAAAATTTGAGTGATTTTTGTTTTGTTTTGTTTGTTCGGTACTAAAGCGTGTAAATGTTCAGCTAAATGCTTCTCAGCCTTGAAAACTCAAACCCGACAGCCATAAATCTGAGTGTTTTGATGCCGGCTGCTTCGGTGACATCCAGAACCTGACGCGGTGTTTAGAAAAGACAAGCAATAACTATTAACTATTAATAACTTGATAAAAAATGTTGCTTTTTGTTTGTTTTGTAAGTTTTGTACAGAGTTTGCTTTCTCCGGATGCAGATTTTTTCCCTCCAGATTTCGAACCCAGTATTAAAGAGTTTTTTAATTGTGGTTTATATTTTTTGGGGGAAAAAATAATAATCAAAAGAAACATAAAGATGTCCAAATCAATATGTTCCTCAGCGATGGGTGGAGTTTGGAGGTTTGGACGGCTGTTTTCTGATTTTATTTCGTCTCCATCACTACAGAAGTTCTCTCTCAGACTGTATTTCTCACCCAGATCATTGATCGACTGGTCATGTATTGATATTGATCAACTTGTTTGGGCAACAGTTTATTTTTGCTGATAGGGGGCAGCATTGAGCTTCTGGAAGGTTTTCAGTGAGAATCTTTATTTGCAGGCCATACATAGGGACTATAGCACATGCATAGGCACTTAATAACATTCAAATGGCAAGTCAGTGTTTATGAACAGCTTAACATGACATCAGGTATTGAAGTAAAGATGTACAAGAAAGAAGCACATTTGCTTCAATTAATAACCCTGTTATGAAGCAGCTGTAGTAAGTAAAGGTGTAATAAGAGCATACATGGAGTCGATATCTGTCTTTAGTTCAGGAGTGAGTAACCATGAAGTCCATACAACTTGTGCTGTTGATAAATACTGTTGCTTGTGGTGATATCAATGCGTATGCAGCTGTTATACAATCCTAGTGTAAATATTTTTGAAAGGGTTATAAACCCACTGTGCTGTAAACTCAGCCTGAATGAACTCAGCATCTCCAGCTTTTCCTGCTAAACTGTATCACTCTGATTCATTTGGGGTGATTTTTGGCTTCGCTCTTCATTTATCACCACTTTTTCATTTAACACTCACTGTTTGGGTTAAAAGCTGATTATGTGCTGTCCGAGAAGCTGCAGTGACGCCTCCTGTTTACAGTCGGAATATTAATTTGATGGTTATTTATTTATTTTTTTAAATGTCACTTCATTTAGCCGCTAACCTCCTGCAGCAGCGTCTGGTCTGACGGTCAGTCAGGAGACGTACATGTGAGTGTGCATCACAACCCTTGGCAAAAACCCAAAGATTGTCACACTTTTTAAATAAATAAGCCATGAAGTGAAGGTGTGTGGGGTTTATTTTCTTTTCTTTCTTTTTTTAAAGAGTTTTTATCAGAAATGGTGATAATTAATTACAGTGGCTCTGATTAAATTTACAGACAGAATGGGTTTGCGTTTACCTAAATCTTTGACTTGTTGTTCTTTTCTGAGAATTAATGTGTTTGTCTTTTTGTAGTCTGCTGATTTCGTAGAGCTAAAAATGCAAGAACCTGAAATGCTGAATTTTAGCAAACTGCCTTAGATCTGTTCTAATGTTCTAATGTTCCTGTATATGAGCGACAAAATGTGTCTGTATTATATTTGTAAAGTGAATCACAAAAATGAACGAGTTTCATCACTGCGCCTTTCTTTTCCCTGCTTTTTCCTCCCTCTTTTTCTCTTTCTACATCTATTTTTTTCTTTTCTCTTGTATCTCTCTCCCTCTTAGTATTTCTGTTTACTTTCATTATTCATTCTCTCTCTCTCTATCTCTCTCTCTCTCTCTCTCTCTCTCTCTCATTCATATATATATATATATATATATATATATATATATATATATATATATATATATATATATGGGCTTTTCCTCTCTCCAGTCTGTACAGGTGTTTATTGTATTAATTGATCATTGATGATGAAACTGAAGCAATATTGTAATTTATATGAATTTTCTGGAGGAAGCTTACAGTGTTGCTCTCTGAGATGTATTATTATTACTATTGCTATTATTAATATTAATATTATTTTTCCAGTTGTGTTGTTCACATTAAATATCATCTGTTCACCTGCAGCGCTGTGTGTGTGTGTGTGTGTGTGAGAGAGATCTTGTAGTGGTACATTTGTGAGGACCTCACCTGAATAGGATGGTGGTGAATATTTTACTGGTCCTTATTTTATCATGTGCTGTTTTCACCATTAATCACATTGTTTTGGAAAATCTACTAATGCAGGAACATTAGTCTGAACACTGGGGTGGAGGTTAGGGATGGTTCAGGGCTAAGTGAAGTGATAATTTGGTGCAGTTATATAAAGATCTATAGTGACCTCACAAGTATGGTAAGACAAACGTGTGTGTCCGTCCCTCCACTGCTGTATTACACACACTGGACATTAAGATCTAAACAATGGTTATAGCTTTAGGAGAGCGTGTGCACTCAGACTTCCATATTGCTGTAAAGGTAATGATTTATTAATAATACAGTAATGATGGTGTTAAAGTAACATTAAATATCAGTAATATGATCTTATTGATTAAATGAGTAGTGCTCCATTTATATTGAATATAGGTTAGTATTATTCAGCTACTTTTTTAAATTTTCGAAATGGAATCTTTTTAAAAAACATGATTTATAAATCGCATATGTCAGATGATTTAATGCTGTAATATTTAGCTGCAGGTAGACAGTTGTATGTGATCAGGATTGTGGTTATAAGGGTCAGTAACCGCCTTAGCGCTGCTCAGTGTTATAGCGTCATTTATTTTGGAAATATTTCAGAAGTAAATAATTATGTAAATCGGTTTTATGGTGGTTATGTAATGACTGTTATTGTAGTGGTGCTCTTAAAAAATATTCTTTATTTTACTTAACATTTAAATAGTTTTTGTCATTTATAATTTAATAACGTTTTAATACCTCGGTTTAGTGTATTTTATCCTAATAACCCAGAGACCTCTTGTATTATTGCTGTTATTAAACGAATTTAATGATTTCTAGTCATTTTTAATATAGTTTCCTCTTTTTTTGGTTTATAAAGTAAAATGTATTTATTATTTGTGTTATATAATGTTTATTATATACTGATTACATAATTATGCAACACTCTAAAACCAATAGTTAATAAGCAAGCCAAATGTGTAATAATGAGGTTTATTTTGGCTTTGATTAGAAAGTGATATTTAACTTGGAGTAAGTAGGTTCTTTAAATATACTCTCAAGGACACGTAATAAAATATATAGAGTTGCGAATTAAACAATAATGAAATAAACACCGGTTTTATTATTATTAGTAGTAGTAGTAGTATTGTTCTTATTAATAATAATAATAATAATAATAATAATAATATTATTAACAACTACAATAATATTATATAATAATAATAATAATAATGATAATAATAAGGACAACAAAAATAATAATGCACCTGTAGTTGTGTTTATTAAATTATTTCTATGTTTATTTTGAACTTGTTATTTTTTGCGGTTTATGTTGTCGTTATTTGGATTATAAATGGCGGTGTGCGTTTATAAATACTCACATTCAGTTTAGGTTATTATAGTGATGAGGTTGATGATGATTGTGATGATGATGGTGGGGTAGCACGTGCTGATGAGCCAATGGGAGCTCAGCCTTGGTTAGCCTTGCCCCCTAACAGCCCAGCACACACTCTCCGGCTGCAGCAGATCAGTGGGAGTGTGCGAGTGCGAGTGCGTGAGGAGCTGCTGATTCTCTCCGGTGAGTTGAAACGCTGTTTAAAGCGCTTTCCTTCTGCACTGAATGTTTACAGCGCTATTGTTCTCTGTACGGCGCGGAGGACTCTCTGTGTGTTGTGTCATCTCATGCCTGGTGTTTATCTGTGTCCGTTAAAACCTAAAATATCATTTATTTCTATATACAGTACAGTAGTGTGTGTGTGAGAGAGAGAGAAAACACATTCGCACTTCTTTTATTTCACAGCACACACACACACACACACACACACACACATTTATACACACGTCTTTATATCTTTAATTTTATTCATGTAGCTTACACCATGTTCATATGTACACAGTCGCTGCTGCGTTTTATTTACTGTAGACCTGTGAATTATTTCTACATCATTAACTATTATTATTATTATTATTAATTATTATTATTATTATTCTATTATAAAGAGTGGTGTATAAATGGAGGCTACATTATTATTGTTTTCGGTCTTGACTGTAAATCCGTACAGATGTGTAATGGTCACCCTAAAAATGTTTCTTCCGTGGTTCTAAAGGCGAGTGGTTGTATGCAGAACTCTACGATGTTTTTTAAAGAACTTTTCTGAGAACGCGCTACCGTTACAAGTCGAGGAATCTAGAACCCTGTTTGCAGACATGGTATATAGGGGTTCTCTGTGACTGTGTGTAATCTGACTGCTGTACTAGTTACAGGTGTGTAGTCCAGTGCTGAGTGTGCTGTGGTCGGCCCCCCCCCCCCCCCCACCTCCCCCCCCCCCCCCCTCCCCCCCCCCCCCCCCCCCTCCCCCAGTTCCCCGCCCCCCCCCTGTGTGTTGTAAGATTTTTGAGTTTCAGTTGATTTAAAGTGAGGTCTGATTTGATCCAGTTTATGTAAAGTGGAGTCTATGTTGATACGGAGTTTGAGTGGATGTAAGATGGAGTTCTTTGTGTTTTTGTAAGTATTAAAGTAGATCCAGTTATGTTCAGGCGGGGGACCGGTGAGTTATTATTTTCTATAGAATGTTCTCTCTTCGTCTTACAGTAATTATAGGTAATCATTTCCTCTACATATTTCACATTTAAATGTTCGGTTTAATCGTCTTAATCTCTTCAGTGCTGAAGAGCAGTTGTAATTTATGGACCTCTGTGGTGATTATAGATTCTACGCGTTAAAATAAATAATAATAATACATACAGATTCAAACAGCGTCAGTATTTAATATCTGATATCTGAATATGCAGCACTTGTTTTAATGTTCTTTGATTTCATTACACTAAATTACATGTAAATACATAATTTAATTTCTAATGTCCTATAAATAGTATAAATGGATCAGTTTACACTGTGAAGGTAATAGATTTAATATTTAATTCAGAAGCAAAAACAGGCAAATAACAATTGAATAACCTGAACTAAAATTATATTTTCAGTTTTAATATTCATCCTACATCATTAAACCCTATATAATGTGTGTGCGTGTGTGGTGTTTTATGGAGTGTGATGGTCAGTAAAGCCTGAAGAGTGTGTGTCGCTTCATTAAGGATGACCTTTAGAGTGACCGGCTGACCCTCAGATCTCCCTCAAACACCGTTATTCTAAACTATCTCAGAGATGTACATGAGCAGGATCCCCGAGCCGCGGGCGCGGAGTGCAGCTCTCCCTCAGTTGGCGCGCTGTTATGATTAGGAAACCCGGCGGATATATTAAACAGCGCGAGACCACATATACATACACATGCACACTGACGTACACAGTCACTGTAAACAGTAGTGAACAGTAATGAACAGTCCGCTATAGTCCCGTTTCTTCGCACGATGTGCGCGCCGGGTTAGTCAGTCTTCCGCGCTGAGATCCTCAGATCAAATCAGAGTCCAGATTGATGAGCACCCGGCCGACCCGCGACTCTGATTATAGACTGCAGCTCCGTTCTTAAATGAGTTCTACACGCTTTAAACATACTACATGCCTTCAGTATATTACAGTCAGCGCAGCGACGTGCAGAAGCCTGTTAATACAGTTTACAAAATCAACACAGGATGATATTTGAACAGGACCACTCACACACATGATATAATTTATAATAAATGTATATAAATGTATGTATAAAGAATTGTGTTTCCTCATTTGACAGTTATAACTAAGATATACGCTGATACTGATGGAAAGAATATATTTATGCTTATAAGTGTGTTTTTTTTATGTTCTCTCCAGCAGTAACTTTGTATTTATTGATGAATGGATGGCTGGATAGATATTGTGTTTAGATAAATAGACTGACTGATAGATTCACTTTATAGAAAAGTATATAAAGGTTCCTAAATGGTTCTGAGCTGTAGGAAAACCTCACCATTCTGTATGAAAGGTTCTTCACCATAACTTGAGCTCGTGTATCTTCTCAAAAGAAACTACAGTCCTGGATGTAGATGTATAGCTCTAAACGTAATGCAATGTGTATTCAGATGTGTGTATGTATATGTATATAATGTCTAGATAGTTTGCATTATAAATGTGTGTCTGCATATAACGTTTTGTTTTCTAAACTAGATTTATTGTCCAAGTACGTTGAGACACAGGAATCTTGTGGTTGTCTAGTGTTGTATACTATATGCTAACAATGTACAATTAACAGGGAATGTACACCGATGTACAGATTATATAGAGCCAACTAGAACAAGTGAGTGTGTGTGGTAGTTATGTGAATCAGGTGCGAGAATTTTTCTTTATTTTTGCTTTATTTTTCTCCTCCTTGCAGAATCCAGAGCATTCTCCAGTCTGTTGAAGTTCTTGGTTTCTCCTTGGTTCCTCCTCTATGCCAGCTGGTATGCTGCTGTCCATGTGCAGTTCTGACCCCATGGAGAGGGATCGTGGTATGTTTAAAGCAGGCTCTGCCTCTGGACTTTCCTCGTACTGCCCGTTGCCTGGTCCAAACTACATAAGCCTTCTAAAGAACACCCATGCTCCCCTGCAACCCCCCCTCCACCCGCTTGGCAGGCTGCTCTCAGATGCCCCCCAGCTGATGCCATTCCCTTTCAGCGGAGCACCGCCGTTCTTCAGCCAGAGCTCCTCACGTCCAGCAATCCAGGAGCCAGCCTTCGGTCTGTCCGGCCTGCCATACTTCAGACAGACAGTCCGGTCTGAGCCGGATGAGCCGTTACAGAGTGTGCCTGATGCTGCCTGGTCTTTCAGCAGCCCGTCTGTAGAGAAATCTTCATCCTCCTCTTCCTCTACCTCATCCTCTCCAGCTAAACATACTCCAGAATCTACTCATACTTACAGCTTCACCCAGGAGGACCTGTACACTGTCCTTTATGGCTACTCCAAACACCAAAATAAGAAAGTCTCTGCACCGACTCTGTCTAACTCAGGTAAACCAGCACTTTAGAAGTCTACTTTATACATCATGCTACATGGGTTTAGCCTCCTAAAGCCTCTCAAATGTCCAGGAGCTTGTACCTCACTCTTACTAGTATCTTTATAGTGAGATTCCACTGTTCTGTTATTTAAATAAATACCTACAAGAATATAGTCCTAGCAAACACTTATAACAGTATATCATACATACCAAAACAATTACCCCTCCTACTGTTATTAATTAATAACCTTTGATGTTTAGGCACCTGAGCAAAACTGTGTCAAACTGTTATTTTCCAGAATAAACACTACATTATATTACAGATATAAATACAGTAGTCAGAATGTCATGCTTGTTTTTTCAGTCAACTTAAGAATAGTAAAAGTTATAAAAGTATAATAATGAATTCCTGGCTTCTCACTGTATGCCTGTTATCGCATGGATTACTTGAATGACATGCAGCACTGATTACATAAAACAGGTCGTGTACAGTAACTGAATACTGGATAGTTACTGATTTCATTAACTAATTTTTTTAAACATAAAGTGCCAAAAATGTTTACACAGCACTGTATTTATTATAATGTGCTTTTGCTGGATGGATTCTTATTGTATCTTATTATACAGTAATGACTATGTAATTAACACTTGGCACTTATTCCAACAGGCATATCAGTAATAAAGGCTATTCTAGCTTATTTTGATTAAAATTGTGAAATGTAATCTTCAAAGCAAATATTAATAAAGTACATGTAGTATGTGACACGAGCTGTTATAACATGGCATCTGTCATTACAATGAAAAATTATAACAAGCATGTCATGATACTAATATATTACTGAATGACCTGTTTTCATGGCACAAGGTATCGGCAAATAATGCATATTTATGTTATGTAGCTGTGCTACCCTAATATAAAGGTTATTACAGTGAGAAATGAAAGTGGCGAAGGTTAAACCCTTAAATCAGGGGTCCCTAAACCGGAGATGGGGGCTTGGAGTTGTCTTGGGGTGATGGGGTTAACATGCTGGTATATCAAAAATGTTCATGGGTCAGCTTTGGCTCATAAACCGGCTCATAGGCCGCACTGCTTCAAACAAATCATTAAACTTGTGAACTAATTATTCCAACGGTTCCAACTGATTCCATGCATTACTGTTAGGAGTTAGGAATTTAATCTTAATTCAGCTTTATTACATTTCAGTTATAATAACATTATTTTTAAATGCTTTATTTTAGTTTGTGACATTGCAGATGTTGATGCTGAAGGCCTGGAACTCCCTGAAGGTTTGTATTTCAGAATACTTGCATTCAAAATAAAACATTTCATAAATAAAAAATAAAATTCATTAATAAAAAAATAAAAATAAAAGATGAGTGCTGATTCATGTCTTGGTTTTTAGGGTTGCTGGTGCAGCAGTCAAGTTGTGGAAGGGCATCTCACTTGGGGGTATTTGTGGGTAAAAATTCAGTTCCTAAAGGCCGGCGGTTCGGACCATTCCGAGGAAAACTGGTCAACACCAGCGAAATCAAAACACACGACGACAACACGCTCATGTGGGAGGTGCGCACTGCATTCTATTATCTTTATTCATGACTCATTGTTCATATACTGTATAATATCATCTTTTTTTTGGTGAAGTGAAATTATCATTAATGTATTTAATGTATCTAATGTTTTTCATTATGAAATTGTTATGAATATTGTAAGATTGTTGTTAAACCTATTTATACATTTATATTGAAGTATTTGACTGACTTACACTTTAATGGTGGTACGAATGCAGATGAATGTAGAGTTAAAAGTCCAGCCAATAGACATAGACATTCCACCGATTTGTAGCATTCAGGCTCCTTTTTCTCATCAGTTTTTTTCCATTGCTTTAACATTCAATCCTGGATTTCGAACCTCCTCCTAAACAGATTTATTTAATCAACCAGTGATTCATTGAATGGTTAAAATCTGGTTAATTTAAGAATGCTTTAAAAATGATTAACTTTTATTTGACTAAATTAACATTTATGTGTGAACATATTTGTGTTTAGATCTTCGAACATGGTCGGCTGAGTCACTTTGTGGATGGTCGTGGAGCGCGCGGTCACTGGATGCGCCTGGTCCAGTGTGCTCGGTTTCCTGAGGAGCAGAACCTGGTGGCCCTGCAGGTCAAAGGTCAGATTCATTACGAGGCCTGCAGGGAGGTGCTGCCTGGACAGGAGCTGCTTGTCTGGTACGGAGATGCCTATGTCCAGTTCCTTGGCATTCCGCTGACCCTAAAAGAGTTCGGAGAGGACAGTGAGGTGATAATGCCACTGGAGGGTAAGAACAATAAACACATAATGTTTTTATTAATGAAACAGTCTGTGGTGAATGATCACTTTAAAACTGACCTAAATAAAACTGAACTGACATTTCCAAAGTTTAATTGACCATTAACAAGGTAACCTGACCACACTAAAGCTAATTGAACAAACTGGCCAAACCAAAGCTAATCAAGCTGATCAGTCTATAGCTAAAGTAACCCATTTAGAGTCTGAAGCTAAACTGACCAGGTGAAAGCTAAACTGGCTGAACTAAAGTTTACCTGACCTTTCTCTTTACAGACTCAGCAGAGGGCTACAGGTGTGACCGCTGTGGGAAGGTGTTTGCGTACAGGTATTACAGAGACAAACACCTGAAGTACACACGCTGTGTAGACCGCGGTGACCGCAGTTTTCCCTGCAGCCTCTGCAGTAGGTCATTTGAAAAGAGAGACCGCCTCCGAATTCACATCCTCCACGTCCATGAGAAACACCGCCCACACAAGGTACACACTTACTGTCAAGTAGCACATTATACTGCATTATAATATATATGCTTTTACTTTGATAGTAAATCAGATCAGTATATAATGACTCATAAAAGCAGACTGTATAATAATAATGCTGATGATTATGCTGATAATGATGTATTTTTGTATTTCTCTGGTCCTCAGTGCTCGGTGTGCGGTAAAAGTTTCTCTCAGTCGTCCAGTCTGAACAAACACATGCGTGTGCACTCGGGGGAGCGGCCGTATAAGTGTGTGTACTGCAGTAAGGTGAGGGAGGAGCTCTGGCTCTTTAACACTCTAAAGCTCATCACACTGCACTTACATGCTAATTAATGCCAGATGCCCCTCCGGCCCCTTTGTTCGGGGGGGTTACGTCTTTAATTTATGACCCGTGGAGGAACAAAAGTGCTGCTGGAGCTTTGTCCTGCTCACAAAGACAGAATCTGTGACTTTCTGCTGTTTCCTCTGGAGGCTGAACAAAAACATCAGCCGCTTTAACCTGTAACAGAGACGTCTGCCGGTTAGGGATCAAAAGCAAAATACACAACCATGTACACTAACTTTCATAAATAATCTTTAACCCTTAGGGTTGCATACTCAGTATTATCCATTCTAAACGGATTATGAAACTAATATAAACGTTATTAGAGTAAAGAACAGAACTCTGACCTGAGCTCTGTGCTGTCACAGTACTGTGCAAAAATGAGCACCCTTCATTTATACAGTCAAAACAGTCATACAGCACATGTGCTTCTCAGTCTCAGGGTAAAACACAAATAATTAGCTTTGACATCTTAATTATTCAGAAGTTCATTATTTATTATGTGTACTTTTTACCTTCATTACATTCATACATTCATTCATACATTCTTTTCAGGAGACTACTTTTCTCAGTATGAAATCTCTACATCTAGTTTAGCCCTACAAGTTGGTTTCACATGAATTCCAAACACATTGGGTGATGCTGAGGTCTGGACTATAAGGTGGTCAGTCCTCCTAGTCTTTCTTTATCCTAGTGCATGCGGATTATCATATATCTAATCTAATATCTAACGAACTTCTTGTACCTCTTGGCTTTTTTGATTGGCAGTAAACAAATGAAGGCGATGTTTGCACAGTACTGTATAAGATTAAATATAATCAACCTATATATTTAAAGAGTCCATATAGCCTTCTTCTGTCTCTCAAAAAATGTCTTCTAATATTGACCAATTTAAACAGTTTTTAGTCTATTATACCTATGAATATAAAACTTACTCATGTTTTATTAATTTACAATAATATTAAATCTTCACACTTATACTTATAACTTATCACATATATATATATATATATATATATATATATAAACATTAAACACACTTTTACTCAGTAAGTATTTTTATGTAATCACACGAATAATCTGCTTCACAACTAAAAGCTTTATATACTGTAGAATATACTGCATATTTATTAATGATGTTGTAATTGCTGTTGTTGTTTCAGGCATTCACAGCATCCAGCATCCTGCGCACTCACATCCGGCAGCACTCAGGTGAGCGACCATTTAAGTGCAGTCACTGTGGGAAAGCCTTCGCCTCGCACGCCGCACACGACAGCCACGTCCGGCGCACGCACACCAAAGACAAACCACTCTCCTGTGCTGTGTGTGGTTGTGTGTGTCCTGGAGCAGAGGAGCTACAACAGCACATGAAGAACCACGAGAGTAAGTCGTTACTGCAACACACTTGCCATAACATGTTCATGACAGGGTTTATAACAGGTTTAGTAAAGCAACACACGAAGATCCACCAGAGTCAGACATCATAACTACATCATGCACTTCATACCAGGCTAATAACAGGTAATAACAACATTAATAATGGCACATGGCAGGAATCATTACAGGATTAATCAAGCAGCACATGAACCATAATGAGTAAGACTAAAACATACAGGGTCAGAATTAACGCCGAGATAATGTGTGGTTAATATAGAGATAATATAGTGTTAATAAATGGGTAATATGGGTTATAAAGCATGAATACATGGCTAATACATGAATACTGTTATGGTTATGGCAATTCCCAAAAATGTATGTTTATTTAATTCTAATATATATAGCATATCCGCGAGATGCATTACATATCTCCATGTTTCTCCATGTTGTTCTACTCTCTGTGCTCTGTGTGGTGGTGCACTGTTGTTTTTTCTCTCTGGTACAGTTGATACAGTTTGATGTGATTGGTCTGATTTATGGTGTTTTGTGTTGTACAGAGTGGTCAGTGTGGGAGAGCCCAGTAGGAACAGAGGACACACTCTCCCTTACACACCGATCGTAACACACACAGAATGAACTCTTGGTCAATTCTCGCTGATGATGGATCAGTTCTCTACTCATTGTCTACCTGTTTTAACAGCAGGTTGTTCACTCTTCATTTTTCCTTATATATTTTTTCTTCTGTTTTGTTTTTGATGTCATTTTACACTTCCAGATGTCGTTTACTCTGCATTTCAGTATGAATGGAGAAATGGTTCAAACTTATGCTGGAAAAACATTATTTCAATTATTAATGCTTAGTGTTTATTTTCCTCCTGAAAACATTTTGTTCTGACAGTAATAATTCACAAATTTACATAATTGCATATTCGCATACCTGTTACGTGATGTTTTAATGATGATGCTGTCTGATCACATGCTGTCTGATTTCTGTAATTTATTGTTATTTATTTATTTAGCTGTGTGTATTGTTTCTGTCCTGAAATGCAACATTATTCTCACAATTATTATTATTATTATTATTATTATTACAGTGCTGTAATAAATGTGTCTGATTTAGTTTTTACTTTTATATGTATATATTTATGTGTAAGTGCGCTGCTGTGCAGATGTGATAATCAGATTTTATCTCTGTTAAATATCCAATAAAACACAGCATGATTCACTGTCAGTTTGATTTGCGTTCATTTAAGTAGTAAAACAGTTACACCACATTTTATTCAAGTTTGCTCACATGTTTAGTGTCAGGGGGTCTTTGCTGGTGTGGCTGAGGAGATTTCCTAACACTTGCGGAATCTGATATGGAGCCCCGAAGTGTGAACAAACACCTTACAGGCCCTTTTACAGCTGGAGTTTATGGAAGGAGGACTGGGAATGTCATTTGCTGGGATTTGACAGGACGATTCCTATGTTGGAACGTACCCGTGAAAAATTACCACACATATCCCAGATTATATCACAACCCAGACTTTTACTTCAGTGCTTAGAGTAAAATTTAAGATGTCCAGACAACCAGAACTTCCAGTCTCTGGCAGATGGAGGCTGCATAACTATTTTAGACACCTGTCAGCAATGGGTGTGGCTGAAACAACGAAACTCAATGATGAGGAGGTGCATCCACTTACTTTTGGCCATATAGTGTATACTGGACGTCTTGTGTGTGTGTGTGTGTGTGTGTGTATGTGTGTGTGAGTGTGTGTTTTACTAAGTGATGGTGGAGGGGGTGTGAGGGGGAGGGGTCTGAACCTCCCCCAACAGCAAATTAATGACAATGGACTACTGCAATGAGGTAAAGTGGAGGGAGAGAGAGAAAGGCAATGTTCCTCACATCTGCTCCTCTCAGTCCATCCTACTGTCTGTGGCTGAGAGAGAGAGAGAGAGGGGCACTCTGATAAATGACCCGTTACTTCATCAGCGTGTTTACTTACGTTGCCCTTTAACCTCTCAGCACTCAGTAACCACTAAACACCCCCAACAAAACAGCCCTGCAATCAGAGGTTAAGGGCCAAACCCTGACGAGACATCAACTCTCAATAAATAAAACAGAATTTCCATCATGCTGATTAAACACCTCCAGACCGTTTGGACAGTTCCAACTCCTGGTGACCACTTTCTCAGACAAACAGGTTCTAGACTGAAGAAGTCTCCTTCTAGATCCCTCTAAGGAATGTCTTCTGTACATGTAGAACAGAACAGTACGTGTGAAGGGAATTCCGCTGTATTCCACAGCTGTTCTGTATTGAAGTCGTACTATTGTACGCGTACTGAAGTTGTATGTGGCTTGACTGGACTCCAGACCTCCAGCCTTTCATTACTGGTAGAATGTATGAACTACCTGAACTGGCCTAATCAGCTTCTACTGCACACACCTCTCCCTCTCAGCCTTCATACATCATGATAACACCCTCACCTCTTTGTGTCTCTCGCTCCTATTTTCATTATTACCTGTCCCCCTTTTTTATCTGCTCTTCTTTTCCTCCTTCTAGCTCTCCTTATTCTCTTTTTCTTTATATTATTTCTTCTCCTTTTTCTTTATTATTTTTTGTCTTAATTTTTTTTTTGCCTTTTTATTTTTTAATTTTCTTACATCCATCTTTCTGTTTTCTTTCACTTATTTTTTCTTTCTTTCTCTTCCTCCATTCATCCCTTCCTTCCTTAATTTCCCTTATTTGTCCTTGTTTGATTTTTTTCTTTCTTTCTTTCTTTCTTTCTTGATGTCTTTCTTTCTTTCTTGATGTCTTTCTTTTTTACTTTCTTTCTTTCTTCTGATTTTTTATTCTTTATTTTTCTTTAAACATCATCATCTTTTATTACTTCTTTTTCTTTTGTCTTCATTGCTTAATTTATATTTTTGTACTTCATTATCGTCCATTTTTCTTCATTAGTCCTTACTTTCCTTAGTTATGGTTTATCTTATGTTCCTCCTCTTTCTCTCTTTTTGTTCCTTTGTTCTGTAATATTCTGTATTTTGTGCTTCTCTTTTTTTTCTGTTCCTTAATTTCTTTTTCCTACATCCTTCCTTATACATTTTTTCTGTCCTTCCTATTTCTGTCTCTTTCTTTTCTTTCACGTTTTTCTTTCAGTGAATGTAAATCTAGTTTAACTACAGTAACTCAGAGGATGATCTGATATATGCGGGAGGCTGTTTGGTTAAGTGTTTGTGTTCTATAACTCCCCCACCGTTAGAAAAACAGTTATAAGAATCTTTTCTCAGGCGAAGTCGTTCTCAGCCCCGCTGTGCTGGTTTTTGCATGTGAACTGTTTCAGTTCATTTTGAGTTGTCGGGCTCATATCCATTCCTATTGTTAGAACTGATTCCCCGCTCGGCTTTCTGTGTGATTGGGGACCTACAGTGGTCTCCTGCCTTCAGCCTTACTCAGTGACCCCCCAAAAGCCCCCCCATGGCCATTTCACCCTCATCAGTTCCACACAAAACCAGGCGGACAACAGGCTGAGCCCCAAAGGATGATTCAATTACCCTCATATCGGTGCTGAGAGAGATATAGGCCTTTATTAAGGGCTAAGTCAACCCTCAGAGGGATGCACGGTGGTCAGCCTTTGAAGTGTCCCCCAGGCTGCTGGTCATACATATGTAGGACAGACCCCATGGTGGGACTCTGTAACCTTTCAGCTCAAACACTTCAGCTTCCTTTCATTAGAGCCATTGTAGTTTTTTACCATGAGGCGACCCCAATTTTCATATTGTTTATCTGAGCATGTCTGGGCATCTGCCCCAAGTGTTCAGAGAGCCTCTTTCAGCCGGACATTTTTACTAATACCACTGATCATAATAAAACACAAACAACCTGCTACTGTATAGCAAACACATCATGTGGTCCACTTAACAGGGACTCCAACCGTTTTCCAGATTTCTCTTTAGTTAAATGGAATGCATATAGACAAAGTCATTCAGAGTGGTTTGGTGTGAGGTGCTCCATTCTAGGATCAGAAATGGTTACAGGTGTGGTGATGGGAATCAGATAGTCCCCAGATAGCTGTCAATATTTTTACAATATTTATAAGAAGATTTTACTTCTTATATTTTACTTCTTATTTATTTTTATTTATATTTAAGTTGAAATTACATATAAAAACTATATACTGGACAGGATTGGACAGTAAATAATTCAACTGTATTCATTACATCCACCACAAAGCTTTTCAATACCTCTGTAAAGAAATCTGTGTCATGATTTTTTTTTATATTTAGATGTATTTTATTTATTCATTTACTGTAATTATCTATTTGCATTATTTTATTTGCCTTTATATTTGATTAACACCATTCAATATAATCAGCTCTGGATATTAACTGTTCCTTATTCTGAACACATCTAACACTCCTTCATCTTTATTAACATCTTCCTGATTATCTGAAACCTGAGAAGTTGTTTAGAACAAAGCTTTTTACGCACTTTGGTTTTAGACATTTAAAACACTGATTCCAACTCTATGAATGCTGTAGCATAGTAGCATTAGGCTGGAAGTCATTAAGGACTCCTGTGGAATGTGGTGAGATATATGTACTAATTTTGTGTTATTATAGTTGTTCATTACTGCATAACATTATTTATTTACCATCCAAACATATTAATTTTATAAAGACCTGTGAGACTAATTCTGAATAATAAAATGTTTCATTACCTCAACAGCATATTAAATCTGAGGATTATAGCAAGCAATCCTTTCAGAAAATGAAAGTTTAGACTAAAGCTAAAGGCTAAAGCTAACTAAAACCATGTGCACATTTCCACTGGTCCACTGATCACAGTTCCTTTTTATTCTCTCATAAAACATCAAGAATCACTTTTATTTTCTAACAAAAAGAAGATAGTTAGCATGCTAAGGAGTGAAAGGTTAAGTCTGTTACTTCAGTGCATGTTTAAAAAATTCCTGTTTGACCTTTTTGTGCTGTTCTACTCCAAAGATAGCAAACATGCATCTCTACTGTAGCTGTGGGATATCTGATAATAGTTATACTGTGTGCTATTATTACAGTTATAGTGTGATGTTCCCTGTGATTAGCTAGTTTAATGACTAATTCATTCTCTCTGGTCTCAAGATCTTATCTACGCTTGTTTATAGGCATTGATTTCACACTTAACCTCTGCAGTCATTAAACTGTGGCCTCTTGGCCCTTGAGATCCATTATTCAGTTTGATCTCTGTATTAATGTGATATTAGAAGTACCGTCTCTAAGGGATATGGATGGTATAGTTTATGATGCTGAGCTTTAATAATCTCTGGTGGTAAAAAACACATTTCAGTATAGTAGCAACATTATAAAGATCTTATTCCTCTCTGTAAGAAAGTCCAGTTTTTGCTGTAGCTGTCATCCAAACCCTGGGATTATTGCATGTGTATAGCCACCAAAGCTTTAGCTTTAGCCACCTCAGGTGCTGCGAATTTAATAAAGCCAACTGATGGCTGGAGGTCTTTAAGAGAAATCAGGACCTAAACTTTGCTATTCAAACTATCTCACAAGATATCAATTACTTTATCAACTACTTTCTTTTAAAACCTTTTCAAAATTATTGTGTTGTATTTATTTTCCTATATTCATGTTTATTCAATGTTACAAAAACACACCTACTGCCCAGATAAATTTAAATCTCTAATGGTTCTGCCAATACTGAATATTTGTACATTTGCACTGACCCTTTGGGTCCTCAAGCTAATGAATCTTATGGCCGCAAGTAGGAATTTATGGCCAGAATAATGCAAGTGTTTAATTTTTACTTAAAGAAAATGTATTTAATACATTCATACTTGCATTTATACTCTGCAAATATAATGATACTACTCTCAATTTATTTTGAAGTTAAGGATGGACACAGTTAATGGCGTTAAATTCTGAAAATGCTTTTCTCACTGGAATCTAAATACATAGCTCTCCTATTGGATAGGTCTTCAGCAGCTTGTTTACTTTCAGTGCGAGGTAATGTAAAGAAACTTCAATTGAAGCAATTTTAAAACATTTCTATTAATCCATTATAAAATATTAAGCATATTTTCTATTTTTCTGTCTTTATTAAACCTAAATCCAATAAATCCTATTTTACTGTGTATATTTACAGTCTTTATTAGTAAAATAATTTGATAACACCTCAGTATAAGAAGACGCTATAAAGTACAATTACAATACTTATTAATCCCTTATAGCTAAATGTGCAAAACACAAGATAGATACTTTTGTTTTTTTGTTGTTGTTGTTTTTGTGGACAGTATGACAATATGCTAATTCTACTACAATATCCTATAGGGATGCAAGCTGAAGATACCCTTTTTATCCATTCATGGCCCAAATTGACAGCCTAGCTCTAATAGTTACAGTTCACTACTGTCAAAAAAGCAGGTCTTTGAAGTAAGAGATGAACACAAACAAGGCTATAATGTCTATACCAGGGCATATGAGTAACCCACATCAAATTAGGTGTTTGTTGTTATATGTGTAGAAAAGTGATGTAACTAATGAGACCCCTACTGCAGTGACTCTGGAGGAGGAAGAGGATATGTCCTGTCTGTAAGTGGTCACCTGTCAGTTCCTATTTCAGCTGCTCCTCCAGTTGCTAGCAGCAGCATAGCTAAGCCATGGCCTGATCAATTAGCCTTATTGATTCTCTAATAGCAGTCAGCATACAACACAAGTCGAGCCTCAGACTAGCCTCAGGCTGTTAGCTGAGTGGTCCATAAACACAGCTTTAAAGAGACCCCTGCCTTCTGAATGACTTTACATTTACTTATTTAGCAGACACTCTAATCCACAGCGACTTTCAGTGCAGCATTAGTCTAGTCTACAATAAAGATTTTTATTTGTATAACAGATGAAACCTTGAGATGGCCATGGTTGTCTGTGGACATCTTAGCATCAGCAATGTATGAACTATATAGACATTTGATGATTTGGCAGATAAGTGAGAAATTGTAGTAGAATGTTTTTATCCACACAAGGTGTATAAGCCCGAACCTGAGAAATGGCTGGTCTGTAGGATGTTCAGTATGACTCTTCTTTAGGTCAGCTCTTTGTGTGGATATTGGTGATAGCTGTAGAATGTGTGGTCGATGTGCTCTGGCCTTAAGCTCACTGCTTTAGCATTTCACTGGCTGGTCACTGTGGTTTAGTTGATAAATAAAGGATGATGTCTAATGGCATTTCTGCTATTGCAGTGGTATTTCATTGACGATTTGCAAATCCTCAAAGTCTTGCCTGCCACTTAGTTACTGTTGCTATGTCTATCAAACTTTCAGAGCAGACTAAAATCAGGAGCGTTGGTGCTAACAGCCTAAAAGGTGCAGTAGAACTAAGTAGAGTACCTTCAATCATGTTATTATTTAAGAATATAATATTCAGAGCTGACAAAGCTTATTTTAGAGCCAGCATAGGCCTGCTGTAAGAGAAGCAAAGATAAACAGTTAAAAATAAATATTTAACAGTGTAGATGTGTTTAGAGCAAAACACAGTGAGGCCATGAATGATCTTTCACTGGCACCAGCAGAACTCCAAGCCTCCAGCCAACACCACTAACCAAACCTACTCCCTGACCCAGAATAACACAATAAACTAATAAATGTAATGTACCTTTTAACTATCGGACAACAACATTTAGAGAACATATTGTCTCATTTTCAGACTTTCGCCTCCCATGACATGGACCTAGCATGGCCCTGCAGTTTTGTTCTGAGCAGTATTTCCCTCACTTGGAAAATGGTGGAAGTCGCATTCAGAAATTTCTGTGACTGGCTGAGAGATGTCGGTCAGTCAGTCCATATTGATTCTCAACTTCAGATTTCACTGGTTTTGGGAACACTTGCTGATATTTTGGGGCTTTGACAACTGTGCCAAGTGTAGTCTGCTGCAGTCTCAAAGTATGTGAAGGTGTCTGAAATCTGTTATAGCTTATTGCACACCAAGAACCCTGAGTAACCATTTTACTGGGAATCTGTACCTTGTAGTTACCCTTATTGGGCATTCTTTCATTCGTGTACAGTTACAGGTTGCAGCCCATCTTTTTCAGTACAGTTACTCTGCACCCTGCAGAGGGACAACTACAGGACCACCACTGACCAGATATGTGGGGGGTTCAGTCTAAGCACAGCAGCGATACTAACATATATACTGTATAGTACAGTATAGTGCTGGTACGAATGTATCAGACACAGCAGTGGTGCTGGGTTTTACTGACAACTGGGGAGTCCTATTCTTCATAAGTAGGTTTAGTCCTGTTCTTGTGGGCCACTATGTACATGTACAAAGTATATGCTGTAAAAAGCATGATATGAATATATTAATCCTCTTTGACATAAACTGTAATCAGTCCTAATATTGTACAGTTCTAACATAAATAGTATCCATACCAATCACAAGGCTAATGTGGTTTGTTCCAGCCATTCAGCTTTAACTAAATTATATTTAGTGTCTCTTGCTAAAATTTTCAGAGAAAAGGCTAACCACCAAGTGGACTCACTAATATTTATGTAAATCCCATTTGACTAATTTTACCCACTTCACTCAAGCTGTTGTGTTTAGTTCTGCTTTAGTCCTGAGAGTGCTGGATTAGCTCCATCATGTGCAAACATTAGAATATCAGGCCACACCCAGAGAGGGCTCAGATCAGTACCCCTAAGCTTTGTAGTTGTTAGTATTTTCATGTTTAATATATCAATTAAATGTAGTATCATACAAACATTTGTAAAATTTTACTGCCTGACACTTTAAACATACAATGGATTCCTAAGCAGCTCGCTTACAGGCAGAGGATGAGTTGAGATGATGGTGGTGGAGATTTCCACAGGGACAGTAGATAATCCTCAGTAAAGTCCAGAAGAACGTTGTGAATGCCTCTCTCTGGATGAGCAGAGGATCAAACACACTAAAGCCGCTCCACACTGACTGTGTGTACATGTCCAGATGACAGCAGCAGCAGGACAGATGGACAGATGCTTTGCTGAAGCTTCAGTAAGCTTTACTGAGGGTTTGTCTCTTGGGACAGCACAGACTTCTCACTCATTCATCTTATCTTCTACTGTCCTGCCAAAAGGCCTGTCAGCATGACTGGATTAGTTACATTACTACTAATGATAAAGGTCAGTAAGATTATTTGGTAATAGCTTTGATTAGATAAAAGAAGTCTTTGGTTAGATAAAAGAAAAAAAAAAATACTCTTACTGATTTCTGAGCCAAACTACTGGAATGTGCTCTATAGTAAATCCACTGAGCTTAATCCATTATCACTTATTGTTATCTATAAATGGTCCAGGTTCTATTTAAACTGAGCCAACATTTTAGCAACTCTAAACAAACACTGTAAGCAGTGAATCTGCATAATTTAAGTTAGTTAAGTAGTGTTAGTAGTATGTTAAGTAGTTATAGCAGAACCCATTCCGGCTATGTATTAATGTTTTGTGTTGGGTATGTAAACCTGATTTCACTTGTTTTGATCAGACAGATCTGATCAGTTTCCAGTATGCATATATATGTTGAACAAATTTCTGTTGTACACATCTTTCAATTCTGTAACGGGAGATTTTTTCCCATTTTCTTCACAAAAGACATATAGTTTTGTGAGATTCTTATGCCAGCCCTCATACACTGCTCTTTTGAGGTGTATCCACAGATTTCTGATGATATTTTGTTCAGGGGATCGTGAGGGTCATGGCAAAACCTTCAGCATGTGCTTTATAATAGCAACAGTAATAATAATCAAATTTGCAGAATTTGCAGAATTTGTTGGTATTTAATTGAATCTATTCTTTCCTATACCAGTGCCACTGGTTGCAACAGAAGTCTAAAGTGCTTAACACCTGGAGAGGTTTAATGCCTTTGCTTGTTGTGGCAGGAAAGTAAATTGCATCAGTCTTGTTTAGATGCTCCTTTGCAAACTCATGATGCTGAATTTTGTGGTGAGGATGCAAGTCAGCTAAATCTTTCTGAAGATCTTCTTCTGTCATAGGCTTTTGATTTGCCTTTCTAGCAATCCCACAAGTATTTCTCTCTGAAATGTTATCTAATCTTTCAGACCTCAGTGTCATCTCCACCGTTCATGTTAACTGCTAATTCTTAATTATATTACTGAACTGCTTTGTGGGCAGTGATTAACTGTGCTGGGCAGCTGCTAAGAAGAGTCTATGGCTGCTGATCAGGTCAGCTTTAAAATTACTGTGACTATGGCTGTAAACAAACCAAATACTGTTTCAAGTGTACATTTTTTTAATATGGCCAGTTCCTCAATTTCTACTGCCCAAAAATAGCTCCACCATAAAGAAATGCTATGGTATGTTATGCTTGCCAGATTAGCTTTCGCTTGGTGGACCTTTTCATTGTAGGTGCCTATGACTGAAAAAGAAGGTAAAGTCTTTCTTGTTGGGGTGAGAGGCTTGATAAAAGTATGGTGGGAAAAAACTGATATAGTACAAGAAAAAAAGAGTACAGGTAGAACACTGTTCAACAAATCAGACCAAGTTAACAGTTGCATTAAGATTAGGATAATTGTTTCTGTTTCACAGTTACCCACTAACTACCACCCACCCCGCCCCCCCACAGTTAAACAGGGCAACAAGAGAGAGGGAGAGAATGAATGAATGACACACAGAGAGAGAGAGAGAGAGAGAGAGAGAGAGAGAGAGAGAGAGTGATAGTTAGAGACTGTGGGAGATGCTCTGTCCCTCTGTGTTCAAATGAATAGCAGAAGCGTATCTTTCTGAACTCCTGCTGCTCAACACTGATTGATCTGCTGAGGTGACTTATGTTTGTGTGTGTTTGGGGGGGCAGAGTTTTGTTTTTATGTATTATTATTATTATGAGTAGCGGAATTTTAATGTCAGTGTACATCCAATTTGAGTGAATTGTTATTGTATAATGTTATTCGCATGACTTCCGATTATTTTAAAGTTGACAGTTATGTGCAAAAGTTGATGCTGATTAGTCACTGATGATGTAATGAACAAAACCACAGGAGGATGGTTTGAAAAGAAAAAGTAATTTAAACAAGTGAGCTTTCACAAAGTCAAACTAAAGGTCAGTTAAGGGTGACAAGCCTCTTACAATGACCCTGAATTAAGTTTGTAATGTGTTCCTTATATATATTCACAGTTTCCACAAGGTATTGTGTTAGCAGTGTGTATCTACAGGATTTACAGGTAGATTGAAACAGTACACAGATTCATTACTGTTATTCTGTCTGTATGAAGTATGTGTGTGTGTGTGTGTGTGTGTGTGTTGCAGTGATTTATTGCATTGTTTTTGTATATTATCAGATCGTTGTTTAATTATTTTCAAAAAAGTTTTTTAACAGCAACAGCAATAATAATCAAACCCCCAAACACACACACACACACACACACACACACGCACACACACACACACAGTGAGCTGAGAGTGTGTGTGTATCCTCACAGTGACCACACACACACATACACACACGCACTGCTGCTGAAACATTTATGAAGCCTTATGACCCTCTCTCAGCCTAATGTACCCTAACAGACCCGTATAACCCCCCCTTCGCTCTTTCCCTTGCTCTCTCTCTGTTTAACCTGCAGTCTTCCCGGCATCTAACTCTTTAACACTCATAATTCTGTAGGTCACTCCAGGTCTGCCTGGCTCTCTCTTTCTCTCTCTCTCTCCCTCTCTCTCTCAATCTCTGCATTTTTAAAATGTCCCCATTTACTGCTTTAAAGCTTTACTGCTGCATCATGTAGCGCTAAAATACTTTGTATTTGGATTTAAAATCAATTTAATCTAAGAATATATCTTTCGATTGTGAAGCAAAATGTTCAAACACTGACAGAAAATACTCAAACTGTGACAATAATACTCAAATTATGACTGCACAAGTCATGACAAAAATAGAGAAACCATTAAAAACAAATATGCTATAAAATATAAATACAAACAGAATACAACAACTAAAACAAATAGGGTAAAGCTGTAAAAATGGCTCACATTTAAATTCTAAATTATTCAAAATGCTAAATAAAATAAATATATTTTCTAAATGTTAATATGTTTTTTATGTTTAAATGATTATTAGAGGATAGATTTGTTTTCTCCAGTGACAAGACTTTTACAGTATTCAGCCGTCTTATAACAAATGCATTACCAAGCAAGCATGTTAGATCAGTTGGTTCATTAAACGATGTTTTTTTTTTAGAAAATTGACAGAATTAGCCATATTAATTATTAATAATCAACATCATGTTATGTCTGCAGCTTATGCTTTTTCTGTACGATTTGTGTACCTAAAGACAAGTTTGAAGATTTCTTCTCTTTTTTTCAAGCTGAGTCAAGCAGTAATGAAAAGAACTGGAGCTGCACACATGCCTTTAATGGCAGCATCAAAATCAATGATAACAAAAACTAAGGGGCCTCAGAACACACTCGTAACGTTTCTTTTTACTTTTTTCTTTTATTAAATTTATTTATTTAGTCAACCACATATCCAGTAGTTATTTGTTCATCCAGTCCACACGTGTGAGCTCACATCACCTCAGTGCACACATCCAATCCTCACATCCTGTTTGTCACAAAAAGATTTGAACCATTCTGCCTGCTGCTCTATTAATAAAGTTACATGTGTGAACATTAGGCTAATCAGTGAACTTTGACCTTTGCACATATGCAGACTGTAACCTGAGCTGAACTGTTAAAGTTTCTCACTTAAGAGTCATTAATGTTTAAACTCTGACAGAGGAAAGAGGAGGTGGGATGAGACAGAGGAGGCTGCACATAGGGAGAAGAGCATAAAGGAGAATGAGAGAACACAGGGAGAAAAAGCAGAGAAAGAGAGAGAGAGATGAGAAGAGAGTTGAGGAAAGGATGAAAGAGAGACAGAAATAGCGGGAAAGGAGAGAGAAAGAAGGAGAGAGAGTGACACATACAGATAGAGTGACCTTGGGTTGTCATTGTGCTGTCAGACGTTCTGAGTGGACATCAGGAGACCTCCATTACTGTGTGCCTGTGTTTTAAAGTCAAGTCCCCCCTGGGATGGACCCCCATGAGCCTGTTTTAACCCTCAGCACCCCCACCCCCGTGTTTACATCCACACATTGAGAATGGCAGATGCTGAAGGGCTAATATTACTGCTCAGACCCCCCAGCCCACCAAGCTCCTCTATCACTGAGCTTATATTGAACTGTTGATGCTGAGGATAGAACAGTTCACACATTCAGCGTTCTTCTCATGTTCCACTGCAGAACATATTCACACCTGAAACTGATCAGAACTGCTTTCACAGTCAGAGTGCTGAGCTATGATCTGTTTCTGTCAATGACATTACTTTGAATAAGACATGAATCTGATTCTCAGTCAGCATAAAGAGCACCACTCAGCGAATACAGTGCCTGAATGACTTTAAGCCCTTAGTTACAAGCAGCCATGAAAATATGCTCTCACTCGTAGCTCACTGAAAGGACAGGAGCAGAGTGTGGAAAGTGCAGATTCCAAACAATCAAAACCACAGGGGAGATATTCTGGTTTTATTATGGTTGGAGTTGGATAAGGTTACTATTGTAAATTATGAGAGGCCCATGCTTTAAATATTCACAATTTTTTGTCAATATTTAAGCTTTTTTGACACAATTTGAAAATTTTTAAACAAGGCGAGAATTTTTGACTCCAGTAAAATATTTGTAGCATTTAGATTTTTAAGCATTTACTTTCTTACAGTCTATTTTTTTATCCCTTTTTAGCGAGTTGGTCACAATTAAAATAAAATTTAATTTTATCACTAATTTGAGTGTTTCTTGTCATCTATCCATCTACTATAAAAATATATTTATTATCTATATAGTATCTACAGTCTATAATACATTGTGTACCCTGTAGTAGTTTTTATACTGAATATTAATAGACAAATTAATGTTTTCAGTACTGGGCTTCATGTGTTTAGGCCTGCATTACTGAATGATGCTCTTTATATGCTCTATTAAAGGTGTCTAATATAAAAACTTTAATATAATATCTGCTAGTTTAGGATGAATTCTGGCACAGTGTGATACAGTGACCGTTGCTCTGTGTGTGTGTGTGCGTGTGTGTGAGGATCAATGCAGCTGAAATGGAGAATGTTTTTACTCTCACTGTAGTCGGGCTAATGGGTCAGAACATCATCTTAAAACCTACTTCCCATCAGCAGAGAACAAACACAGAGAGAGGAGAATCAGAGGTCAATACCGTCCGTCCTGAAGGTGCCCGCGGTGTCCATTACAGCCACACTCTTCATTAACAGCAGGTTGAATATAAAAGCCTGGAACAGACAGATTATTCACAGAAAAGCTAATTCCACCCCCCGGCCTGACCAAAAAGCCCCCCAGTGCGGCTAACTACAACCCCCCCACATCCGACTGTGCACTTCCTGACACTAAATATCCACTCAGATTGATATCAGCACTGCGGTGTGATCAATAATAAACAGAAGAACATATTTAATGCACTGAAGAACGTGTTCCACGGTCTGCACAGCAGAAATGTGGTTTCTGCGGGTGCAGAAAGTTCACTTGGAGCAGGGACACTTACTTGGTGGACACTAGACAGGTGGTTCTAGTGGGAGTAGCAGATGATTAAGTGCAGGAAAAAAAGGACCCAAACTTTTTCCTCGAATTATACTCATCATCCAAAAATAGGTGCACAAATAGCTGTACACATAAGGAATCAACAACAGAAAACAAACTTGGTGAGCAGGTTTTTAAATTGTGAGACATGCGAATGAATAAAGTTTCGTGCTCAGCCGTGCGTGTGACGAGTCTCATCTTTGTGCCTGACTGACCCAACAGCCACGATTGTGGACGTTCAGCAAGCAGTGATGCCCTCCAGAATGTCAGAGGGTCATCTTCAGTAACAAGTCCCGCTTTTGTCTTGAAAAGCACCTGACACCTCCTTCTGCATCATACATTCCTTTATGGCCTTTGGAAGACTTTAACCAGATCACAATTTTGGCATTTTTTTAACATAGGTGTGAGCATTTTGCAATTTGAACGTTTTGTAAATTTTGTGAGCCTTTTTTCCAATTTTTTTTTTTTTTTTTACATTATTTGCACATAATTTTGTCACAAGCTAAGTTTTTCATGTTACAATGTTTGTGTAATCATTTTGGGTGGGGATGTTGGCTAGGGGTAGTCATGCTCTTATTGTGAAAGCATATTATTGTTCCTACTAAATGTGCATAAAGGAAAGTAAGGAAAGACTTTCAAACTTTAAAATTCTATGAAACATAAATGTTTACTGAGGTAAGTAAATTACCTGCACAGACAGGTAATATCACTATAACATAATGAATTAGAATAGTGAATTAGAATAGTGGTATAATAATAGTAATCAGTAATAGAAATGACAGTAATGGTAAAGTTAGATCTGGCTTAATTACAGCCATGCATGCTCAGTGTGCTGTGTTTATGTTGAGTGAGTCGGGTTTGTCAACCTAAGCTAATTTAGTATAGCTTATGTCGCGTAACCGAGAAAGTGTCTGGTGTGTGAAGCTGATCTAACCATCAGGTGAAGATATTTGGCCAAAGAAAAGCAACAAAATGTACAGTTTTGATTTAAGTATAATCGGCTTCAAGGATGATGCTTAGTGTAGATTTTGAGGAGGTGGGGGTGGGGAGTGGTCTCTAGGGGTTTGCAGTGTCCCAGTCATGGTTTATCTTACTCAGGGAGGTATATGAGCCCACCCACAGAACATGAAAGCATTTATAGCATTAAGTGGAAGCGTGAGTGTGGGTAAGTTTAAAGTGGTTGTTTGATTGTTTAAACAAAATCCCCCCACTACTGACTGGAACTGTAAGGTTTATGTAGCTAACAAATGATAGAAGCTTATACGCCACCAAATAGCATGTGTAGCCTACATCTCACCCACTGGCATTATATTATGTAAAACTGCGTGGAGTTGGTGAGTATGCCCGGCTAAACCTGACTGTATGAGCCACTATTATCTATAAATATGGACTAAAGGACATTTTGTCCATTTTTAATTGAGCCCTTACTTTAAGAACATCAGTATAAACCAAAACATCTTGGAAGTAGAAGGGGTGGTCTCTAGGGATCTAGAATATTGGTTGTCTTGGGGAGGTCTATTGAAAACAATACTTTAAGACAATATTAAAATTAGATTTATCATATATATCCATGTCCCTCATGGTCACATGGCGAGTCGCTGATTTAGGTGAATGTGTTTAACAAACACAAAATTAGTGTGTGGTTAAGAATGGTTACTACCAAAACACATATTTCTCTGCAAATATGATGTGTTGACCAATATTATGATTTTATCTGTGTACCAGTGTTAAAAACTGTGTTTGCTAAGCATGTACTAGCTGGAGTTGTTAGTTTTAACTCAAAATGAACTAGGATGTAGCAGTCCCGGTGGTGTCATGATAGCTTTGGTAGCTCCAAATGGAATGTCATTTATTTTAATTAAATAAACATAATTAAAGTATAGAGTCACTCAAAGCTAAGGAACTTTAGCCCGAAGACCAAGTCACATTTCATGGGTCTTTGCTTTCCTATGGAGACTGTGAAAGCTGTGTCGGCAATAAATATCTTAAAAAGGCTAAATTTCCCTTATTTGGAAAGAGTATCCAGATTCTTTTGGACTTACAGCATAGACGTCTAAACCAATAAGCATCTAATCAATCAAAGAATTCATAAGTGAATGTATTTTTCATAGTTTAGCAATTTTCTAAATGACAAAGCAAAGTTATCTCTTTAGAGTTTGAAAACAGTAACTCAGTAAAATTCCTCTGTTTTTTCTCATCCTGTAATGAAGGAGCGCTCAGCTAGTTGGTGCGTTTGGTTAATTATTGTGTAGCTGTGATTACTCTGAGCTGTGTGTGGTACACAGCGCTTTTTCTTTTGTCTTGCTAATGTTCAGCATCAGCGCTTTATTGATCAGAATTAGTCAGTTAATAAGCTGGAGTCCCATTCATCAGCCTGTAGGGAGCGGAACGGCCGGCCTGGCTTCATCATCGCAGCCTTCAGCGCATGAAGAGGCTAATTAAAGCCAGGAGAGAGAGAGAGTGATAGATAGAAGCAGGGACGAAGATAGAGAACTTTTAGCCTCCCCTCTCTCTCTCTCTCTCTCACACTGACTGAGCTGAGCATGTTCAGAAAGGCGTGATGGATGAACTGCAGGGTCATTAAAGCGTGTCAATCAGCGAATTAAATTAACTTTGTTAAGTGTAAAAGAGAAAGAATGAGGAGTGTGGAAAGTTTAAATCTTTCAGGTGGCTCTGTAAGCACTGGAGGACAGCAAACTGTTTTTAGTCTGCCGTGTGTTTGGAAGCTGATTATGTCCAACTATTGTTTGGCAGTAAATATGTTTTATTATTTTAATGTGAGCATGATGTTAAACCGATAAATCAAATTTGCTTGTGTCATTTATGACAACGTAAGACATCCTGTTATCCTTAAACATAAAATTGAAATGCATGCAACAGAATGTAGGTTTCAAGATGAGTTTAGTTATGCTAATGTACACTAATCATTCCCAGAGGTGCTGATCCTTCAAAACAAAATGAGAAAATCAAAATGCTTGCAGTTGACTGTTCAAATCTGTTGACTTCATGTTATTTTATCATAGTTGGTTTAAAGTGACATTTATATGGAAGTGTTTGTATTTTAGGAAAGAACCTAGTTTAATAATTATGCAGGCTTTAAACAATGCCAGTGCTTCTCCTTAGCCAATGTTGGCCCAAACGCCAGGTCACAGAAACATTTTTAAAAAACAAGAAATGCCAAAACCAAAAAGCTTCTTATTTGCCAGCCTCTTTTCCATCTTTTATGCTGCTACTTAGGTAACTACTGCATCATTTAAAGTGGAATGCTTTTGAATAAGAAAAATTACAAAGTCAAATTCAGCCTTGTGAAAGAGGAACAAGATAACATCCAACTGCTCTGGAACAAAAATGCGATGTCTGTTCAAAGTCACTAATAAGTCTAAAAATAGTGAATGACTGTTATCATGCTCACACTAAGATGAAGTAAGACCTCATATGGAGATTAAGTAAGACCCCATAGGGATAAAGTCAAACTTTGTATGGACATATGGAAATGAAGTAAGACTCCGGTTCTGTTAATCTTAGGGCCTCAGCACTTATTTTTTAACAACCAGGCAACAACAGGCTAAATAGGCTGTAAGATACCTAAAATAAAGTAAATATCTCACTTCAAATGTTTATGTTTTTGGTGGATCTGTCACAAGTTGTAAGTTAATAAACCCAGAGTGGTTTATGATAAATATGTGGCACTGTTAGCTTGATGCTAGCACAGGAAACTCCAGGTGGTAGCAGGAATAAACTTTATCACTGATCATTTTGTGAGCAGAGAACTGAACACTGCTACATTGCAACTCTTTGTTTGACATACTGTATATAAATACTGTAGATTAAATAGATGGTCTGCTGTCTGAAAACATCATTGTTATGTTGTATTTATTATTAAGTGTGGGACTAGAGATTCAGTAGCTTTGTACATATATGTTTATGTTTTAACCATGTGTGCTGTGCAAGTGCAGATTTAAAACATTATCACTTATTCTCTTATACAGAGTCTTTTCTCTTAAGTCTATTCCACTGCTATAGTAAAACAATACAAGTGAGAAAATTTGTATTTTCAACACCACTCACCAATCATTTTCTTACCATTACTTTCACTACTTCCTAGCTACATTAGCCTACAGTAAGTACATTAGTGCATTAGTTCCAGTACTAAAACTAAAGAAGAAAAGCAAAACTATCTCTTTAACCGTCGATGGTTAGGAGATGATGCAGTCCTGTTTAATGACAGATACAGCCGACAGGAAAATCACCAATAATGACCCTCTCTCTCGTTCCGCCGCGCTGGCTGAGAGAGATGACCTCATTTTGGGCCGGGCAGGGAGGGATTTACAGCTGGGTGGGAAAAAAAAGTGATGGAAGCTTTCCCACCACTATAACTCCTCTCCTAACAGTAAAAGAGCAAAGAAGTGGAGAAATGTAATGAGACTCAGTGAGAAATGATTTCATTACACTTTCATTTTCTGCAGGAGCTGAACTTCATGACACTCCATGGTTCAGTGCAGTCGCTCTTACTGACTTACTGACGTTAGTCACTACTTCAGACATTGTTGACTGTAAAGACAAGACATGTAACTTTGAAACATATGTTTCTTGGCTGTGTTAAAACCAAGCAGCGAAAGGGAAAAAGTAAAAGGGAAAGGTCAGTCAGAGAAACTTCATAGTGGTGGTAATAGCATTATATCAGATGTCCAACTCTAAAAGCTCTCTCACACAAAGTTATTTCATGAAATGGTTATGAATATACCGCCTGATGTCTGAGAATATAATAACTTTGAGAAAGTGTTGGTCAAAAGTTTCTTTTAAAACATGCTGATGGGGTACAGGCAAGGTGGAGTAGGGCTAAATATGTAGAGTGAGGCTAAATGGTTCTTACAGACCTTTTAGTTCAGATTTTCCACTATTTTACAACATCAACATTACATGTAAACCTCAGCAGACAAATGTAGGTTCACTGGTGGGTTTGGATAGTAATAAAATTACCATATTTATGTTATGACTTTGGGACTCCTGGTGCCCATCACCACGATGTTAAGAAATCTCTGCAATTTCTCTACAATAAACCTTTTCACATCAAATGGCTCTGTTTACATTGTAACCACTTGATACATACATTAAAAAATTGTAGGAACCGGTGGACTAAAATCTGAAAAATCTGACCATAATGACTAGTATCATGTATTGTAGCATGTCATAATGTTTCAATTATTTTTTATTCATACTGTCATTTCATAGTGTATCATGTTAGATCATACACATATTTTGTTAGTATTGCATGGCAATAATAGTATAGTATTGCAAGTTATAATTTATACTTGCATTGTAATTGTACTAGTTTATATTGTGTAGTATCTAATCACATCATTCTGCAATCTTGGGATAATTTCAATCTTATTATATCATACACCATTATATAGAACTTTTACAGCATTATATATATTATTACTATTGTTATATTGAACTGTATCAAATTGCATCATGATGTATCATATCATGATACACTCCACTGTATCATATATGATATCATATAGTATTGTAATGTCAATTTTTTTTACTGCAGTATAGTACTGCATTATACCATACATTACTGTATCATATAGTTTAGTATTATATATTAAGATTGCATCACATTGTGTTGTGTTATACTGAGTACTGTTGTCTTAGTGGAATGCCATATAGTGTAGTATAGTACAGTACAATATAGCATTATATTACATACAATATTGTATTTTATCTTATTTAACAGTATTTTATATGTATAGTATACTTTAATATCATAATGTATTTGATTGCATCATTTCTTTACATTTACATTTGCTTCATTGATCTAAAGTATCAAAGTATTGTATTGTATTGTCAAAGCTGTCAGTCAGGCCAGACTCTTAGCAGATGGCTTCATTGCTCTGTGGGCAGTTGATACTGTTGACCATGTGAAGTTCTCGACGTTTCCATCATAATTAGCGTATCACTCTCCGGTTCCTGACCAGTAAGTGCATTAATGAGGTCCCCAGGTGAACCCATCTCACCTGAATGATCGGAGGGTCATTACTGAAGACTCTTTGTCTGTTTTGGTCTGTTGCATTTGAACCTCTGTGACTTCTTCAGAGGTCCGTGCGAAACTGTCTGCATCCCATTTGCCATATACCCCAGTGACCTATTAGATGATGTACCGTCCATTACAAAGCCTGTTCACATTTCTCACCTCAAAAACAGGCCTAATGAAGTACAGTAATTGTACCTGTTGTTGCTCCTGAAGCTTTTCGTCCAGGTGGAACATGAGCAGCTAAATGAGGCCTCTGGTCAGCGCTAGTTAGCGCCATTTTTATGCGGCCAGAGCTTCCGCTGTGGTAAACGATGACAGAAAGTATTAGCATCAGCAGTGGTCATCATGTGTGTAGAAGAAAATCTTTAAACATTTCAGTCATCCGCACAGTCTTTACACATCACAGCTCTTCTTCTTGGATTTTGTCTTATTATTTCTGATTCTTGGTTCACTGAAGCAAGTGTAGAAATTCGTAAAATGAGCATATCACTTTAATATTTCTAAACAGAACACAAGGTTACTATATTTTTTCAAATCGGATACCATTTTTGCATGCAGGATGCATCAAAAAATTATCCTGGTTTCCAGATTTACGTCTATAAATTCCAAGGAACTGTAAGCAATTCAAAACTTTGATTCAAACTATTTCAAGTGTAGTGATCCTTCCGATTAACACAGATTAATACTCCAGCAAATTCCACAGAGGCATAGAAATGTCTGCATAACTGAGTGCTTTAGACATGAACAAAGCCATTCATTGCGCAATGACATGTAATTAGTCATTGTAGAGATTAATTTTCATAAAGTGATTCCATACAGTGTTGGTAAAAGAACCATCTAAGTGAAACTAGATGTGAGTTTGAAGTGTTAGAGGCTTAAAGCTGTGACTGACTTTGTGTAATTATAAGGTTGTTCTTTTCTGTTGCTAACAGATATTTCCTACCAGATAGTACTACTTAACAGCTTCATCCAGCGGCCCTGTGCTGTTGCTGATCAGTTATTGATCAGTGTGAAGGCTGAGGTTTAAACCTAAACTGACTCCACCCACTAATCACAGACTGACCCACAGGAGCCCTGTCCGTTCTCCCAGTGGGACATCATCAAGGTCCTGCAGCCCTGTATTTCAGGAAATAGAGCGTAAGTCAGTGCTTGCTGACACTGTATGACACTGGTATGTACAGTATAAACATGGACAAGAATATGGTAACTGAGTGTAGTGTAGGGTATTACTAGGTCAGCAACACAGTTCATGTATGCCCAGGCAGTTGCTATGATAAGATATGTGGTTGTTAAGTTTTTGCCATTGTAGCTTAGATGGTTTGCTAGTTTCCTGTTAGGGGATTTTTAAATTATTCCAGGTCTTTGCTAGGATGATGTTAGTTGGTTGCTACGATATTCCAGGTGCATGCTAAGATGTCACCTGAATGATGCCATGCCATCTCTGGTGGTTGCTAGGGTATAGTTATAGTATTGGAGGTAATTGCTAAGGCATTACTTTGTGGTATGCTACCTATTATGGTGACTGCAGGTTTTCTAGGTGGTGGCAGTGGTGTTCCAGGTGGTTGCTAGAGTATTGCTAGATGGTAGTTACAATAACAGTATATTTTGCGTGTCAGAAACAAAATATTGGAGATAAGAAATTACTTACCAATTTCATATGGTTTAAACTGATAATTTAGGTATGCAGTTAGTACTAATTGCGTGCCTGAATCATCAGCTCAATCTATGTGAAGTTGGTAAATAATTTCTAACCTCTGATATTTTTTAACCCCTTTTAACCCCTTCCTGATCTCCAGATTGCCAGTGTTTTAATGGTAAAAACACTGAGCTGTTTCTCTCTGTGCATAAGCAGAGGAACTAATCTGCAGACAGAAATCTGATACATGGCTGTATGGATCTGTTGCTTCATGCGATTGCCTGATCAATAGCACATAAGCACCAAGCATTTATCTCAGCTGCTGATCGTTAAGGGGGAGTCGTTATATAAACACGGGGCGGACGGAAACTTGTTGATTTGTTTTATTTTAGCTAACGGTAGATAATCACAGTGCCATCGAGTATCCCCACGTGGGCTTTTCTCTTGATCTTCTGACCTCTGATCAGATCAATAAGCTCCGGCACACAGAGACGATCTCAATAAATACACAAATTCTGGCCTCAGTGAATTCTTCCACTGTTTGAAAAGCGTATGGGCTGCAGTAAATACAGCTTTTTACAGCTTTATACAAGGAAGAAAACATCAATATCTCTGTGAGCTCAGCTGTCACATGCAGAAGAAGAATGATACCATTAGGAACTGTTAATAGTGTTCGGTCCACAACACACAAAATCAGACTGAAACGCATTGAGTTCCTGTAATATTGAATAACAGAACACATTAATTAGTGTCTTTACATGCTTACATACAAATAAACCTCCTTCAGTTTCAGCTCTACAACCTCATGACCTCAGAAGTCAAGTCAAGTCAAGTAGTTTTTATTGTCATTTCAACCATATACAGTGGTGAACAGTACACAGTGAAACGAAACAACGTTCCTCCAGGACCAAGGTGCTACATAGAACAATAAATACAATAAATACACACGACAATTTACAAACACGAAACAGCAAACAATAAATAGAGGGAGGGGACAGTGCAGACAATCAGTATTTATTATGTCCATTAGTCTTAATTCAAGTGGTTTGTAATAAGAGATGAGGTTAGCTTGTTGTTCTATATGTGTGTTTAAAAGACTGGGTGTCTGATTACACATATCCATTATTAACTATTTGAATCCACAATGCTGGTTGCTTTGCGGATGCAGCGTGTGGTGTAAATGACTTTATTCTTCTCATAACTACCGCGATGGTTCAGAAGGCACAAGCTTCAGGGATGCTCTCGAGGTTCTGTTGTGTATGACCAGTATCTACTATGAATCTATATCTGCCTATTATTAGTGGAGAGTTACTAAAACAACCCCAATTTCTACGTTCAAAAGGTTGTTGGTTCTACACCAGTTTTCCTCGAATGCTGACTCGTTTCTTGCTGATGATTTCGTATCATCTGCAATTTGATGTGGTTCGAGCTGTGCATTGCTGAACAATTGCTGAGTCAGCAAGGTGAACTATGACAACACCCTGACAAAAGTACATTAAAATAATCAGAATAATTAGTCTTACTTGTTCTTTGTTAAAATAAATATCCATTATTAACTATTTGTTTGCGGGTTCTGACCATTAAATTAATAAAAAGTCATATTACAAAGAACTGCTTTTTATAAAATGTAAAATATATAATAAATCTTGAAAATAAGAGTCTATAGAACATTCAAGTTACATCGTTCTGAAAAGCAGGTGAGGGGATCATGAAATCTCAGTATATGTAGGGCAATCCAGAAACCACTCTTGACAGGCGACATTGCTTATATGTTAAATACAACTGCATGGGCTCGGGAGGCCTTTGCCATTTAAGACAGACTGCTACAGCATCAGGAAATGCAACTTGAAACACTATTACGCAAGAAGAAAGTTGTACATCAAATCTATAAAGAAACGCCACCAAATTCTCTGTGCCATAGCACATCTCAGATAGCCTGATCAGATGAGCTCACTCTTAAGCTTGCATTTTGGAAGAAAAAAAAACAGCTATTGTACTTTGTAGCAAAAAACAAAAGGGACCATGCAAACCTTATCAGTGAACGGTGCAAGTCGAATCTGTCATAGTATGGAAGCCCATCAATGCCCATGGCATGGGTAACTGGCGTATTGTCACTAACCAAAGAAAAAAGCAAAACAGTAACCGTACTGGAAAGGTCAACTTTTTTTTTAATGCTAGAACTAGAATTATTAGTATCACCAGTTCCCAAATTATTACAAAGTGTAAAAGGAAAGATAATGTAACACAGCATCTATTATAAATTGTGTATTTACTACTATGATTTTTCTTTATGACTTTATCTATGACTCATCTACAACTTTATCTATGACTCATTCAGTGTATAGTATGAATTATTAGGTAACTACTTTGAATTACTCAGTATTTACTATAACCTATTCAGTATGTACTATGAATTCAATGGTTTTCCAAACAAAGGCATTAAAACAGATTTTGTTGGTTTAATCATCCAAATCAGAATAAAAAACTTGTTGTTCAGTGATAAATCTATCATGTACTGTTGTGCAGATTGCTGACACTACATTAATGCAGTGTCTAAGATTTGTCTGCCTGCAATGTTCATTTCAGGAAGGTTTTCAACAGGTCTGATTTTATCCATCACAAGATTGGTTTAGAGTCTCGGCAATGAGCAACTTCAGTACAACAGCCAAACTAATCACCCTGAGTGACAGAAACCACTCATTCTTTCCCCACACAGTATTTCTCCCTCTGCTGTTTTAATATCTCTGATGGATTTGTTTTACACAGTCTATTTACATTCATGTCTAACTTTGGTGGCCCAGTCCACCAACTGTCCCTCTGCATTCAGTGTCTCACAATCATTGACAGAAAGGCTGCCCATACTTAACCACAACTGAATGACAGTTTAACTTCTTTTACATCCACTTGATGATCCACATTCTGGCTAACAACACTTTAGCCCCTGAAACACTGACAGAAAGTGTGTCCTCCATCACACGAATCACAATACGTCCTTCCTGAAGGAGGTCGGCATGTGTCGGGTCGGCGTGTGATGCTGTTGGTTTTTGGAGGGTGATATAAAAGTGGGAACCTATTGTGCTCTGGGTCTCCTTCACTGCCGCTAACACTGCTAATTGTGTCCCTTTCAGACCTTTTGTGTTTCAGCACACTTCTGCCTGAATGGGGGAGGAAAGGAAGGGGCTTTTGGAGGGGGATTGAGGGTTTTTAGAAGAGAAGTTTCAGCCCCCGAACAAGTGCCAGGCACGTGCAGACCACAATGGACCTCCCAGATTAAAATGTAAACAAAAGCAGGCTAAACTGTAATTAGCTTTGTGGATGAATAGAGGAGCTGAAGGTGCTCTGATGGCAGCTGGACAGAGAGCAGTCGCTGTACTGTAAGCAGAGAACAGATCCACACCACTGCCAACTGACCGCTCCATATGTCCACCAAAACCCTGGACAAACACATACAGAGGTCAGAGGTTTGAGTGCAGGAGCAGGATCCCTTACACAAAGCTTAACAAACTGCAACAGTCATGTAAACAATACATTAGCATGAATGGAACAGACTCCGCATTTTAGCATATTATTAACATAGTTGAGCTTTTATAGTTACAATTGCCAAAAAAAAAAAACTGCTTTCAAATATTAGTTCATCTACATTGGACAGAGGCGGTTTGTAAGTTCCTAAAGTAAAAAAAAGAACTGGTAGAACTTAAAGGAGGGTTTTAACATATGTGGAACTGCATGTTTTTGATTATTTAATGCAAGAAAAGTAAGAAGTAAGTACCCCCTTGCAATTACCTGGAGTATTACACTGTATACTAATCATATGTGGTTAAATCATTAGCTAAGTCATTGTTATAGATAAACACAATTTAACTAAGCTAGTAACAAACAAATTATTGCACTTTTAATGTCTTATTATTGAGCATATTGAACAAATATCCATAGTGCAGGCTAGAAAAAGAAAGTAAACTCTTGAAATCAATAAACCACTTTAGCAGCATCTCCTCCACCAAAGGTTTCCTGCAGATGAAAATAAGGTTGAGCAGGAATTTTGGACTATTCCCCTCATCCAGATATGTTTCAGTTCATCAGTCCTGCTTTCTGTGATATTTGCTTGCACAGCACATATCTCAGCATCTTGGTTGGGTTAAGAACAGGACCTTAGTTGGTTTACTGGTGTGTTTTGGGTCATTATTTTGCTGACCCAGTGTCTCTTCAGCTTACGGTCACGGACTCCCACACTAACATTCACAAGTACAATGTTATGAAACGCCTTTAAATTCACCTTAAAATGCTCTCTCCATTATGCTTCACAGCTGGGATGAGGTTTTGGGGTTGGTGTGCAGCTTCCTCTGTCCTCTAAACATCATATTGTGAATTTGTGCTAAAAATACATTATTAAGGACCATCAGGTACATTCAGTACCACCAGGGCCTGTGGTGAAGTGCACTATCAGATCAGTCTGAAGTTCCTCTGCTGTGAAGATAAGGGCTTAAAGGCTGATCCTAATGACTGTGCCCTCAGGCCTCCTCTGGACCAACCTGGCTTTCTGAACCTGCTATTTTAAGCTGCTCTCCATGGCCGTTATGCTATTCTTCTGTGAGTAATTGCCCTCCATGAATATGAACTGTAAGGCAGCTCCTTAAACGGTGTGGAGGAGTGTGGATGAGGCTGGTCGGATAAAGATCTGAGATGTTCCTCATTTCCATCCGGTAAGTGTTGGGAAGCAGCTCACAGGCCTGTGTTTACTGTAAACTTCAGAGAAACATGCTGAGTGGCACTGAAATGCTCTTCCACCCACTTAACTCCCGCCCGTCCAGCACATCAATAACTCTGCTCTTAATTAAACAAGCATTAAACAAGATTCTGACTTGCCAATCATATGTATGAGACATTGAAACATTAATACAGAATCATATCTGCAGTCTCTTGTATCAAATTGTACTGGATCGTACCACATTACTTCATATACTATCACTGTATAATACTGCATTATTGCATTATATTGTATAATTGTATGATTATGATGTGATTATGTGTGTGTCAGTGAAGGATAACAAGGGAACATAAGAAAAGCAGAAGATAAAAAGAAGAAGAAGATGAAGACCAAGAAGAAGTAATCAGGCCAAGGAAAAAATTGTTTTAAAATAAAGTGCTCCTCTTTTTATTTTTTTAAAGTAGTGCTATAATTATAATAATAAAACGTCTATTGACAAAACCCTAGATTTGGGCTCATGTGTTTTCCCTGCTCAGTTAAAGAAACACTGGTGGGTTTTGAGATTCAGTGGTCCTGGGGTTCTTTCAGCTGTAGATGTAGTTAAGTTAAGGCCCTGCTGATGGATAGCGATGATCATTCAGAGTCGTTTTTACTGAAGGGCACAGATTTAAACTCTCTTCTTTGTATCGAGGTCTGTTCTTTACGCATGAGCATGAAGAACATCTGCAGGGATCACCACGCTCACCCAGGGGTCTACAGTCACACTCTGGGGGTCTTTGCTTCACTTTCTAACCCCCCAATTCTCTACCAACAACAAACAGCAACACATCTGAATAGAGTTGCAATTTGGACATGCCTATTAGTTGAGGTGTTTTATTTGTACTGCTTTCCACATTTTAGAATAACATTCTAGTGAAACGTCAACAGGGCCGATGTTAACATCCTCTTCACTTGCTCTTTTTTAAGTGTAAACAGAGCAGATCAGAATATTATTAAACATATTCAGTCAGAGGTGACTAAACTACTGACTGGCTCCATTCAGTTAATGGCGTTTCTTGCTGTTGCCAAATTAAAACATTTTTAGCATTTTTGTTTTTTATACATATTTAAAAATTCCAGCTGTTCTTTACACTGTATGGACAATTCATTATTGATGGGATGACAGAAATGATTTGAAAATGTCTTCCATTGTGAAATGATTTTGCATGTTTAAACAGTTTTTTCAGCCTTTTTTGCTCATTTCTTGTTGCACCTTACAGATTACTTTGTACCAACATTGATTATGTTCCCATGTTTCAGACCTGAAAATAAACAGAATGCTGTTGATGCTCCAACAACTGTAATAAAAACATGGCTGTGAGGTGAAACCTACTCAAGCTGAAGTGAAAATGAGTTTTTTAGCTATGATTGTTTTGACTAAATGAGGCAAAGTCAATCAGAACAGAGCTTATTTACATGTAACAGTTTTAAAGGCACACGAACAAAAACAGCATCTAACACAACCACTCTATCCAAACACTAATGTATCGGATCACACAAAGAAGGACTTCAGAAAAAGTGAATTTTCAGGAGCAGGTGTGGCAGATTATGGATGGAACTGGAGTCCTTATGAAGACAGATCTCCAGGACATGACCTGAGATACATTTTGTTGTTTAAAAATGTTGACATTTGATGTCTCAGAAAACTCTCCTTATGTTTCCGTCATGTGTCAGTCATTTGTCACTATAAGAAATTTTCTAACATGATAATAGGTACCAACACCATCAAACAGAGAAGTCTGTAGAGGTGAAGGAATATTTTGAGTCTTTGAGCATTTAAGCATTATTATCTTCACTGCCTTTATTGTGATCCCTACTAAAACTCCAGAAGAGACACACAAGATTTTCATCTTTCTATCTGATTCATTGATTCTTTACCAGGTGAGACTACAGAGATATTAAGGGCCCATGTCTGACATTTTGGTGAATTTAATGCTTTTCACTGACATCATCATTTCTGTGGGTTTTTCTTTACACTGACTTATTCAAAATCATTCTCTACATAATCATTTTAATCAACCTCACTTTATAGCTGAGAATTAAACATGTTGTCTTTGTTAGTGTGCCTTTAAAACTGTTAGATGTAAATAAGCTCTGTTCTGATTGGCTCTGCCTCATTTAGTCAAAACAATCCTAGCTAGAACACTCATTTTCACTTCAGCTTGAGTGGGCCGAGCTAAAATGGCTATATAGGTAAATATATGCAAAGGAGTTGGTACAGAAACAGTAAATGTCAGGCTGTTTTTGCAGTTGAGTGTCCACGTAAGGACTGCGTGGACTTAATAGAAAGAGAATGGTACAATAAACTTTTTTATAAAAAGTCACAAAATGGACAATATGTCTTTCTTGTTTCCTGGGTTTTTGACTGTGCATTGCCTCTAATAACCCATATTTGGTAGAAGAACATCCGGTAAATGTCACAGTTGGTAATGTGTTTAATCCAGTAAATGACTCAGGACTAATTTAACTAAAGCCACTGCCCCCCACCAAGTCCCTCAACAGAAGACAGTTAGTCCAAGAGCGGCTCTAAAGTCATTTACTGATGAGGCTTCTGCCTGTAAAGAGAGACTTTGTGTTTTCTTAATGTTTACAGACGCTTTATTACAGTAAAAGGGTTCAGCTGATTATACAGACGTGCAGACGGCGCTTCATTACTGATTCCTGTAAAAGCTCCATCATGCTGAGATGTTTAACAGTAACAGCGTCTCCTGAAGGTCAGCGCCAGTGCCCGAAACTGTCTGGTTAAAATACGGCTCAATATCAGCAGCTACACTAAATTACAGTGCAGTAAATTACATGCTGGCACTCATGGCTACAAATACACCTTTTAAAGGCTCCTACATTTGTTCTTATATTCTACTTTTCTTCTTGGGTCTGAATTAAACAGAAAGTACCCTTTAAAACAGAATTAAACAGGAAGTACCTTTAAGGCTGATGTTTGTGGTATGTAAATATGCTCTTTTCTCACTGGCTGTCCATTATGCTTTATTTAAAACGCAGGTTGGGCAGATCATTTCAGCTGTAACAACACAAATAAATGTGTTGTTGATGTACCAGAAACAATGCATTTTAAGCAGACTGTTTTTTTCGCAGTTTATCTCACATGCTGTCCAAATCTGCTCTTTTTTTGTCCCTATGGGGTCTGAGTATCAATTTATAAAATGTTATTAGATTTTCATTCTTTCTACATCATATAGGCATTAGAAGATTATAGAATATGATAAAACTATCACTAAACACATTGACAAGAACGCAGAAATGATGCACCTGTCACTAAAACACCTTGCAAGTCCTGAAGACAAACTGGTTGATTAAAGATTCACTTATTTTCATACTTACACACAAAATAATAGGACTGGAGGGAGTTGGCTCCACCAAGTGTTTAGAAATGGTCCATTTAAGGCAGACACCAATTAAGCAAGCGTACTGAAGGCGAATCTCCTTTCCCTCTCTCTTAGCCCTAAATTATAGCTAGTTCCAAATACACAGATTACAGATGAAGAGTGCGATTTTGCTCTGTGTGCATGTTTAATAAGCTTGATGAGGGAATTACATGGTCGTAGTGACATACGCAGTGACAGGATTTTACCTCAAAGCTTCAACAGCTCTTTCTCGCGTTCTTGATTACTAACCTCCATCAGATATGCTCCCTCAGCCTTAACAATCACCTCCCGCTCTCTCACTTCACCTGTTTAATAACACATTTATTAAGATCATATTTAGAAAAGGTCAAGGAAATAATCACAGATTAATCATTTGTTTTGGGTAATAATCTTCTAGTCATAACTACAGTCATAACTGTAAACTACATGTTGAGGAAATGGAGTAAAATGTGGGGTAACTGACATTAACTGACATTAACATCAACAATGTGGCCAATACTGCTGTCGCTATTTTCCAATACGAGGGAAAAAATAAAAACGGAAGAGCTGTCATCTATTTCGCTCCTTCAGACTCGCAATATGAAGTGAGAAACCCGGTCAACCCCGTTTTACCTCACATAAAACCAAAGATAGCGACCCAACAAGCCACCGTGTTACAACACAACGGTCATCTACCCTGACCATAATTTACCACAAATCCATATTGTAAGTGGATTTGTTCACTCTCTAACTACTGACACCTTCACCATGTATGTCAGAGATTCTGTACATGGTCTAGTGTTTATTTTAGTTAATATTTAGACAAAATTCCTTTACAAAGACTCAATGTCTTTAACTTTAGCTACGGCCGATTAGGTTGCGCAGATTAATCATAGACCCTCCCCAAGTAATATATGATTATCGTACAAGTTTACAAACTCTGCTATGATTGGCCGAGCTCGTTCCACTTTTCACGTCAGTCTCTAGCACGGCAAAGACAGCACTGAATTTCAGCTGCAGCAGCGCCTCCCCCTGGTCGGACTCTGTTATTACAATATACTGATAATAAGATAAGATACCTATATTGTCATTGCACAATGTACAATGAAATTGAGCAGCAATCCAACGGCACGTTACACACAAAATAATTAAACATAGGGCTAAAATATATAAAAGATATAAGTGCAAATATATAAATAGCAAGTGTGAATAGGATTTGAACTGGTAACGTACATTTGTTTTGGAAGAGGAGTTAAATGACATTTACCCTCTCTAAAACGGACCTATTGAAGCTCATATGTATATGCAGGGTGTTGCAAAACGACATCAACCAACCAAACAAAACGATGGATTTACCCTTTAACGTCCCCCACGTACTGAGCCACACACGCTGAGTGATGATGATGCAGCGCCATCTGCTGGTTAAAACATTGCTGACTCGGTTCACATGTCATATTTGAATTTTTAATAGTACTGGATATGTAAAGTCAGTGTTACTTTAAATTATCGCTGGGAACAAGCAACTTGTCTGATAAAAAAATCATTATGTACTGAAAATAAAATATTTTGAAAGATTCTACAAACTTAATATACATATTAAATATTTTTTTCATAAATATATGATCCACAATGATGTGTTGTAAGGCAAAAGGGTAAAAAAAAAAATTCTCGAAGACTATGGCAAAATATCTGTAGCTTTATTTTGGACGGTATTTACCGTGAATTTGACTATTGAAATTCACGGTATTTTGATAATGGCATGTCCTATTTGGGTATAAAAATGTTCAATGTGATTTTTTTTTTAAATGTAATTAGGTAAACCCCCTTTCCTACCCTCAAAGACATAGATCTTTTTCATGCAATAAGAAAGCTGTGAATGGCTGGAAACTGTGTTCTGATTTAGGCATTTATGTTATTAATCTGCTTTATAATTTTTACTCTATCTTTTTTATGCTTTTTGTATTTTTATATATTGAATGGCATGTATTGGAGTATATTCTATGTCTATATTTATTTCTTTTTCAGTTTATGTATCTATTTCTCCAACTTCCTCTGAGTACCTGGCCAGGATTACAAAAAACATGAGAAGGTGAAAAACTCTCGAAACAGTTAATCTCACTGGCTATGTCTGGCTTGTCCTGAAGGGCGTACCGTAGTTCAAAATGGCGACTGTCGGTGTCTACAACGTGAGTTCTTTTATTTGGGTATAAAAACTTTAATTAAACTTCGGATTTAAACGCTGAAACATTCTGATCTATAGTAATTGTTGTAAATAGCAGCTAATCTCTTTTACTGTATCGAGCTGGTTGAGTCTGTAGCGTGTATGACGCTAAAGCTAGCCTCTGTTTTTCCACACGATTCGTAGAATAAGAAGCCAGCGGCAGCTACGTGTATCGAGCTTTGTAGCTTGTCTGTGGTGTAATTATTTCAGACACGTTTTATATATTTTAGAGTTGGTTTCATACAATACAAGGCCAAAGAAAATTCCATATTAATTTTATTTTTTTTTCCAGGACTGTGTTGACGGGGATTTGCCGAAGGCGGTTCAGCTGCTCAACAAATTCACTGAACAGGTCTGAAAAGCCCTAGGACTGCTGTAGCGGCCCTAAACCTTTACATGTGAACCTTTACATATACTAACTATACAGGCATCTGTTTATTGTTATTTCAGTCTGTTTATTACATTTTCAATACTGTCTGTTAATTACTAGCCAGCCTATAAAGAAATAGTTAATCAAAATACAAATTGACCATGTTTCCCCCTTAACCTAAATTCAAGTAAATATTCTTGTCTCTGATTTCTTTAGGTGGCTTCTGTCACAAGCCATGTTCAGGACCTGATAAAGAAAGTCCAAGAAAAAACTTACCAGACCTCCAAGGTTAGACCAAGACTATTTTGATTAAATTATTATATTTTGATTAAAATATTTAGTCTTTTGTTAGATTAGATTTCTAATGGGACTTTTTTTTTTTTTAAGGGTTTGTCATTTCTGGACCTGCGATACAACCTTCTACTTTTTTACCTTCAAGATGTTACTCATCTGATGTGCCTTAAAACAGATGGGCAAAGTTTGAAGGACAGCGCTGCCATCCAAAGACTTGTCACTATAAGAACTGTAAGATTTTTGCTCAGGGCTTATTAATTAAGTCAAATATAACTCTGCAGTTATTTCTCTATGTGTGAAATAATATTCTCTATAGTTATATGTAAACATAGAAAATTATTTTTGTGTTTTATGGAATAAATTTGTCTTCAGGTTCTGGAGAAGATGCGTCCATTAGATCAGAAGTTGAAGTATCAGATTGATAAGTTAGTTCGAACTGCTGTGACTGGAAGCCTGGGTGAGATTTATTTTTCATCTTGTAGGTTTAATTCACTGCCATATCAGGCTGCTACCATTCATCAATATAATTAACTTGGTACCCACAAAGAGGCTGCCCCAACACTTAACATCTAAGGCTAAACTCTAGAATATATACTAGACAAAGGCTGTCCTGCATTATCCACAAAGAAATGGTGTGGCTGCAGGTTTCCATTCCAGCTAGGTAGGAGGACCTCATATGCTTGAACAGTTATTTAAAGACTGAGACTGATTAAAGGAGCTAAATCGAGTGTTCTGTTGCTTGGAATGAAAACCTGCAACAAGGTTGGCCCTTTGTGGATAAGCTGAATGACTTGTGTACTGGATGCTAACCCCTGTTTACAAGACTCTGACCTCTGTGGATTAAAAGAACTGTGCCTTAAATTCTAAACTCTGAGCCCTAAATGCTAGTAATGCTAGCCAATGAATTTAAAACCATGATATGAAACCATGTTAAATCAAACATGTACATCATGTCTTTTACATCCACAACCTTAAATCCTAACCCTTAAACCCTTGAACTTTTAACCCTAAATCTCAGCCTTTTAGCCATCTTGTATGTAGTGAGATCTTCTAAATTGAAGTTCCAGGGCAGATTTGTCAGTTTGAGTTAGCAGTCCTGTTATAATGTATTGCTGAAACATTATAACAGAACTCATTAGTATATTAAGTGCATGCTGTACTTTTTATTTAATTTTATTTATTTATTGAAATGAATTGTGGTCTATAGATTAATTAGTACTAAAAAATGTCTAGAAGCAGCCCTATTAAAATTGTAATGGTACATGGTTTGCATTATTAATGCAATGATTCTGTCTAACTGTGGAATTGTATCCTCTGTTATAGCTGAGAATGATCCTTTACACTTTCGTCCAAATCCTGAGAATCTTGTCAGTAAGGTAACAATTATTTTGAATTAAAAATTATATTTAAAACTATGTATTAATGCTTTTTTATTTAAATAGTGTAAACAAATAAAATTTTAATGTTTTCTCTATGGTTTTTCTTTTGAGCAGTTTGGTGATCTCGAGGAGGAGGACGATGATGACGATAATGACAATGATGAGGGTGGAAATAATAAAGATTCACAGAAAACGGGGCTTACGTCTGGCAGAAAATATAGACCACCTAGGATTGCTCCAGTGCCTTATGGTAAAGTCGTATGTATATTGTTAAAGATGCAATGCTGTCATTCATGTTGTTTTGTTTTTCTTTAGTGCAGTCTGTTTAAAAACCTCCAAGCGTAAAAACTGTAATATAAAACATTTGTCCTGTCTTTGTTACTGTTTTCTGGCTGTTTTTGTTTGTGAGGAACAGACGTGCTTATTGAAGCTTCATTAGTGATGAGTTTTGTTGTTGATTTGTGTAATTCAGTAAAATTGTCTTGTGCATCTGACAGCTGGGGATTTGACCGAGGCGGACAGGCAGAAGGAGCTTGCCGATAAACAGAAGAAAGCGGCGTTGCGAAGCTCAGTCATCCAGGAGCTCCGGCAGCAGTATAGTGATGCTCCAGAAGAAATCAGAGACCGCCAGGATTTCCAGACTGATAGAGAGATCCGAGAGGATCAACACAGGTGAGAGAGAGAGAGAGAGAGAGATGTTGGCTATTCAGCTAATTAATTGTGCTGTAAACTGTGCAGAAGTGTGTTCTGGTGTGTCTATTTGTAAGTAGATTTTCATTTTACATCTAGTCTTATTGTTATTGTTAGTAAAAAATGGAGAAATTGAGTTTTTATAGTTTCACACAGTAATTAAAGCATCAACCGGAAATGAATGAATGAGTGATTGCAGAAGCTCAGAGAACACTCAAACGCTGTGCACAGAGAAAAGACTCCGGTGCTAGACTCTTGTTAAACTCAAGTTGAAGTTAAGAAGTCTTTTATTGGTGTTACAACTATTGGTGATCCAACTAAATGCAACAAATACAACTGATGCAGACATATAGATACTGTGTGTTAAACAACTAATCTTTTTTTTTTGTTTTTGTTTTTTTTTCTCTCCAAAGCAAACAGCGTGACATTAAACCAAAGTCTTACAGTGACAGTTTAGAGTTTTAATGTGATAAAGACTTTAGTTGTTGGTGCAGCGCTTGGAAGATTATCAATGCTTTGCAGTCATAATAAGAATAGTTCTCGAGTCTTTGTAAATCTAGAGACTTTGGAGAAGCAGGAAAGATGTATACAAAACAGTCCATTTGCAGAGGTGGTCACCTCTAGCCTCTAGTTCTGCTTCATTATGGACATGTAACGCTACATGGCACCACTAACTAAAGACACACCCTGACATAGAATAACACACAACAAAAACTACCTGTATTCTATACTGGCCCCTGTTGCTGTTCTTGATTATTGATTGTGCTTTTGTGTTCTCTACTTCTCCAGAAAGTACTTTGAGGAGTCCATGATGGTGCGTCTGAATCTTTCAAGAGAGCAAAAAGCCAAAAAGAGGCGAATGGTGGGAATGACCACACAGTTGGGCAATATCACACACTTCAGTGACATCACAGCACTGACTGGCAGACAGACAATGGTGAGTGGGCGAAAACGCCAGCAAACTGTCCCTTAAACTGCATGTAAATAATCAGTAGGTATAATGAATATGAATATCTACAGTCTGTTTACTATTGAGTTGTTTTAGTCCCATCAACTCTTCCTATGTTCTAAAGGTTAGCTCTTTACTGTCTGTTCCAAAGGATGCTCACCCAGTGTGCAGTAGCCCTTATGCCAGGATCAGGCTACAGGATGTTTTTGCCTTGTACTATGTCAATTCTAGGCAATCTTTTTGGCATAAATGTCTTGAGCGGGAGACTGGCAACACCACATGCTTGATGCTGATCAGTCATTGTTCTTTAACCTTTTATTTTTATATATATATATATATATATATATATATATATATATGTGTACGTACGTACGTACGTACGTACGTACGTGCGTGCGTGCGTGCGTGCGTGCGTGCGTGCGTGCGTGCGTAGACAAAATTGTTGGTACCCCTCGGTTAATGAAAGAAAAACCCACAATGGTAACAGAAATAACTTTAATCTGACAAAAGTAATAATAAATAAAAATTCTATGAAAATGAATAAATGAAAGTCAGACATTGCTTTTCAACCATTCTATAACAGAATTATTAAAAAAAATTAACTCCTGAAACAGGCCTGGACAGAAATGATGGTACCCCTTAAAAATGTGACCAAAGGGAAATGTTAAATCAAGGTGTGTTCACTAATTAGCATCACAGGTGTCTACAATCTTGTAATCGGTCAGTGGGCCTATATATAGGGCTAGAGGTAGTCACTGTGCTGTTTGGTGACAAGGTGTGTACCACACTCAACACGGACCAGAGGAAGCAAAGGAAAGAGTTGTCTCAGGACATTACAAAGAAAATTCTAGACAAGCATGTTAAAGGTAAAGGTTATAAGACCATCTCCAAGCAGCTTGATGTTCCTGTGTCTACAGTTGCATATATTATTCAGAAATTTAAGATCCATGGGACTGTAGCCAACCTCCCTGGACATGGACGCAGGAGGAAAATTGATGACAAATCAAAGAGACGGATAATACGAATGGTAACCAAAGAGCCAAGAAAACCTTCGAAAGAGATTAAAGGTGAACTTTAAGCTCAAGGAACATCAGTGTCAGATCACACCATCCATCGATGTTTGAGCCAAAGTGGACTTAATAGGAGATGACCAAGGAGGACACCTTTGTTGAAAACAAAACATAAAAAAGCCAGACTGGAATTTGCCAAACTACATGTTGACAAGCCACAAAGCTTCTGGGAGAATGTCCTATGGACAGATCAGACAAAAATGGAACTTTTTGGCAAGGCACATTTACATTTACATTTACATTTAAGGCATTTAGCAGACGCTCTTATCCAGAGCGACTTACAACCGTGCTTAGTGATCTGTTGGATAATATTCCAGTTAGTAGGAAGTTTAGAGCCTAAAACTCACCATGAGCTCAGACACTGCCCGAACAGGGGGCCAGTGCTGGTACCTAGAGAAAGGTCATTATAAGTGCAACACAATACACATTGACAAAGGACATAAGTGCAATACAACAAGATCATTAAATTGCCACACGATACACACAATTTACACCTCTACTAGAGCTCACTCGCTTAAGTGCTTTACGAAGAGATGGGTCTTCAGTCTGCGTTTGAAGACCACGAGAGACTCCGCTGTTCTGACGCCCAGTGGGAGTTCATTCCACCATCTGGGAGCCAGGACAGAGAAGAGTCTGGACACTTGTCTTCCATGTGTCCTCAGGGATGGTGGTTCGAGACGAGCTGTACTTGAAGCACGAAGGGCTCGAGGTACAGCTCGACTCTTCACCATTGCCATAAGGTAGGGAGGCGCTGGTCCATTCTTGGCTTTGTAGGCCAGCATCAGAGTTTTAAATCTGATGCGGGCAACGACAGGGAGCCAGTGGAGGGAGCGCAGCAGTGGAGTGACGTGGGTAAACTTCGGAAGGTTGAAGATGAGACGGGCTGCAGCGTTCTGGACAAGTTGCAAGGGCCTGCAAAGGCACATCAGCTCTATGTTCACAGATGGAAAAATGAAGCATATCAAGAAAAGAACACTGTCCCTACTGTGAAACATGGAGGAGGCTCTGTTATGTTCTGGGGCTGCTTTGCTGCATCTGGCGCAGGGTGTCTTGAATCTGTGCAGGGTACAATGAAATCTCAAGACTATCAAGGAATTCTAGAGAGAAATGTGCTGCCCAGTGTCAGAAAGCTTGGTCTCAGTCGCAGGTCATGGGTCTTGCAACAGGATAATGACCCAAAACACACATTTAAAAACACCCAAGAATGGCTAAGAGGAAAACACTGGACTATTCTTCAGTGGCCTTCTATGAGCCCTGACCTAAATCCTATTGAGCATCTTTAGAAGGAGCTGAAACATGCCGTCTGGAAAAAGCACCCATCAAACCTGAGACCACTGGAGCAGTTTGCTCATGAGGAGTGCTGAGAGGTGCAGAAGTCTCATTGACAGATACAGGAATCGTTTGATTGCAGTGATTGCCTCAAAATGTTGTGCTACAAAATATTAAGTTAAGGGTACCATCATTTCTGTCCAGGCCTGAGTTTCATGAGTTTATTTTTTTAAATAATTCTGTTGAAGCATGTTTAAAAAAGCAATGTCTGACTTTCATTTGTTCATTTTCATAGAATTTTTGTATATATATATGTGTGTGTGTGTGTGTGTGTGTGTGTGTGTGTGTGTGTGTGTGTGTGTGTATTTGAGGCTGTTATTTCTGCGAACGGAGGATCTACAAAAGGGTTTTTTTTTTTTTGTTTTTTTTTTGGTTCCCAAATTTATATATATAATTTTTTTATTTATTTTAGGATTCAGACAATCCCAGACCCAAGAAAAAGAAAGTGATGAAGAAGAAAACTAAAAAGAGAAGTAAGACTGCTTTCAGTGAATAATGCATGGTTTTTTTAAATACACTTCCTGTTTTTACAAATGCTGCAGTTTTAATCATGTTACTTATGAAGATATATCTTTAATCATTAATTTTTACTTTTCAGTGTTCAAGAAACGCAAATAGGATTTGAACGTCAAAGCCGCCAGATCAGTTCCTCTGGTTTACTCTTCTGCAACATTTTCACAATAAAACAATAATAAAATAAACAGATGTGTGTATGTGATGTATTAATTTATTTATTTATTTATCTTTACCAATCATGAGGGGTGAGGTGATTGGCAGTGTCCTGATGACTCCAGGGTGTGCACACCCTAACCATTAACTTTCTTAATTTTGACTGATATGGTAAGCATAATGACCAACTCTTGACATATTCAGTGACACAATCAACTCCAGAACAGGCAGCAAAAAAAAAAAAAGAGTAAAAAGCTGTTTATTCTCCTGTTCTCCAATAGGGAAATTATATTTTCACATTTCTGCAGAAATTACTGACTTGGGTAAACATTTGGTCATAAGAGTACTTAGATGTAAAATATATTATTGTATAGACTTCAGTTTCTTCCCAGTGATGTTGATGGGAACCAGGGGTCAAAGTGTCAACACACATAATTTACATTCATCATCAAAAAAATACAGCTGCATCTGGAAGAAAGTGTCGGATTGCAATGCTGTTTGGAAAGATGATAAAATTTTACTGGAGCAATAAATGAATTGGGCGCAAGCTAATGCATCATGTTTTTAATTGTTTCTTGCGATAGCCTGTTCTTTGCAGCTTGAATATTGCCATGCAGGTCCTGCAAGTTTTGCGGTGGGTGGTGAAGTAACACCAGGCCTTCTGGGTATGTGACAACAAACCCTTCATCTTGATGCTGAGCTCTGCTGTAGGTTCATGTGTCTGGTTTGATTCTATCTGTGACCTCAGAGTTTAAGTGTACTAGAGTAGATATTTTATTTAATATTTTTGGCTAGTGTACCAGAACCAGCAACAATATTTTTCTAGCTAACCTCCTTACTGCATTACAGTAACTCCTCTGTAACATAATGCTAATATGCATAGCTGTACATGCAGTATGTGAAAATCTGCAAATATTCATATCATCATGTTCACATTATTTTGTCAGTTTGTATGTAACCTTTTCTATTATTTACTTATTCACACATTTCTTTGGCTTCATGGCGCTTTATTTTTATTAAATTATTATTCAGTTAACTGAGTGGGCAGGGCTAAACCACTGTAGAAAAAATAGTTGGATATGTCGATGTAAAGTGTAAATTCAGAATGGGCTAGCAGTTTAGTGTGACTATGTGAACTGCAAACAGCATCTTTTTAAAAACAGGCAAACTTCAGGTTATCACGAGATAGGCTCTTTATTGTAGATTATTTAAGAAACCAAACACTTTGCTGCCATTGTAACGCCGTTATGGCAAGTTAACAGCCAGCCTGCATGGGACCCCCAAATACCAATGGGCATAATTCGGACACTGAGAGAGACTCAGAGACGCAGCATTGTTCATTTGGACATGCCCTATTAAACGTAGTCCTTTTTATTAAGAAGGGATTAATTAAAAAAATACATACATGTTTTTAATGAAATAAAATATCCCGAAGATACTTGTTTCATCGTCGTTATCCGGTGTCTAGTATCCATAGCATAAACATCTTCATGTTTATCTGGGTGACCTCAGTCTAAGTGACCGAGGCGCGTTCTCGCGATAGCGGGTCACGTGACCGGCGGGAGCGCGCTTCGCTTCATAAACAATATGGCGAGTTTGGGACAGACAGATGTGAGCATAAATACAGATTAGGCAAACAATTAAGAAAACAAACCATTGAGCGGAGATTAACATTGATGTATGAAGAGTGTGATAACGCTGTTATTCTGTGATTAAATTCGGAGCGGAGAGCTGAGAGACTGCAGAGTTACGGTAGGCCCATTAGCATTCAGCTAACGCACAGCGTAAACAAACATAAACATTCACGATAAAGCGAAGTATTACACATTAATAAGGAACATTGTTTTTTTACCATTACCATAAACTTTGTATTCAGCAGTTGGAAATAACACGACGGCTGTCCTGCCATATTTAATCTTGTATGTGTTATTTCCGTTACCGTTGGTTTTACTAAAGGTCCCAGTCTGTCAGTCTGTCATGACGTTTCAGGTCTAAGGTATACATTGGTTATACTAGTATTGCATATTACCAGACCAAATTATCTGACTATGGATAATTCTGGGAAATCTGGAATTCTGTATAATACGCTGTATTCTGTATAATATGTTAAATCTATCTTTCGAGCTCAATCTGAACATGCAGCTGGTGTGTTTTATCGTAAAGAGGAATTCGACTATTTGAACGTTCTGTATAATAGTAAATGGTTACGAAGTGATTTAGTTTGGTCTGAAATGGTCTAGAGAAATATTGGAATTGTTCAGAGAGGTGTTTAATGGAGCCAGACATCTACCACTAAAAAACACTACATGAAATTGTTACGCATGCACTGCTTGTTTCCTTTGAAGTTGTTTACATTATATGTTGTAAAGCTTTGATAAATGATCTCCAAAGAAAACTGTTTTTATGATTTACCATTGTGTTGTCTTCGTCAACATTTCATGTAAAAACTCAGAGGACACATATAGGTTCTTAAGTGTTTCTGGATAGTAAATTAAATGGCTATATTTGTGTCCTTCTACAGTGGTGGGTATATTGGGACATGGGGAACAGGGCAACAAGCATACTGGATATTAAGTATGTCATACCTAATATTATTTATTGTTTCACATTATCTAATGATGTTGTGGCAGGTGCTCAGTCTATGGGCTCTCAGTCCAGTTCTGGGATGTCCGGTCGGGGCTCCAGCGGTAACCCAGACCAGTCAGAACCAGAATCCAACCAGAACTCTAACCCAAGGGGCCGCAGGCAATCCGACAGACAAGCTGAGAGAGCGTCAGCGTCCGAGGAAGACGTCGACTTAGCACAAGTACTGGCGTACTTACTCAGGAGGTGAACTAAAGTCTAATATTATTTTAGTAGCATGTAATTGTAGCACAATTAGCAATAAAACATACTAAGGACGTCACAAATACTCAATTAAATTAGACTATTTGATTCAAATAATCACCCATTAAAATGTACCTTCATTATAAGTTAATATTTCATTAATTACTTGGCATGTTGGCATGTGTTTGTAGTTTACTATTGTCCAATTAAGCGTTTCAAGAGAAAGGCTGCGCATGCTTCTTGTAGTTCAGTCCATTTTTATCTTGTTTTTTTTAAAACACTAATTCTTTGATTAATTGTCCAAATGATCAGTAGATTATTTTTGTACTTAGATAATAAATTGATGCAGCCCTGAATATAACAATGCATATGTAACATAAGCATTGTTTAGCCTAAGGGAAATCAGTTATTCAAGTATCAGAAGCAGGTGTTTTGTACTGTAATGTAGTCCTGTAAGGCGGGGTTTCTCAATCTGTGGACCTAGGACCACTATTGGCCCGTGAAGCACACCCTAGTGGTTCATGAACCTGTATTTAGGAGCAAATGATGTTCGTAGTGGGGCAGTCACATCACTTTAAGTTATAAAAGCATATAGTCGAAAAAAGATGACTTAATAATAAAATGAATAAAAAATTTCAAATAATAATCAATGTAATTATTAATAGAGATGTATAAATAAAAAGATCATATAAACAGAATAAATAAATGTCATCCTGTCGGTGTAGCAACTTTTTTTTTAGTTTGCAACCATTTTGACTGATGTGAACACTCAGGTCGGAACGCTTTTAACAAATTGGTGGAATTCATCAATAGAACTTACTTTCCTTCTCCTTTAGCTGCATGTCAGTCCTGCCTGGTTCAGCACTTAATTTGCTCTCATATAGTCCTAAAGCACGACCTGAGCACTTAAACTCAAATTTATTGATTGTTAAATTGTCAAATTTATTAAATGTTATTATTATTATTGTATTATTAACGCAAAATTCAAAAGCCCAGTAGATGGTGGTTTGGTTATTTTAATGATGTATTCCTATGTGTCACAAAAACCCTCAAAGTTAAAGTGGAGTTCTTAAGACCCAACAGTTATACTTGGGGGAAACCTGTGGAGAATTTTCTGCCAAAACTTGATGGACTTCAGATACAAATCATAGTACACATCTACCTTGTACATTGCAGTTCTTATATTAACCAATTGCGAACTTTGTTTTCTGTCAGTGAACAGAAACCTAATTTCTTGTTAGTGTTAAAAAAAAAACAAAAGAAAGCAGCATTTGAAAAAAGTTGATTTTAGTGTTCATGTGACCTGCTATCGTTTGTAGTTATAAACAAGGGGGCTTGGGGTGGAAAAGGTTGAGAATTCCTCCTGTAATTTGTGCTCTGTGTTGTAGGGGCCAGGTAAGACTGGTCCATGGCAGTGGAGCAACCGGGCTACAGCTGGTCCAGTCTGTCTCAGACTCTGATGAGGACAGTGATGGAGCCTGGGAGGGACGGCTGGGACACCGCTACGATCCACCAGGTAAATATGCTCATAGAATCCATTAATTTATTGGAATGGTGATTGTGATGCTAGAATACTGTGATTATATGGGCTTCCCTTCATTTTCCTCTGTTTGGTTGAGTTTGCCTTCTGTTATTGAATCAGCATTTCTTTGTATTTTAGTGGACTCCCATCCAGACACACAGGAAGTGGACCGTAGTGAGATTCGGACGCAAATTCTGCTAGCTACTGCCTCCTCAAACCTGAAGGGCAGACACAGCTTCACTCACATGCTGGCCCAGGTGAAGAAACAAAACATTATCCATCATATGTGCACATACCAGCTCTGGACTAAGCACTCACACTATGACAGTTTCCATTTGAGCCAGTCTTTTAGAAATTGGAGGATATCTCCAGAGGGTTTGCACATTGTGTTACCTGATCTTGAAGCAAATGTCTGTGGATGGGCTTGTTGTAAAAGAAGAAACATTAGTGGATATTGCTTAGCCAGGGACAGAACTGACAATGTATGTAGCACTTATGCATAAAATCTAAATGTATGTTATTTATTTAAAATAATAGTGTAAATGTTCTAAATTAAATGGTCAGAAATTTTGCTAAAATATTTCTTTTACATTTCCCAGAATTTCCAAAAAAACAAAAACTCCAACCTGAAATGAAAATAAGCACACTGAACATGTATTGCTCACATCTGTTTTTTCAGTATGATTTGAGCAGGACAGACTTTTTGCAAGTCAAGCTGCATTTGTTGATGGTTTTGAATCGGATTTAAATTTGATTTCTGGATATATGTCTTAGTTTGGGCAGTCAGATTGGATTTCAACAAACAGTTAGGTAACATGTTTTTTATGTTGTAGGTTACATTGTGTACTTCAGTAACAGCATTGAACTTTGAGCTTTTCTTTGAATATCAATTCTACAGGCTGTAGCTCATGAGCAGTCTGATAATCAGGTCAACCTAGACTATGATCATATTCTGTTGCTGTTGTGGTTAATAAACAGTGATCTGCTAATGAATGATATATTGCGATCATTTTGTTAGCTAGATATTTCTGTTAGGTTTACATAGTTACAGTCTGACCATAATAATCAGATTTTCATGAAACATTAAGAAGGTATCCTTGCCGTAATTTACGCTGACAGACTTTTAGAAATGTTAAACACTTCTCTTAAAAAAAGTCCTTGGATTAAGGCATTGTTGTTGTATTTTCCATGACGACTGTATGTGTATGTGTGTTGCAGAGGGAGCAGGGTCGATGTCGTGGATCCAGTTTCTCTCATGGAGAGTGCAGCCGTATTCGTTCACAGTAAGTTTTTTGACATGCACAAAAACGCTGTAGACTCTTCAGCATTTAAATTCTTTGTATTTGTATGACTAATTTGATAGGGATAGTACAGTTAAACATTGTCAAGTGAAGATGTGAAGATATTTAAAGTATAACGTGTCATTATGTTGTCAGCTATTCAGCACTAACATCAAGATGCTTTCACAACATTAGTTCATTTTCTACAGTCTGAAGCATATCAAACTATTTTTTGGCTATACTATGGCTGTTTTTTTGGCAGCCATGTCAAAAGTAGCCAAAAAAATCCCTAGTGACTTAAAAATGTATACCAGTGACTACACTTTTAAAGTAGCCTAGCTTGTGTGGAAGACTCCATACCACCTATCTGTCAGTAAAGGAATTTAATAATTTAATATCAAATTTATTAATAATATATAATATAACTTAATACCAAAAACTATGTATATAATAATCCAAATCCAAAAATGAACTCTTAGTAGACATAAAATCTTTTATCTTTATATAAATCTTTTAAAATCTTTATTTTGTAATCATGTTCTGTGCCAGTTTTAACACCATGTGCCTTGAACACAACAGGTGAACACACATTATAGTGCCTAGAATAATAGACTGAGAGCCTTATACAACAGTGACCTTGTTTCTCTCATAAAAACGCATAAGATCGTCAGTCGGCGAATGTAAAAAGACATTTGAATAGTTAAAAGGGGAACCCAAACTGATAGGCCTTCAAGCTGGGCTGTGACTGACAAATTCAGTGACGACGTGCGCTGGCGGTTCACCGCCTGAAGGCCTTGATTTCTCTCATAAAACAGACTTAGGAGGTTTTGAAGAAGAGACTGAACAAAAATGCACAAGAACTTTAAGAATGTAAAAAGACATTTGAATAATTATTAAAAGGGGAACTATATAGGCATGTTCTAAAAATCAATCCACGTGACGACGTGCGCTGGCGGTTCACAGCTGAAGGCAAAGATGAAGGGTCCTCCTACTGAAGAAGCTGCTAAAAGTGAAATTAACAAGACTGTACGCTATAAGCGCTAATATTTAGCATAAATCTGAGCTGCTGCCCGACCCTATATCCTGTAATTAAATCAGGTTCCAGCTCAGATCGATCATCATATGCCACGTCTCTTTTAGTTCAAAAATATGTTCCTGTGACTCTGCTGGCTTTCTAAATGAGGAGGACATCAGATCTGAACCATATGCAAACTGATTTACTGATTACTAGATAATGTACATGGAGAAAAAAACGTGAACAAGTACAAGTTTTGAAATTGTATTTTGTAATTTTGTTCTGTGCCAGTTTTCAGAACAGTTGTCTAGAATAATGGATTATATTGGCTAATATATATATCAGCAGTAACACAAAAAGTAGTTGTGCTGAGGGTTAAAGCCTCATGTTTTCTTTTTTTGTTGTTGTTGTCTTGTTTCTTATTTGAACTTATGTGTTCTTCAGTTTTCTGCCCAACTTTGTTGCCCATAAGGACACTTACCAACAGAAAGCTTTCTGTGGAGTCTACAGTGACGATGGAAACTTGTTCCTTTCAGCATGCCAAGGTAATTCTAAGGTCCATATATATATACACACACACACACACACACACACATATATGATATGATATTCTTTTGTTGTTGGATTAAAAGAATATGCACATAGAAAACTCACCTTTTGAGCTGATGATTAGTCAGCACACATTAGGGTCTCATTTGCATGTGACACTTCTGTAGAGTTCTTTACTTTTTTTTTTACATTACTTGACTTGTTTTTTTTTTTGTTTTTTTTTAACTTTTTTGGCTAGTTGAGCTATAGCGAAGTGTCCTCTAAAGCCAGACATCCATTATATGATTTTTAAAAAATCTTGATTTTGCTTTGCACTGTATGACTTGCTGTCTACAAAAAATGCTCAATTAATGCTATGTGAAACACAACTCCTACAAACAGCTTTGTCTACAGTTTCAAATACACATGCTTGGTAGAACCTATTTTATAAAGACAGCTTTTAGGAAATCATTATATATTAAACCTATATTCTCCATGTAATGTTATATTAATGTTTATACATCAGTGTTATATTAATTCAGACAGAGTAAAGTTGGCATACACAGACTTGCGACCTTTTCACCTCCGTGTCACCACTTGCATTAAGGAACCTGTTGTGATTGTATGCCTCCATGTTTCCACTTGTAGATCAAAATATCAGGCTTTATGATACCAGCAGAGGCGGGTTTGCCCTGAAGCGGACAGTAAAGGCCAGAGATGTGGGCTGGAGCGTGCTGGACGTGTGCTTTACTCCAGACTCGCGGTCTGTTCTCTACTCCAGCTGGTCTGACTACAGTAAGACACTCACCTACATAGACTGGTCAGGTCAACTAAGCTCAGTTGTTATCCCAACACCACCTGTTATACAGACAGAATGAACTGCGACTCAAGATAGTTATAGCTTTTTTTGAGTGCATACTGAACAATATTGGGTTGCAGCTTATTTGTTTTATTAATCTGTCAGTGACTGACAAATTGGATAATTTTAATATCAGAAAACGGTCAAAACTGAATTTTGTAATCAGTGTTCTATACCAGATTTACAGTCATCAGAACAGGACACCAAAGCATCATTCTGTACGTGGTAGGTCAGTTCAGGCTTATTCATATAAATTAAGTAGAACATTCAAATAAAGGGCAATTCCACCGATTACTCAAATGTATTGAGTTATTCAGAGTGGTTTGGTGTAAAAATGTGAAATGTATATGTGAAATATATGCAGAAAAAACAGTGTGGCTGTAGCTTTTCATGTAAATCCTGATAGAGCACCACTGCTTAAGACTTTTAAGCAGTGTATGTGAGTGTAATCTGTTAAACTATAGCAAGATTTATCAAATCATATCAAGAACAACGTTAGCCTGCACATTTCACTTAACCTATTACACTACTGTAATACCACCTGAGCTGGAAACAACGTTTATTAATATTTCACACAAATTCACAGGCCTTTTAGGGAAGAGTGGGGCCCAACATTTGTGTTTTTGTATATATAATTTAGTGAATATGGTTTGTAAAAATAGACTCATAACCCTGACCCCAAGTGGAGCAGGATTATCAGGATGATAATCATTAATTTAGCAATTATAATACATTTTTGATAAATCTGTGCATAAACCTGCTAAAACTGATCTGTGTTGAATGTGTATTGGGGAAGACGTTGAGTTCTCTAATTGTTTACTTTGGATGTGCTAGTAACATTGTGTTAAATTAACCCTTCTGTGTGGAGGCTGTACTTTAGCATGGCTAGCATTGCCTGCACTGGGATGTGCCCAGCTCTCTCTTATTCACTATTAATCACTGTTACCACCTTAGAGAAATGCATTTAGAGATTTAAGGTATGACTTTGTTCTTTTTCCACTTTGTATTTTATTCTTTCAGTCCATGTCTGCAGTATAGATGGTGAAAGTGAAACGCACACCGCTCTGGACCTCAAGTTAGTGTTTCCCTCATAGTACATTATAGCATTAAAACACAGGTAATCACCCTCACAGCTCCTTTACTGTGGATGAGTGACAGAGCACATCACCATTAAAATACACACTTCATTACGTTCATCACATCAGCACACACGCTGGCAAAGAACATCTGCTGATGCTGTGTAACCCTAAAACTCTTTAATACAGCACGTTGAACTATTTTTCTTTGCTAGGTTCGGGAAAAGGAGGACAAGAAGATTAAAGAATACAATTATCAGTTTCCTCTTAAACGTTTAAAAAGTTGTGTATTGTCAGATCACCATATTCAAAAAATAAAATTCACAGTGTGTACATCAAAAAGGCTCAAACAAACAAACAAACAAAAAAGAAAATTAATAATAAGGACCAGAAATTATTAAGGAATTAGAGCTCTTTGGGGGTTTTTTTCTTTCCTCTTTTTCTCTTCTGAAAAAAAAAAGGGTTAGGAAACCTCACTGTTCATATGAAAAAAATGAAGAGAGTCCAGTTCCAGGACAATCTGAAGCTTAGTCGTTCAATTGGTTTGATATATGTTAGTTTTTCTCATGCATCAACCATAATAACCATAATTTTTCTCTTTTAAAACTGTTTTTACACAATTCTAACTTGGATTTTACATTTTTAAAGTTAGAACTATCATGCTAATAGGGGATAATTAGCATAGCTCCGAAAAATATGACTCACCGGAGTTGCACACCAAAAATGAGAAATTCTTGATTAGAAAACCCTCAGAGGAACGCCAACTTCTCCCAAAGTTTTAAAAAACACACAATTCCTCCTCACTACCTACTAAAATAAGTCTGAAATCACTTTAAACACTTGAATGTGCTCATCAAGAGAAGTAGCTGCAGCTCCAGCACACGGCGTTCCACCCTCTTCTCCAAACAGCTGTAACGGGTTGGCCTCAACAGCCTTGCGGTGCGCCCTACAGGAAGGTGCTATGAACTACAACTTTAACTTAAGAAGCAGGAAACCTGCATAATGATGCATGTTGTGCATTGTAAAAATGTCTCAGGTTGTGGGTTTGAGAATAATTAATTGGCCAGTACAATGCTAGTTTGGAAAATATTGTTGGAGATGATTTGTTATGGACACTAGTTACAAGAAACACCACAAAATTCGGATAAGCTGGTGAATAGGAAGCTGCCTTCAACCTTGCTGCCATTTTGGGCCAATTTATCACAAACTACTACCTTTATTAAACAATGCTAACTATAGGCACTGTGAGAGCTTGTTATAGTAACTGCTTACATAGAAAACCACTTCCTGCCCTCCATCTGCAGTTCATCCCATAGCAAAAATGTAAGGTGATGTCACTTGGAAACAGCTTATTGTCAACTAGTGCCAACCACCCAGCACGAATGCTAAACAGCCAGTGCTTAGTAACAGTAATGCTAACCAATAAGTAGTCAGTAGCAGTATTGCCAACCAGCCAACATTCAGTAGCAGTAATGCTAACAAATGTCTTATTTTATGGTTATTTTTAGCCATTTAGCGCCATTCGCACATGTTTATTAAGGACTCCTTTAGCGCCCTTCAGTGTTTTGCAGTCATTTGTTATTTGTATAATGGGTATAGAAGTTTGCTAATCTTATCTCTGATTTAACAACACAGGTAAAACACTTTTTAGCCGTCATGTTGTCTGAGCAGAGCAAATTGCTACATCCAGGTCTCCTGACTGTGCAGTGTGAGCTGACACAAGAAGATAAATGTCATTTTGTTTGTTTCACTAGCCAAACGAAAAGCATTTTAATGAGGTTAGCAGTGAACTTTGCCAGCGTGTCCAGCTCATAATAACTTTTATAATGTCATCACCACCCACACTGTGGCTGAAGATGGAGCCAGGGTTCATCTGCAACATTTTGGTGATGGACTACATGTTTAATGTTCCGGACTGGATGATGAGGATTTTCTAGAACCCTGAAACAAAAAAAAACATTACAGCCAGTGAAGTAACACTGAGTGAATGTACTATTTGTTTGCTGTATGTATATTTTTTTCAAAATTTTGTTTGGCTGTTTTTTTCCTCTTTTAGCCATTTTTGTTTTTACAGGTCAAATACAAGAATATAACAGGTTGTTATTTTTCTCTGTCAGTCCAGAGGAACGGAGATTCTGTGTGTTTTCTCTGGCAGCGTCCATAGACGGAAAAGAAATTCTAGGCGGGTCAGTAACTTTTCTATCTATAATACATATGCTCTGCAATGTGTATGAGAGATGAGGGGCTTTTCAACCAGATAGTGAGGTACTTTTTGTTGTCACGTACCTTGTCAAATGACCCGTACCATACCTGAATACTTGGTAGACATAAATAGCATAAGGATTTTAATTGTTAATGTGAGAAATCACTTTACATTACACTTTCCTGAACACCAGTTGCATGTTTTATTATATAGAGAGCATAATTAGTAGAATAATAGACACTTTTCCACATATTCAAAGCACCATATGTATTAACACAGGAGGTAAATATTGCCATAGCAGCAGTAGAATGTATAAATGAAAATTTAGAGAAAGTCTCTGATTCATTCATCACAGTTTTACCCACAAGATGTTCATTTGGTGAAGCAATTTTATTTTTCAGATATGAATAAACCTTACAAGCTTTATGGAATACAATGATTAACTGCTTGATCTTAAAGGTTGGTTAAGCATGTCATGTTAAGTTATCCAATGAAGTTAGCTGAAGTTAGCTAGAATGTTGTCAGGCGGGAATTAAAAAGAACAGTAAGTTATACCTCACTGGCTGTCAGTCTTTGATAGTTGTTCTTATGTAAGCTAACCAATACAATTATGTTGATTTACTTTAAAGTTTGAGCCATAATATCACTAGTAAGATGTTTTATTTCATTGCAAACATTGCAACAGTTTAGATATTTCCTGGCACCTGAATGCAACTACTTCACCATTTAAGGTGAGACATAAAAATTAAAATGAAGCTTGTGAATAGAAAGCCAACTTCAGTCTTGTATTAACGTTAACAGGCACTGTGGAGAAGTATCAGAACATACCATTCAACATAGGCGCTGAACAAAACCTGTTGAACTGTCCACACAGTTCACTGGATATTCCTAATAGTAGCATGCAATGTTATATGAGTAAGGTAACAACACCAAAATTAGGTAAACTCTCTAATAAGGATGTAAAAATATCCTCCTCATACACAAATTTTATTTTGTAATGCGACTGTCTTTTTTTTTACATCAGGATATGATGCACAATACATAATTATAAAAGAAATGCTTACTTAACTTTCTACATATATTTTTTTCTTTGCAAACCGAGTAGCAAATACGCATCCATGTGAAGTTAGTTTTGCTGGTGCAGCATCGACTTTGTTGTTTAAATTCTGCATGATGAAGTAGATACTGAGATTTGTTTTCTGCTCACTCTTGAAGTTTGGAAAATAAAGGTCAACTTCAGCCCTCTACTAATGTTAACATTCTCTATGGAAATACATCACAACATAGTTAACAGCAATTCCTGCTTGAATTGCTAACACATTTTCTGTTTGAAACTATTGGCTCACCTGTTTTTTGAAAGAAATTGTTCAGCTCTTCTTACCCTCTTTGTGTCACTCTCTGCTCCTTTTGTCTGTCAAATCCTGATTTTAGTTGAACCAGGTCAGAACTGCTGAACAACTGCTGTCTATAGCCAACAATGGAGCTGTTAGACGATAGACAAGATAGATGTGGGTGCCACTGTTTGAGACCATTTATGTGGTGGGGTAGTAACAGAAACAAATGATAAGCAGAACTTGAAATACAGTCCTGGACAATGCAGTCTTATTTATTTGAATAACAACAGAGTACTAAAACTTGAAACCAAAAACCAAAAGGTTTTATTTCCAAGTCTTTTGGAGGGCTCCCATTCAGGCCGGTTATTTTGGTATATGTGGTTTTGATTCGGAGTAGTAACATGCCTACCATTCTATCATGTATAAAAACAACTGCCTTTTTTGCAGTTATTGTTTGATATTTTGTATACTCAGTGTGATTATTAGTTTATGTGTAAATAAGTTTTTGTTAATAAATCTTTTTTTCTTACAGAGCAAACGATGGCTGCCTGTATGTATTTGACCGTGAACAAAATAAAAGAACTCTAAAGGTGAGTGCGCAGATCACCAGATGTTAAAATCACAACAACATTCCCAGATCCACTGTTTAGTGTCAGAAGATGAAGAAATTTGAGGTTACAAATAGCTGCAGTCAGTACAGTGGTGCAGTGAGTGGTGCGGCCACGCCACAGCAAGGAATTGCTTGGGTGTGATTCCCTGACCAGGTGACCAGGGTCCTTTCTGTCTGCAGTGTATGCTCTCGCTGTGAACTCTGGGGCTTGAGTTTCCACCCACAGTCTAAAGTCATGAGGTTGGGGGATTGTAGATGCTATATTGCCCCAAGAAGTGAGTTTGTGTATGTGTGAATGTAATTGTCTGTATGCTAGCCCTGTGATGGCCTGTCCAGAGTGTTTCTTGCCATCTGCCCAATGAGTGCAGTGGTTGGTTCCAACCCCTATAGTTTTCTAGTCACTCACAGAGCTTATAAGGATGAGCAGATGTAGATGTTCAAGGAGTGAGAGAGATAGTTGCTACTGTTTTCATCTATGTTAATTTACTAGTATAGATAGTACATATTATAGTATGTCAAAAACCATGATCCAGGCTATTAGTCACATTTTGAGGCACATTAAGGCTTTTAATTCACCTGCTTCAGATTTTTCATTCCACCTTAAATGGTGGAGCAGTTCATTCTAATATCATTTAAGGTGGAACAGAAAAGAGCCTGCTGAATAGAATGCCAAATTGTACTAACAAGTTTGAGGTAAGTGTCTGAAGATGTAGGCATGAAGTTAGCTTTGTGCTGATCATATGGTATAGAGGTTAATCTAAACCTCATTAACTATGCTAGCCGTGTAGTTCCAGTGCTGAATCTATGAAAACAAACTTGAGACACCAAGCATGCTTTCGCTGATTGACTATTTGGGGTAAAGGAGTTATAGGGGTAATACATTTCTTTGCATTTGCTTTTGTTTTAAAATGATACACATAGTATGTGTGTTCTCTCAGATTGATGCTCATGAGGACGATGTAAACGCTGTGGCGTTTGCGGACAGTTCATCTCAACTGCTATTTTCGGGCAGTGATGATGCTGTGTGTAAAGTGTGGGATAGACGTACGCTGAGGGAGGACAGACCACAGCCGGTTGGTCAGCTTGCCGGACACAGAGATGGAATCACATTCATACACAGCAAGGTAAACAACACCAAACGTTCTACACACTCTAACACTAGTGGTAAGATGTAATATGATTTTTTTTTAACTTTTGAAAAGCACTTTCTGATGCCACAAAATCAAGGAATTTTTTAATGATTGAATTTGATTGAATTAAGGTAAGAACTGTCCAAAATCTGGAAGGGTAGTAGTAAACAGTCAACTTAGTAAAAATAATTAAATGCCACATAATGTCACATTTTTGAAAGCTTGCTTTTGATGTACAAAATATTATAATTTATACTCTAAATCAGATTCATTTACTATAGTTTGAAAATGCAGCACAAATAAATTGGACTCAAAGCAGAAAAGAAATAAGTACAGCTCTGTGTCGTATGCTTGGAGGCTAAACAAATATTCATTTATAATACAGTATACATCTCTTTAGACTATTTTGATCATGTGAAATTATTTGGTTGAAATCCGGTTGGCTGTAGAAGCTTTGTGGTCAGTTGTGTGGGCTGTAAGGTTGTAAACTCATTTTGTCTCTTTATCAGGTTTATTAAATAACTAGTTTTTCAGACTCACTGTTTTCTAACTAAACGGTATGAGGAAAATGCAGTGTGACTTGGTATAAATGTATCATAGTATTAACATATTGCACAACCCTAAGACTGTAATATGAAAATGATGAATCCTTAAAATGGGTTACATGGGGGCTTCACTATGCATTGAAATGTGTTGCGCATGTTTTCCAGGGTGATGCACGATATCTGATTAGTAACTCCAAAGATCAGACCATTAAGCTGTGGGATGTAAGGAAGTTTTCTCCTAAAGAAGGTCTCGCTGCCTCGCGTCTCGCTGTAACTCAGCAGAACTGGGACTACCGTTGGCAGCAGGTGCCTCAGAGAGGTAAGGAGAGATTAGAACAGTCGTAAGTACACTACTACATATACTGCTGTTGGTCTTTATATGAAGTCTGTAAACCTAGGCAGTATAAAGACTGACTTATTCTTCTGGGCATTAGATACCTGCAATGATTGACAAGTAATTTTGTTAGAACAGAGAACTGACTAAACAGTTTGCAAAATAGTATTTAATAAGATGTACACAGCTTCTCTTTTTTTTTACATTATGTGTAATGTAACTTGATAAACACATTACTAAATTATACTGTATTAACCAGTGTGTACACAATGATCTACACAGTACTGTATTCAATTTTAATGATAAGACAGGATTATTATAGATCATTAAAAAGGTAATAGCCTACAGGACTCTGAATCGGTTTCGTTGACCAGGTGTATTGCATACAGAAGAAATTGTCTCTGGGTTACACCGGTTTCTACAGTAAACAAAATATGGTATAAACATAAAATATAGTACAACAAAACAATAGGCAAACACAACACTGGGATAGGACTACAATAGTAAATGTGTTACTTAGAATATAAAGACATTGCACACTTAAGGTACTGCACATAGACAAAACAATTGCATGGTTTAAGTATTGAAAATTCAGGTGTTTGCCAGGTTCTGTAGCACCTGCCAGATGGAAATAATACAAACCATGTCCTGACGGTGAAGAGTCCTTAGTTGTTTTCCCCATCCTGTATGTGTCCAGATAGTTTAGATGCATTGTAAAATAAATGGTTATATGGTTTCTTACGGGCATCTATAGCTGTATTCAAGAGTCTTCTATAATGATGGACCGTCATCAAGTGCACATTGCAATCTGGGGTTTCTTAGTCTTATTAGGGCTCATGTTCTCATTTGATGAACACTCACCAGCACAAATGATTACACTAATAACTGATCTATTATTTAGTCTTAATATATTAGACTAAAAACATACATACAAATCACACATTTGTGAATCTACCAAAAGCCCAAAAATACAGAATTAGTATAAGAAACATAAGAAAATTAGAATGTTGCAGTTACTGCTAATGTAAACACATCCCCAGGACTTAAAATGAGGGGAGTACCATCCACCAAGAGTTTTGACTATCATACATGTGGCATTCATCTCGTTTACCATTTGTCCGTTTATCTCTGTGATGTAGCTTTGAGGAAACATAAGCTGACTGGAGACACATCAGTGATGACCTACAGAGGTCATGGAGTGCTGCACACACTCATTCGCTGTCGTTTTTCTCCGGAATTCAGTACGGGTCAGAGATTCATCTACACTGGCTGTTCAACTGGAAAAATCATCAGTAAGTGTTCAGCAGAAGAACCACTGCAGAAACAGACACATTATTCTTAATTTAGTATTTAATTTTATTACATTTTTCATTCTCTCTCTCTCTCTCTCTCTCTCTCTCTCTCTCTCTTTCTCTCCCTCTCCCTCTCCCTCTCCCTCTCCCTCCCTCTGTCTGTCTCTGTCTCTCTGTCTCTCCGTGCAGTCTATGATGTGCTGACTGGCCGTGTGGTGTCCAGGCTGGCAGGTCATGATGCATGTGTGAGGGATGTCAGTTGGCACCCATTTCAGGACAACATCATCAGCAGCTCTGTGAGTGACCGGTGTTAATCTACACCCACAACACTATACATGTGCTGAGGCTAAAACAATAAAAAAAAAAAAAATTCTTGTAACATTTTATTTATTTTTTTATTTACTTTATTTTTTTAGCTTTTATGATATTGTGTTGTTGTGAATTATCTACTAACTGCTATACATTGTTCAGCATCCACTATGATTTTGTTTTTTTACAAACAGCTATACCGTTTACATTTTTCACTACCATGTATTGTTCTTTACCTAATAATACATTATTCAGCATCTACTATGAATTACTTGGCATTAAATGTGAATTATCTAATAACTACTGTGAATTATACATTTGAATTTTCTGTCAGTCATTCGGTATCCATTACAAATTATTTTGGGTTTCTCATTTCTAGTGGGATGGTGCTGTGCGGTTGTGGGAACACAGACAGACTCACCTGCTGGATGAAGAGAGCGACAGAGCAAGAGAGCGAATGAGGGGGCGAGAAGAAAAGATAGACTGAGAAGAAAATAAATATTGCAAAGGAAATCGTGCAATTTCACTAAACTCACAACATGGCTGGCAGTGTGGTTTTTGAGTGATATAAATATGGATTTTTTTTTCTGCTTGTTGGCCAAAAGTCACTTTGAGTGTAAACGTACAGAAAAAGTTCAGTCAGAAAAGAATAGAGTTGTCTGTTTCTGATACTGGACATTTTCAGTGGTAGTTTAAAAGCAGCTTGAATATTGACCGACACCGTTAGACACAAACCAATTTTTTTGCTTACTTCACATTCAGTCATATTAAGAATAATAAGTATAATAAATAAATAATGAAATTTAAAAAATGATGCTTTCTGTCCATGTGACCGAAGGCAACAGTCAAATAATCACGTTTTGAGAGTTGAGTTGAATAATGGTGATATTTACAAAGGTGCGTTACAGAATGCTACATAATGTAAGATATTTTACTGCTGTCCATGATTATGATTAAAGAAAGAAATCTTATTTTGTAGTTTAATGTGGAAAGATTTGTGTTTTTGTTGTAAGAGTGAGGGTGAGAGTGCGTGGTGTTGCTTTTCTGCACAGATTTTGTTTTTTGCGGGTCTTCTGAGTGAATTTGTATATTAATTTCATTGATCCTGTCAAACTAAATTGTTTTACAATGTTAATTAAAATCCTTTTCAATTTCATAATTTATTATTTCGTTTTGAATTCCTTCCTAAAGAATCACCATGTTTTATTTCACAAACAATAAATTAACTATTTACTAAACTGTGGATAGTTTTTCCTCCAGTTGTAGTTAAAGCCAATCTGTTCTATCTCTTATAGGAATCGCTGGAGGGTGCTAGACTCCCTTAACCCATTCATGGACTCACTAGAGTGTAATTATAAAAATTGGCTGCATTTTTTTTCCTCTTTGACAAAATAGCAAAAAAAAAAGCCTATTTAAACAATAAACAATAACTTTTATTGTTTTTGGTACAGTTAGGCTACTTTTTTTATTAATGTAATATTACTCACAGTTTGAACGTTTCAAATTGGTAATTAATTTTATTTTATGTACAAAACATTAACCAGGGTTTACCCCCCTTCCCAAAAACATGCTATTACTAGTTCAAATCACCTAAAGTTGAATCTTATTCACAATATGTATAGCAGGCCGCGACAGGGTGGGGGCGCTGCTGTTGCTCCGTTGCAGCGCTGCCTCTTACCGCCATGTGAAAAGTAGAAACCGCTGCTGCCCCAGCCGGGTGAGAAAGAAGGGCAAAGAAAAAAAAAGCTTCTGGACTAACGCTAAAATAAACTAGCTAGCTGATTCTAGCGTTAGCCTAACCTCTTTTTTTATCTTCCCTTCATAGACCTCCGTGTTATGCCCATAGTTGGCATTCCGAATCTAAGATACATTTTCGAAAGATCATCTCTATCGTAAAGTCACGAAAGCCATCACAAACATGCAAACGGGCCGAAAATATGCCGACCTATAAAACAGCAAAATCGTTTACGTTAATGTTCCTCACCTGCCACAAATTACAACAGTCATCCATTCATGACTGTTAACTCTCCATGAAGCTGAGTTGACCTGTCGCCAGCCTCCTGATTCATTTTCCCTGTTCCACCTTATCTAGGAGTTCTAACGCCACACTTAAGGTGGAACGAGAAAATTCAAACAAGAAACTGGAGATAGTCTGTCAGAAAAAGTTTCCAGCGTTTAGATAGATATCAGCAATATTGTTAGCTATTAAACTATAAACTATACATAGTAAAGTTCACTATGGATAAATAAGGCTGTGCAATAGCAATAAATAAATGTGCAAAAATGTGAAGCAGATAAAGACTAAATAAACGTGCCTATGTTGGTGATTCATGAGATTCAGTCCTAATCTGTCCTTTTCCCTCTTCTGGCCCCACTGTGAAGAGTTGAAAAACTTGATGGCTCTCAGGATCTCCTGAGTCTGTCTGAGGAGCAGCTCTGTGACAGTAACCTGCCACTGAACTTGCTCCTTTTGTCCGTGATGATGGTGTGCAGTGGGTGCCCATCGTCATCCATAACGGAGAGCAGTTTGTACAGTGTTCTTCTCTATGCCACCTTCATCACAGCTTCATCTCAGTCGCATCTCATCTCCCTTCTTAATGCTACCTCCCTAGCACACCATAGCATAAAAGAGACAGAACATCTAGAAGAGCTTCCTACAGATGTTAAAGAACCCCAGCTTTCTAAGAAAGTAGAGCAATCTCTGCGCCTTTCTGTACAGGGTGTCTATGTTGGCTGACCAGTCCAACCTATGATCCAGGTGCAGTCTGAGATACCTGTAGGTCTTAACCATCTCTACTAGAGTTGTGCTTAAAGTTTGAGGTGTACAGTGTGAAAGGGAAAGGGGAAAGTACAGTCCCCTGTGGTGCTCCTGTGCTGCTGACCACAGTCTCTGATGAACAGTCCTTCAGCCTGAAATACTGAGGTCTGGCAGTGAGGTAGTCAGTAATCTAGGAGACCAGGTTTAAAGAACAGTTAAGACGTTTTTAATTAATTAGATAAATCACATGATGTGCGTTCCTAAAAACATGTGTAGGTTTTAACAGACATTAAACATTCTTCTTCTTTTTATTATTATTCATTTAAAGTTTGTATATAAGCCACAGCTAGGCTAAGCTTGTGAATCGTCTGGTCCAGCTGTGGGGGCAATATTGATCTCTGGACCAAAAGCACTCAATCGATTGCTCATCCAGCAGACAGTTAATAAAGTGATCGACTGAAATGAGACATAACAGCAAGCCGGCTTTGTGCAACAGCACGAGTGTGTTTTTGACTTTTAAGAGGTTAAAGCTGAAGTCTGCAGGATGTTTCGCAGTGAAGAGATGTGTCTGGTGCAGCTTTTCTTTCAGACCGAATCTGCTCATACCTGCATTAATGAGCTCGGCCTGCTGGGACTTGTCCAGTTCAGAGACGTGAGTACACACTTGTGCACACTTGTTTGAGTCATATTTATGATTATACATCCTTCTTTCAGGTCTTAGAAGAGAGTCTTAAAATGAAAGTTCGTTGAAAAATTACATGTTCATTTAATTTACAAAATATTGGAAGCTTATATCCCACCAATTAACATTGCAACTCAAACTCAAACATACCTAAGAAACAGCCAAAGAGGAAAATATCTAAAGACCTTAGAAGCCCTTAAGGGGTTTTAACGGTGAGGAGACCCTAGAGAGTTGATGAAGCTGAAGTTGGCTTCTTATGCACCAACTTCATATTTTCCCATGCCAACTGGTGCAACTGGTACATTCTGGCACCTTAAGGTTAAAACATACTGAAAACTGGAAACATGGCTGCTGCACCATTTAAGGTGGAACAGGGAAATATGAAAAAAAAAAAAAAAGAGGCCAACAGCTTAGTTAATTCTAGCTCCATTATTTGTAATAATTTAAGGCACTAACATGATATTTGTCTGCGCAACCTTTACAAAGGGTTTTATGACTATGACTAGTCCAGTGTTATTTGCTTTGGGAATGTGTATCAATGTATTTGGGGCACAGAGCTCCTGAAATACCTCCAAAGGGAGGAGTGTATTTGTTTGCTGTTAAGTTTATCCCTCTCCAGAATCACTTACTGTGCTTTAAGCTGGAATGGATCAAATCTGATTATTTGGGGAGAAATGCTGTTATCTACAAACATAGACCAAATATAGCCTTTCAGGCAGTTGTCTATGGTTTTAGTATGCGAATGCCTTAAAAACTAATCTGGGCCTTTTTTAAAAACACGTTAAAAACCTCAGGGACATTTTCGATTCAGAGTTAAAATTTGATAAACAAATAAATGCAGTGGTCAAGAGCAGTTTCTTCTAGCTTAGAACAATTGCCAAATTAAAGTAATTTCTTAATGTTTCAGATTTGGAAAAAGTCATCCATGCTTTCATCACATCTAGACTGAATTATTGTAATGCACTGTATCCTGAAATTAGCATCCCTATCGCTCCACCAAAACTTTGGAATGGTCCACCAGGTGACATTAGGCATGCCTGTCTGTAAATCAAAGCTAAAACGCATTTTTATCAGTTATAATTCAGCAGCTGTTAAATTGTTGATCTGTGTACGGAGGACTGTATTAATGTGTCTATGGTGGGTTTCAGTAGTAAACAGAGGGTGTGAATCTTTGATTTTGTCATTTTGGTTTTAAATGGGGTATATAAATAAAATGTACTTACTTACGTACTAGCTCATTTCTTGACCCAATAGTTTCAAATAAGAGCTGATATGAGTAATGTTTTCTTTGAAATGTGTATATTTCTCTCTCAGTTGAATCCGGGTGCAGCAGCCTTTCAGCGGAGGTTTGTGAAGGAGGTGAAGAAATGTGAGGAGATGGAGAGAATCCTCCGTAAGTCTGATCAGTACAAAGCTACACTGCAAAAAGATAAAATCCTGGCAAGATAAAATAATAAAGAATGATCTAATGATTTCTAATATTACCCGTTTCTGTTGAAAACAGACCTCAATTCCAAAACCATTCGGACATAGTGTAAAATGTAAATAAATGTAAATAGAAACAGAATACAATGATTTGCAAATTTTACTCACAGAGAACACAAATCGGATGTTGATATTGATGCATTTTACCATTTCATGAAAATTGTGAACTCATTTAGAACTTGAGTTGGGAAAAAAGTTGGGATTGGGCCATGTTTACCATTGTGTAACATCCCCTCCTCAGCCTGTAAATGTCTGGGATGTGAGGAGACCCTTTGCTGGAGTTTTGGCACAGGAATCTTATCGCATTCTTGTCTGTTCACCATTGAGATGTGCCTTTCCAGATGTGTACGCTTCCCAGGAACTTTTTAAAAACTGTTTCACAATTATAAGCCACAGTTTTTCGCAGATAGGCCCCTGCTCACCTTTGTTTCTGAGATATTCTACCTCTCTAAAATGGCCATTTTATACCCATGCATGTGGAAAAAAAATTGCTCCCCTTAGCTGTTTCTTTTTTAGGACCTTTTACTTTTTCAGCCTTTTTGTTTCCCCTGTTCGGGTATGTTCTGTTCTATTGTGAATGAAATATGTATTACACATTTTCCCAACTTGTTTTAAATTTTAAAATTAACATTAAACTTCTGTAAATTGACATGACAAAGCCGTAGCTATGAGATCCCAGGTGATTGCTAGGTCAGGGTCTCATGCAATAAACTAGCTGCAGTTGTTGCTCTATTTATGCATAATGTTTCTGACACCTTCTAACACCTTTTTATATTTTAGGATTTCTTGAAGCTGAAATCTCTCGGAGCAGTATTCCAGTCTCAGTTTCAGTGGACAGTGGGGGGGTCTCCTGCCCCAGAGAACTGCTGGAACTGGAGGTCAAACACTCTCACAGATTATCCATAATTCACAAAATATCCTCTCACAAATTATCATACACTTGTCATCAAAAATGAGCACCCAGAAAAAAAAATTGCACCCAGAAGGAATCAGTCGAAAAGAATGAAACCTGGTGAGTAGGTTTGACACCATGAGACATGTGAACGATACAGGTTTCATGGTTGGTCGCCTATGTGATGTAGCAAGTATGGGCCTGATCTCTGTACCTGACTGACTAAATAAGCATGTCCTGTTGCATGTGCTTTATGGTCTGACTCATGCTGTTATGTTAGAAGCATCCTTTAAAGGCGAAGGATACCTCTGAGAAGAGTACAAAAGCAATTTCAGTAGTTGGAAGAGTTAGAGAGGGGTTGCATCATAAGGGTCCAGGAGGCAGGAGGGTCTTAACGAATACTGGTGTGGATATTGACATAGCACATTGTTAGCAGAGGTGGATAGAAGAAAACACGCAACAGCGACATAAAGGATCTGGGAGAAATATTGCCCATATCATTCTAAAGATATCACCATTTATTGTTCCTGGTAACCCTCATCTTCCTTCTGAATATAATTACAATCTGGCACTTCCTTTTCGATGCAACCATTTTTTGATGATGAGTGAATGTAGGAGAGATTTGTTCTGGGTATTATAACAGAAAAGAACAGAAGTGTTGTTGGGATATGTTGGTTTATGTGTTTTTCAGCTTGAGGTGTCTTTGTTTTGTCGTGTCATGTCGTGTTGAGCTTTTTCACTTGTTTTGTTTTGTTCAGTTCCCAAAAGCATCTTAGTATTAATATCATTTTAACCAGTCGACTCTCATATGACCAATTAAGAACTATATTTGCTATAATAACTGATCTGTTGTTTCCAGTTTTAGTTCTGGTTATTCTGTTTTTCTAGTTTATTTTTATTAGTTTCTTTTAGGTTTCTCTTTTGTTCTTAAAGATACAATAAATCTAAGCACCTGCATCTTGCCTAGTCTTTCATTAAAACACTGCATCTAAGACACTAATAGGTAAATCTAAGAGAAAATCCTGCACATTATTCTGTTTTTATCTAATTTTTACATATTATACAGTGTTTGTGCTAAATGAATGGCTAATTTGTAATAATCTATTATCAGATCATGCTTTTACACAGATTTTCATGTCTCCAGATTATAGTTTTGTTTGTTTATGTAATGTATTTGTTTATTTTGTTTATGTAAACTACAGTGTAAGATTAAGAAGCTGGAGGAGGAGCTGAAAGAGATCAACTGCAACCATGAAGTTTTAAGGCGAAACTTTACTGAGCTGCTGGAGATCAAATCTCTGCTTAGGGTCTCCTCAGACTTCTTTGAAGAGGTACACATACTCACATGCACATAACTGATATGTTCAAAGCAGCACAATGTTCTTACAAGAAGCCACCCATTTTTCCAGCCACCAATTTTGTTGAATTATGCAAATTTCCACCCATGATATAAATAAAGCCACTACTAGTAGTTTGGTGTGAAACACTTCATTCTTCATCTTGTGTCTTGAGAACCTTTAGTAGTTTAGTAGGGCAGTACAGCAGAAAGCACAGTCTGATTTACTGGTGTAATTTTAGGCGGAGTCCCAGTTGTCCTGTTCTGAGCTTCCATCAGAAGATTCTGTCTCTATAGCAGCTTCATCCCGCACCACCAGGCGCAGGAACAGTAGCAGCAGCACCAACGGACCACAGAAACTCGGGTAAGCCAATTCAACCACTGTCCCACACAAATTGATTAGCCACTGAAGCACTGTCGATATGAGAAGTGCTATGGGCTTTTGGGTCCATAATTCAGAACACACATGAGCACGTGCACAGACAGACCTCATGGGGGATATGGAAGGGGGGCTTGTGTATACTGTGCTGTAAAAAAGGATTTGCTCATTCCAAGTTTCTTCTATTTGCCATATTTGTCGTATTTTAATGTTTCAGATAATCAAACTACTCTTAATATTAGACGAAGAACCCTAATAAACACAAAGTCCTGTTTTAAATGATGAATTCATTTATGGAAGGAAAAATGTTGTTCAGCCCTGTCTAACCTGTGTGAAAAAGTAATTGCCTACTCAATTGCTATTAAATCAGCCATTTAATCAAATTCCATTGATTATTAGGTTCAGTTTCACTAGCCACACTCTTTTACTGCCAGACCTGTTGAATCTAAACAGTTAAATAAAAATATAAATGCCTAACTAATGTGAAATATGCCAGTCTGTAAAGAATTTCGGAGCCATTGTGAAGCACAGTAACAACCATTATCCACAAATAGACCAAAAAACAAGAATGTTTCTAAAAGATGTTCCAAGCTCCTTTTCATGTCTTTCTCTCTTCATCCGGTATCAACCAGAGGAGAATGGGTTCCCCCCTTGAGACTGGGTTCCTCTTGAGGTTTCTTTCTTTTACTCCAAGGGTGTTTTTCCTTGCCACTGTTGCCTTTGGCTTGGACACTGGTTCCTTTCCTTAAGTCTATACATGGACTCTTTTGTTTTCTTTTTGCTTTCTTTTCTTTTTTCTGCTTTTCTGTAAAGCTGTAAACCTTTTTTCACAGAACATTATATATTTTTACATGGCCTCAATCTCAGCTGGGAATAGAGGGTATGCACGTGATGCCACTGTGGTGGGAGTCACTGTGGTTATGCCCATTAAGTGAGAAAAAGACTAACTGAGTGGCAGCATTAATGTGAATGCAGTACAGCATGTAAACATCTATAATGGGAAAGAGTTGTTGTGCATATGACTGTACAAATGTTCTGTCTTAAATGGTGTCACAGTTATTATCGTAAAGTCTGAGGCACCAGAATGTAACTGCTGCATTATGGTGTAACAGGAACAAAAAAACTGGAGAATTAGAAGCAATAAGAAGCAGGGTGGAGGCCCTACATAAATTAAACTGACTGGTGATCTCTTTAAGAAAGCCTCACATTGTACAGTATATTGTCATTTTCTGCAGAACAACCAAACAAGTAGGGGGCACTAATAACTCATAAAGCCAGAATTTGTTATTGCAAAAAACTAAGATTTATGCTTTCTGGAACCAATTTTGCCACTCATAACCACAGCCTGTGTAATAGTTATTTGCTATTTATTAGTCACACATTACTGTGCCTTTAATACAGATATTTGTGAAAAAAAAAAAAAAGTATGATTTAATTGGGACACATTGTAGTCATGCAGTCACATACTACATCACTGTTATGTATTGGGTATGTTACAGATACAGTATGGGGTTTAAATTAAAAAGTGATGCAGTATTTAAGCATTTTTTCTGTCTTTCTCTTACAGTGCCTGTGCACAGACCTAAACAAAGTTTTCTCTTGTTTTTTATTTCTTTTTCTCTTTTTTCTTGGTTTATTTCTTCTTTCCTCTTCTATCTCTTCTGTTGCTGATTTTGACTTTAAGGTTTATTGCTGGAGTCATTAAGCAGGATCGTTTTCCTGCCTTTGAGAAAATCCTGTGGCGTCTTTTTCATGAAAACTTCATCCTGCGACATGCAGAGATTCAGGACACAGAGCATCAGACAGAGGTTAGAGAGAAGCTCTCTATAACTCAAACTAAGATACGTAAATACATTTGAACTTTGATACTCTTTGCACTTTGATAAACTGAAAATGTGACATGGCAATGCACATGTCACTGCATCACAGTCAATATTTAACACAGTCCTGTGTTTATTTAAATAGATCAATATAGTGAACTTAATGGTTGGACTATACATCCATGCATTTTACATCAGCAACAATTTACTTTAATCTGTGTTTTGCTTTTACAGGACAGAGCGATGAAGAAAGATGCATTTGTTATTTTTGTCCAGGGCGACCAGGTGCAGGGAAAAATAAAAAAAATCTGTGACAGGTAAGTAAATATGTTGTGTTTATGTAGCTTTACATCACAGCTGCTGTTCCAAAAAACTAGTTCCTGTTAAATCTGTATATTTGTACATACTATCTGTCCAACTTCAGCACATGCTCCAAATTTTTCCTCCTATAGTTTTCGTGCTAATTTGTACCCCTGTCCAAACACCCTCCATGCACGAGAGGAGATGAGAATGAACATACACGCTCGAATCGAGGACCTGAGAATGGTACATTTTCTCCCACACTTATTGATTATTTAATACTGATCCCATCATTTACACATATATTATTGTACAGATTTTCACACCTAGAATAAATCTTATTCCTGTTTTAACCTTCCAAGACCATTTGTTATTTTGCCGAATATAATGTTAGTAATTTTAGACAGCTGTGACAGGCATCATAACAGGTGCAGTAAAGTTAACAGTAACTAGCTTTATATTTATTCATGCTGGAAAATAGCAGTCAAAAAAGCCAAAACAATGGCAGTGGCAGTAAATAATGAGAGCTGAACGAGAAGCTGTTTATTAGAAAAAAATAATTTAGTGTAGCTCATAAGCTGATAAAAGCTTTGGGAAATGCAGACAGAAGCATAAGAGCCATGTCATTCTGTTAAATAGCACACACAATATCCTTTTTCGAACTACTAGTTTATTACACTTTTGTTTTGACAAATGTTTGTTCCTAAATGAATGGTGTCTGGCTAACTAGTGTATGATGCATTCATAACCCAACCATTTTTTTTGTCTTTTGGCCCATTACAAAAGTTACACTTTGTCCCCCATGTAACACTGAGTCTGGTGTAAGTGTTTAGTTCAGCTGTAATTGGGGTTTACTCTGCATTTTGCTCCCAATGGCAGATTGGACTCAGACCAGGCATTTAGTATTTGGAAGTATCCAGAAAGTGAATAAACAGACACATTATAATTATAGCAAATAAACAAACTGACAAAGTAGCAGATTACAGTGTACTTTTCCAAGTAATCAGCTGTAAGTTAGTACTGACTGAAATGGATTTTTTGTTGTGGCTCTGTAGGTTCTGAGGAGAACAGAGGAGTTTAAAGCCACAATTCTAACCAAGGCAGCTGCCAGCATTCACCAGTGGATCACTAAAGTGAAGAAAATGAAAGCCATCTATTACACACTCAACCTGTGTAACATAGACATCACCCAGAAGCTGATAGTCGCAGAGATCTGGTGTCCAGTATCAGATTTAAACTCTGTTCAGAATGCTCTGATCAAAGGCTCAGTGAGTAAAACTAATTCTGTATAGACTTATAATCTGTTTGTCTTTTATCACTGGCATGTATGACAGATTACCTGTAGAACATGGCTGCACAAGGGTGGCCTATAAGGAATTTTCATTTTACCATAATAATATCTTATATTACTATATTATATCTTATATTAATAATGATATTTTATGCAATGTATATTTTGACAATTTACTTTTATTTATTTTGGCCATTTGACCTTCTGTGCACCTACTATAGAGATTAAAATAACTCACAGAATTGCATTTTGCATGTGTGTGTGTGTGTGTGTAGGAGCAAAGCGGTTCCAGTGTCAGTCCTGTCCTGAATCGCATCCAAACCCAGCAAACTCCCCCGACCTTCAACAGGACCAATGCATTTACTAGAGGATTTCAGACTATCGTTGATGCTTATGGAGTCAGCAACTATCGTGAGATCAATCCAGGTTTATTTTCATGTTTTTTCCTTTTAAGAATCTGCCAATATTAATATACACCTGATCACACCTGGCATTAACACATGTCTGGGGTATCCAGATCCTGAAGGAAGGATAAGTAATTTTCTGCTTTGTCTTATATTTTATGCTTTTTAATTAAACTCATGGATGGTATTGTGTCTCAGGTCTCTTTGAATCACTTAAATCACAGAGAATTTCTGACACCTGTGATAATTAGTTTTGCCAGGTGAGCCCTAGCTAAGAAGTGACATTACAAAGCAGCAAACAAGTATTTGAAGATGCTGGTGCCTCTGGAGTCCCGCAAACCTCAAGGTGTAGGAGACCCAGAAGCTTGCAATGGTCCATAAACTTACTATTTGGTCACCCCTAACTAGTTCTCACAAGCAGAAACGGTTGCAGTGGGTCCAGACATACATAAACAGTAATTTTTAAACAGGCTTGTTTATTGATGAGTGCTGTGCAACCCTGGAAGGTCCAGATGGATGGAGTAGTGGATGGTTGGTGGCTGGCCATGTCCCAACAAGGCTGCGACGTCAGCAAGGAGGTGGCAGAGTCATGTCTTGGGCCAAATTTATAGGGAGATGGCTGATAGGCCCCTTTAGGGTCTCTAAAGCTGACCACTGACTGACCGCTTTCTTCCATGGTACAAGAACTGTGCCTTCTGTAACAAAATCATCTTCATGCATGACAATGCATCTCATGCTGCAAAGAATACCTCTGTGTCATTGACTTCTATCGACATAAAAGTAGAGAAATTCATAGTGTGGCTACTATTCTCCCCTGACCTCAACGAACCTTTGAAGTTTCCTCGCGCAAAAAATCTAGAACAGTTGATGACTTGAAAATTACACTGACTGTCAGTTGCATAGACCATTTAGGAAAATCTGAGGATAATATAATCTGCATAACAATTTAGAACACGGTTTAGTTGTTTTTGGAAGTTAAATACAGTGACAGTGTATTCAACCACTGTCTAAACTCAAAAAAGAGAAATCTCTGAACTTTGTGGCCCACCAGAGGGTGCTGTGGAATTCATAGCACACTCCCAGCACATTACCCACTTAAGGAGACTTATCTGAAAGACTAAAGAGACTTATCTGATGAGTTATAAATGATATATAAATGATCCAATCATTTGAGACATATGTTAATACTAGTTGTGAACATGGCATCTGATTCATCTGGATGGTTATAATTCCGTTGTTTATGTGTGTTATTTTCAGCTCCCTACACTATAATAACATTCCCCTTCCTGTTTGCGGTGATGTTTGGAGATTGTGGACATGGGCTTATTCTGACACTCATGGCGGTTTGTGTGATAAAGAAGCAGGAGCAGCTAAGTCAGTGGAAGAACGAGGTACAGAAGATGTTTAGAAGATTACTGTGGGATATAAACACAGACCATTATTAGTTATCATTCATCACTTTCAGTAAGAAAAACAAAAACAAATCAAAACAATTGAAACCAAAAGTCCACTAGTTGGCACCAGTGACTACTTTAACCAAATTCCATACTTTTGTTACCAGGAACTTCCAGCATCTATTAGCATAGCAGCTGAATTTATAAAATGAAATGCTAAATATCCAAAGAGTTATGAGCAACAGTGGAGCAGTTCATGACTTCAAAAAGCACAACAAAAAGATATTAACCCCAAAAAGAGAATTAGGACTGAAATGTTAATGAATAAACTGGAACTGATGTAAAAAAAGGGGATCAGCATTTGAAAATACTCAGGAAAGCAGAAACCTATCATACTTTTACAGAGAGCCTTATCTAATTTATTCTGGTGGTGGGGATTACTGGTGTCCTTTTATAGGAAACAATTATGCAGTAAAAATGTTTTTTCCCCTCTAGTTTATGGATGTTCTGGTGGGCGGACGCTTCATTATCCTGCTGATGGGTCTGTTCTCTATCTATACCGGCCTGATCTATAATGACTGTTTCTCTAAATCCATCAGCATCTGTCGCTCATCCTGGAGTGTCCGGCACATGTTCCAGCCGAGTGGACCATGGAGGTCAGCACACACCTGCACACACACTCGCGATAGATAAAATACAGTGAGGTCCTCAATTTGTTAAAATTAACAAAAGGTTTACTTTCTGCACTTGCATATGTATTATCTATCAAATCCTTAGGGATGCATCAAAGTTGCTGAAAAGTGAAAAAGATTTTGAATCTTTGTTCATGTGTGGACACCCAAAAACCTAGCATCTTAAACAAATGTTGATGCACAGAATTCTGCAAACAACAGAATTAGAAAAGAATGTTTCTGGATTTTTAGGTGTTACCTAGCTTACCTAATGTTTAATACATTTATTTAAATGTATAAATGTAAAGGGCAAATTTAAGCAGCAACTTTCTGTAATTGTCCAGGAATTTTTGTTTTGGTTCACCACCCAGAACAATCCAATAAAAACATTAGCTACTGATTGAAGAACTGTACCATACAAATGCAAATAAATCCACAAAAATATATTTTAAATACCTTCAGTTTATCTTTCAAATCTATTTCTAATTCATTTATGCTTTTTTACAGCAATAAAACTCTGCATGGTTCTGGTTATCTCCATCTGGACCCTAAGGTCCCTGGAGTTTACTCTGGCTTCCCATACGTGTTCGGTATTGACCCGGTCAGTTGACACTGTGCACTTGGCAATTAAACCTACTTACTTCACAATTAAAACTACATATAGCATTTCCATTCATTAAACATCTTATATATTTAATTATGCTCTTATATATTACTGTAGGTAATTAAACATGACCTATTACACAGTTTTCCTTTAATTTAGTGTTTTGTAAGCCAACATAGAAAGCTAAGTGTTTTAGATTGTGAAAGTTTCAGACAGAGGTGTGAACTGTAGCCTACTGTATAAGTAAAATATAGTGCTTTGGGGAAACTGATGCATGTAGATTTATTCCAGTAGACCCCAAAAATTGGATTATTAACACTGACAAAATATTATTTTATTTATTTCTTTACAGTACTCTTACCTGTTCATGTTTATCCTATAATTCTGCAACCCAGATCAGCCAATATACAATGAGTACTTCACCTTCTTTACAAAGTTAATAAAGTATCTCATTTTCCTTGACAGAGCTTGGCTGCTTGCTATGTTTCTGTCTTGTAATACTGATGTACGTTTATCTTCTGTCATATTATTTCATTATTTCTGTTCTCTGACTGTATTATTTATAGGTGTGGAATATAGCATCAAACAAGCTTTCCTTCCTGAATTCATATAAGATGAAGATGTCTGTGATTTTGGGGGTCAGTCACATGATCTTTGGGATGACCCTCAGTTTGGTGAACTACATGTATGTTTTCCTTGCCTTTATTACAGATAATCCTAAATCATTCAACTGGTGTAGTTTTATAGCTTTTTTAAAATAGTAATCTACTGTGTTTTTTCTGAAGACATTTCAGAAATTTTGAGAACATCCTGCTGCGGTTCATCCCAGAGCTGGTTTTTATGCTTTCTCTGTTCGGATACCTGCTATTCCTCATTCTCTATAAGTGGACTGTCCGACTGCGGCCAGAAACTGCTCCCAGCATCCTCCTGATCTTCATTAACATGATGCTCTTCAGCAACCAAACTGACAATAAGTTGCTCTACAGTGGACAGGTAGCACTTAATACCATATGCTGTAACTATGAATATTCAGTTCAATAATAATTCAGAGGATATACTAATTATTATTACACTATTAGTTCAGTTATATACTAACACAAAGCATGTATTACTATTATTATTATTATTGTTATTATCATTATTATTATTATTATTACACTCTTATTTTACCAATGTGTTTAACAATTTAATTGTCTTTTCTTGTGTATTGGTTGAAACTAAAGTGGCAAACTGGCAAATTAGTCAACTAACCTGATTGATAGTGCTGATTAAATTGTCAGATTAATACACAAAAGTCTACGGTTACGCCAAATCAAGATGAGTTAAGCAAAGTATCACAGTCTTTGCAAGAGTAAAAATATTAGCGCTCATTCTGTTAGCATACATGCTTAAACAATTAAATAACAAACTACAGACGTCTACGGAGCACCAAGATAAGAGTTAGACTTTTTTGGTTTTAATACGTCCATTAGAGTATCAGTGAATGAGCAAGAAGGTGCAAAATACAAGAGGTTCTGGGGAGTCTGGGACCCCTTAATTACTTTTAAGGGACCTTGAAAATAAATGTATCACATTCATATGCTGTAAAAATAGATGTTCAGAAGATGCAACTTCTGGAAAAGATCATTGTTTGGCTTCTATGTTTGATATTCTTATGATGTTGCAATTGGTTTACAATGTTGGTGTTACATAGCCTAGCAACTTAAACTCTAATATGAAATTTGACATTCCCAAATGAAGGATTTTGCTGCCACTGAAGCATCAGCAGAGCTATGAAGTAAATTACCAGCCCACCAGTGCTGGAATTGTTACAAAAAACAGGGATATATTGCACACTGCGTTTACTTCTCGCTGTAACATGTATTTATGTCCCTCAACCCAAAAAAGTGGAATAAGTAATTAAATTTCATATCGTCCCGATCATTTAATAACTGACAATTCTTAGCTTATTTATAAATCAGGTAATAAACTGAAGTATAACACCATTTATAGATTTCAACATTTATAAAAAAAATATATATATATTTATATTTATAGTGAGAGAGAGACAGTTTTTTATATATCTTTTTTTTCTTTTTCTTTTTTTTTTTTAGAAAGCTATGCAGATGTTTCTGGTTCTCCAGGCCCTCCTCATGGTTCCGGTGATGCTGCTGATAAAGCCTCTACTCATTTACAGGCACAGAGCTGAGCTCCGGCAGCAGGTACGCTGAAGTTTGCATACGACTACGATGTAAAAAAACGGGTAAATTCCAGTAGATGTGATTCCTCTCAATCTGCTCACCTGTAATGTCGTAGAATGCCTTTAAAAATAGTTATGATGTTTTACATACACATAGTTTTTTTCTTGTGTAAATCAAATAGAAAGACAGGGCATTAGTCATCACAGTCATTCCTAGACTTTCAGTGAAAAGTATTTAGTGAATTAATGAGCAGCAATTTAGTGTACATTATTCACCCACCCTGTTCCCACAAGCCCGCGCAGATGACAAGGCGGTGAATCATGTTAAAGAGATGACCTAGTTTTGTAGTCTCTTTTTATTATGTCATTCCCTAACATTGTTTTTACTGCACATTTGTAAATGCAACCTTACACACAACAAAACAGATTAACTTATTTTTGTCAAGTTTATTCTCTCTCTCTGTAGTCTACTTAGTTCTTAATTTTGACACCATGCTTACAATTTCTTCCATGCCCTCTCACAATGATGAAGCTTGGGTGTTTCAAACATTCAGCAGCACTCCTGTGTCTAATCCACTCGTACCCTCGCAACACAAACTAACACACCACCACCATTTACAAAGTTAGCATTTGGACCAGTCATCCCTGGCCTATTATTAGAATTTAGAACTATTTGCCAGTTATGCTTGCACAATAAAAATTTGTCTGCCTCATACAACACATTCCTGAAGTGAAACACCCACATACACACATTAGTGAACATACACTAGGGGGCAGTGAGCACGGTACTTGTCTTAGAATCCCACTTTGTACCTCAAGCAGCGAGTGAGTCACTGTAGCATTAAGCCATAAATTGAGCAATTATTCCATTAGGCATTTCATGTCAGTGAAATTGTCACTTGGTACAGTAGCGTAGTTCCTTTAAAATGTATTTTTTTCTATAGGTTAGCATGGGTGATGTTTTTGCACATCAGGCCATCCACACTATCGAACACTGCCTGGGGTGCATCTCCAACACTGCCTCCTACCTGCGGCTTTGGGCACTGAGCCTTGCACATGCAGGTAAGTCCACTAATGTAGGCTTAGACATATAGTTGGCACCATGCTAACTGGTGTATGTAAGTTACTTGTTAGCTACATTAGTCTCGTAGTCTCAAGTCACACAGTTTGAGACACAAAGCTGAGAAACTAAAGAGTTAAGTATTATAAGTATGTGTTTATGCAGAGCTCTCGGAGGTGTTATGGCGAATGGTACTGCGAGTGCCTCTGAGGCACCCCCCTGGTTTCGGCTCACTGCTGCTGGTCGTGGTGTTTTCCTGCTTTGTTTTGCTGACGGTTGCTGTGCTGATTGTAATGGAGGGCCTTTCTGCATTCTTGCATGCTTTACGCCTGCACTGGTAAAAAAAATACTTTTACATTTACTTATTTATTTAGCATGTTTTGTGCAGTATGATTTGTTTCTTTAAGAACAACACATTTTGGCGTTTATTTAACCATGTGAAAGTATTTTAGTGGTAATAATCAGTTTGTTTTGTATAAAATACACACCTCTGCTACTAAAGAGAATATATACTTTGTTTCCAGCTACTAACAAGTATACTACTTATCCCTAATTCACCAGTGGGTTTTGCTTTTGGGCATGCCACAGTGTGAAGGAAGTAGCTGAATTTGCAGATTGTATAGAAGCATATGGTAATATGTGTCTACCAGCACTGGCAAAAATCCCAGTCTACAGGATATTCTCGTCAGAATTGTTCCAGGGAGGCATCCACCAAATCTGGCTGAACTCCACAATTCTTTGATGCAAGAGTGGCTGAACATATTGTTCAGTCTATGCCAAATTGATTGATCTTTTGTTTGTGCTTCTGGAGGTATTAGGTATGTTTTAGTCGTAAGTGGCAATTTTTTGCCTAAAAATGTATTTATTTAAATAATTATGATTGATGTAAAGAAACTGTTAAACATGGTATATTTATTTTGGCACAAAGTATAACAGCAAATATTAGCACAACAAATTTCAAATATATTTTATTGATATAAGATCTGTAGTAAATATTGAGGTCTTTGTGATGGTGAGCACTTTGTTAGCCTTTGTCGTTCTCACTCTGAGCTAAATGGTGCTATGTTACAGCCACCTTGAGGGAGATCATAGTAATGTAGAGATATAGGATGAAAGTAATATAGAGTGGGAACGATGTATAGCGAGGGGAAGACGAAAAGCACCTTAAAAATATCCATTTACTTTTTACATTTTTGACTTTTTTGTCAGTTTTCTGTAATACTGTTGAGCATATGACGATAGAGTGGTTTGACTGCTGCATTTTGTTTGTGTCGTGTCTTTTTCAGGGTTGAATTTCAGAACAAGTTTTACCAGGGAGCTGGATTCAAGTTCACTCCGTTATCATTCAGCAGTCTGCGAAAAACACAGCCATGATATATGATTATGTTAAACAGCAGTAAGTAAAGTGAGTAGTGAGTTACTACACTGACTCTATTTTATCAGTGCAGTATTAAGTCAAACTAGGAGGGGGTGCCCCAGACCCCTACACAACAGCATCCAGCAAAACACCTCTTAAACACCGACTTATCTGCACTCCTGGTTTTAGCCTTTAAATCCGTAAAGCAACACTGATTCTTAATGATTGTTGGATTCCTCAAAGTAAAGAAGAAAAGTTAAAATTCAGTCAGAAAGCTCAATAAGTCTACAACTAAACTCAGAACTTTGAGGAACAACCCTCATCAGCTTCCCAACAAGTAGAAACCAGCCTTATCACCTCAGAAATAAACCGTATTACCTCTAAAATAAAGGTTGTTAGCTATAAAACAAACCATCAGCTCAGAAACAAACCTGATCATCTTCAAAAAAAAAAAAAAATCAACATCAGCTTTAAAACAACAATCATCAGCCCTGAAACAAACACTCCAGCTTACTGTAGCTAAGTTTGTTATGACTTAAGCAGGATGTATGAACGCATCTACATTTCATAATGATTTCTACATGTTTTTACATTTTATAAGAAAATGAAGTCATTTTGTTTGCTGTTCTTTAGATAAATAGTACATATTTACAGTTCTTATGGTATAGATTTCCACTTTATTTATTATTATTGTCCATTCTTATTAATAAAGCTTCCTCTGTACTTCCATACAGCAGCAGGAAATTGTTTTCTACTGCAGAAACGGCACCCTGATTATGTGTAATTTGTTACAGTTAGAAGGCAACTGTGGATAAATCAGACTGAATCAATTCATGTTTGACAATTACCTCTGATGAGCGGAACTGATCAGAGACTTACAAGCAAGCTTTAGTATTCTTATAAACTTTTAAACACAGGATTTAATTCAACCCTCTAAAGCTTATTAGAGGCCAAAGTGGTACTTTGCCATGATAAAAATTATTTGACAAAAAAGGACTAACTTTTTTATAACGTTTTTTTATTATTGAAGATTCCTGTCACTTACACAAAAGACAATCAGAGAAACCAATTTACAAACATTGTGGAGGAATTTCCATAATAGTTCAGTATAAAAATAAAATAATAAAAAATTTAAATTCATTTGGTTATGTGGTAATGTCAAAGAATGTCAAAATAAGAAGAAATGTTTTGCTTGTGTTTTTACCTCTACCAAACACTTTTACTGGTTAATGGATTTGCTGATATTGTGTACATGTAGTAAAAGTATCCCTGATCAACTGATCCCTGATGAGTTCTTTGTTTTGCTATTTACTCTCCTCTAAAGATTCTTCCGATTCTGAAGAAGTTTCATATTCTGAGAAACTTCTCACTTCCCCAGATTCTACAAAAGCTCCAGAGTCTGGCCCTTCACTGTTGCTGTGCTCACCTAATAGGTCATTTTGGTCATTATGCTGCTGAAATTGATCATATTCCTGTATCATCCTTCGAATTTTAAGCTGTACAGTGCAGTTGGCCTCAGCTCTGAGGCTGAAGGCAGGATATAACAGCTGTTTGTGACCAGAGAATGAAAATGAGTGAAGGACGCAGCCTGTAGCTACATTGTAAAACATCACTTGACCTTTGTCACAATTCATGTACACCCCCACCCTGTGAATGTTGCAGCATCTGATGGTGCTGAGGTCATGGCCGTGCAGAGCCGTCAGATCACCCTCGTCCGACTCCAGTGACCATGACGCCCTGTCCCGACCCAGAGGTCGGTCCAGATTTCTCTTCTCCCATCCCTGCTCCACCACGCCCAATGCCCAGCTCTTACTGCCCTCCACCTCCACCTCCCAGTAGTGCTGACCTTTTTTAAAGCTCTGATTTGCCACAATACTGGACCACTGTGCTCTCTGTCCCTTGGAGAGACAGCTGCAGGAGCCTTTGAGAAACACCTCAGATCCATGTTCTGAGACTTTCAGGTCTTTGTGTTTGATGTTCTTATTGAAGGTGATGTTCTGTGAATCTGTTCCAGGAGAACAAAATGGATCCTCCTTATGACTGTGCAAAAAGCTTCACACTTTAAATTGTAATTGGTGGAGAGATTCTGGCTATACTCACATTCCCACGGTCGTGGCAGAATCTCCTTGTTTTTCCGGACAATTTTTTTGACAGACTCTTCCAGAGCTCTTAGCCTCTCACCATCAAATTTAATTTCTTTCACAGAAGAATAGAAGTCCTCCATGGCCATCAGGCTGGAATGAGAAGAGAATATGTCGTCAACAGCCCAGCACCTATGTGCATATATGTGTGTAAATTAACACCTGTAAATGAGAAGTATTCTTACCTCAGCTCCAGCGTATTGATTTCTTCCTGTATAGATCAGGAAAATAGTTTATTGTAAATAGTAATTGACACAGATGTTACCATTCCCAGTCACAATTTGCGCATTATAGTGCATCAGTAAAATCTTGTTGAATTGTTGTAAACTCATGTAGATAAATGAATAATAAAAGTTTATTAATCCTGAAAGAAATTTCAAAACCCATAGCCAACGAGATCAAGTCTTACCAGCAGAATAACTGGATTCTCTTTTTTTTTCTTTCTGAGGTTTTGAACTTTGTTCTTCATTTCTTCTGATTTCTGATGATAGTTCTTTTCATCTTCCACCAGCTGAGTCAGATGTTGGTTGAGAGATTCATTTTCAGCCTCCAGGATTAAAAAAGCCTGCTCTTGGTTCTTCATGAGCAGCATCCACAACTCCTCATACTGACAAATTATTGCCTGTTTGATCTTTACGTAGGCGTCCTACATGAACAGATGTAAATACATTACTAAGCAGGTACCCAATAATGCTGTGTTAATGAGAGCAAATGAAATATAATAATATAGAATAGTTGTTTCTAACAACGGTTTATCACCATCTGACAACAGTTCATAATGATCAGTTAATACAGTTTATGTTCATTTTACAATACTTTTTTTATTGGTTTCCCACCTCCAGTCTTTGTTTAGCCGCCGAAACCTGTTGTTTAACGTCACAAACATTTCTGACTTGGGGTTCCAACATCTTGAAGCGACCTTTAATGTTTTCCTGAGAAATAAACAAAACAACAACAACAAATAATTAAGACACATACTTAATGCAAAAGGCATTGAATATTCAATCATTTAAATGGATTTATAATTTAGTCATACTGACCAGCTGCTGGTTCGCAGCCTCTCGTAGAGTGACATAGCAGTGTTTGTGGTGAGTGTCCGTCAGCAGGCATTCAGTAGTCAGCATTTCCTGGCAGTTTGCGCAGTAGAACACTGTGCTGTGGGATGGTACCCATGTGGAACACAAAGCCATGGCACAAGCAGTGCAGAGATCGGGTAATACAGCAGCGTTCTGTTGAGTGCCCTTTTAATGCACGGTTTACTTACTGAGCCCCACCTACTGCATTTGCATGATCGGTTGGCAGTTCAGACAAAAAACCTCCGGAGAAACCTGTCAGGTAATTTCTATACAACTGGATGTAGTTTCATTTTGCTTCATTTGTGAGTCCCTGTGGCAACATATGAGTACTGAGTCTAAAGCGGAATGAGGGGAAATCTAAGAAAGGCTCTTAAAAAGAATGATTGAGGTTTACGCAGGGGATTAAAAGTCAAAAGACTGGGATGAGCACTTAAAAAGACTCATACTGTGGTGTGAAGGCTATTTTGAGTATAATAATGTGCTGCGGCTCTGATAAAACAGAGCTCAAATAATAACCTTAGGTTATATAGGTTTTCCATTTCCAACACTTTAACATTCATCAAACAGTACTGTTCAGTCACATGTTCACATTAATAATTGCAGTTATGTTGTCAAATCTTTATATAATGTGAACTGAAATTTTTGGGAACATTTATTACAACGGAGCACTACAGCTTGTGTGCTTCGGCCTTTTACACATATACATACATATGTTCACACTCACATTCTTTCATCAAATAGAGATAGCCAAATCAGTTACTTTTCTTAGAAAACTATAATATAAAATAACAGTACAGTGTTTACTTTCAGCAGTTTTCTGTAATTGGGCAGTAGTCTGAAACCAGACAGACCTACAGAAAAATGTGTATTCAACATGAAATATTTAGCTTGTATTTTGTATTTTATATAGTGCTGATGGTGATAAATTTGTACATTCCCTTTAGATCCTGTTTTCATTTTTTTATTTTTTTTATTTCACACAATGTGGCTGCCTTTGTAAGCTCTCTTACTTGCTAACACAAACTTTGAAATTATTTACACTACAGGCAGTGTCAAACAAGCCCTTTTCAAGTTTTCTACAGCTTTGGGCATTATTCTGTACACATATACATGTTGTGCTTAATTTACGTTACACCAAAGAGAACAGCTAGAAGGCTTTTTGAAAAAGCTACACTGAGCTGATTTAAAAAATTTTAATTACGTCTTCATTTTAACTATTAAAAACTTCTGAAATTGTAGAGTAGCAGCATCGTAATAAAATCATTTTATATGTTCACTTGCAACAGATATATGTTTTATATATTATTCCCAAAATTGGGCCATATTCACCAACTGTTCTTAAGAACAGATTTATTCTTCAAACACACATACACAGTTTTCATAATGATTCTGACATTCACCCGTGTTTTCCTGTTTGAGATTTGTTCAATCAATAAGAACACATAATGGATTTGATTCTTAAGGCCTTTCTCAGGAAAATAACACATCATTCCTCAGTACTGGACCAACCTAATCCTGACTAAACCTTAGCTTTGACTAACTGGGATAGGCTGCTTCTAAGTAAAAAGCACCAAAAAAGAGGCGGGGCAGTGAATGGTCATAAAAGCCATCACAAATGGTCACAAAAGGTGTTTGTGCAGTCATTAGAATGGGTGTATGTTGAATGTGTTTGTTGAACACGCATACTCTCTTGATGTAGAGTTCAGGATCGTGAGATGCAGACCCCATCACTTCGCTGTGGTTATTATTGTGGCTGTCTACATTCCCTCACAAAGTGATGCTAAACGCTAACCATGCTAGCTATTAGCAAGAAGCTCCCTTGCCATCCAGAAGCTGCATTTATCATCACACTTATCATTGCGGGAGACCGTAATCTAACAGTGCTGCACAAATTCAAATGTAAGAATGCTGTAAGAATGCAACTTCAGCTCTGCCTTCAACATATTCATTCCCTCCAGACTCGTCAGCAAGCTAAACACGTAGAATAAGCAACACATTGTGCAGCTGGATCATGGGCTTCCTTACCTGCAGACCACAGTGTGTTAGGATGGGTGAACACACCTGACCCTCCCTCACACTCAGTAAAGGATGTACCCATGGCTGTGTTCTCTCTCCCATGTTGTATACTCTGCACACCTACGACTGCATCGCGATATAAGTTTGCCGATGACACAACAATAATCGGCAACATCACCAATGATGATGTGGGTCCATACAGAGAGGAATTCAAGCTCCTCACGGAGTGGTGTGCCGCCAACAACCTTTCCCTCAATGTCAGCAAAACCAAAGAGCATCCTGACAAGCTGCATCACTGTGATATGGCAACGCCACTGCTGCTGAGCGAAAGGCACTGAAGAGGGTGGTAAAGACTACACATCACAGCAACTATCCACCCCCCCCCCACACCCCATCTCCCACCCATACAGAACATTTAAAAAGAAGAGATATCTGAGGACAGTAGTCAACAATTCCTTTAACCTGTGCCATCTGCAAAGAGTTCTCTATGAGTCTGAACCACCAGGTTCAGAAACAACTTTTACCCAAGAGCTGTCTAACTGGTCACACCGACATACCAGAACATGACTACAACACTATAGACTTACTGATCTAGCCCTAATCACTTTGCTACCTCAATGCACTGTACTCTCCTCTTACTGTACTCTACATGTACACTTTCACAATGCTGTTATTGCCTCCTGTATATTCACCTCATTTCTAATATTCACATTCTGATACTGCTCTTATACACTTGCACTGTACACTATAATATATATATTATATGCACTGGAGAAGGAGTTTGACTGTTTCGTTATACTTGGTATAATTACACTAAAGCTGAATTGAATAGGTTCTATTCTGAAACACAGGTCAAACAGGTTTCTGTGGAAAAAAACTGAATGAGACTGAAGTCTGACCTGTTACATCAATGTGGTCTAAAACACAGGTTACACATGCCTTAGTGGGGAAAAGCTTAATTTAGCATGAGAGAACCTGTGATAAAGCGGGCCTCTGGACAACATGTCGTAGTAGGGGGCGCCCTTTATGGGTAGTGTCGGGGAAGTAGTCGTGAGGCCTGGAAAGAGTTCTTTTCCCCGTCACCTTTATTTACACACCAACGAAGACAGTAATTTACATATTTACACGAACGCGTACACACATTTGGAGAAAAATAAGACACAAGTAATATTCTCCACTAACTAGAGGTGTTAAGATCTGATGACTGCAAAAAAAAAAGGATCTTGGTCCGTTCACTGTGGGTCCTGAAAAGAGCCCTCCAGTACCCCCAATAGTGCCACATATAAGTGGGTTGTCCCTCCCCTGGGCTAAACCATTAGTTGCCTGAGGTGACACTGGAAGCTCACAGCCATAGTTTGCTCTGTCCCACCTGCTCTTAAACATGCTTAAAAATCAGCTTAAATATGTTGGATGTGCACTTCTGTCTCCCTGTAAATGCTGAAATATTAATTACAAAGTCAGAGATGTTGGCTCGGATACAGAATTTTTCACGAAACGTCAGATGTCTTAAATTCAAAAAATGATATCTTAGTAAGTAAAAAATCTTGGTGCTGGTCACATGGGGATTGCAGTAGTAGTACGTGTAAAACAAGTTTGTGGTCATTTTAGAGTCTTCCACAGCTCTGGTCATTCTAGTTGTCCATATACTGGACACACAACTAATGTGCATTTGCAGTATGTACAGTAGGTACTTATATATTGAGCTTCCTATAAATTATTGGGAATGGATGACAATGTAGAGATGTAGCATAATAATAAAATAATTTTCAACAGATTACTTTCATATTATTCAAATCATTGAGTTTAACCAGTGATGCATGTGGAAGTGTCTACAATTATATGTATTCACTTACTTACTTACACTTGCTCCTTGCTCACTCCTTGTTGATACACGACACTTCAGTCCTCAAAGCTAGATCAAGCCTAATCCTAAATAAGCCTCAGATGCAGCTAATTGCTGTAGAAAACTTCCAAGAAAACAAAACAACCATACAAAACTGGGCTGGGCTAGTTCCAACTAAAAATAATGAAGTCAATGCTCCTCCTTATCTGATGACCTTACTGTCATGCTGAAGAATAGGCGTGTCATGAATATTCTATTAGTTATTTATTAAGAAGTTATTTTAAACTCTCTTTGTGTATTTTAGATGTAAATAAGTTGAAGATAAAAGTAGCTTTATTCTGAAACACAAGTTGACGGTAAAAGCCTATGAGTTGCTCTGAGTGGTCGTAGTGCACAGCCCGTAACAACACAACACAAGTTCTGCTGTTCAGAGTTTTAGTATGATTTAATTTAATATCATTCTGCATCTCAGTGTTTTTTAACCCATGGGCTATGGTGCTACTGCTTAAATTCAAACATAGGCATGCATTCATTTACACTGATGTGCACTGTCTTACTGCTTTAGAATGTATACGTGCATTTGCATACATGTACAATGATTTGTGTGAACTTTCATATATCTGCTTTAATTTTCACGTTAGTTAAAATATCCTGTTTCCTGTATTAAGATAGTTCTACAGAAACAGTGATTAAGTATTAATTAAGCAGCTCCTACTAATCTTCACAAATTACTAAAATGTAACAAATGATCATTCTTTAAACTCACAGTGTCTCACAGATCGCTGAACTCAGGCAGGTAAGCTGCTGTCATTCCTCAAGATAAAAACATTTAATCAGTGTTTTGTAAACATGAATATTAAGGTCAGCCTCATTTATTAATCTGACAAAATGCTCACCGTTCTGATATTTACAGACAGAAGCTATTAAACCGAAGGTCCCCGAGGCTGGGGTCTCAGACTGAGAAAAAGAAAAACAAGAAAGCCAGGAATGAGACAAAAAGAAAATAAAGCCGTAGATAGTGATGTCTTATTGTGCCATGACCAAAATGGGCAGAATGTCTTCAGGTGACAAATATATACGTTGCTTCTTGCAAAATGGGCAAACTGACACTGAGTGGGCTTCTCTCTGGAGATGGTAACAAGATCCCTAAAGACCAATTGTGTTACTGGTGAAAATCTGCATATATCAGAGCTTGAAGAACTAAATGCTGCATTTTTGCCATTCTGAAAAAATCATGTTTGGTCAGCAAGGTGTTATCAATTACTCATGTGTTCGAATTTATTTACTGTCATAATACTGGTGTGTAATTAGGTTAATTTTAATGTATTGAATGTATGAATTACTGCAATGTAATGTTTATTAAGTCTGTTTACATCAGACTTAATAAGAAAACAGTCTATTCCGTCTGGTACTTCCATCAACTACAGCAGTGTCTCTCACCCCTGGTCCTGGGGGCACTCCCTACTTCATAACACCTGCAGGGGGCTTGCTAATAAGCTGATGAGTTAAATCAGGTATGTTGGGAGCAGGGAAAGCTCTGAATTGTATAGGGCAGGGTGGCTCCAGGACCAGGGCTGGAAAAAAAACTGAAATACAGGGTTATTATGCTTTTAAACTGAGGAACTCTTTTATTAGACAGTAAAGCTCAGTGTACACTTCTACCAATCATTTTAAAAAGTATATCTTAGCATCTCTTTGGTATTTATTATCTTTTTAGTTTGGTGAGTGTCATTGCCTTAAATGAGTTCTATATTTGAGACATTACTCAATACACAGAGGAGAAAACTCTGAGAAAGATAATCTGTTATATAAAAACTGCAAAAAGATGCAGAATGTAAGCATGTAAGATTTTAGAGAATGCATGTTCACAGAATCTCCTTAGTATCTCTGTAGTGTGCAGCTTCTTACATTCCTTTTATAAATTCCACTCATAAGTCACATAGCTTACAAAAGACAAAGCTGCGCTGATTCACATTGATTTACATTGGCATGCATTATTTACATTGCCGTGCCCTGAAATTTATTCACATTTACATATCTATTTGTATTAAAATGGTTCTACAGAAATTCACATAGATTATGTATTAGTGGCTGTTAATACATAATACTGAACCTAATCTTAACTTAAAATAAATTACAGAAATTTAACAGATTACCATTCTTTTAGCTTACAGTTTCTCCCAGCTCACTAAACGTAGGTATGTGAATTGATATCATGTGGGGTTAAACCTTTTATGGTCTGAAGAAATTGAGGTGACATGTCTTAATGGCATCTATGACATCTATGATCCCCTCACACATTAGTTGCTGGGGTATTCAGATATGTCATTTTCCCTTTCGTTTCTGTAATAAAAGGGAGTCCTGAGACGTTTGACTCACGCTGTATAATAGTTTCAGGTAGAATGTAGATAAAAGAAATGGAATGTAGTCTATGACTAATTGCAGACCAACTGACTCCGAATGAACTTGAAAAGCTGACTTAACATTAACATTTCAGTGATTTATGACATCCAGTACACCATCACGTGCGAAAACGATCCCATAAATATTAATGATACAGATTAGTCAGAGCTTAGTGTTCTGGTTTGGCATCATTCCAGCCAATTAAAGGGTGATGAACGTTTTAAAGGAGAGAAATTGAAACTGTTTCGCCAGAAGCTAAGAGCTTAGAGCGGTTGAATCATCATGAGTGTAAACTCAGCACAGACATCCTCTTCTTCCCAGCCTTCACTTTCATCACTTCAGTCTTCATCTGTGGACCTGATCAGCTCCAGCAGTGTGCCCTCTCCATTGACCCGTACCATCGCTTTCTGCGAAAATTGCAGAGAAATCGTTACAGACACGTGTGTGTCTGCAGGAAAACACAGAAACCACAAACTTTCTGATCTGCATGAAGCTGCTATCGAGCAGAGTGTAAGTATTTATATACAGTATATATACTGTGCATATATATTTTGTCCTATTCATAATGTTTGTTATTTCATATGCAGCAACTTGTACACTTTGAAATGTATCACTGTCTGAAGAAAAGATTTGAATGGAAGCTAATAAGGTTGTTAGTGGTCTGTTTTTAGTTGTTCATTTGTCATAAAAATGTGACACAGTATAAATAACAGCTGGCACTCATAAAGGAGTAGGGTGTGAGATTTAGTGGTTCTACAAGATCTACAGTATACAAAATTGATATTTCTTTAGTGAGTAATAACCAGTAACTACAAATCACTGCATATTTGACAGCTTAGAATGAGTCCTTCCGCTGTACGTAGTCAGGCTCAATAAAGTGCCTTTCATGCATTTTTATGGTAAAGTGGCAGCTTGAATGTGATGTCATTAAACCCTTTGGAAGGCATAGAATCATTCCGGACACATTTCTGCATTTTTATTAATGGCTCCCAAAATGTCCAATTAATTATTTAAAACCTGTGAAGTAGTTCAGGACAAATCAATATACTCATATATCGAAAACCAGATCAGTTTTACATTGTTGAATACAATTATTGCAGTCTTTTGAACAGTAAGCAATCTTACTGATTGCTGTTTATCAGGATGCCTACTAACAGCTCTAAAAGAAAATCCCTCGCTGTGGTACTTGTGTCATTGTATTTCTTCTTTCCCTCAGGAGGGGCTGGAAAAGAAATGGAAACATCTAAAAAAAAGCAAGGGAAATGTGAACGTAAAACAAGAGGTGTCCAGAGCGACGAAGCGCTGCACAGTAAAACACACTTAAATACTTTAACTGCTACATCACCATCACAATCAGATAAAAAGGTCAAAGGAGGTCCTTTCCACTGAGTCCCTTTTAGCTTACTTAAGATTCTTTCAGTGGAGGGTTGGCATGTGAAGAGCCAATTAAAGGATTGTGCTAGAACTATATATCCAAGCTGAGAACCACCTTTAGTGTTGTGTTTTCTTACTTATCTATAAGATTAGTTTTTAGCCAGCAGCTTTGTTTTCAATTAGAATAATTGACACTTTTGTATCATTTCTACAGGACACCTATGAGAGCGTCAAAGAAAACATTACTGCACTGTACAATGAGCTGTGGGATCTGCTACAGCAAAACCACCAGCAGGCTTTACGTTTACTGGATGCTGAAAAAGATACTCTACATAAAAGTCTGATTCAGCTTGATGTAGATGGAGACAACCATCAGGAAAGATTAATGGACATCCAGGGAAAAATTGAGCAGGTGGAGATGCAGACCGCAGACCCAGAAAAGCTGCTGGTAAAGTTCTAAACCTTCATTTTCAACAAGCTGTTTTTAAGCAACAAGTGGTTGAAATGAACAGTATTTATGGGCTTTACTCTTTGTGTCACTGCACAGTATTACACCCATGACACTGAGCATCACTGAAAAGAAACCTTTAATCAAAGTTTCTTTGCCTCATAGGGGGAGATCAAGGGGCAGCTAGAAAGGTAGGTGATTCTCCTCCCCACTGCGAGTTGTTCATGAATAAGAATTTGAATAATCTAGATATAGATATAATCTAATAGATATAATCTAATCTATAGATATAGATCTAGATTTATAACCTCTTTCTTCTTCTCAGCCTGGAGGTCATGGAGAAGTTCTATTCTACCATGAAGGAACAGGTGATATCTGATAATAATGTTGAGAGAAAGGTGAAATTCAATGACATGAGGCTGAGAGCTTTGGAAGACTCAGTCAGGAAAATTGTTCAGAAGAACAAGGAGCTTCTGCCTCAGCCATGGGACTGTGAGTAAGAGAGAGTATTCCTTATCTCAGTTCATTTTTTATGTCCTAATGTTCTTCATGAGAAACTCACAGCAGCATTTTAAATGCACTACAGTAATTTAACCTCTAAAGTAACTAATTTAACCTCTACAGTTTCAGTGGCCATCACCTTTGATGAGAGAAAAAAGCACAAAGACCTGCGAATCTTTGAGGACGAAACGATTCTCCTCAGAGGCACTTCTGCCAGACAGATGAACAAACGCGCAGCTTTGTGGTCCAGCGTAATGGCGGTTCAGAGCTTCAGTGAAGGTCAGCACTACTGGGAGGTGGAGGTTGGGGGCTGTCGGAGCTGGTCAGTGGGGGTTGTGGAACAGGGATGGGAGAAGAACAATCTGGACCATCCTCTGGGTAGGGACAAGGCATCATGGGCATTGGAGTCAGATGAGGGTGATCTGACAGCTCTGCACAATGATGACCTCAGCGGCATCAGAGGCCACAGCACACACAGACTGGGTGTGTATGTGGACTGTGATAAAAGCAAAGTGAAGTTCTACGATGCTAACTCAGGACAGCTTCTGCACGTGTTCTTCACAAAATTCAGAAGTGCAGTATATCCTGCCTTCAGCATCAAAAACAATGACTGCAGAAACACCTCAAAGCTTATCATCTGTAAACTATTTCCTAAATCTAAGAACACTTATTTAGAGGATAGTGATTTTGGGAACGCCAGTTGAGGGCTGGCTAAGTTACACTCTCTGCTTCTCCTAAGCTCAAATCCTGGTTTACAACACTGAGCATCACTTCTGCTGCGTTGATTTCATGATATTGTCTTTATATCATTGCTGTATCTCCAAAAAGGTAGCTTTACTGGTGAGGGAAAACAATATGGACATGGTTTTGACACAGATGTTCAAATGGGACATACATTGGCCAGAAGGTTGTATGTTGCCCAAACTGCTTGTGGTGTTTTGAATGTACTTAAATTTTTTTAAACGTGTTCATATGCATCCTTTTTATTTATTTTACAATTTTACTTAATACTTAAACAAATGAACTTTCCTGACAGTAGAACACAACTACTCTGAAATGTATTATTTAATGTTATTTAATTGAAAATTTAATTTTGTACAATTCTTGCAATCCAGTTCTTAATCATGCATACCTATTAAATAAACATTGACAAAAGTGTCTGATTCTTATCCTGTCTTCTTTCGGAAATGAGTGTGAAATATATTTAGAAGCTTTATTATTAATTCTACACATTTATTAACAGGAAAACTCTTTCACTCCATCAGAAATGTGGTTACTTAAAACACTAGAGCTGCTGAATGTTGCAGGAGCTGATTTATTTTAAAGTAAATGTATAATTTTATACCTAATGTAAAGCACACAACATAATGAGTGTGACAATTCATCAGACAAGAGACAAGCTTATATCAAATGTTCAGAAAGATTACCATTTCCATTTGCACTCCAGTTAAAAAGTATTCTCAGCTATATATTTATTCAGATATGACTTAGTTTTAGATCTGCCAGCAAACTGGAGAACTACACAAATATACTATTGTGTAAAAGTTGTTTTTATATTTAAAGGCATTTTATTTTTAAAACAGCCATTAAGTAGATGTTATTCTAGTTCAGCACCACAGAAAGGAAAAAAGAAAAGTGCACAGCCATCCCAACAGCTAAATATGACATATCTTTTTTAGTAGTTAAGACTTCCGTTCTTTTAAGAGACTTATATTCAGGAGGTCAGATAAATCTACTGCATTAGCTTATCATTAGCCAGTGCACATTCACAGGTAGAAGTCTGTACGAGTCTGGGTTTGCAACCCCTGATTCAATTCCCTCGGCTAATTGTACCTCAAATCAGCAAAGTAAGTTTCAAATTCCATCATCTTATATATAGTTCATCTTATAAATAGTTGAGAGGATTAACAGCGTTAACGTGGCTCTTTCAGTATCACAATATGACTGTGAAATCGTTTTATTGTTAATAAAGTATTACCATTATATATCCATGATTTCATGATTATATGTAGCGTTTGTATATGTAGAATATTCTCTGTGAAGGATTCATAGGTAACAGTTCTGAAAGGGTTTTCTTTACCCTAGTGATGCAATGACAAGTGGGCATATTAAATATTTAGGATGTAACAGGTACTTGTTATTGAATGTAACGTGCTATGAATAAAGTTTCCTTTTTTTTTTTTTTACTTTTTAAATGATCTGTTATTATTATCTAGTTTTTATATGCATATAAACTGTAGTTTATGTCTGAGCCGAGTCATATTTGACTATGTCAGAGCAGTTACAGTAACCTTTCAGTTAATATTAGTGTATGAGCAGGGCAAGCCTACCTATTAAACTTACTAAAATCTACTTTGACATTTTTAGATCAGGAAATGATTCCAGCAGCATGAGTGAGGTTAAAATTAAATAACATTCTTTTATACACTGATATTTAACTAAATTTATTTTTTTTATACTGTACATATATTGTACCATACATTTGGTAACACTGTACTATAATTATCTGATATTCCTGTCCTGTCATCAACCTTCACACATAGGACCACAGAAAACAGAGGAGCAGCAGTCTTCACTGTTTCCCTCTTCACTGGTAAGATGATTTATTATAATCCAAAACATGCGCTGTAATTAGGAACTGTTGTTTGTTACAAAAACCGTATATCTGTGTGAACCACAGTGTGAAGTTCTCACAAGTTTTGAGAACATAAGAGCCTTGGAACATGGAAACACACTCAGACCAGCAACATCTGGTATCTTAAAAAAATCCCTAGTCCTGATCTTGGTCACCCAAGCATAACTTGGTAAAACTATGACTTTATTTCTGTGATACTCTCATTTTACAATTTTCAATTTATCAGATCAAATATGCACTGGATCAAAAACAGGACATGAGTTTATGTTCCAAACCTAGACGTCATATGTGATTGTTAGTGATTGTTAGATATTGATAGATATTATTACACATGCAGTGTTTGTTTGTTCATATCATATAATGAATGTCTCATACAGTCAGCTCAGAGAGATGCTCTTTCTAGATTCCTTGCATGCTGAAATACCCTTCAGGTTAACGGCACACAATATAAAGCTGCTTTGAAGTCACTCAAGATTTAGAGAGATCGCAGTGAAATCTCTGTTCAGTTCTATGCTGACGGTCGAGTTGCTTGGACCACTTTATGGTTAAAAGGAAAAACTGCATGTTAGACCATGCATGCTTCTGTACAATAGACAGGTCTTATTTTTAACTAACCTTTACATATAGTTCGGTGTGTGCATGTGTTGCTTGCCTCCAGTGTCTTTTTGTCGATCTGTAATCTATTTGTATTTTGTAAAATTGGTGCTCTCCTTTATGCTGTACTGTGGTATAGACTTTGTGGGTCAAGAAATTAGTCTTTGCCCTTCAGGTTGTGCAATAGGAATATGAACTACTATTGCTAGAAACATTAGCTGTTTAATTACAACGAAAGCAGCGTAGAGGACGGCATGCTGTGCAGAGGTTTAAAAACTTCCACCTCTTGAGTGAGACCCTAGAGGACTTCACAGGGTCCTAATGCTGGAGCTGCGAGAGACAGGCCTCTTGCTGGAGGTCTGTAATAGCCAATGCATTCCATGTGTAAATAGGTCATTTACACTGATTCCACATTTGAACATGAGGAACCATATGTGTGATATAGATCTAATCTCTTTCCAGAGATTTTTGTTGACATACAACACTTTGGCTTATTTTTCAAGTTAAAGGATTTTATTGTTGCATTTTAATTGTGGAACGGTATTTGTGCTTGTGTAACATAATGGTTATAGACCAAAGTCCCAGTGTTTATTAAGTATATAGTGTGTTATAGACTAATCTTCTATTCTAGCATATAGGAGCGTTTATGGACTAATATTAACTATGGTAACATATAGAAGTGTTTGTTGAAGGTGTTTATGGACTAATATCACGTAAAGAGCTGCAATGGCTACCTGTATCTATTAGAATAGACTCTGCTGCTGGTCTATAAAGCTCTAAATAATCTATCACCTGCTTACATCACAGAATGTCTCTCCGTTTATGTTCCAGCTTAAGATCTTAGATCTACAAGTGTACCTTCTGTAAAATACAGGAAACATGGAGAGACCTCTTTCTTCATTATTACGCTTCTAAACTGTGAAACCAATTCCAGCTTCTATTAGACAGTCGAGCTCTGTGCTCATGTTTAAGAAACATTTAAAAACATATCTCTTTAAATTAGTCTTTAATTTAAAGTTACAATAACATGGTATTTAAGTGTATGTGTGCGCGCGTATATATGTATTTTTATGTGTGATTTGTATATTTCTATGTGTATACATACATATATGTATGCATATGTGTGTGTATGTAGTAGTAGTATTTCTTTTATTAATGATGTCAACTGCCTGTAAAGCACTTGAGCTGCCAGCGGTATAAAACGTGCTCTACAAATAATAATACTAATACCATTATTATTATTATTATTATTATTATTATTATTAAACTCCTACATGTGCTGTAATAATAATAATTATTATTATAGCGCATGTAGGAGCATTTACTGAGGGTGTTGTTGGACTGATATCACCCATTCTAGTGCATATAGGACCATTAATTGAGTGTGTTCTTGGGACTAATATCATCTATTGTAGCGTATAGGAGTGTTTGTTGAGGATATTTATCATATCTATAAAACAGAGCTTTCGCAAATGGTATTTGCTGTTCTAAGCATTGGGTTATGTTTACATATTAGTAGGTTTCTCGAAAAACAACTGAAACTGTTTTCATTTTTACTGCAATATACTGATCAATGATATAATCATTAACAACTCACAGTATGTACAATCTAACTGTGACTGTGCACTGGCTAATGATAAGCTAACCCAGTAAATAAACACACCGTGGAGCTTTAAAAACTAAACTTAACTTCCACCTCTAGTGAGAAAACCCAGATGACAGTGTCCTCCTGCTGAAGTTACGAAGGACGGGCCAACAGAACACATACTAACAGCACCACCACATCACCACCACATCCCTGCAGGCTGACAGTGACTCCCCCATCCAAATATGGTATGCTCTGTGGTGGTCCTATGTGGGTCTTGATCACTGAAGAACAGGATAAAATTGAGCCAATAAAGTACACAGCGAAAGAGACAGACTAACCCAACTCACATGTCTCTCTCTGTATGGTCACACCTCATGATTTGGTTTTCAGAAGACCTTGCATTAGTTTGTAACCGGTGTTCTGAAGGCTTTTGTGGACATCAATTGCAATGTAGTCCAACTCATCATTGACAGGGGAATAGAGATCTGTCTTTGCAGCGAAGACAAGAAAACGTTCTGCCGTATAGCATTAGGAATAAGAATCTCCACAGCTAGATGAACATTTAGATTACATGTAATGTACTTCGAAGTAGCTAATACGCTTAAGAGTGTTATAAAGATAAACGAAGGCTTGTGATGGAAGTTCACAACTGACAAATCATTGGGTACCTACCGCATACCGTTACCGTAGTCCTCTCAGACACTCCATACAGCTCCCCGATTTCCTGAGCTGGTGCTCCACACAGAACATGATGCACAAGCATTTCACTGGGGATGTGAAACCTCGGGCGCTCAGGTCCTTGTACTGTTTGCTGAGATCTAGTAGTATTAGAGAAGAGCTGGAGCAAGGTGTGCACCTACCCGGTGGTCTATATCTCGGCCAGAGAGCGCAGAAATAAGCCCTATCACCCCAATGAAGTCCTGTATGGTACGAGTCTAGGTTTGCAACCCCTGATTCAATTCCCTCGGCTAACTGTACGATTTTTAAAACAAACTCTCGAGAAATCTCGTGTACATCCATGAATGGAGCTGCAATGTTTGAGAAAAGAGTAATAGCAGACCAAAGCAATCAATCTGGCTGGATCGGAGTTAAGCCCGTCCACTGACGGATGATGGATGATGTTAACAGATTTTGTGAAGATTGTGATAGAATTATTTCATAGTGCAAGGCGAATGAAATAAATATATAAATAGTTAAATCATTAATGAAATTATTAAAAATGACAATTTATTTATATTTTAAATGTAAATTTAAATAACGATTAAATAAATAACACACAATTATTTAAGCTTTATTTTTAAAAAGATGAATAACTTGAAAATGAAAAACATTTAATTAATAAATTCTCACTTTAATTATTTACTTAATTATTCACTTCATTATATAATATTGTCAAAAAAACACCCTCTATACAAAGCAAAGTATGTAAAGGGTGAAATAGTTTAGAGGGAACGAGCCCTCTGCTGGTTCAAACGTGCTAATACACTACTAGTACTCTTTTTAATATCTTAATTTCCAATAAATTTAAAATTTTTCGATTCAGGTATGATCTGGTTTATCGGTTTGTTTGTGTTTTTTCAAGCTGTCCAGACAGAATTTGCCGCTGATGAGGCTCCAGTGATTCTGTTGGATCAACTGAAGAGGAACACAGAGGCACGTTCAATCTTTAAATATCTTTTCAAAGAGTCAAAGTAACTGGAATCAAACACTTCACAAATCTCTGTTAATTACAAATAGCTGTCTGAACACTCATTCAGATATGAGTTCCGTTATGAATCCTACACTGGAAACTAGTTTGTCAAATATTTGATTAGTTACTGTGATAGATCTGAAAGCTCATGCTGATGCAGTCCTGCTGCTCAGGGATTAGCATCACGTTTGTTGATGCTGGAATTTGTGCAGATTTATCAGTGTCCCCTCAGGACCGGTAGTCCTGACTAGGCCTACAGACTAATACAAACATGAAAAAAACAAAAAGCATCTGTGTTGTCATTGCTTGGGGCTGTAATTTTGCTCCTGTTTTGTTTGGGTCTTTCCTGCTGTGCTTTCCTGTTTGGATTAGGAGTGGGTTGTATCTCATGACGCAAGTTCGACTTCAACAGTTCTTTACTGAGTTTCAGCTAATGAAACATGTGTCCCACAGCCTCTATCTGATCCTGAGGTGCGTTTCCCATAACCATAGTTTGCTAACTACGTTCTACGTATTTTTATTATGTTATTATTATATTATCTCTATTATTGTGACTGGTAGTAGTCATGGGCAGTTATATGTTTACAATATGAATTAATATTAGAAGCCTAAATAATACATTAATTATGGATATTGATTACCATATTTTAGCCTTATATAATGTATCCTGTTGTGAAAGTGGGACAAAACACATGTGTTCAGTCCGTTTTATGTCTTTATCCTTAACTGGCCCTGGAACAGGTTAAGATGCAACATACAGTACATTGCTATGGAGCTATAACCCTAGAAAAAGAGATCCATGTTGTGAAGCATTACATTCCAGGACCAATTAAGTTTAAATGTACTTTATGTAGATTTAATTGTCATATCTTGTTTATATTCCTCCTTGATGACAGCCTGCGTTTTATAACTTCCCTTTTGAGATTTTATCCATCATGAAGAATGTAGGAAGTCTCCAAGAGGTCACCCAGACTAAATCCTCACATGGACTCTGAATAAACATTTTTTTGAACATTTCCAGCACTACTGACAGATATTACTAAGTATGGTATCTACCTGCCTGTGTATTAAAATCTCATGATACATACTTGGTAATGTAAAACATCACAGTATCATAATTTGATGATACTGCCCAGCCCACCTGTCTCTGTCAGGCAGAACCTTTCACACCTTTAGTTATTAGCAAAGGAAGACCAGAGAATAGCTATTAGTAGATTTCAGCCACAATAGTCTCCAGTTTATGTTCTGCCCCATTTAAGCCCGCAGAAACACCTCTGTGTGCCACTGCGTTATAAGTACTCATTCAGCAATGACCAGCTAAACAGTGTCATGGCTCACAAACCATGAAAAAAACATTTAAATCTTTTAGGCGTTATGACTGCCCATGTGACATACTTGGCTCTCATAGTTCTCATGTGGTTCTGAATGGTGTGATTCAGATAGCTGCTTATCATCTTTATAGTAGCTGCTTATGAGCACCTCTTTGTCTTGTTAGTTTGTACATGGACATCTATCTATTGGCAGATGTTCTAAATTCAGAGTATAGACTTATGCTTAGCTGAAGCTGCTTCACTCGCACTGTTGTGTTTAGTTCAGACAGAGAGACATCAATTACTCATTAAACCACATCTGCATGGTTATCATATAGGTCCAAGTAACATTTTTGTCATATTTGTCCTTTTTTCTTTCATTGAGACATATAGTCATTAGAATTTTTAATATAGCATTTAAGTTTAGCATACAAACATTTCTATTCCATGTCTATATCAAAACTATGAAAGCTGTCAGCCAAAATACATTTTGTGTCTACTCAAATACTCTTAATACTTTTAATGTGCCAGCAGGTTATAATGACTAACACTCACGGCTTATTCTAGTGATTCTAGTGCTATAACACGTGATTGCCAATATAGTGGTACCGTGAGCTGATACACTGAAAATGTTTACACAAATAGCCACTAAAGGAAAAGTGCATCTGTGTGTATACTGTTATATTAAGTGCACTAAAAAATATTTTTTTAAATTCTTCTATTTCGGCCCCTGCACCAGCAGAACAGAAGCAGATCCACTGCTGTAACTCATTTTGTTACAGATGTCCAGTCTGGTTGAAATCATTTCCTGCAACAAATCACACAAACCATTTGTGTAGATAATGCTGGTATTCATAGGCATGTCATTTAATTTCAGCTTCCTCTTGAGCCAACAATGAACATATTTCACTGAATTCACTACTCAGCCACAGTAAGCAATGCTAATTCATAACATTTTTTGGCAAATATCTCCTCACATCCCCTAGCTGTCTATTTTTTGTGTGCACACAATCCTGGCTCTCTAAATGGAAAACAAACAAAGTGGCTCTGATAACAAGACGCCGGGGCATCAGAATTAAACTGCTGTACAATTTGGCAAAAATGAGTGGGCAAAGAGAAGATGCTTTCAGCTTCATTGTAAATGAGTGTTATATCACGGTAGTTGTCAGTGCAGAGAACGAAGGGTTTTATGGCCATGAAAATAAGTTTGCATGGCCCCTAAATCTGTGGTCATGCACTTAGTTGACGTAAAGCCCTAGCTCAACTATCAACAGTCACTCACTGAGCCTTTAAAAATGTACACATTCGTGATTGTTGGGATTTAGTATTCTGGTCTGTAGAATTTTGTGAATTTCATAATCATGTTATTTACTATATCAAACAGCTAGCTGCTCTGTCCTTCTTTGCTTTCAGGTAAAAAAAGCTCAGATAATTAAAGATGACTAACCTTGGTCAGTGTTGGTTTGTGGACACAGTGAATGTAGGGCTTTGGATCCTCCTCAATGACTCCATTAAAGGTCTTGAAGCAGCTTGCACAGTCTATCAGTGGCTGTTTCACAAAATAATAGCGATGATGAAACATAATGTGTACAGTAATGGATAGTAGTTTTTATTATAGCTTGAAGTTCAACATATACAATATCATAGCAGTCATGCCAAAACCCTTATATCATGATTTTGCTTGTAAATACTGCTTTTCATGTTGCCCGCGGCTCTTTATATTGTTTGAATGCACCAATACAGATAATTTGTTTTACTTTGTGAATTTCTTTATTATTCTGTTTATTATTGTTATTTTTGTAAATCGTCGCTGTCCGAAGACACACTTCGATCTTCCTTACTGTCAATTTTTACTTTTATGCAACATTGGAACACAACAGCTTACGTTTACATTGTGTGACATGGACCAACAAATTTTCTTTGGACAGTTATAAAACATATACTATAAATTTGATGCCTGCATGTTTACCTTTCCTTTAGCCAACACTATGTAATTATTTGGTGACTGAAGATACCAAATGATCCAAACAAAGGCAAGTGTTTTGGCATTCATCCAAGGGTTACATTTGCATATGGACAGGATCTATGGACAGATTAGTGTGCACAAAAATGTAGTCTTTCAAATGCCTTCTCCTTTTTATCTTCCCATGCCAACAAACATGGTATCATGCTACTAAAAAGAGAAGGACATCTCAAGCTTTTTCACCATCCAAAGCATAAGTAATAGGTAGTAAACTAACAAGCCAGTAGCCATGTTGATTTAAATGGAAAACCCAGCTGGCGACTCAACATCACCATCTCTTACACTGTGAAAAAAGTAATTGGTAATTACAATTGGTAATTAACCACGTTACAGCAAGACACCCCTGGTTTCTGTCATCTGTAGGCTAGCAGTCAGGCTAGAAATGCTAGAATTTTAAACTATGGCTTTTATTTTATTTGTTTATTTGAGTGGTAGGGAGTAGATTGTTGTGTCCTTATTAATGTTACAAACAAATCTAAACCTTTGCAATCTACAAATCTTCAGCTGTGTAACTATAGGAGCCCCACGTTTTCATGAGAGAGAGGTCTAGATTGCAGGCAGGACAGTCTAGCACATGTACTGAACACATGCAAAATTCTTCTTGCCATTGTTAAAATAAACCTGGATGTCATCAGACCCCAATTCAAGCATCATCAGTTTTCGTAGTTTTCGGCCTTGCCCTTTACACACACAGGTTTTTTTAGATTCCTGGCAACTTTGTATAACTCTTTGCACTATAGAAGACACCTAAAATCACTTGTTAAGGAATGTTGTTTTTAAATTGAATAAATAATAGATTATATGCTGACACATTTTGTGACAAGCCTCGACCTGTCATTGCTCATAAAGGTCTAGGCCTGTCCTGCATGCTCCTTTTATATCCTAGTCTGAGCACATTACCTGTTTGTAGAACATGAGACTGAGTTTTTAGCATGGTTTAATCCTGAGAGTGATGATCGACATTCTCCAGATTATATATAAACTTAAGGTGAGGTGCTGCATGATCGAATACAATAAAGACATTTCTTTTTATAGAAGGTTTGATGTGGAAACTCACTCTGTCATTCCTGAAAGCACATTTAGTGTAATCTGCATCTGCTGTTCCTCTGCGGCATTTCGTGGCTTTGAGGTGGAATTGATGGTAGAGATACTTCACGCCAAACCCTGCCTGAAACCATCCAAACATTCTTTATGTTCAATGCTGTACAAATCCAAATAACACACAAGAACAAAGAGAAACCAAGAGAAACATACAAGAACAAAGACATTTTAAAACTGGTTTTAGTCAAAGACTACCAAAAAATACTTACATCAATATCATGCTTGTTCAAACTTTTGAAGAAGAGGAAGTGTTGTTGGATTCCAGCATGGGAGTTTATCTGCTTGAGGGCGAGTTCTGCTCCTCTCTTGTAGGGATCTGGAAGTTTACTGAAGTCGTTTTGAGCTTCATAAGAACTTAAAGTTCCAGCGATCAATAACACAACCAACAGGAAGGTCACCATGTTCTCTTCACTTTCCGCAGATCTGACCAAAAACACAAATGTGAAACAGTCCTGAAACAGTGTGTTTGGCCACGCTACCAAAGTCCTGTTAGCTCTCCTGAGTTGAGAAATCTGTTAAAGAGAAAAGCTTACGTAACTCCCTACAAAATCCACCCCCCAACCCCCCCACTCCCCCCCCCCCCCAACCCTGTTTGTTTTTCTCAACATTCTTGTGTGAGATATCAAGTCTCACATCTGATGTGGAGATGCTGCCCTCTGTTGTGTGCCGAAATCAGTGAAGTCTCTGCTGTTGTTTCAAAGCATAAATAACCAGTACTTCCAGGATAACTGCACTTAGAGGAGAGCCCTATTGGAGCTGGATTGGTTTGACCAGAGGAGGTCTGGTCATGATTTAAAGGACTTAAGTGTCCAAATTATACTGGAATAAAGTATCTGTGTTTCCAAAAATACCCCAAATGTTCAACTTCAGTTTAAATGATTACAAATATATGAGTGAGAATATATTTCCTTTTCAGCAAAATGTCTCTTTGATTGCAGCAGTCCGGTTTTTCAGAATTTACAGCCTTATTTTAGTGGTTAGTTTTCCAGTTGCCACAAAAACAGATACTGATGTTTATCCAAAAATGGTGGCCCCACAGAAGGAAGCAACCAACAGGAATGAAACTTGCTGGGTAGGTTTGACATCATGAAACATGCAAATGACTTAAGTTTCACAGTCAGCCATGTATGTGATGTAAGCAAGAACAGGTCTTATTACTGTACCTGACTGACTATATGAGGTAGTCCTGTTTTCCATTCTGACTCATACTGTTGTGTTGGTAGCATCCTTTGTAAGCGAAATATGCCTCAGAGGAGAGTTCTAGCAGATAAAAAAAGAAGAGTTTAACAGGGGTTGCATTGTAGTGCTCCGAGAAGCAGGATGGTCTCTTTGACATATTGTGTGCCATTCCGGTCATGGATACTACCCTAGCATGCTGTTGGTGGAAGAGGATGATGATCAAGAAGTCTGTGTGTGGAGGCACTGTGGTCAGTGCCAAGATGAATGGTTTGTTGTCCTACTGAGAGACACTACTTCTGTAAGTGTAGCTCAAAAAATATTGCCCATATTGGTCTAAATATATCATCATTTATTGTACCTGGTCACCTTTATCTTCCTTCTGAATAGCATATAACTGTGAGTTTGATTTAACATCTATCAGTCTTTAGGATCTGATAAGCACTCATTACAAAGGTAAACCAGAGCTCCTTCAGTAACAGCACAGCCTTTTAAATCAACCTCACAGTTTTGTAATAACAAAACCAGCTAATACACAAGGCCTTTTTTTTTTTGGTAACCAAAATTATAATCAGTAAACTAGAGCTTTACACAGACCCCCAGATTTAAAACAGTACTACTAGAGAAATATGTAACATTAGGCTTATAGAAGCTATTTAAAAAAAATTTAGTTTAAAATTTTCCAATATATATATATAATTATAATAACGTCCTGTCTTTTAATACTATTTTATACCTCAAGGTGTGATCACTGTAGTGATGGGTCAGTCATCAGTCCAACATAAGAGAATGAAGAAGTAGTAATGACATGTATTTTAATCCTTTCTCAATAATGTTAAAGATCCTGATCACATAATTTAAGGACAAGTAGCCAGTGAAAGGGAAAATAAATGCAAAGATGTATGAAGCTCTTGGCAAGCAGCTACCACAATTTGTCAAGTACCCACATTTGACAGCAGACAAAAGAAGTGATATAAGTAAAACAAGAGTCAAGAATGGCATTGTTCCACTGTTGGAGACTGGTGAGTAAAAGGATGAGATTTAATGCTGAACTTGCAACGTATCATCTAGACTGGCATGAAGTGAAAAGGAAGGAGGAGGAACTTTAATCAATAAATCAATACAGCATTAATATTGTAAAAGCAAACAAGCGATGTGTAATAAATTGTTACTAACAGTAAGCTAACAAAGGGAAACTTGTAGGCATAAACAGTTAGACATGACTGTTTATTTATTCAAATGTTGTTATATAGTGTAATTGTTCCTGTAACAAAATGAACAATGAAAAACTACAGCTGCTGGTGAAAATGTACTGTACAGTATATTGACTTTTATGAACAAACTCAAATACAGAGCTGTAAATAGATTTAACCTAATCAACAGGAAATCTTATGTATGCATTTTCCATCAAAGGTCAGAAAATGTGCATTTCAGTTCTGGGTTCCAGTGGAGGCCAGCAGTGTAGAGGCTCCGTTGCCGTAGGCTCCACTATTACAGTGCTCCACTCGAATCTTCTTCATCTCCTTCAATTCAAAGATAACCAACCATTACACGTTTGTACCATGTTCCAGACACATTTTTCTCATTATCATTCTGGTGGTGACATACATGATTTAAAAAGAAATAAGAAAGAGAGAATTTAGTACCTCAGTCAGCGCAGGTTTATGCACGCAATGCACGTACGGTTTAGGATCTTTCTCTATCACCCCACCGTACAGCTTGTAACACATGGCACAGTCAATAAGAGGCTGTACAAAGCAGATACAAAATAGGGAGTCTGTATTATACTGCAGTATGAACCACATGATTTCACTTAATATATCGTTCTGTGTGCCTTACTGATTCTTCCCTGTTTATAACTTATATATAACTTATGTTTATATTGGAATTCTACTGAATTGATTCAGGTAACAAGTGTAGAAACATTCTTTGATTTTTAACTGATTTGGACTTCCTATCACAACTTTACCAAATGTTTCTATAGTGACAATTTTAGCTGAATTTGAGCAAACCTCAAACATGCTAACCATTTAGCCACAAGGGACAGGGATACAGTCTCACTTCCCTTCTCTGAAATGGAAGGGTGTGACTTAAATAAGGCTCTACCTATAGACTAAAACTTCTGTTTCTGTAGTCAAGGACAGCAGACACCAAGGTTTTTTTATTATTACTTAAAAATTACTTATTAATATTATAACTAAATCGTTAACCTTCACCTTTTTTGAATTTTTGTTTTAGAAAATAGGGGTTAGGATTTGGTATAAATCATGATTTTGTACTTTGTATTATTTTAACTAATGTCTTGCTTTTAAATAGATTACAGCATAACCCTTGCCAATATCAGAACCACAGTTTGTACTAATTTGGTCATATTCAATAACTTGGTTTTAGTAGTACCTTCACATCCTTGACATCGCAAACAGATATCTGTGGTTGGAATTTTGTTCACTCTATTTATTCTATTTATTCTATTTATTCTATTTATTCTATGCAACATCACTTATAAATCTGAGCCTTTGCGTATCACACTTAAGCCAACACTGAATATTTACTTAATGATTTCCTAACAGTAAATACTCACTCGATCGTTCCTAAAAGCACATTTCTTGGGGTCTGCATTTTTGGTTCCACGGCTGCATTTTGTGGCTTTGACATAGTAATTATGGTAAATGTACACCACATCAAATCCTGCCTGCAGAACAGAAACAGCAAAAACATTAAAACATTCTGGACCAAAGTAATTTCCTCTCAGCACTGAAATAACAGCTTCTGAGCTAAAATGCAATCAGTTAAACAATAACAGCTGAGAAACTGAAAATACCCACAAATGTTCCTGACAGTCAAACACCCCTAAAAGTATTAAAAACAGAAGAGGTACCTCAATGCTGGACTTCTCAATGCTTTTGAAGAAGAGGAAATGGCTCTGCACTCCTGTGTGTGAGTTGACTTGCTCTACTGCAAGTTCTACTCCTTTCTTAAAGGACTCTGGGAGTTTACTGAAGTCATTTTGAGCTTCAGAAGAACACAGAAAGAACGCGGTGACAAGAAACACGACATTCAGCAACACTGCCATCTTTAAATCTGAGCCTCCTCAGAAGAGAACATGTTAAACATTAAGCCTCAGAAACAAGCCCCGACCTGCAGGGTGTTCCACTTGTTTTTGGAACAGAGTTGAGCAACACAGAGCGGCCTTTGTTCTGCTTTGCTCTGATTTTGTTCAGTGTTTACTCACTGCGAAACAGCTAAAGAAACCACTAGTGTAGTGAAAGCAATGCAACATCAGTTCCTTGTTTTCTCCATTTATAAAACCAGATTCTCTTCATTTATCTTCTGAACTACATGAACAAACACCGCTGTGTAGATGAAAATAACTTTATTATATTACATTAGATTTACAGGAATGAAACTTGGTGGGTTGGTTTGACACCATGAGACATGCAAATGATTCAGATTCATGCTTGGCCATGCATGTGACGTAAGCAAGGACAGGCCTTATCACTGTACCTGACTTTACAGTGGTGTAAAAAAAAGTGTTTGCCCCCTTCATGATTTCTTATTTTTTTGCATGTTTGTCACTCTTAAATATTTCAGATCATCAAACAATTTAAATATTAGTCAAAGACAACACAATTAAACACAAAATGCAGTTTTTAAATGAAGGTTTTAACTATTAAGGGAGAAAAAATACCAAACCCACATGGCCCTGCGTGAAAAAGTTTTTGCCTCCAGTTAAAACATAGCTGTGGTGTATCACACCTAAGTTTAATTTCTCTAGCCACACCCAGGTCTGATTACTGCCACACCTGTTCTCAATCAAGAAATCACTTAAAAAGGACCTGCCTGACAAAGCGAAGTAGACCAAAAGATACTCAAAAGCTAGACATCATGCCAAGAAATTCAGGAACAAAAGAGAAAGAAAGTAATTCAGTCTGGAAAAGGTCATAAAGCCTTTGGGACTCCAGCAAACCACAGTGAGAGCCATTTTCCACAATTGGCGAAAACATGAAACAGTGGTGAACATTCCCAGGAGTGGCTGGCCAATCAAAATTACCTCAAGAGCGCAGAGACAACTCATCCAAGAGGTCACAAAAGACCCCACAACAACATCCAAAGAACTGCAGGCCTCACTTTCCTCAGTTAAGGTCAGCGTTCATGTTGTGCCAAGATAAAAACCACTGCTAAGCAAAAAGAACATTAAGGCTCATCTCAATTTTGCCAGAAACCATCTTGATGGTCCACAAGACCTTTGGGAAAATACTCTGTGGACTGAGGAGACAAAAGTTGAACTTTTTGGAAGATGTATGTCCCATTACATCTGGCGTAAAAGTAACACCGCATTTCAAAAAAAGAACATCATGTAAGGAGAATGACCAGCCATCTGTTCCGTGACATCAAGCTGAAACAGCAGGACAATGATCCAAACCACACCAGCAAGTCCACCTCTAAATGGCAGAAGGAAAACAAAGTCAAGACTTTGGAGTGGCCTAGTTAAAGTCCTAACCTGAATCCTATGGAGATGCTGGGACATGACCTTAAAAGGGCTGTTCATGCCTGAAAACCCTCCAATGTGGCTGAATTACAACAACTCTGCAAATATGAGTGGACCGGAATTTCTGCACAGAGCTGTGAAAGACTCATTGCAAGTTACCGCAAGGGCATGATTGCAGTTGTACTAGGAACTAGCTATTAGGTTTAGGGGCAAACACTTTTTCACACAGGGTCATGCAGGTTTTGATTTTTTTCTCCCCTAATAATAAAAACCTTAATTTAAAAACTGCATGTGTTTACTTGTGTTGTCTTTGACTAATATTAAATTTGTTTGATGATCTGAAACATTTAAGAGTAACAAACATGCAAAAAAATAAAAAAAAAATCATGAAGGGGCAAACACTTTTTCACACCACAGTATAAGGATGTTATATTGTCTGTTGCACGTGCTTTCTATTCTGACTCGAGCTGCTGTGTTGGTAGCATCCTTTCAAGTAAAGTAATGCCTCAGAGAAGAGTTTAAAAGTCATTTAAGCAATTGGAGGAGTGGGAGAGGGGTGCAGCTCTGGGATAGTCTTATTTACGTATTGTGCTTTGTACCAGTTGTGCAGATACTACCACAGCTCACTATTGGAAGAAGTGGATAGAAGAATGCATGCACCAGTGATATGAAGGCTCTGGAAGACCTATACGGAGAGGGAGAACCGGTGAATTATCCAACATGTGTGAAATGATCAAACAAATCTGTGTGTGGAGGCACCGCGGTCAGCGCCAAGATTAGGTTTGTCAGGCACATACAGTATCTAAAAGGCCTGACATCACTCCACCTCCTGGCTAATTCGTCTGGCATCTGGCATCAGTAAACATAGCGGCCCAACGACATACTGAGAGACACTACCTCTGTATGTGTCACTCAATAAATATTGCCCATATCAGTCCACTATTCTTTTGATGATAAGTGTATGAAAGATTAATAATAATATTGTATTTTTGATTGTTCAAGTGTCAGTCTGGAGAATTCATATTTCTATAGGCGAGTTTGTGTAGTTTAAAGCTTGTGCCGAATTGGATATGTTTACGCAAAAAGCTCAAACATCAACAGATAGAAAAAAATCATTTTATTTGACATCAAACTTTTATCTTTGCAGCAAATACAGTATATAAAATATTATTAAAACTCTGAATACATAAACATGCTGCAGTGGTCCTCAGAATTGGCAGAAAATGATTAATTTCCCCTTTCATACAAACCAAAAACACCTAATATTTAATAACACTGCTAAACATTCTAAAAATAAAGTTCTGGAATATACAAGTGGTGTTCATTGTCTTGTAGTGTAATACCTACAAACAATCAAAGTAAAAACACACCAGCAGAATTCGTTCACGTTCATTCATCTCACCACAGAACATTCAGACTTTATTCATTTTGATCAGAATCGACTCCAAAAGATTTCTCACAGTTAATCAAATCTTATCCGTTTTGATTTGATATGAATTATTATAAATAGATATGGTGATTATGTAGATAAACCCAGCAATGAATCAGCTAAATAAGTAAAGCAGGTCTATTTTGAACGCTCCACTTTGCTGACTTTATGATCCATAACACGTACCTGATAACTTCAAAGGATACATAACCAAGAATGCTTTTACTCTTATTAATAACTTACATGCAATAATAACTTACATACCACAATAATAAACTATTTCAATGAGATTGTCTACACAGTAATGGTTTCTGAGTGTTTTAGCTAGCATAATGTTCATTTACTGTATAGTTAGTGGAGAAAGATTAGCTTTTTACTTCATAACCCTAAACATCTGTTTTACAGCACAGTATAAATAAGTGATTCACATCTATAAGAACACTTTTGCATAGTAAAGCATTTTTATAATGGCCACCACAACAAAATAAAAGGAAAAGTATTTTGACCCCACACGAAATGTTCAGTCTAAATGTTTTTGTATATTATAAATCCAAATGATATATAGTGGTTACATATTAGTGTGGATAATAACTATATAGAATATATATTGGTACCAACAATTATTATTCCCCAAAGGATTTATTCAATAAAAATATGATTAAAATAGGCAGCTAGCAGTTTTACTGATGCTGTTTGTTATGATTAATGTATATTAAATAATAATACAGTGTTTACAGTAAGAACTACAGAATCTGAAGGGAACAAAATAAAAAGGCACACAGTGGTCCATTCATACAAGGCACCATGTGCTATTAACAATAATTAAACCCAGAAAATTCTGGGAAATTAACCAAAGTAATTTTCAGCTTTCTATTTTATATGGCTTGCAGTATGAAGTTTTCATTAAAAGAGTATATTTTTCAAATTAGTAAGTACAGATTTTTGACAGGACTGTCATCTTTATTTTATTTTTGTTTAAAATAAATCATTAAATATATAGTTTATTTAATTGTTGGTTTTAATTGTTTTTTATTGTTTCATGTAATTTATTGGTTTTAATATTTGTTAGCATGATCTTTAACATAATTACGTTTGCATGAAACAATTGAGCATGAGCATATTTATATACGTGTGGCATATTTATCAGAATGTTTCTGCTTTTTGACCACTTTAAATGATCCTCCATATAGCTATACTGCTGGTAATGATCTGACATGCTTCAGGATTGCTCTGGATCTGATAAACTGTTAGGAATGTCTGTAGATAAGGCATAAGTCTTCCTGTGGTGTAAACTGATGCAGCTGAGTTCTCAGCTTTGTCAAGATGCTGACCATCATAATTTCACCATCATCATCTACAAGAACTTCCATTTTGAAAAAAATTCAGAAAATTTTTAGATGAATCAAACCACTTAACAGGTAAGATGAAAGAGGGGATGTGATTGTTGCTGGTAATAGTGAAAAAAACAGGAAACTCAGCATCTACAGTATAAATAACATCAGACAAAAAAGATCATCTACACAGAGGAACTCATTTGAGCACTCACTCCCACATATACACCTTTAGTTGACTCTTTAATCCCATTGTAATGAGATTAAAATGAAACAGGATACATAAATTGAAATACTCTAAATTCTGTTTATAAATATAAATAAATCTCCGGTTAATCCCATAAAGCCTTTTGAAATACATTTGGGTATAATACCAAAAACAGCTCCAAAACATTTCAGTTTAAAATCATTCAGCAGGTTTTTCAGGCATTGAGAGACACACAGGTTAAAACTGTGTTTTACAGACAGACAGAAAGACAGGGTGTGATGAATGAATGAAAGGATGGACATATTGAGAGATGGACGGAAGGAAAGAGAACAGATAAATGCAGGTGAAATTCACACCGGCATGTACAGCTCTGTGTACTCATCCTGTCCCTCTTTCTCATCAAATGTTGGCTCTGCATCATCTGCATCCAACTGCAGGAGGAGAAAAACATGCGACAATTACACAACAACATCAACAATTAAAAAATAATAATAATGCTAAATATTTTAGTATTTTACTAGTATTTAGCTAGTTTACTAGTATTTTACTAAGTTGGTAATGCATTTTTATGTATTTCTATATTCTAGTGATTTAGTAATTTAGTTTTTTGTATGTACGTATTTCAGTATTGTGGTATTTCAGGAATCAATCATTTTCAGATGTTTAGTATTTCTGTATACTTACACACTGCATCTCGCGGTTGGTGAAGATGCGAGGTAAAAGAAACATTTTCAGGGGAACGGTGAGGATGAGGACAAAGGGAAAAGCCAGCGAAGCTGCAGTGGACATCACTGCCCACAAAACTGCCAAACATACCACCTGGACCAAAGTGAACAGGTGCATACGAAGGGTCCTCACCTGTCCAAAATGAAGACCATTACAGTCAGGGTTATTAAGTCTTAGAAGAGTGGCACAGTTTGTTCTCCAGCACACTGGGATAGAACTTAAATCCCTTATCTGTGGGACATAGCTGCTCTTCTGTTTCTGTATTAGTATTTATTTAGTGTGCTGGAACAATAATAACACAAACTTCTGTCTAATACTTATGAACTGCACTGTAATTCAAACCAAAACTTAATCAAATTTCTAAAATCCTTTGTTTTGGAATTGCAGTTTGAGTAATACCGACTGGATGTCAGATCATTTCTTGTACAGTATAAATATGCTCCTGACCTTGCGGACATATATGTGGTCAGGATGGTATTTTGGAGGCATCAGAAGCAGCTGGACGCGCTCGGTCAGCTGGATACCATTCAGTGACATCACCCCCATGTAGAGGAAAATCCCAAACAGCACAGCAATGGGGATCTGCCGCAGGAGGTCTCCAATCACTATCGACATACCTGCAGATCCGACAAGTTCACAGAACTCACATAATGAATCTGAACAGTTAATAACATTTATTTATATTTTACCACGAGTCATTCATTCCTAACAATCATTTAGTCCTTTCCTTAAATCCCAAAATAACATTTTATAGCATAGCTTTTGTGAGTGGAAATGTTTTCTCTTTGAATTTGTAATTATGATATGAACTTTTATGATATCTTTCACAACCCTTCACCCAGTCAGTAATCCATCCCTAATATTAGTCTATTTATCATGAAATGTTCAGACAGTGTAATGAACAGCTTGAGTTTTCAAAGGAAGTAAAATAAAGCTTCTAATGACCCACCTACAAGAACGGCCACCAGCAGTCCGGTGACCCTTTGTTCTTTGACCTCTTGAATTCGCGGTTTGTCTCCAGGAGCTACAGCTTTGCTCATTACGGTTAATGCGTTGACGTGGGTCACCGAGCGGACCGTAGCTGCGGCCATCCAGGGCAATCCAAACAGTGCACAGGTTCCGCCTAAAGCCACGATAACCAGCAGGTCCAGATGAAACCCAGAACCTTTTATCAGCATTCTCTCCTTTTTGCTGACGATTAGCCTAGAACCAGAAAGAAACAGCACAGAGCTCAGAGCAAGACATTGTAATCATTTCCCTTTAATTTATACACTGCTTTCATTATAACCCTTTGATGACTATGCCCACTTTCAAAATTTTCATTGTGCACTTTTATTTTTATTAATGCAGTTTACATTTTTTTTATTGATCATAGTTGTATATAACTATAATAAATACATTTGAATCAGACAAATAAAAACCCAGAATTTAAAGAACAGAATTTACAGAATTTAAAAATAAGTGAAAAAGAAAATTTTCACCCAAACAAAGCAAGCTAAACCTGTTACTTCTTTAATATTAAATAAAAATGAAGCTTAATAAATATAATGAAAAACATCATTTGGCACTTATTGTGACACAGCCAGTTGCACCCAGAAGGAATTCCAATGCTACTGGGATGAAAGATCAAGGTTACCAGGAACAATAAAGTATGGTTTCGACTAAAATGGACTGATATATGTGTTTAGCTACACATACAGAAGTAGTGGTTTTCAGCGTGGGATTAGGCTACCATATTTGCCATTACAACATAGCAGAGGTCTTGGCATGCAGTTGCAAAAGTGGTGTCCAGCGATAATCCATCCCATTCTGCTTAAATATTTATGCAGTTCATGCAGATTTTGCAGTAGTAGTGGAGGTGGAGTGACACCAGGCCTTCTGGACGCATGATAACAAACCTATTATCTTGGAGCTGACCATGGTGCCTTCACACACAAATTTGTTAGCCATCTCCACCAAGACAAAAGCGGGACTCATCACTGAAGATGATCCACTGCCATTCTGAGTGTGACACGACACCATTGCTTTGGCAATGTTGACATGGTGTTAAGAGCAGTCATCATAACGGTCTGTGTGCATGTAGTCCTGCATCATGCAACCGTCTGTCAATGGTGCTGGCGCTAATAGGATGTCGCATGGAGCACTGTTCGCTAAATATCCGTAGTTGTGGCTGTTGGGTCAGCCAGGTACTGCTGCCCAACCGTGCTTACATCACATGTGCGAGCAAGTGTGAAACTTGAATTATTTCAATCATATGTCATATGATGTTAACCTATCCCACAAGTTTCATTCCAGTCGGTTGATTCCTTCTGGGTGCAACTATTTGTGCACCTAGTTTTTTTGACAGTGAGTGTAAATAGCTGAATCCTTCTTTCTAAATAAATCCAGTATGGTTCGGCCATGGTTTGATTGGTTTTATTGATGATTTAGATGGTGTTCCTCACGTGGTGATCTGTGTCTCCATGAAGATCAAGATAAAAACAAGCAGAGCCGGCAGGACACTGGCAGCCATCATCCAGATAGGAAACTGGACCTCAGAGCCCAGTGGATTTACTATCCAGCCTCGCTTATCTGGACTGGTCACAGACAGACCACGAGGAACACTCAGCTTCTGCAGGTATACAACAATGAGGAGACCATATTACTGACAGATATTACAAGTTACAAACTTTGTAAGAACCGATTTGTTCATAACATCACTGCTTTTTACAATAACATCTTCTACAGTAACATCCTCTCACTTGTGTATATGTGTCTCGAATGCTGTAGTCCACTAGAACCATGACCAGGATGGCGATTGGCACCCCGAAATCTCCAATAACCCGCCTCAGCTGTAACATAAGGGACAACTTTTTACAATCTAAGACTTTACTCCACCCTCATTGTTTCTCTGTTTGATGAACAAAACACTTCTGTAAAGTTAAACTTGGAGATTATTTTTACTCACCCTGCCAGGAAAGAAGGCACTGTTTTTGAATTTGCGCAGATAGAAGGCGATGAAAAATGTTCCGGACATAAGCACCAGAGACAGAAGAGCTGTGTTTGGCTCACCCGTCACCTTTATCTTCTCCAGAGAGCTGCTATTGGCTAACTGAGGGTTCAATGTGAAGTTTCCCTCAGAAAAGATCTCAGACTCATTCAGCATGGAGCTGTTCCCACAGGAGCAGCTTTGCAGAGGATGTTCCTGAAATATCTGCACAAATAATAACATGCAAAAGTGTTGAATTAACATGTTCCATATTACAGTTTAAGCTGTGTATCTGTTCAGCTCTGAATCTGAAGATTGAGCTGTATGTCAACTGACCTTAGCAAGTTTAGAGAAGGTTTCATAGATAAAGATCAGGGAGATGAGGATAGAGAAAATCTCCTGAGTGAAACGGGAAACGAATCGAACCAAGAAGCTTCCTTCAAAGGCAACCATGACCACTACGATGATGATGAGCCAGAATCCGATCCAAACTCGACCCGTCAGGTACTCCAGTCCATTACTCTTGCAAAACTACAGTCACCAGCAGAAATGTTCAAAGCAGTACTGATTAGAGCAGTCTGTCTACTCTAAACAACCAAAAGTACAAACCTTAAATTCAAAAACAGTACAAAAACACAATATTAGATATTAGTAACAGCTTCTACTCTTAGGCTCGATGTTGAGATTTAATTGCACTCTTAGACAAAAACTTTTTGATGTTCAGTACTGATGTTGGCTTAGCCATGCAATTAACTAGTGATTTGGTTGCCACTGGCCTAGAAAATGATCTAGTCTTGTACTTTACACTTACTCTCAGCCTTACATTCAGTCTTAGTTTTAAACTTAGTTTACTGCAAAGTTCTGCAAAAGTTTTAACACTACGCCCAGATGATAGTTTTAAAATTTAAGTTATGATAGACTTTGATAATGATCACACCTGAGCCCTGTTTGTAGAAGACTGTTTAACAAGATGTGGACTCACAGAAAAGAAAGCTTCCTCAAAGACCAGTAGGGGTCCAGAGAAGCCCACTACCAGAAGTGGTTGCGCCCCCAGCAGGCAGAAGAGCACACCCTGGATACATGTGGCCACAATCAGCTCGGACACACCGATCAGCCCCTCAGTTTTCTCCCCTATGCAAACATACAATAGACCCTCAAAAGTCTGAACTAATTATTGTCATTTAACTATATATCCAAGTTACAACAAGTAACTCCTAATACGAGCTAGTGTGAATTTACATTTACATTTGATTTACATCCTGTATCAATAGGTTCGTCTCTGCACATTACATCTTAGTGGTCTTTATTCAAACACATTTCTACTTAAAAAAAAAACAAAAACAAATGGAGTTATTGTTTATATCAGTCTGCACTCACCAAGCAGCCCCCCAAATGTTATAGCAGGAGAAAGGGCAGCGAAGTAGATGAAGATCACAGCAGCCATGCACTGAGGGTTGAGAGCATCTTTAAAGTCACTGATGTATTTTGGGTACCTGCGGCGTGCATCTCGGATTACGCCCCCGAATGGCCGCCCTGAACGCTGAAGAGGGTCATCCCCAGGCTTAAAGGGTGTTGACAAAGCATCTGCAGCATAAAGAAGAAAGTAAAATTGTATAATAAAATTTACAATGTTATCGCTAATTTTTAGTGAATGAGAGTGTTCTGATGACATTTAACATTATTGAATTCAAACTTGGCCAATTGTTTTTAATACAATGCATAAGAATTTACTTTGTAACTTAAAAATAAGTCTGTGATTGTGTAATATATGTGTTGTTTTTTGTAAAGTAAGATATTTATGACATTTTAAGTCTTAACTTAAGTTTGCCCAAGATTTTATTTATTACATTTGTTAATCATTTGCTTTTTCCAATTCCAAAAAAATACATATCATGCTATATTTGCCAAAAATGAACAATAGGCATTATAAACTTGTGGTTCTGATCCTGGATTATAACTGCCCTGAACAAGTTTCTCTTGTCTTACAGGCCCAGAGCATCTCATCTTGAGAACATCTGGGGACAACCATGTGGGAGGAACATAAACAATTCTTACTAGAGTAGAAACACACTTTTCAGTCCAATGTGCCGTGAGGCAGACACAAAGCCTATCGTTAGAACATGGATGTAGTATAGTATTAGTAATGCTGAAAATAAGGTAGATCATGCAGAAAACATATTAAATTAAAAACCCATAAAATTCTCTTAAATAGAAAAAAAAATGCTGCTCACTAATGATAGTGTTTTGTTAGCTAGCCCTTCCTGAGCGAAACTGGATGTATTAGATCAGACAGAATAATTGATCTCCAAGACTAAACTGAGAACAACTGTTTAAGGCAAACCAATTAAGGCCATGTCCACCTTAAAAAATTCTCTGAGACACAAACTTTTTTGCATGCTATCTAGAGGACACAGTGACACCATTTCCTAAATATTTTTCTAAATAGTTGGTCTGAGATGGACAATCAAGAGATATTTCAGATGATCTGACCCTGCTTTAAGTATTAGCTGACCTTTCTCCTCCTGGCTCTTGGGCTCTTTGGCAAGCAGGCTGACTTCTTGTTGTTCTCTTTTGCGAAGCATCTCTCTCTGGAAGTGAGCGACAGAGCGAAGTAGCTCTTCTCCACCCAACTCTGAAGGTGGCAACACGATGCTGCCGTCCAGGAAACTGTTGATAGCATTCAGAAGGTCCTGCCGGTCATCTGCCAGATAAGCTGCCTCGTGGAAGGACTGCAGGTAGTCACAAACCCAATAGGATCTTCAGTTATATAATGCCAGCAGTGACAGTCCTAACACATTAATGAAATGAATAAATATACCTTGTCTGACATGAGTGTAGATATGGAACGTCCGATCTGGTGGTAGTCCATGCTGGTACTGGCAGGTCCAAGCAGAACAAAGAGAAACCGTACAGGAACTGGAACCTCCAGCACTGAGTCTAACTCCACAGCTTCCTGCAGGCGCACAAAGGCCATGGTGGGATGTTCCAGGAAATCGACACTACCTGAGGAACATCACAGCACGTTTAAATTCTGATGTAGAGTTTTTTTCTGAGGAACAAAATCTATATGCTTTTCCTAGGCACAATGGCATCGTCATATGATACAGCAAAAATAATCAATTTGTGTGTACCTATACATATGTTAATGTTTATGCTGATGTTTATACTATGTGCACAGCTTATGTGTAAGCATTTTAAATTGTTAAAATAGATATTATAGCACTATATCTCTTCAACACAGGTCAGATTGTCTCAGATAAAATTTTTTCTCCAGTGAAGCTTTTTCCTCTCCTGTTGTGCTGCCGTCTTTAAATGGTACATTTCTACAGTTAGTAAACTCTTCAGAAAATCCCAGCCATTGAAGCATGCGTGTGTCCATAGAAAGTTAGAACAGGTTCTTGTACATGGTAGGAAACAACTGGGGGAATCGGCTCAGGAGACAAGATTTTGCTGCTCGACGATGAGGCTTTAAGTTTGCATGGTTATGATACTAATATTTAACATCTCTGATTTCCTGAAGATAAAAGGTCACGTGTCGCTGGAGAGAGGGTTTTATGCACGACAATCTTGTATGTTTGAGGTAATCTACTTGTATTCCACAACTCTTTCTGAATTTCTACTGGAGTTTTGGTAATAACGAAGTGTCTTTTTTCTCTTTAAGTTCACTTTGAATGATTTGCACAAACAGTACAGTTTCAACCAAACATTTCTTTAAGCACAGAGGGTGAACCTGCACCTTACCCACAAGTACAACAGTTGCCTCTGCATTTTCTGGAATCTTCTCCAGCAGCTTCAGTTCATGTTTGGATTTAGATCTGTGCATTCCAACAGGAGCAGAATCTTTCTGCAGTTTCACACATACAGTAGACAATACAAGGGAAATATTATTCAGCAGTCAAACCTCAGTTAACACATCAGTTTGAGCTCATCACTTAGTTAGACAGACCTTTTACGATCGCTTTCATGTTATGGCATATGAGAAAATTATTATGTTACACTTGATCTTAGGTAGACATAAACATCCAGGGAAAAGTCATTGTTTGGACTCCCTCACCCACAATCTGAGTTTCTGTCTTTGGTATTCCTAACTAACTAGAGATGCAAGACTGGTCTGCCTCAGAGTGGAGACAGTGGTTCCTCCTGTTGTTCCATCATAGTTCAGCAACTACATCTAACTATGCCTAAGATGCCTCTGAAAAATGAAAGATTATGCTGTAGCATATTTGTAAATCTGAAAGCTTAGCCAAAGACAGTGATGTATTCGACCTTAATGAATGTATGGAGGAGCTCATTACCATACTAGAAATATTTACATAAGAAGGATTGTTAAGGCAAAGTTAGCACTGCTACAATGAGTTAAGTTAGCAGCCAGCCCACAAAAGGACATCCTGAATACTGTACACACTGGTATAAATTTTTTAATAGGAATTTTTGTTTTTTTTATAATCTGCACTGTCCATTTCCCTTTCCCTCCTGGACTCCCAACTCCATGTTGATTTCTAACACTGATTTGAAATGGGGCTCACCTTTAAATTAACCTGTAATTGTCATATTCCCAGGTTTCATGAGAATTATGATGATAATATGATAAGAGGTTCTAATAGTAATCAACAAAGTCTGAAAACTGTCAGAAATTCTGACTGCAGCCTCTAACCTCGTTTTTATCTGTCTCAATGTGGAGCACTGTGTCTGTCCTGGTGACGGAGTCACTCATGAGTGGCTGGGTGACCGAAGGTTCGGCCTGGCTGCCGGTGCTGTTGCTACGGGGATGGTGGAGGTGGTGGTGGCCCATGAGGGAGCCCAGGCTGGCAGCTGAGATGTTCCTGGGGAAGGAGGTGTGGTCTTTGTCGTCGCAAGGGTGGCTGGAGGGGACAGAGGGAGAGCAGGGTAGGCAGGAAGTCAGCTGGAGGAGCACACACTGCACACACTGAGCACAAACACGCACTGATCTAATGGGCAGTAGCAGGTCAGTCAGCGGGAGAAGATACCATAGAGAAGATTAACATATAAGAAGATCTCACATTAAACTTATTAGAGATTTTACACACTGTAAACATATCAGAGGACATAAGGATTAAATATTATTATATGATGGAGTAGATCATTTTTTATGACAGCTTACCACAGTACAGCACGCTGAATTTGCAAGGTTAGAGGTGCGTGGAAACCCAAATCTGACCTTAGTTTAATGTTAAACCTTTTAACCTTCACTACTGTTTGTAAATACATGCTGATATTGAAACTGATGTCTGAAATATGTTTCAATGTTTGAGTCTAGAAACAGTGTCAAATGTTTCAAAAAACACCTGAAACGAGTGATGCAATCATGCTTGGATAAAAAGGCCATTCAAGATCAAATCTTTAACATTAATCTGAGATAGACTGATGCAAACGATGTCCAACATGTGCTGTGGTATAATGAGTCCACCTTTTAAAATTTCTTTTTTAATTATTATTTGGAACTTATGGTCATTGTGTTCTCAGAGCCAAGTGTATAGGCTTTTCTCTTTTTTGCATAACATGCATGTGTTGTGTTGTGGAGCGAGGTATTCAGGGCTCCTTGTAATTTGTTGTGGAGGGGTGGGGAGGAGGGCAACAAGGTGAGCTGTGTTGGTTTGTATGCAGTGGGTGTGGGGCCCTGCGGCAGTTCATGCCCAGGGTCTAATGATTTATTAATCCGTCACTGGTATACCTGTGTTTGAGCAGCAGAGCGCGCAGGACATTTGCCCGATCCTCTGCTTTAATCTGGTCAGAAATGATCATCTGTTCCACCACCTGATGAGCAATTCCTGGCAGGCTTTTCTGATCTAGATCCAGCAGAACCGCTCCTGAAGTAGTAGAGATTATATGAATATATTAATGTTTCCATTTGAAGTTTATCAGCATTATATAACCTGAAACAAAATCTGATTTGGAGTGTCCTCCATTGTTCTAGCAACAATCTAACATGACAGTCATGATACAGAAGTATGTTCCACATTTACATCCCTACACAGCTTAAACAACAGTAAATATCATGATGTGTATCTGAAAGGTGCGTTGATATGTTTTACAGCCCTGTGTATACATTTAAATCCATATAACTGGTTTGTTGCTCACTTTTGTTTCCCTCATCTGAAACCGATAACTTAAACTAGACACCTGGGTGCAGGCCAGTAAGCAGGGAGGGGTGGAGCTTACATTAAGAACACACCCACTAGGCTTTTTTTCTACAGAGTTTATAAATTGTAGATTTTTTGGGGTTTATTTTCTTAGAGGGCAGCACAACAAGGGCTGAAAATATCATATTAGAGAGGTTTTTATTTATAAAACCAGCCTGTGTAGAGCAGAATTAGAACCAAGAACACTTTAACACAGTAGTTAACAAAAGACCTCACAATTTGCAAGCTGTATCAAACCTGGTATGAAAACACTGTATGTATATTATTACCAAAATACCAAAATACAGAAACAAGGCAATAACGACAGCAAAAAAAATCATTATATATTTTAAACTATTATTAGTACTAGTATTTTTGAGGGACCTCAATGGATCATCTTCTCCAATTATTAACAAGCTATTGGGTAACATTCTTAAAAGTTTTAGGATTAGGATTAGGTTTAAATTAAGATGAATATTATAGTCTAGGTCAAGATTAGGTGTAGAGTAAGAGATTAAACCTAAAAGTTAGGTTTTGGTGTTAGGTAGGGCTCAAGTGAGCTTTAAATGGAGGTTTTATGTGAAAGGCCATGTGATTTGTGTGGTCAGTCCTGACCGTGTGAGATGGTCTTCCGGAGCTCCAGTAAACTCCTGAATGAGAGTGAAGCAACATGTGGTTTCCCCCAGCGATCTGTCTCCTCCTCCACATCCTCCTCAAACTTTATCCAACGGGCTGTTTCCCTCCACTGCAACTCCTGATTCTTATCCACTATTAACTCATTCAGCTCAACAAACACCTGCACAGATAACATCAATAACAGCCACGGTGAGAAAATAAACTGGTTTAATCTGCTTATTATGCTTATTATATAGCGTTTAGTTATATATTTATACTCACAGCTAAATAATAACATAAGAAATAATGCATTCCAACAATTCAAGAAGAACATATTAAACCCAATTAAAGGAGAACAAACAACACCCACCACAACCACTAGCACCACCAACAGCAATAATAGTAATAACAATACACTACACAATAATAGTAATAAATAATAAATAGTAATAGTATATAGCGAAATTCTCCATTATAAATTATGTCAACAATGACATGCTTACAGAGTCAGCATTGTTCACAGCGGTGGTGATAGGAACCAGACATTCACTTCTAAATGCTTCCTCACAGAATGTTATTGCATGAACTGGTTATAAATATACCGCATGATGCCTGAGACATTGTTTTATGATACCTTTAAGAAGGTTTTAAATTAAAACATATTTTCAGAATCCACTGATGTTGGTACATGCAATGCCCTGTGCGCCAAAATAGCCCCAAAGAAAGAAATCTGTGTTGTAGACCTTGTGGCCCCTGTTTCCTGTCACCATTGAGTTTCTACACTGAATAATTTTACATCAGCCCACTCCACATTACTTTGTTTACATCCTATACAGACAATTATGCAGACATTTAGAAAAACACTGAAATTCGCCCAGTACAGAAATTAGTTCTGACCTTCTGCTGTTGGCTGACTCTCCTGGAGAAGTCTAACAGCACCATGCTGATAGAGTGAGCGCTGCGGCTCTGAGAGCTACCTGAGCTTTATCTGAGTCTGTGGGGTTCATTAATAAAGCATGGCCTCCTCCCTCAGCTAAGGGGTGGGGGTGTCCCGTTACCTGAGCAGATATGCAAGCCTTTCTCTCAGGTGTGTGAAACGAACAAATCATTAATTCATTTATAATCTATTCTCTTCAGTTTTGGAACAGCGATCAGATTTTCCAAAACAAAATCAGGAATGTTGTCACTGTCCTGGAATCAGCAACAAGAAGCAAACATCTATTAAGCTATCAATGGCCAGAAAATAGACCTTCAGCTCAGTTCCTCAAACAAATAAAGGTTTGTTTCTGAGCTTGTACTGCATGATTGATAGTAGTTATTGCATAATTCAAAACTATTACTGAACAATACATAACAGTCACTGAGTAACAGATAGCACTTATGGAATAATAGTAGATGATGTTGAAGACTTTATAAAAGTTACTGAATAAAACATATTAGTTTCTGAATAATTCATAGTGTTTACTGAATAATCTATAGTGCATACTAAGTATTTCATAGTAGACAGTGATAATTTTATAGTGGGTACAGAATAATTAAAGGAACTGAATGTGAAATTCAAGAAAGACACCCAAACACTCAATATACACTGGCCAAACATGTAAAAGGCTTCACTATAACTGACCTTTACTAAACATAAACCACCTTAACTGGCCTTAAATAACCCAAAACACCTTACCTTGAATTACTTTAAATCACATTAACTGAACTTTAACTAATCAACATTATAATTAATGCTCCTACCTCATGTGGCGTGCGGTCTAGTTTGCGACTCCGGGTGCTGGGCTCTTTATGGTCTTTACTGATGTGTACAATTTGACCCTTAGTGCTTTTTCTGACCAGGTGTCTCCGCACTCCTGGAACATCTTCAAACCGGTGACCTACAAAAAAAAAAGACATGTTTTTTCTTTTGTTACTCTCCATCACTGCCCTATTACATCACCTTCTCATTCCATCACTCCATTATTCTATCACACCATCATTCCATCGCTGCTTCACTCCATCACTCAATGTCATCACTCAAATCCTGATTAGAGCAGAAAAACAAAATAATTTAAGATATTTGTAAATAATGAATGTACTTATTGATGAAAGTGAATGGATGCAAATGGATAAAATATTTTGCATGGAGGAAGTTTAATTGATGAATGTTAGTGAACAAACACGAACAAACATAAAACGTGGTGAATATAAGATAAATTCAAGTGGAATGAATTTCTGTAGACAGAAATGTGTGAATGGATGAATGAATGAATGAATGAATGAATGAATGAATGAATGAATGAATGAATGAATGAATGAAAAAGTCACTGAAAATGAATGGGGTATATAAAGAAACTAAAAGCTTATGAATATGAGGAAATAAACCAGTGGATGAATGTGAAGGAATGAATGTGAGCTGTGGGACTGAACTAAACTTCTGACCGCTCTAACGTTATTAGTCCAGTGGGTTGTGAGAGAGTGGTCAGTGTCTTTGTCTGCTGGACAATATGTCTGCAGAGTCATGTTACAGAGCTGTCACTCAGAGTGGATGCTAAGGTTTAGAGAATGAGGGAAGAGAATCATAGGTAATAAGTTTAGCTGGGGTAAGAGCAGAGACTGAAAGGGGGATTTGAGCTCTCATTAAGGTAAGAGTCCAGCAGTCAGGAGTTACTAAACTGGATGTCTGGAAGGATTTGAAGGATTTTCAGAAATCAGAGCCAGATAGTTTTACTAGAGCTGTACTTTAACATATTCTTTTTCTATATATGCTCTTCTATTGGGAAAAGGTTTAATACAGTTAAATGGATGGGAATGGATGGGAAATTAAACAGTTTAAAGTATCAGCCAAATGCAGCCTTTATTATTCCTCGCTTAACTTTATTGTCACTGTCATAATGTCATATTTAGGAGATCTAAAAGCTGGAGATTTTAGACTTCGATCATGAGATGGTTCTCAAGAACTTGCAGGTAAGACTGTATAATGTCACCTTCTATAGAAGGTGTAGTGAGTATAAAGAACAGAATTCTTATCAAAATACCTAATTTACTGTTCGAATATTAATGACTATATAAATATTTAGGCATTATGACTTCTAACTATAATAAAAAGGACGATTTTTGGAAAAGGTTCTGAAGCTTCAGTGATTCTCACAACAGTGGGCTAATGATATTACAAATGGTCAGTTCTCCCAAAATCCTCATCCGGAAACCACTTCTCTCACTCTTTCCCAGCCAACTCATTCAAAGCCTGCTCTTCTGAATCAAAATTAGACCAAACTCTTCAACATTTCTGCATAAATTAATTCTTTAGATGTGAGCAAAGTCACTTACATAGTCAGAATTGCTTATACGGGGGAAATGAACTGGACACCAACCTATAACAACTCCATCATATACAATTATTATAGGAAATGGTTATGAATATGCTGCTGAAATTCTGAGATCTTATTTTACCACAGTTTTGAAAAGATTTTGATCTAAAACATATTTTAAAATATATTGATGGTAGAGGTATACATGTCGGGAATTGTGAGACTTCAGAATTTTCCTATTTCCATAGCATAAACGGGTAGTGTGAGTGTGCTCTGCCACAGTATGCAGTTTTCCTGCATTACTGCAATATATCACAATTTATCGTTTTATAAACACTGTATCGTGATCTGTCTCACCAGGTTCTTGCCAATACCCAAATCAGCATTACATATTAAAACTTAAAACGTGTAAGTTAATTGGTGATTGAGAATAATAAATATAATGGCTATATTAGTATGGTAGACACTGCAACTACTGGTTCCTGTCACCACCACTGTAAAGATATACGAGTCTTTGCCATGACCATCAAACTATATTGCCACTCACATCTTCTAAATTGTTCCCCTTCTATATTGGGGATAATGAAGAAGATGGAGCAGATGGAAAGGAAAAAGAAAATGTGATATATTGCAAGGAGAAAGAGTGCAGTATGAGTGACAGAGATCAGGACTGAAGGGGGGGATAATTATAAAGGATAAATCAAGAAAGGATCAAAAGAAACTGTAAACAGGATCTCCTTAACAGAGATGCCATCTTCCTTCTTTTCTGACCGTAACCCTTCCCAACCCCTTAATAATAAGCAGAAGTATTAGAACACGCAGAGTCCTGCAGCAGCAGGAGCTTCTCTCAAACTGCTGAAGAACAGAATACAGAGAGAGTGCTGACGCTGTAGAGGAGTTAACAGTGATATAGAGCCTTAATCAGCACTAAAACACGACAAACTCACACAGAGAGCTCAATACAAATCACCTAAAACCAGCTCAGAGTGTCTGTGGGAAAACTGCTCTGATACACCATAACATGCTGAACTGCTTCCGTGGGAACCAGAGTTTAGTGAACTGTTTCTGGTAGAGCTGCACCGTGCATGAAATTCTGTGGCAGATTCAGATTTAGCGTGTAAGACATTTGCAAAGACCGTAGATCTACTGAATCTAGTTATCAAACCAAACAAGCACAGAAACCATAACAAATATACAGTAAATATTTAAAAAAGGATATAAAAAACACAAAGTAAGTTTTAGGGACAGAAATGTGTCTTTGTACAGAACATGTGGAAGACCAGCTGGTAACACGGTTGTGCTTTGGACCCCTTTGAATCTGAATGACTATAAGCACGCTGAAAGAGTTTTCACAGCAATATCTTCATCAGTTTGTGATGTCAATATATAAAGATGCATAATGCATAACTAGCAAGTTGATTGGCTCCTTTTCTGAAAGGAGGACCTTCTCTATAAATGGATGCCATCAGGAATGGCTTAGGACCTCTAAGAACAGCCCTGGCTCACTGCTATCTGCACATGTACACATATCTTCTAAATATGCATAAATCTATCTAATCTGTCCATGTTTATATTCATGTAATATTTAATTATATGTAATGTAATTTAACTGTTATTAGATTTATTCATCTGGATAACTGAAATGACACTATCATTTTACAAAAATGATTTAACTTATTTGTTTAATTTAAATGAACTAGAGGATACTTTAAATACATACAAATAATGTAGGCTAATCAGGCAGAACGAGTTGATATAGGCTAACAGTAAGAAACAGAGTAAGAGCAACATTAATAAACATAACTGATTTTCAATGATAGTTATGATGCAGTGAAATGACATCTTAAATAATTAGCTTCAAATTCTTTAGCTTAGTCATAAAACAGGAGTCCGTAAGCTCTACACGCTAAACTTCATTCAAAATGTGGCACACAGGAAGCTAGAGAGAAACTTATAAATGTAATAACTGCATGATTGCAAGTTTTAAGTTTAAGCATTATAGACCTTGGCGCTGTAGCAGCTTGAACACTCTTCAGGGTTTCTGCCCATTTTCAGATGATTTTGTGCAATGTATGAAGGATGGTGGGTGACTGAAGGTCAGGTAAGTTCCAACAGTTGAGTTCTTCGAGTTCTCAAAAATGTCCGCAGGAAAGAGGAAGAGCCAATAACTGAGAGACGCAACAGCTGACAAACACAGTCTTCTTTGAGATGCAACTGGTGACTGTAACTGTAACTGTTCCTTCAAGTCACAGCAAACCATCACTGTGCACATATTAATAATGAGCTAATGATGACTTACAGTTCATATCCGAGCAGCTGAAGATCACAGTGAGATTAAACGGTTTAATATCAGAGCCTGTGCGCTCTCAGGGTAATGGACACACTGAGATTTAATGGGTCTGTCTAAAAGATTCGGCTGGTAAAGCAGCCAAAAGTTACACTCACAGGTCAGTGTGAGGTCAGCTTCAGAAAATAAAAATCCGATTAAAGATGAAGTCAAAGGGACTAGATTGGAATAGATGAGAGTCATTACGGAAAATTAGAATAATTCCACTGAGATACACGAACGCTGCCGGTCAAACATCTGAACATACTGGACTGGACTTTAAAGCATTTGGAAGACACATTTATGCACATAAATGCACTGTATGTCCAAAACATTTTTAGGATAAGATGGATTTATCATCATATTATATAAACTACAGAGTGTTTCTCATTAAAAGGGAATTGGTGAAATGTCTGTCCTTAGTAATGCATTTGAGCCAACTGTATGACAATGACAAAAGTTGAAACATCAAATAAACTTCCCAAAAAAAATTTGTCACCTTGCGTGTTTTAAGTGGTAGTAACTCCTGCAGATGTTACTGCACGAGGATGACGGGGCTATAAAAACCTACAGCGTGTGTGACAGGATTAATAGATTGAGAAGAGGTGGTACAGTGGAGTGAATGTCTTGTTTGATGTGTAGAAATTATTAATGGTAAGATTGGTAAAAAGTGATTGCATTTTGGCGTGCCATAGTATGAAGGAAGTAGCTGAATTTGCAGGTTTGGAATTGCATGGTCCTATTGCTCTAGCAGCAGTGGCACAAATTCCAGTCTACAGGAAATCCTCTTCCGAATTGTGCCAGGAAGACATCCACCACATCTGGCCCAAACCCAAAGTTCTTTAACTGAGCTCACCTATGTTCAGAACCCATACAGTCCATGCCAAATTGAATTGCAGGTGTATTACACACTATTAGGTATAGAGTCACAGGTGACTGTCTGCTGTGTAGTATGTGTAGAAAAGTAGAATATTTAAATGGAGTAATTCCATCTACACTTTCAGAAATTTCATAACTGTGTTTTTTTCTTAATAGTAAAACAACAACAAAAAAATTCTCTATTAAAAACATTCATGAGGTGAACATTCTTTTGGCCTTTTTACTGGAAACGCTTTACTGGATGAATTTATTTGGGTATGCTTTAATTATGAATTGACCGAGTTAGTTGTGATACCTGCATATATCCATATGTATGAAGACCTATATTTATTAGCTGTATCTATACTAGGGTGATACCTGTGAATTTATGTATGCGAACTTACTCTTAATGCCATCGAGGTGGGCTGAGGCAAGTGTTTGTGCTTCCGTCTCATCGGTGGGGATGCGCTGGTATTTCGCCTGTTCAGTTCCTGTCATGTTCCCGGTTCGGCGGCGCTCCTGGAGGTCGTAACTGCGGCTCGCTGAGGATGCGTGGGTCATTGAACTGGACTTAACAGGGGGAGGGGCCACTTCAGGAGTGCTGTAGTGAACAAAAAAAAGGTCAGTGAAATCACTGATTACTTCCTGACTGACAATCTTATATCTATCTATCTATCTATCTATCTATCTATCTATCTATCTATCTATCTATCTATCTATCTATCTATCTATCTATCTATCTATCTATCTACCTGTAAACCTGTGTATCTGTCTTTAGCTTTTTCTGTCTGTCTGTCCATCAATTTGTTTCATCTGTCTGTTTATGTTAATCTGTCTGTATTCCAGTCCGTCTGTCTGTCGTGGTCACTTCACTGTTAGCTGTTAGATAATTTTACATTAAGCCCAAATTTCAATGTGCAGTTTAAAATATTCAGAACTACATATGTGTGAAATTAACTACATGTGAATTAAAACACATTCACTTTAACATTCCAACTTCACTTCATTTACAAATTATGAACAAGTTCAGAATCACTGGATGATTCAATGAGAGATTTTGCACATCAGCATCATTAAATTAAAATCTATCAAAGAGGAACACTTACCATCCCCTGTCTCACTCAATTCAAACTACAAAGAAGAGGTGAGGAACATACGATCCGATTCAGCACAGTAACAGAGCACAGGTAGCGCTGAACAGAGCGAAGAGGGGACGAAGGAGTATTTAAAAAAGTGTGGGGAGGGCTAACTGTTGCCAATAGTGACGGTCATTAATGAGAAAGTTCTGGATCCCCGCTGACCGCTCAAATAACACAGACAAAAAACCCACGCAGCGTTCTAAATATACACACACTTTACATCCACAACAGCACAGAACCTCAAAACAGAGAACTCACACGCAACACAAAACAGAACCCAAAACCAGAGAACCCACACGCAACACAGCACAGAACCTCAAAACAGAGAGCTAACAGGAAACACAACACAGAACCCAAAACCAGAGAACCCACACGCAACACAGCACAGAACCTCAAAACAGAGGGCTAACAGGAAACACAACACGGAACCCAAAACCAGAGAACCCACACGCAACACAGCACAGAACCTCAAAACAGAGAGCTAACAGGAAACACATCACAGAACCAAAAACCAGAGAACCCACACGCAACACAGCACAGAACCTCAAAACAGAGGGCTAACAGGAAACACAAGACAGAACCTCGAAACAAAGGGCTAACATCAAACGCAACACAGAACTTAAATCACAGAAATCAGCAAAAAACAACACCGAAAACAGAATTTACAGTGAATGCCGCACGGAACCCAAAAACAGAGAACTCAGCAAACACAGTACAGAAGTTTAGAGAACCTGTGAGGGAGTGTTAAGAGAACCATTGGGAAAGAATTTAGAAAACTGTTTCGACAGGATTTAGAGAACTGTTAGGGCAGAGTTTAGAAAAACGTTGGGCAGGGTTTAGAGAACCTTTGAGGCATGGCTTAGAGAACCACTGAGGAAGGATTAAGAGAACTTTTCAGGCAGGGCTTAGAGAACTGTTAGAGCAGGGTTTAGAGACCCACTGGGATAGGGTTTAGAAAACCTTTGAGGCAATGTTTAGCAACTGTTCAGCCTGGGTTTAGAGAACCAGTGGGGCAGGGTTTAGAGAACCACAGTTGCAGGATGGAGCCTATCCATTCCACCAGTCTATTGCAGGGCAGACACCCAGATATACACATCTCCATCTCTTTATTAATAATCTCATTTTCTCTTTGCTTGAGGAGAAATCCTGTATCATGTAACTATAGATCACTTAAAGAACTTGAACCATACTCACTCTGTATTAGTACTGGAGGGAACCGTGTGGGCTGTCTGAGAACTGAAGCTTTCTGAGCCTTCCAGTTTCGACAGGTGAGGGTCATCATCAGAGACGAAGAACTGGAGTAGTAGATAGGTAAAGTAGAGAGTACACATAAAACTCTGTATGAGTTCGATTTCACAAAGAAACACATTTTGAGTCTTTACTAAAGGGTCAGTTCTGTACCTGAACGCTCTCTTTATTCTCGGCCTCTGCTGTGTGATTCCCCTTAGCTTCATCTTCATTTTCCTCCTCCTCCTCGTCAGCTTCCTGCACAGCCTCGCTCACTCTAACACTCGCTCTCCCCTCTTTACTCCTCTTTTCCTTCTTCCCCCTGCTCCTCTTCTTGCCCTTAACATGAAGTTTGGACAGGGGTTGGCGGACATGGCGGGAAGACTGACGATGGACTGAAGAAAGAAGAAGAGAGTGAAACGAAATGCAGGTGAGTGAAGAAGACTTTGAATTCTGCATGTTTTCCTCATGCCATAACATCCTGTTAGTGTCAGCACCATGCAGCTCTTTTTGATGATGAGTGTACTTTTGAAGAAGTAGTATAACTGAGTCCGGAGCAAAAAGAACACACTAAAATATGGTGAGTGTGTGCCACTGCGAGTCGCCCTTTAAAGCCTGAAATAATCATTTTAAAGTCAAAGGCATCTACGTGGATTTGGCGAGAGCTTTTTAAACCACAGCTTACACCTTTATGTATTAATGTCATGCACAGGATGGAAAACATGGTCCTGGTCTCTGTTTAGGCCTTAAATGTCAAATCGACGTCAAACTGGTAAAGATATAATAACGACAGTAGATAATTCACATATGACCTCAGAAAGCCCCTCCTAATGCACTCACAAAAGTCAGATTAATCAGGGTTCAAAGCTAAATGGTACAAAAAGGTCTTCCTTCCGAATAGCATTGCAATCCAAAACTTCCTACTGGGTACTACTTCGATGATGATGAATGTATATTCCTTGACATGGTGTCTGGCACACGTATATAAACAAATCTAATCCTGATTGTCTGATCTTGACATTAAACGTACATGCCTTGTTTTTGTACTGTTTTTGTCAAGATAAAGGTCAATATGTTTTTATTTACATTTTGCCTACTGTCCAAACTTTCTGGATTTAAATTGTAATACATTTCATTTCAGCTAATAAAGTAATGGAGCAATCTTTAAGACAGTGTTTGGGATTCTCCAAGTGGTAGGGTTTTTTTGTTTGTTTGTTTGTTTGTTTTTTCAAAGATAGCAGTCATTTTTTTCCATTTATTTTTTTCTTACAGATAAAAGCAGCTCACTGTATCACTGTATGTTAAATATTATGTTGAATGTCATGCTTTCTTTGCAGACGTCGTAAAACACTTTTCTCTGAGATGTATTATTGAACTGCTCTAAATTATCTGTTTACATGTGTAAGTTTTAGTTTGTTAGTTAGTTAGTTTTTATGTATGCATGTGTATTAGAGTGTAAACTTACATTCAAAGTCCTCCTCGCTGTAGGAGCGTTGCTGTTCGCTGGGCACTCTGGGATTGGGGCTGAGAATGTTCTGGAATTTCTGAACGCTCAGAGTTTTATTCAGATCTCCTTCATCCTCCTCTTCCTCCCTTTTAGCTCCTCGACCTTCAGGAGACGCGGGCTGCAACAGAGAATCACAACCACACATTTTTCATTTAATTATCTCTTTAATGATTGAACTTTACAGAAATTACGTATATAAAATAGTTAAATACAACTGAAAACATTTTAGTTACTACAGTTTGAGTTCCTGAGAATTATTTGTCAGGAAAGTATTCATTATTTTTAGTCAGAAAACGTTCTGATTAAAATCATTTTCTTTGCTCACACCAGAGGGCGCCAAAATCAAATGGAATTGAACTGATCCCATAGAGGCATTCCACCGAGGGCGCCGTATTAGGGGCGTGGGGGAAGTTGGGGCAGTTCTAGGGACCTGTGACTGACAGTGGTTACAAAAATATATTAGAATTTTAAATTATTAAACTTTAATCATTCCTAGAAAACACATTCCAAACGTTAAACCGTGTAAACCTTTTATTGTTTTTGTTCTTGTCAAAACGCAAACATTCACAGTCTCTGCACTGCCTGGTTTAAATCCCCTCCTACAGGAAATGGTTCAGTCCGCCCTCAAAACGGGTGCGAATTGTAATTACGACCAGTGCAATTACAAGAGTCGTGGTGAAACTAAAAGAACAAAAATGTTATTTCGTCAGGAGTCAGGAAAAGGAAAGAAAAGGGCGACAGTACGTCACCCAGATTTTCACAAAAGAAGGTGGGTGTAGTCTGTGAATCACTGCAGGCATTGTTGTAGAAGTTACTCATACTTAATGAGTCGTCCCTATTTCTGCATTGGGCCAGGACTGACAGAAGCAGGCTCAAGCTTAGCAGCCCTACCCCCAAGCCCCTTCACCTCCTCATCACAGCCTTACTCCCAACCTAACGTAGATGAGCAGGTCTGTGTTGAATGACTTGGCAGTTGGCATAATGGCAGAGGCTCAGTGGGAATTCCTTACTGGTATTATTCTGTAATAAATCTGTCACGAATTGTATTTGCATATCCATTTCTATAGATTTTTATGTTAAGTAATTTTATAATTAATTTAAAATTAAACTTTAACAGATGGTTTTCAGCATTTTCCTAAAGGTGCAGTCTTTCATTAAATAGCGAATTCCACCGTATACACAATGCTACAGGTTTGTTTAGGGTTGGCGTAGGCTGGGGGTGGTGGGGCTCCGTGTCATATCTTTTCATGGGGCTCAAAATCTCTGCCAGTGCCCCAGATTTCACATGATAATGTTATAATCCTGAATTAATATTTGAAATTATTTTAATGTTTCCATTCATTGGTTTACAAAACCCAGCATGCATTGGGCAAATAAATCATATAGCCATTAGAACTTACTGATATAGACCATTAAATAATTATAGACTCATCATAAATAAGTAAATACAGATATGATATACAGATATGTATGGATAAAGTTCCATCTTCAACATGCTTCATCAGAATGGTTCTTCTAGTCTTTGAACCAGAAAATCTCATTCTAGTGATACTGCAGCGCTGTCGTAGTATTTTGGATGGGATGTCCCTTCGAATCCTGGAAGCTGCTGCTTTACAACAACAGCCATGCTATAAAGTGCTTGATCATTCAGGAAGATTCATGTAGATCACTCTCTCTGAGTTTACAAATGCTGGTTTTCTTTTTGTGCAGTTTACACATACACACTTTCTAAACTGCTTCATCCTTCTGGGCCACTGGAGCCTATCCCAGCATTCAATGGGCAGAAGGCAGTACACACTCTGGCAAGGCTGCTAATCTGCAAGGTCTGCAGGGCAGACATAGAGGCATACACGTTCACACTCACACCAAGAAGGAGATTTAATATCTCCAGCTCTCCTGACATGTTTTTGACTGTGGGAGGAAACCAGGGCACCCAGAGGTAACCCACGCAGACATGGGGAGGACATTTGGAATTGTTTGCAATGCAGTCTAATGTAATATAAAGATTAATAATAAAATATTAAACAACTTAAGTTTCAGTCAGATTTAGAAAAGTAAGTGGTGCTATTCTAATCCTGCATGAACAATATTGATAATATATAGTCAGAATAAATCAGGGACTGTATATGTTCACAGCATATACGCATAGATATAATCTATGTTTTTATGTGTAATGTTGGTGATGGTGAAATAGTGATGAAAAAGTGGTGAATAAGTTTTATCTCACAAAGATCTGCATTAACATCTCTGCTGTAAACGGATTAAAAAGAATTTAAAAAATGAAACCTTCTTAAAACTTTCATCAAGCAATGTCTCAGACATCAGGCAGCGTGATCATAACCAGTTTACATAATATCTTTCTGTTAGGGGGGGTTTCTGAGGTGGACATCTGGTTCCTGTCACCGTCGCTGTCAGCAACTCTGATGCAGCATGTTTCTCTAGATTTGATTATTTCACACCAAACCACTCTAAATGGCGTTATTTACATCTTAATCATTGAATCATGCAGAAAATGTCGTTCACTTTAAATGAACAGCTTGCTAAAGTATCAGATTCAATATTAAAGTACTTACTTAAACTTTAATCTCAATGATCACAGATTTCATATGTTCAAACTTATCTAAAGCAGGTCAAAGCTTTCAGATATGCCCCATTAAATCATATTCTGCACACCGTACAATACCAGAATTTTGATTTTGATACTAATACAAGTCATGATGGCCAATACAAAACGACACTGTGTCAAAAATTATATTTTAGACTTTAAATGCTAAATCTCATTTACAAACATTACTTTTATAATTTAAGGTAGTGTTCCTAATATAAATGGAAAAGTGTGAATGAAATACAGTGTTACTTTTATAATATATTGTTTAAATACATACTTTTAATACATTATGTGACTGTTTTTTTTCTCAATCTATAACTAATCATGCTGTTCCAGTGGACACATTAGGTCTTACACCTTCTACTGTCTGCAGTTCCTATTAATTTTTTCATTATTCTGTGTATTATGTGCTTTTGTTGTACTGTTTAGCATATTCCAGAACAGAATGATGTGCAATGCTTATATATGACAATAAAACAAACAAACAAACAAAAAAGAATAATATAAAGAATGCAGTGTATTGGATTGTTCATCACAGTGCAGCACTCTTACAGTATTGAACCCGCCATACATTATGAAACCTTAGTTTTAAAAGGGTGAGTCACGAGCTGTAAGTTTAACCTTAGCACAAATCAGAGAATAAGCAGTCTGACCTTATTCAGTTATAACTCAGTCTATCCTGCAATATATTGGACAAATACACATTTACTGCTGTCTTTGTTCATATATGAGCTCCGACAGCTGCTCCTCACCAAACGGTCAAAAGGTCACTTTTATAGGATCATTTTACTGCATGCTGCTTTACAGGGTGAGTCAAACTCAAGATTATACTCAATATTAAACCTACCTCACTCATGCTCAGGTGTGGTTAGTCGTGCTGGTTTGGATCTGATCCTGACAGTCAGTGATTGCTTAAGAAAGAGGTTTACAGACAGTGTCCCCTCTCTGACCGCAGTGCTCTGAGCGCTCTGCAAACTCGCTCACCATTACAGCGTTAAGAACAATGTAATCTCTCAGTCTCTCACTACACTGCGTCCTCGTGAGTAAATATTGACTCCTTGCGTCTGTGCGGGTCAAGTGTGGTTGAGGATGTGGAGTAACCTTCTGTAGAACCTCAAAGTCACACCTAAAAACTTTCTCACATGGTCTAACACCACAATGGCACTGACAGCATTCATTGTTGAAAAGGACCAGAAAAAACTACTGAATGTACACTGTAGAAAGTCAATTAATTTAGTTAATTAAAATCTAATCAAAGTCATTCAGAATGATTTGGTATCAAGATTCCTTGCAGAGAGTATTACATGAAATGTCTGAGATGGTGAGATGGCAGTTTGGAGAAGATGTTGGTCTTGAATATATATATATATGCCTAGTTGTGATGTTAATCAGCTTTTAGTGCAGATATTGTTTGCTTACCATAGTGCCCAAGCTACCGAGCTAAGACAAACACTTAAAGTCAATAGTCACCCAAATCTTTTCTGTAAATGCATCCCCAAAACTCCTCTCTACCTACTGAAACCACACCCCGCTCTCCTTTAAGGTCTCAAGGAACACAGTGTAGAGTATTAAAAATGTTAATTTAAAACTGAAATCAGCTCTTGTATTGAACATCCAACAACGTTTGATGATGAAAATAAAAAAATAAAACACAGTAATAAAACATGACTTGATTTTAACACTCTCGGCCTGGTATAGCGCTAAAACAGAGCATGAGGTATGGATAAATTAGTGAAACAGAATCTACATAAATTGGCGGTATTGTGAACCCAGCTGTATTCACCCACTAAAACATTATCCAGACTTTAAATGGCTTTTTTTAAGACACTTTAAAGAACTACCCTAGAATAGGACTGCCCCATTTATACTGAAAGTGGATTTATTTGGCAAAATACATCAACCATTTAGTGGATATGTTATTTACAGCACACATGTTATTGCAGCCCGCTACAGCAAAATTAACCGACTTAGAAAGAAAATACAGATTAGGTTTCTATGGGCTTGTAAACGCTTCACAATGTGGTTTAGAGAACAGTATGACTTAGACAGTTTGTTGCAGTGTTCAGGTACATGGTAACAGTATCCATGTTTATAGCTCACAATGAGCCATACTGGGTCCTAAACCCAATGAGTGAGTTGAGAGAAGTTTTGGGCATGCATTTACCAAAAGAAGGTTTGGGTGGCTATTTTTGGAATTTGTTAGCACGTACCTAAATAAGCCAAACTAAATTTGGACAGTTATTACATCCTAGCTGACTGACTCTTTCATCTGTGTTAAATTTTATCTGAATTATTTATTTTTTTGACAAAATATTCAAGCCTGCAGGCCTGCGACTGAGCGCAAAAGAGCTCTTGTCAATACAACTAATCAACAGTGAGATTACACTCAATTAGTTTCTGAAACTGTTTACATGTTCCTGTAAAAATAATTTAGCAGTTGTGATTTTTTTATTTAATTACTACTTATTGCCATTATATTAAGATTTAAAATTCAAAAAGTCAAAGATTCATTTTATAAGATAACTAATAAAACTCTACAGTGTAAAAAGCTGTTGAACTCTACAATGTAAAACGCTGTTGAACCCTGCAGTGTTAAAAGATAACAGTGTGAATGTTGTACTTTTTGTTTTACTAAAAAAGCTGTTGTACAGTGTAAAAAGCTGTTGAACTTTACAGTGTACAATGTAAAACAACGCTGTTGAAAAAGCTGCAGTGTAAAAAGCTGTTGTACTTTACAGTGTAAAAAGCTGTTAAAATCTACAATGTAAAACGCTGTTGAACTCTGCAGTGTTAAAAAGCTGTTGTACCCTACAGTGTAAAAAGCTGTTGTACCCTACAGTGTAAAAAGCTGTTGTACTTTACAGTGTAAAAAGCTGTTAAAATCTACAATGTAAAACGCTGTTGAACCCTGCAGTGTTAAAAAGCTGTTGTACCCTACAGTGTGAAAAGCTGTTGTACTTTACAGTGTAAAAAGCTGTTGTACCCTACAGTGTGAAAAGCTGTTGTACTTTACAGTGTAAAAAGCTGTTAAAATCTACAATGTAAAACGCTGTTGAACTCTGCAGTGTTAAAGCTATTGTAACTTGTAAAAAGCTGTTGTACCCTATTAAAAGCTGGTTGTACTTTACAGTGTAAAAAGCTATAGTGTTTTAAAAGCTTGTTGAACTAGTGATTTCAAAAGCTATTGAACTTTACACTATTAAAAGCTAGCGAACTATAGTGTAAAAAGCTGTTGATTTCTACAGTGTAAAAGCTGTTTAACTCTACAATGTAAAAAGCTGTTGAACTGTACAGTGTAAAAATCTTTTAAACTTCACAATCGTAAAGCTGTTCAGCAGACTCTGAAACGATCTGAAGCGACACATCAGCGTTTTCCCTGAACTCTGTGTCTTACTCAACTCCTCTGCTCTGTGTACATTAGAGCACATGGCCAATCAGGAGCGGAAACAACTTAACAAATGCTACATTAACACCACGTTAACGCCACACTAATTCTACATTAACACCAGCTGATTATGCAGTACCCCTGCTGTAAACACTGACCTCTGCGTAAAGGAACTCCATCAAACCTCTGCGCGTTCTTCAAGTACAGGAGAGTTACCAGCTTCCTCTCTGAAAAGCGTTTAAGTCCATAAGACTGACTGACCATTTACATCCTGGTCATGTGATTGCAGCTGGAAGAGGATATAAACTCTTAAACTGGCACAAAAATCAAACTCCAATTACTGCTCATCCAGCTTCCCTAAAAACTCACAAACAACACACAGTCATGCTTACTGCAGTTAATTATTAACATTCAGCTTACTGAGCACAACCACCAGTAGCAGCAAACCAGCTCAACCTCAGTAGAATTTTCACTACAAACTTTACTTCAAACTTCAAAACTAACTTCAATACTTTATTCCCTTCAAGCTTTAATACAGACTCCAACACAAGGTTCACTTCAAGAACTGTATAAATACAAACATCTTCTTAGCTCCTCTGTCCAGGAAAACTACAAGCTGTAAACACGGTAAACTTCCTGCTCATAAGTCAGACATTTAAAAAGCAATCTGATAATGAAATGGCATGAACTCTTGCAATAAATTTCTATAGACACATTAAAACCCTGTAGGTTTTACGCTTTATAGAGCCATTACATCCTTACAGACTTTACAAATAATTCCTCTATAACCCTATAACCCCTATAAGTATTAGATACAATGAATTCCTAAAGACACATTAAAGCCTTAAGAATGCATTAAAGCCATAAAGACCTATTACCTTTACTGTACCTATAAATATATTTAATGTACCTATGAAGTTAAATTCTAATAACCTCATTATATTCTAACATTGGCAGTAGAACCCTTGCATTAATACTCCATAGACATATTAAAGTCATAGATGCATTAAAATCTATGGATGAATTAAAACCATAAGCAGCTAAATCGATCTGAAACTAAACAAATGGTTTATTTAGCTGCATCTGTGCTTGTACTTTTTTAGACAGTTAAATTCAAGCTGGCTCAGTCACAGGCAGAGGTCTGTGGTGTATTTGGCTCTGATTTTGTAGAGTAATCACTTTTTAGAGTGAACAATTTTGTTACAGGAAGCAGATCAGTGAATCATGTGACCTTTAAAAACACAGAAGTGAAAAACTCTCAAACAGGTGAAGATATTACAAAACATTGTTCAACTTTACACACAGAGAGAAAGAGAGAGATAGACAGATAGACAGAAAAAAAGGAGATTTAAATTCTATAAAAGCTGAGTCAGCACTGTGTGCGCTAAACAGGAAGTGATGAAAACTGTCAAATGTTTGGGTGGTTTGGGGGGAGGAGGGAGGTTAAACTGATAAAAACCTGCTTGTTTGTATCCTGGCAGTCCAGAAATAAATGAAGCTCTTTTGTTTTCGCTAAAATATGCTGAAATGTCCCATTTCTGAGAAAAACAAAGGCTTCATGCAGCTCTGCTGTTTATTCTGACAATACCATGTTTAATTAAACTAATCTAATAAAAAACTTTTCTCTGTTCTGCAAGTCAAAGTGTTCAGCATGCCAAGTGTTTAGTGTGTTGAGTGTATTTAAGTGTTAAAAAAGCATGTACTTAGTGTGCATTAGATACATTGTCAGCAAGTTTGGAGTTTCAGCATGTTCAGGTGCATGTTGAAGTTTGTTCTGAGTTGTAGGGGTTACGGGTTTAAATCCCAGGCCTGACTTGGTATACCTGGTCAAATTCCTGGGCAAAGTTGTTGTAGGATCAGTAAAGTACAGCTCAGTATGTATAGCAGGCATTTTCTAGACATTCATGTGACAGAGGACTGGATATGTGGCATATAGGACAAATATAAAACAGTAAACTTACAGTGTCATAAACTCATAAACAATCAGTGACTGAGTGCACCTACAGAGTGGATGATCGCTGCTCCATGAGTGGTCGGGACTTTATTCATCCTGCTGGCTGTTACTGTACAGATGATCGGGCAGTGAAATCTGACTGGTTCACACGTTAGCCTTTCTCTTTCTCACTGGAGTTCAAAAACGAGCTCATGAGCAACATAACCTGAGAACAAAGAGCACATTTACATTCAAAACACTTTCGCATCACACTGGAACTGACCACAGAACTTTCATATCAGCTCAGATTCAAGTAACCCTGAAGGTCAAGATGAACTTTAAAGCTAACCCTGGTGTTGGCTTTCAGAAGAAATGACTTGGAAAAAAAGACTTGGAATCTAAAATATTTCTGTAATAAATAAAATGTGAGACAGTGTGGAACATCTCTACATCTCTACAGCAGCATTCTGGTGCAGACTGAGGGCGGGTTTTTATAAAAAGATATAATTATATTCTTAATATAATTTCTTTTTTTGGTCTGTTAAACCACTCTATTGATCATACTGTGGTCCAATGTTTGTCTTTCCCACAGTTAGGACCAGTTAATAGTAAACATTCCTGAAGGAAACAAAATCACATTATCCATCTTAAATCTTCAAGATGACACTGTGCTACGGTATAGAGCTATACTGCAATACTGTACTGCAATATTACTGTACTGTGGTACATTGCTGTACTACAGTACTGTGCTACAGTACTGTACTATAATACTGTAGTACAACATTGTGATACAATACTGCACTACAATATTGTGTTCCAACACAGAGCACAGTACAATATTATACTTCAGTATGAGCAGTGCTATGCTATGCTAAAATACTGTACATCAACACAGTGATACAATACTGCACTGGATTATACTGTAGCACTGTTCTATATTGCACTACATTATTGTACTACAGTACTGTACATTGATGCTGCACTACAATACTGCACTACACTTTTATACTACAATATTGTACCACAACACAATGCTACAATACTGTCCTAAAACACAGTGTTAAAATACATAACATGCAACAATATTATTGTACAATACTGTAATACTATACTGCAATACAATGCTGAAATGTTGCAATGTTAAAAAAACATTTTTTATTAGAGGCTGGATGAGCAGTCTCTACTATAATTATACAGAACCTTATCATTATCAATGCTCAATTTCAACTTGTATAACTCTGTTATAATTATACAGAACCTTATCATATCTATGACCTTGCTCAATAGCAGCTTGCAGTTTTTTTTAGGTTTTTAAAGCTGGAAATGACTGTGATTAAATGAAACCACTTAATATAATCCCAGCCATTTTCAGCTTAAAAAAAACGTAAAAGAAAACTGCAAGTTGTTATTGAGCAAGGTCATAGATACGATAAGGTTCTGTATAATTGTAACAGAGAGCCAAAGTACAGTCCAGATCAACATTAAAGGACACATTAAACAAACAGTGAAGGAGGAAACAGCAGATACGCACAGCTCTGACTGCAATTCAGATAGGAAGAAAAATACCAGCTAGTAATCAAATATATCCTTTTTTGCGTATGTATTAAATATTTTACTAACTTTAATATAATACTTTACATTGAAAGGAAACCTCTGTGGGAGAAACGGTCAGGAAATGAAGGTCAGACAAAGGTCATGACCCTTTAAATCTCAGACACATTTAGCTGTGTTTAGAGTGTCTTTACTGCAGACTTGTTTAATCAGTGCTGTGAGGGTAAGTCGGAATGAACTTTGGGTAAATTATTTAAAAAGTTACAGTTCAATGTTTATGTAATGCTTGTGTATCTTTGTAGTTTGTCATGCACAGTTTACACACTAGGTGGAGAGTGTGCACATAGTGTAGTTCACAGTTGCAGTAAAGTGTAATTTAATGATCTTAAATGATTGTAAAAACAGCTCCACTAAACACATTTCTCCAATACAGTAACTTTATGGAAATACAATAACTTTCTTAACTTTTAATGTAACTTAATGTAAGAAGACTTATGGTTGTAGGCATTTTTGTTGGTCTAGCATCATTTTGATTTGCAATTTTAATGCAGTGTAAAGGGCAGTTTCTGGTATCAAACTATGTTACTGATATATGCTAATACACTTTTTATTGCACCTCATTCAAAAAGTTTGGGCTGAAAAAAATCTTATGTGAATGGGGTGGAAATATATTGCTATAGGCTAAATGGGCAGGGCTAAACAACTATGGGTGGAATGCGTAAGGTTAAGTAGCTGTATGCTGAATGGCAGAGCTAAACTGCTGTAGGCCAAATAGGTGGGGCTAAACTGCTATATTGCTGTATTAGAGAACATTAGAAACATGATAAAAGCAATAGTAAAAATAATAATGATAATAATGATGATAATTTTATTGATTAATTCAATTTATTTCAAGATACAACAAACATCAGAAGAAGGCAGGTTTGAGCAGATCTTACGATGTTGTATGTATATACATATTTAAATTTAAATTTTATATATATATATATATATGTGTGTGTGTGTGTGACTGTTTCCCTTTCTTTGCTCCACTCTTTCCTCTGCTATTTCCTCCCATTTCTCTTTCTTAACCCTGCCCACTCATTACTTCTTCCACCTCTGTTTAGATTGTCACTCATCTTTTCCAGGTGTATCTCGTTCTATCTGTTCTGTATGTACTGTTTTTACTTCAGTTTTTCTTTTCAATTGCTTCTTCTCTCAGGTCTGTATGAGTGTCTGTCAGTTGTCCTAGTTCTTCATGTTTGATGAAGTGCTGATGCTTTTTTGTACATCATTCAAAAAACCTTCTATATAACAGGTGTACTTAATACATCATTTACACGTTAATCAGCCTTTATAGTAAAAGGGCATTATAAGTACCCACATTCTCAAAACTGATGATGACAAAGCTTTGTCAATTTGTTTTTGACTTTGAAAATAGGAAAAACAACATACTCAGCAGTACGGAATGTCACTTGTAAATTCTGCAGATTGATCACCAAGTACAAAGCTACTCAAATTAGATCAGATTTACATAACTGACACTATTTACTGTATCTTATTGATCAGGTAGATTTGATGACTAATTTTCCAATATTCAGGCATTCAAGGTATCTATTGTATTAGAAGTCATTTCATAATATTAAAAACAGTAAATCTAAACTATTGAGCAGTGTCTAAAACAAATTCTGAATTAATGTATGTTACAGAACAACAGCAGTGTTTATATGCAATGTTTAGTTGTACTTATTGTGCTGTTGTGTGTGAGCCAATGGAAGCACAGTTTTCCTGGAGCCCCACAACCCTGACCATCTGTCTGTTGCTCACCTCTCTTACCACTGAATATCATCTACTCAGAGAACTCTTCTATCAGATACAGGAACATTCGCAGTCAGAATCTTTAATTGCAGACAGTTCCATTAAAACATCATTGTTTACAGATTGGGTTGGTTTATGAACAGAGTCACTTTTATAGCATGATTTACTGTTTCTAAATTTAGGAAATCCTCTTGCTCAACAAATCCTTTGTACACAGTTCCAATCTTGGAGTAAAACTGGCAATAAAAATGTCGTTCTATAAAAACAACGATATAAAACCCTCATAACAGAAACAGGACAGAGGTGATGAGTTAGTTTGTACTTCACAGTTTTTTAGGCATGCCTACCTTACTTTCTACCACCTAATACTTTTTTACTTAAAAAGTCTGTACGTTTTGCTCACCGCATTTTTAAAAAAGGTCAATAAGCTACTTATTCAAACTTCCAATACATTTATTTACTTATTTATTCACTCATGTAAGTTTCTCAAATGGTTGCTACTGTTTTGTATCAGAGTCGGTGTGTTGCAATATACTGCACTGCTGTTAGGAATAGACTATGGTCTGATGTAATGACAGCCCAGGACGTTAGTGGCATATGTGGGCTGGTCTGCATCTTGTAACACTCTGTCCTACTTTGGCCCTGGTGGTAAAATAAATTATTTGATGTGGTGTTCAGTGTTGAGTGAATCATTCATTTTACCAGAGGAGGTCTGAGAATGAAATTTGTGCATTTAATTATATATATATATATATATATATATATATATATATATATATATATATATGGCCTATCCATATGGTATAAACTGCTATAGGCTGAATGGGGCGCTAAACTGCAGTAGGTTGAATAGGTGGGGTTAAACTACTGTAAGCTCCACCATGAATGGGTTTAAAATATGTTTTAGTCCAGAATGGTGTATTAGAAATGATGATAAAACAATGTTTGAGATACTTGTCAGTGTCTTCATAATCATTTTAAGTAACAACTTTATATGAGGGTCTTTTTCGAGGTGGTTGCCTGTTTCCTATCAACACTAATGTGAACAATTCTGGCTAAGAACTTTCTATATTTTGGAAATATACTATTATATCATACGACCTAAAGTGGATCAGCAGCTTAATGTAGCTATTAAGAATATCCTAATACAGTCAAGTTACAGTTTATTAGAATATTTGAGATTGGAAATGATGCTGTGTATGACTAAACACGAGGGGGTGGGTGGTCAGAGCAATATAAATACGTCATTATGTTAAAATGACCATATATGGTCGAAATTAACCATCCTATATAGGAATTCCCAGTTGAGGGTCATGTCCTTTGGTCAAAAATTCAGAATATTAGTGCAGTTCAATGCAGTTTAACCTCTTGACAGGTTCATTGTCAACATAGTTTATAGGCTGGAGTTTACGAACAGATTCGCTTTTATAGTACAATTTACTGCTTCTAAATTTAGGAAAACCTATAGCTCAGAATGTCCGTTACACGCAATTTCTAATTTTGGAGTAAAATTGCTAGTAAAAATTCCATTCTATAAAAACCAACAATATAAAACCCTCACAATAGATACATACTAACAATCTGGGACTCGTTAGGTTTATCACCCACATTTAAAACTACTAAACTTCACACAGAAGGCAAAGTAATTCTTAGTTCAAAGCTGAGACGCAAACTTTGGTACCATTGTACTCTAATTTACATATTCGTTAAATCAAACACAGTAAACCTGCACTCACCACTTTAATATAAATATACAACTCTGCACAAAGTGAAGTTTTCAGGTATGGTATGGGTACATTCAGCTTGCCAAATGCTGCCCAGCAAGACAAAAACTAGACTTTCAAGCCTTTTCTCTGTGTTGTGGATTTCAGTAGTCTTGGTATGAACTTTAGGAGAAAGGCATGAAGGTCATATCAAGCTCTATTTTTGCTGTTAGCTTTGCCACTGTCAAGGCTGAAGTCAAGTTTTGTATTTCTTGTTTACATTTCTTGCTACACCTTAAATGGGAAGCAACAAGTTCAAGCAACAAGTAAATTTTCTGCAAGCCAGCTTTGTTATTACATTAATGAGATATTGATTCAGGCAGGAATACAATTTTTAAGTCTGGTGAATAACAGGAAGTAAATCACTCACAGAATTGTTCATTAGCACACTTCTAAAAATGACCTACATGGCAGATTCATACTGGATTAAAATCCCACATAATTGCTCAGATTACAGCACATCTCCATGTTATACTGATCCCTCTCTACCAGGGCTTAGTCTAAGAAGATTTCATCTGGGTTTTTTTATTTGCTGAGTTGTATTCCCTTGTTTTTATAAATATCTGATTTTAACTTGCTTATATCATCTTCATAGTGCCTGTGATGAGCAGATGCAAGCTTCATAGTGAAGTCTGCTGAAATGTTGGCTGTGTTTATGTGAATCCAGTAATCTGATCGTTCTTGTTTTGTACCACCGTAGTAGATAGAAATGTTGGAAATGCAGGTAGGGTGATGAATGCACTGCTGTCAGTAATAGGCTGAAGCCTGTTGTAATTTAATTGTAGAACACAGCACCTTTGGAAGTAGGCCTACACAGTTTTCATAGGCATAACCAAAATGTATTTCTACCTGCAGTAAAACTTAGTAAATCCACAGTGAGAGAAAATAAACTACAGATTCTAAATAAAGAGATTGTCCAATTTATTCATTTAGATCAGCACGGCATCTCTGATTTGGGACGTAGTAGAATAGTTAAGCTGACCTGCTACTGGTTCGGAAAGATACATTCAAACCTGCTATGCTAATCTATGCGCCCTTTACAGATGCCTGTACAAAAAGTCAGTATTCAGACAAAACAGCTGACGTAATAAACGACTACAGTTAAAAAACTATATAAACATTTTAAGAAATACTGATTCAACGATGAAAATCCAGTTCAGTTTTGGTGAATTGTATACAATTTAAAAAATTCAAATGAGCAAAAATGAATGGAATATACATTTAATGGCTACTGTGGAAAAAGAGTTTCATGACAAACTAAACTATAAAACTACTGCAACATTCACTGAACTGAGCTATCATTATATTCTTTCAGTCTTCAAACATTAAGCTTCCACTCAAACACTGTCACTGTCACAACAGTTTGTAACAGTCTGGAGGGTTTAGTTGCTCCTCTAAAGACCCTTTAGTTTAAAATTATCACTTTCTCTGAACTGATTACGTTGATCAATCGGTCAGAGGACAATATTATCTATAAGACAATAAAGCAGACTATATTGCTTTATATTACTTCAGTAGTTATTATTGCTATACTCATTGGTTTTGTTGCTGAATGCTGTTTATTTAGTTTAACTGAACTTAATGATCAAACACATTAAATAATTAGCTAGAATTACTAGTTTTGTTTCTAAATGGTAAGAGACAGTAAAGTGAGACTTACCTCTCTGAGTTTTTACTGCAGAGCATCAACCTTAGACATTTTACTGTAAAACTCTCACATGTACGCCGTGCACCACAGATCTCTGAGAGAATGTGAGTGAGTATGGGTATGAGTGAGGGATCAGCAGGATTATGTTTCCTCTCTGGACTCACTCTCTCTCTCTCACACACACACACACACCCATGTGATCACAGCTCACTGATGAGTCAATCACACACCAGCATGTGTATATACGTATGCACACACACTCACACACACACTCAGGGGTTCTCAGAGTTTCCTGTTCAGCTGAATTTTACAGCTCAGAGTTCATTGCTGATTAGTTCTGTGCTCAGTTCACCCAGTCATCCCAGTAACAGCAAGAAGTTGTTTTACCACCAGTTTAAAAACATTTAATTCATTTATTGATATATTTCATACAAACCACAGCAGGACAATAAGTCATATATGACATATATGATCTGCTGGCCTAAGCCTGTTGAACCTGCTGCAGGTAAATGTCTGGCCCATGAAAAGTCCCCTAACTTGGTAATCAAAAACCTTAATTTTCCTCTCCCTCAATCTAATCCTGTACAAAATGCTGCCTGTTTGAACCTTTTAAGATCTTCAGATCACATAGTCAGGATACACACTTAGACACAACAGATTCAGGTCTGAGTAAACCTCTCAGCTCTTGTACAATCAGGCAAAACAGGCTGTTTGAAACTTTCAGAAGAGAAATGTAATGTAAAGTTACATTTGCAATTTAATTTCTTATTACTAACTTAATTACAGTTTCATGACCAAATGAAAGTTAGGACATCCTGCTAAACTGCTCGCTAACACATCCTGCTAGTCTATCACGCTAGCACATCCTGCTATTCCATCACGCTAACACATCCTGCTATTCTATCACGCTAACACATCCTGCTATTCCATCACGCTAACACATCCTGCTATTCCATCACACTAACACATCCTGCTAGTCTATCACGCTAACACATCCTGCTATTCTATCACGCTAACACATCCTGCTATTCCATCACGCTAACACATCCTGCTATTCCATCACGCTAACACATCCTGCTATTCTATCACGCTAACACATCCTGCTAGTCTATCACGCTAACACATCCTGCTATTCCATCACACTAACACATCCTGCTAGTCTATCACGCTAACACATCCTGCTATTCTATCACGCTAACACATCCTGCTATTCCATCACGCTAACACATCCTGCTATTCTATCACACTAACACATCCTGCTAGTCTATCACGCTAACACATCCTGCTATTCTATCATGCTAACACATCCTGCTATTCTATCACGCTAACACACCCTGCTAGTCTATCACGCTAACACATCCTGCTATTCTATCACGCTAACACATCCTGCTATTCTATCACGCTAACACATCCTGCTATTCTATCATGCTAACACATCCTGCTATTCCATCACGCTAACACATCCTGCTATTCTATCACGCTAACACACCCTGCTAGTCTATCACGCTAACACATCCTGCTATTCTATCATGCTAACACATCCTGCTATTCTATCATGCTAACACATCCTGCTATTCCATCACGCTAACACATCCTGCTATTCTATCACGCTAACACACCCTGCTAGTCTATCACGCTAACACATCCTGCTATTCTATCACACTAACACATCCTGCTAGTCTATCACGCTAACACATCCTGCTATTCCATCACGCTAACACATCCTGCTATTCTATCACGCTAACACATCCTGCTATTCCATCACGCTAACACATCCTGCTAGTCTATCACACTAACACATCCTGCTATTCTATCACACTAACACATCCTGCCCACATCTGCCCAAATTTAAATATCTTGTTAACCTGCTTCTCTGAGACATCCTGCTATCACATCCTGTTATTCTATCATGTAACATATCTGGTTAGCATGCTAATGTATCCTGTTAACTTGACCCCACTGACACATCCTGCTAACCTGTCCCTCTAACTCATGCTGCAATCCTACTTCACTGAAGCATCCTGCTAACCTGTCCTGCTAACACATTCTGCTGTCCTTGCAACAACTGCTGTCCTATTAAAACAATCTTGTCATGCTTACCTGTCTGCTAATCAGTCCTTCTAACCCAAGCTAACAGATCCTGCTAACCTGTCTGCTAATTAGTCCTTCTAACCCATACTAACACTTCCTGCAAACCTGTCTTCTAACCAGTCCCTCTAACCCACTACTACCAGATCCTGCTCTCCTTTTAGCACATCATGCTAACCGGTGCTGCAAACACATTCTGCTGCCCTTGTCACACCTGCTGTCCTCCTAACAATCTTGTCATGCATCTTGTCAACACATGCTAACACATCCTGCTAACCTGTCCTTCTAACACATGTTAACACATCTTGCTAACCTGTCCTTCTAACCCATGCTAACATATCCTGCTAACCTGTCCTTCTAACACATGCTATCACATCCTGCTAACCTATCTGCTAACCAGTTCCTCTAACTAATGCTAACACATCCTGCCCTACTACCACATCCTGCTGTCTTTCCAGCGCATTATGTTAGCATGCGTTGCTAACACATCATGCTAACTTGCCACTGCTAATGCATCCTGACGACCTGTTTTTATGTTTTGTTAAGGAAAAAGAAAATCTACAGAAGCACTAGAAGTTATTAATAATGAGTTCATTTTCTTCACCTTTTGTGTTTGAAGTGGTTGAGTTGTGCTGTGAATTGTGATATTTTTACTATTACATTATTGAACCACGAAAATGATGAACAACTTTAAACCCAAATTAGAATCATTACTCAAATTAGGATACGTCTTGAATGAGCAGTGATGAATGAGCAGTGATGAATGAGCAGTGATGAATGAGCAGTAATGACTGAGCAGTAATGGTGAATGAGCTATTTTGGCTTTGAGTGTATTAGTCTTTATCTCTGAATGAGTGTATGGTATGTAAAAACTCATTGATTACTGCAATAAACATGTGACTGATCTGTGTTTAGCTGCAGATTAAATGTGTCATTGGGGAGAGTTTATCTGGGGGGATTCTACACATGTTAGGAAACAGGCTTTAGTAATTGTTTGAATGTGTGTGTGTGTATGTGTGTGTGTGTGTGTGTGTGTGTGTGTGTGTGTGTGTGTGTGTGTGTGTGTGTGTGTGTGTGCGAAGGGGGTGTTACATGGTATAAATGTACTGTATTAAATGTGTCACAACAATTTATATTACATATCAAATCTGGCAAACAGTGGAATAAAGGCAGTTCTGAAATTACTTAAAATACTAAATGGTAGCCTGTGCATCTAAAATTACAATATCCAGTGGGAAAAAAATGAAATGAAAACTGCTAAAAAGTGCAAATACACCAATATTAAAAATTCTATTTCGTGAGAGATCTTAATCAGCTCATTGCAGGAAGTTGATAACGTTGATACCAAGTGCATCCAGCAGAGGGCAGTGTAACTAAAGGCTTTTCAGTAGTGATATTGCACATTTTCAAATTTTGCAAATATTATTTATATATATAAATTAGACAGCCAGATAAACTGTTTATTGAATGTTTATTAAAATAATTCCATATGATCTCCACATACATGGTTTATCAATCTGAACAAGTTCGGTATTCAGCTCTGCGTCTCCTATTGCTGTGAGATTTCACACATTGCTGACCGGACTTCACAGGGTTCTGCTATTTGGAAAGATCCAGTATTTTAACACAGTCGTGCTACGTTCTTCAAGGAGAAAATACTCAAGAACATGTCCAGCTGAACCCGTGTCCAGCATAGCAGCATGACAAATTATTGTTAACATCAGTATGTTTTATAGCTTCATCAGAAATAATATCAATAATGCCAGCACTATCTCAATAAATACAGTCACACTGCATAAATAATATATGAGTTAATTAAAAAAAATTTAAATGACTGTAGATACACACCTCTATATTTACTACCAACAGTTATGTAACTGCAGACAGGCAATTGAATTATTTAATATTAGCTGTGGAGCATCTTGCAACTGGCCTTAGGGCTAGTAATATCCAGTAGTTACTCTAATAACAAGTGTCAGATGCTAGACAACAAATAGCTAATTTGCATTTACAGGAAGCATCTACTTCAAGATTTTGCATTTCAGCTCTGTAACACTATAGGCTTTGTTAACCTTTTGTTCCCATGGTGCTTTTAGTCCCCTATTGCTTTTGGGCTCTTCAGCACCTTTTCAGGCACATATTCAGCTCTGTAACGCTAAGAGCTGTGTAATGCTATTAGCCTCACAGCACTTTCAGCTCTATAATTTAAGCTCATAATTCTGGAACTAAATGTTAATGACAAGCTGAAACACTGATGTATACTGTATATCTCCACATTTAGTTGAAAATCTGTTTCTGGTATAAAAGTCTGGCTTATCTGTCACACTTGATTCTTTGTGAGTGAATAACAGAAGCACTGAGGGCGAGCCTCAAAGGAAATAACTGAGGAGAGAAAGAGAAACACCAAAAGAAATACAAATAAAGCTCACATCTCAAAAAGTGCTGCAGAAGACAAGCAGCTTTCAGCAGAACTGGAAAATATTGCATCTAACATGACATAAAAACACAGCAGGAGTTCAACCTCCAGCATGAACAGAGATCAGATTTAAACTGAATAAATAAACTATTTAACTCTAACAAAAAACGGTGGATTTGGAAACGAGTGAAGCTCCGTAAAAATAAATAATAAAAGATGGAAATGTAATATTATGGATTTTCATCTGCTCTTAGAGTCAAAAACACTGAGTGTATTATTTAAAAAAATGCATTTATGATATCTAAAATGCACCTCATTACACTGAAAAGGGGAGAAATAAAATCAATGATTTCAGTGTGTGAGATTGTCACCAAAAAAAGACAAGAAGGTGATTTTAGACTTATTTAAGCTTCACGGTCGGCCGACAGCAGTCATTTAGAGAGCAGTGATGCCGTCCATGAAAAAAAAAAAAAAAAAAAAAAAAAAAAAAAAAAAAAAAAAAAAAAAAAAAAAAAAAAAAAAAAAAAAAAAAAAAAAAAAAAAAAAAAAAAAAAAAAAAAAAAAAAAAAAAAAAAAAAAAAAAAAAAAAAAACAAAAAAAAAAAAAAAAAAAAAAAAAAAAAAAAAAAAAAAAAAAAAAAAAAAAAAAATAATCCTGTGCCAGCACCATTGGCAGGCAGCTGCACGATACAGGACTACATGCATGCAGGCTGTTATGATGACGTCTTAACACAATGTCAGCGTTGCCAATGACTGCAATTGTGTTGTGCCAGACTGTCATGGGGTGACTCAGAATGGTACCGGGGCATCTTCAGTGATGAGTCCTGCTTTTGTCTTGGTGGAGACGCCCAACTTATCCATGTGTGGAGGCACCATGTTCAGTGCCAAGATGAATTGTTTGTTGTCATGTGTCACATCTCAGAAGGCGTGTTGTCACTCCACCTCCACCCCTAACACAAAATCAGCAGAAACTGAGTAAGAATATTCCAGCTGCATGGTATGTTGTGTTAGGAAACATGACATACTGAGAGATACTACTTCTGTGTGTGTAGCTCAGTAAACATATAGTATCAGTCTAAATGTATCATCATTTATTGTTCCTACTAACCTTTATTTTCCTTCCCAATAGCATTGAAATCTGACTTCTGGTTTCTGGATGCTGTTTTTATGATGATGAGAGTATATTAACATATAATAAACTGAGAAATTAAACTGACCACTCTACAAATTTATTTCAAACCATGCTTGTGATGAATGTTAAAAGATGAGCTTGCTTTTTAAATCTAATTTGTGTAAAATACCAAGAATTGTCATTTCCGAAACTTTCAGCAAAGCTTTGGTAGCATCTGGATTGTTTGCTAGTAACCACGTGCATAATGTTTAGTCAAACAAAACAAAGGGTCACTTCTCTCTGAATTATTCATAGACCTCTCAGCATAACTCAGCAGTGCATTTAAATACATATGCAGATAATAATTACAAATACACTGGAGTAAACCTGTTAACATTCTCTTTATCAGATACACATGACAAAAGAGAAAACCTTCAGTTCTGTCTGCATCATTCTACGTTAACTTTATGTAAATTAATAGATAGATAGATAGATCTATCTAGATAGACTTTAGACTTAATCATTAGTTTAGAACTATGTGGCTTTTTATATAAGATTTCAGTTTAATAGACAGGCTCACCTCTGCTCTTCAGATTAGTGTATGTGGCTTTTTTGAACAGGAATCTTTGCTTTATATCAGAATTATTTGAAGAATTTTCAAGTTAATTAAATATTTTGGGAAACAATACTTTTGTCTTTTAAGTGATATGATATTATGGACTGCAGCAGCATGAACTAACAAGGTGGGTAAAAGTCAGTTTGGATTTCTGGCACTTTAAGCCTGCAGTACTGCAGCTCTTCGGTAGGTGGCAGTAGTGTGCTTTGCTGTTGTGATTTATTCCACAGAAGAAGGACAGAAGTGGAGCTTAGCTCTGCTAAACAGTTTTAGAATAAAAACATTATAAAACTCAAAAATACACATATCATAATTCTCTGACAAATCACCCATTTGTTCCAGGTTAAGCCTCGGGGCGGGATTAAGTATTCGTGCTGCAAGATGGCGTCGTCGGTGAGAGTTTACTGTTCGGCTTAGTTTTAGAGTTTAGATTGTGTTGTTTTCGTGTTTGTTTATGTCTCCGAGTGTCGTCCTTAGCTGCAAAACTGAGAGGTTATAATGACATGATATTCGGAGTTTTTGGAAACAAGGCTGAAATACAAATGCGATATGTACCGTTCCGCCTTAAAACATGTTCGAGATTTCCATTAAGAAGCTTAAAATTCTAGTGTGAAGTGCAAACTGGGTCTTTTTGTGTGTTAACTGACTTTGTTTTGATGCTTTTTGGCTTAAAAGCTCTTAAAGTGCAGCTGATTATATAAAAAAGTTAACGTTAAATAATAAAATCATTTATAATAACTTTAATAACAGTGAAGGAAACACGAGTCTGAATGTGAAAGTCCTCTTACAGGAAACGGTTCTGTTTCTTCAGTTCAGTCTAAGCGTAGGGAAACTACCGAGGAGCACTTTGTTTACTACCCTTTTGTTCTTTTATCTGCTTGAAGAAACCTCATTTGGTTATAATGTGAATTCTGAGCACAATGATTTTGTTCAGCTCGAGGTCTGACCAGCAGTTTAATAGCATGGAAGGGAAATATTGATATTAAAAAAAGTAATGCATATTTAGGTGGTTGAGATGGAAAGTCTCTCAGAGCGGTTTGGTATAAAATGCTTTGTTCTAGACAAACCTAACCCACTATAGGACCACTTAATTAACAGGTTAATTTTTTTGAACTTTGACCTTTGACCCTTATTTTGGCTGGATGTCATTTACATAAGACTTTGACCAATGAGGAATAAAGTATTTCCAAGTTGTGATGCCATTCAAACACCATTTTGTTATATGCACAGTAACAAAATATGATATATTACATTCATTGTATATGTAAGAAAGCAAAATTGCTCTAACTCCTTCTCAGAGCAATTCGGAGGTGAGTTGATATCCTTTTGCACACCGCAAAGGTTAGATTGTTTAACAATGTGCCAAACACTCAGGCATGAGCATCTGCCTAAAATATTCAGTTGAGAGTGAGGACCTCTGACACTGAAGTTAACCTGCCCAGACTGGGGCAGTATAGTGGACAGTACAGCAGGAGTCCTCCAAATCAACCTACAGCCTCACTCTCTTCACATGAATCACTGTATATCTCACCCTGTCCCATTTCGTATTTATTGTAGCCTCATCATCTAAGTTGCTGCACTCACGGTCTTCATAACTCTTAGGAATAGGTAGAATTTTCTTTCCTTTCCGAAAAATGTACTGGCATCCTTAAGACACAAAACTGTTTACTGCATCTGACTTTGTAAAAGCTGCAATGGTACCACATTGTTGTCAAACTGAAACTCCTAATGGTACATTGTTAGTTGTGCGTGACACACGTTTCGGTTTAAAAGAGCCTTTAATTTTAATAAACTGCTGTTAAAATGGCTAAATACTTTAGTAAACATAATAATCTAAATGCACACATTTTTAGAAGGAATCTATTTACATTATCTTCCTCAAAATTAACCTACCTTGGCACCTTTTTGCATTTGGCCCAAAGCATGGCACTGTTTTACTTACTTACCCAGAATGCCAATATCATGTGATAAATTTAAAAGAAATACATACGAATATATTAAAAAGGTTATTTTCCTTTCTGTTATTTATAACAGGTAATGTCAATAGAGGGTTAAGTAAGAATTGTTCACAGTGGTGGTGTTAGGAACCAGACGTCCACCTTGCAAAAACTCCTTTTTATCTCAACCGCAATGCAGAAATCAGTGTAATTTCTTTTTGATACAGAATGAACTATGCAATAAAAAAAACCCTTTTAATTTGTTTTTCAAATTTAGTTTACACGCGCATGGTTGTTTGTATTCATGTGTGTAGACGGTGGGTGAGCTACTGAATGCACTCAGAGAGATGGGCTTCAGTCAGGAGCAGATTCAGGATGCTGTGCAGGCTGGCTGCTTCACAGTTACAGAGGCAGCAGAATGGTAAAGTATAATTTTTATCATTATAAATGTTATTATACTTCAATAACACACTTGTTTAATCAGTCATAAAATGGGTGGGGTGGGTTGGGGGCTTTGGGTGTTGTTTACTCTGTTTACTATTTGCAGAAAGGATTTTTATTTCCTAGAATTTATATTTCCTAATCACAGAGCATGTTGTACTGTAAATTCTGATATAAAGGATGTTTATGAAAAACGATGATGACGGCGGCGGCGGCAATGATGGGGTGAACAATTTCCTGACTCTGATTTCTGTCTCTTATCATCAGGTTGTTGCAGGGCAGAGGTCCACACCACAGATTAACAAAGCAGGCTGAGTCACCCACAAATGCTTTCTCAGCCTTTAACCCACCTAAAAACACCGCAGTGAGCCCTTCACAGGCACAGCAAACAGGTCAGATCTATAACAATAATAACATCAATGCAAGACAGCAATAATAGCACTAATAATAATTAATTTGTTTATATAAGTATAATTACTTAATAGTTACTAAATCAGTAAAAATTACTGTTTCTTTAGGAAACAATTCACTTTGTTCAATAACCCTTCTGTCTCACCATAATTCAGTTGAATTTGGCTAGTTTTGGGTAGTGTGTGTGTGTTTTTTTAAATACACAGAATACACACATATACAGGTGCTGGTCAACGAATTAGAATAATTTGAAATAGTGCAATCATGAAATTCTTTGAATGCATTTTTTGTGCAGAAAGCAAATCAGGTGTTCACCGCACCTGTCCTACTCGTTAGACTAATCACAGAACTCGTTACCTGTAAAAAGATTTGCTCAGCTGAGCTTTCCAAAAGGCCCATTTAGGCCATTTAACTGTGACACTGTTGTTTCATTGAATTAGAATAATGGAGAAACCGTTTCATTGAATTAGAATAATTTTTATTATAATTACAATCATCACTTTCTCAGTATTTTGTGGCTGCCCCCTTGGCTTGTATGACTGCCTGAAGTCTCCGCGGCATCGATTTGACCAGCTTGTCGCAAGTTTCCGCACTCACAGCTTCCCAGGCAGTGGCGATGTTCTGCTTCAGTTGGTCCAGCGTAGTAGGCTTTCTGTCGCGAATTTTCCGCTTGACGATGGCCCAAAGGTTTTCAATGACATTGAGGTCAGGCGAGTTGGCCGGCCATGCCAAAACTTCAAGCTGTTTTTTAGTGAACCAATCTTTGGTCGACTTTGCCGCATGAGCCGGTGCAAGATCCTGTTGAAATATGAAGTCTTCTTCGCCGAACTGTTCCTCAACAGTCGGAATCAGGAACGTTTCCAGAACATCTTGATATACGGCAGCATTGACAGTCTTCTTGAGGAAGCAGAGTTTCCCTACACCTCGAGCGGACATGCATCCCCAGACCATAACGCTCTGGGGAAACTTGACGGATCTTTTCACGCACTCGTGGTTGTAGGTTTCGCCACCACGACGCCAGACACGAGGACCTTGGTCACCGAAGGAGATGCAGAAGCGTGATTCGTCACTGAAGACCACTTTCTGCCAGTCTTCAGCAGTCCACTCGCCGTGTTCTTTGGCCCACTTCAGCCGTTTCTCCCTTTGTTTCTTGTTCAGCATCGGTTTTACTGCTGGAACGCGAGATTTGAAGCCGAGTTCGCGCAGACGACGGTAAGTGGTTGATCTGGAGACGTCAGCGCCGGTCTGCTTGTTCCACAAGTCGGTGAGCTCGGAAGTGGACTTGAACCGGTTGCTGACTGCGATCTTTCTCAGCTGCTTGTTGTCGCGAGCAGAAGTTCTTCGGACGCCGGAACAGTTGGTGCGCTTGCTGCAGTTTTTCTTGAGAGCTTTGCAGACGGAAGACTGGCTGATGCCGAGCTGCTCAGCAATTTTAGTTTGGGTCAAGCCTTGTTGGCGAAGGGCTTGAATTTGAGCCACTATTCCGGTTGAGAGGTCACGCTGCTTACCCATGATTGATTTTACAACTTAGAAATTCTACTCAACCCTGACTTTATACTGCACAGTGAACACTCTTCACAGAAAACAAAAATTCGAGCATTTATTCTAATTCAATGAAACGGTTTCTCCATTATTCTAATTCAATGAAACAACAGTGTCACAGTTAAATGGCCTAAATGGGCCTTTTGGAAAGCTCAGCTGAGCAAATCTTTTTACAGGTAACGAGTTCTGTGATTAGTCTAACGAGTAGGACAGGTGCGGTGAACACCTGATTTGCTTTCTGCACAAAAAATGCATTCAAAGAATTTCATGATTGCACTATTTCAAATTATTCTAATTCGTTGACCAGCACCTGTATAAGGAAGAGCTGTTTATACAGTAGTAGAATATAGCACATAAATGCAGTGCTCTAAATTCATTATTTTTCTTTTTTAGCCATAATCATATTCATCAAAACAGGAACTAATGCTAATTGAACCACAATTAATTATTTATAATTTATTCTTGTTCGGTTCCTTCGATATGAAAAAATACAATCAAATAAAGTACATCTAAACATATAACTGTACCTGTGGACTGTTTTACACTCTGTTACCTGTGTGAGCACCATGCTGTGTGCTGTGGCATTCTGGGTAATGAAAGGGTTTCTTCTCTTTCCTTTCACTTTACTGCTGAAGGTCCTGATCTGGTCCTGAACCTTGCCACCTCAAGCCCTGCACCCAAAACAGAGCCGCAGCCATTGGAGTCGAGAATAAAGCAGGACCAGAGCAACTTCCAGCACCAGCAGAGACACAAAGAAGCTCAGGATGCTCAGCACGAGAGGAGGCAAAAAAAACAGGTAGACACAAACTGGCTATAATCAGATTTACACACACAGATTATTGCTTGCAGTTCATATTTTAGTTTTGTAATACTAGTATAATAGTTTTTCATATTTTAGATGAGATTGGTTTGAGAGACAAACCCAAAAATGACCCAGAAAATTGGATCAGCATTGCTTTTCCCAGGTTAGCTTCTCTGGTGTAATGTGGGGGTTGGTTGATTACACAGGTATTTTAACCTGAACCAATTTCCCCAAACTTCCACAGACTGATTAAGGTCATAGTCCAGGTGGTCACATCAGTGTTACACCAAAGGACATCCCCAAAAACAATAATAATACACTGTAAGACTTCATCTGTTATGGGGTTTATTAATCTGTTAATGAGAGGTGGATCAGAACAGGACCACTATTCCTGAGAGAGCTCTGAATTTTGAAGATGAGGAGCAGCATTCACCAGTTTAAAATCGCTCAAAAGTAACAGAAATGTGAGACTGTAAAGACCAGTCCTGCTGTACATTAGATTAAAACTGTCCTTAATTACACTACACACACTGCAGATTTATGCTGGATTTATACTCATCTAAAACATACACATCTTTAACAGGACTTTAGGCACTGGTTTTCCAGACCTGGTTTAACCCTAGTCTTGAACTTGTTAGTTGCATAGTTATGAGTGAATCAACAGTTTAAGTTCTGCCTACTCTGTGTTGAGCTTTAAGCTTTAAATGTTTTGTCCAAAGTCTAAACAATTGTCTGTGGTGTCCCTCAGGAGCGGGAGTTGATCCTGAAGAGGATTGCAGAGGACCGGCGCCTGCAGCAGGAAAAAGTTCAGGCTTCCACGACCAGTAGCCAAGGCAACACAGTGACAGGGCAACGCCAGAGCAGCACAGATAATCAGTGCATCCTTATGGTGAGGTATCGAATAACACGGCTGCGTCTGTAGCTCTCAGCCGTGTTCTAAGTTCAGATACAAAATCATGAGAATATTTCTGGTTGTTTAAAATTCTCTAATGTGTTCTTTTTATAGAGAATGTTAGAGTTACCTGTTAATAAAACAAACTTCAGTTTTGTTGAAATGATAAGCAGAAATGAATTTGTTTGGTGATGAGGCTGCTGGAGGACTGCATCTGCATCTCGGTTATGTGACTGTGTTTAGTTTTATGTTGTCCATATTAAACATTCTCCAAACTGCGAAAAGGTGGATGATAGTACTTTGTCTTCATCTTCTTTACGCTGGTGGAGCATTAGCAGAAGGAGAAGTCCATCAGAGAAATGAGATCTCACAGACTATAAAATGAGCAATTTAGGATTGTAAAATAGTTGAAATTCTCAAAGAGGAACATGATATCATCAGTATTGTACATGACTGAAGGAATCATTTTATAGCAGCCATCTTCTCACACCAAAGTCTGCTATTATAAATAGTTTCTGGATAATATATATATTAGGGCAGCCCTCTAAAAGTCGACGAGTCGAATCGTCAGTCGGAGCCCCTTTAAGTTGACTGAGACCCTTCGAATCGACTGACAACAGTGACCTTTTTTTTTCTTCCGTTAAACAGACTAAAGCTTACAAAAATGCACAAGAACTTCACGAATGTAAAAAGACATTTGAATAATTATTAAAGGGGAATAATAAATATATATTCAAGCTCTAGCTGGGCTGTGACGCATGCTTGCTAAAAAATTCAATCCATGTGACAACGTGCGCTGGCGGTTCATTGCTGAAGGCAGCTGAAGTTGTGGAGCGATGTCTCAGAGAAAGTCTGGAGGAGGTTTAGAAGAAGATAATCTGAACAAATTAAACCGAATTTTGCTCTTCACTTAGTCAGACATCCAACACTGCTTTACACGAGGGAGCTGACTTTTGTTTTAGACATAACGGCTGTTTGCGTTATGTAACCTAAATTGCAGATATGTTTATTTATTCGTCTACAGCTAAGATTATCTTTATTTAAATGTAAATACAGTCACTTAATATGTCTGCCGATAAACGTTAAACAATTATTTTAACGCGGTAATATATTTAAACGGTTTCAAGTCTACCATTCTTCTTTTCATCTAAAAATAATATAAATATGGACTAATCTGGTTTTATTTAGTTCATTATTTATGAGAGATGAAAGGCGAAGGGTCCTCCTACTGAAGAAGCTGTTAAATTAGAAAGACTATAAGCACTAATGTTTAGTATAAATACACGCTGCTGCCCGGCGCTATATCCTGTAATTAAATCAGGCTCCAGTTCAGATCGATCATCATACGCCACGTCTTTTTTTAGTTCAGAAATGTGTTCCTGTGACTCAGCTGACTTTCTAAATGAGAAAGACATCAGTTCTGAACCGTATACAAATTGATTTACTGATTACTAGATAATGTAGGTGAAGAAAAAAACGTGAACGAATATTCGAATCGTTGACCAGGACGGGTGAATCCGATTCGACTGACAAAATTCTGAGTTGGGTACAGCCTTAATATATATATATATATATATATATGTATATATGTGTGTATACAAGGTATTAATGGATGTCTGGATATGTTATCACTGGTAAATGCATAATTTATGGTACAGGTCTACATTTCCAATTAAGTTGGCTCTATGTTAGCAGGTATTGACTGCTTATAGCACATTACAATACAGCTATAGGGCACTTGGAAAAACTTGTCTTGGAAGTCTTGGAAAAACTTTTCAGAAAATGAATATAGACAGTAAAGCATGCCTTACATCCATGAAATATCTGTACTCAGGTCAGAGCTGCATTTAACCCATGATTTAAGAGTGAATGCACACTACTGTAAGCTTTTTGTGAATGTCATATTAAACAATAATAGGCATGACCCATAGTATTTCAGTAATCAAATAGTGAAGGTATATATTCTGACATACCAAAAGTCATGGGAGAGCAGTATGTCAATTATTTATGAAGTGGCGCTACCTTGAGACAGCTTTGATGTTCCATTCAATAATTTGTAAAAGTAAAAATTATTTCTGATTCATGTTTGTTTATGTTCTTGTTTTTGGTTTTGCTGTAGATTCGTCTGCCCTCTGGTGAATCAATGCGTGAGTGCTTTCCAGCAGATGCTCCACTCCGCAGTGTTGTTGAACATGTTGCTGCACGCCACCCATCTCTTCCAGCGTTCTCACTGCTGCAGGGTTTTCCCCGTAAGCGTTTCTCGGAGGCAGAACTGGCTTCCTCGCTGAGGTCTTTAGGGTTAACTCCAAACGCTGCACTATGTATTCAAACAGCTCCCCCTGTCAGTGCACCACAGGACTCCGAGAACCATCCCGATCCAGAGCATGATGAGCCTCCAACCCTGCAGGAGCCAGCAGAGTTACAGCAGCCGGTATTACCTCGCCCATTTCCGCAACACCTTCTGGAAGACCCAATAGAGCATGCTGGATTTGGACCTCGTGGACCATCTCACTACTGGGGTATACACCACAAACACTGCCTGCATCACTATACATAACTTCAACTACCAAATATTTTCAGGTAAAAAAAAAGCCTTAAGAGGCTAAAATGTTTTGGAAAACAAGTAAAAGATTTTAGATAGGACTTAAATAAATGTGCCAAAAATGAAATGCTTGAGTATAGATTTGATTCGTCTGGTGTGGGTTCAGTTTCTTCTGTAAATGACAAAGACTAATGTGACAACTTGTGTGCTAATAGCACCACCCTCTGGAGAAATGTCACTATGCCATTCAGGTATTTCAACACTGTGCCTACTTGCTTTACATATTAAGTAATAGGGTGTTTTTGTCATAATACCAGAGGCACTCTAGAGTTCAGCATTAGATGCCTTTAGGAAACCATAGAGTACTGTTATTTTAGAAATTTTAATAATTAATATCATTTAGCAGGCTCTTCAACTAGTCTACTTTCAATTCTTTTTACCAACAAGCCAGTAATGTTTGAAGCATTGGTACCATTATGTTAATTCAAAAGCAAAAATAAAACATTAATTTATGTATAAAAGAACATAAAACTTATGTTCATATTTGTTTCAGTTTTGGGCTGTGTAGGTTATTAGTATTGATTTGGATCTAGTATTTTTATGTTATGTTATTATTATTTTATGTCAATGTATCAGTAGAATCCACATTTATACTGCAGTTATATGCAGATTTATGTAATTAAGGACACATCATGTATTTTAGAGTTGTAATCTAAACCTTTTCTTATTGTTTATATGAAATCTTACTTTGGTAAAAAAAAAAACTAAAATGTTCTCTGGTTGGACAGGGCGTGGTCAGCGGCTGGTGCCTGGTGAAGTTGATGATGAACATTCAGATGGCGAGGAACAGCCTGAAGAACCAGCACTGCCTTTTTTCAACGGTACTATATTAAAATGCTTGAGCCCTCCCTAAAATAGGATTAGCTATATATGTGTATATGTTTTGTGTTCATTTCTTTTTTCCAACAATACACTGACTATAAAGTTGTGCAAGTTTAAAAACAACCCAAAGTATTTCTGACTTTCCATCCAGATTTTTCATGCACCTTTTTATTCTTTATATGTGTTTGTGAATGTAGGTTTTCCCAGGCTGCCATTCGGTGCCGGTGCTGTTCTGGAGCCACAGCACCTTTGGCCTGAACAGGGAAACAGACTGAGGTACAAATACAGAAACCAGAAACAAAGCCCCTGTCTTGGGGGAGATGGCATCCCTATGTGTAAGAATTAAGCATGAGCCGGGAGAACAGATACTTGAAGTGAGCGTATGGGAATGCCTAAAACAAACCAGTGTATTGTGGACATGGATCAACACGTTGATATAACAAATATAACAAATTGATTGTCCTGTTGTTCACTTTTAAGATGTTTGTATGACATGTCTATTTATACAATGTGTAAAATAAATGTAAATGTAATTTTCCAGGCTATCTTAAACACCTTAAAGATTATCTAAACAACTTATGAATATCCATCATTTGACTGGCTACCTAAAGTCATGTTCTATCAGCTTTACAGCTTGATAGCAATTTTCCCTTATAGAAATTAGGTCAAGGAGAATATAATAGAACACATATTATATGGCAAGTCAGCAAACATTTTTGTACCATTGTATTCTACAGTGTACATGCGTTCTGATAGGGAAACAATGGTGAATGTCAGAATAGTCATGAAAATAGCGGAGGTCATTTTAAGGAAGAAATTTATTTCTGAGAACAGTTGGTGAATGAGGCTTAGTGTTATCATTAGTATTAATAATTTACAGATTTCATTAGGCTTTCATTATTTGAGCCCAACACAAGATCACTCTGTCCTTCTGAAATGAAAAACAAAACTCATGAGGTTCTGTGTGAGCTATTAAAGTGTAAAGGTTACCTGATAACCTGATTTTTATTAGGGATGGTCTCCGAGCTTGCTAAACTTTTTCTCTATGTGATCTGTGAGACGGTGTGGGTGTAAGAGGGAGGAGAAACAGCGTTATTGGTCAGTCAGGTGCGGACTTGAGTCACATGAGCAGGAAGTACATTAGACTCAAGTGACAAACCTGATGACTTGAAACTCGACTTGAGAAATTCAAAAGACATTTACAACTCATTAACCCGAAATGACCCAGCACTACAGGGTTGAGACATGTTTGTTACTTGCAACTCTATGACTCATTCTCACTTCTGTTATTTTACCCTGTCTGCTGGTGCAGTGATGGCCTCAAAATCAGAATAGGTTCTAAAGGTGAGGCTAAAGTCATCCATTTACATGGAAGATTCCAGGAAAACAGTTATTTAACTGTTTAAATACTTATTGATGTTTATGTGATGATATGATGAGCTGTGCCTAATATGACCAAAAACACAAACTAACAAGGTAAAAAGGTCAGTTAGGATTGGTCAGTGTTTATGGTATGTTAGAGTTGGTTTCTATGGGTAAATCTATGGGTAACTTCTAAGTGTTTATGTCAAAGATACACTGATACATTATCAGGTTTGGGGTGGGGGGGCATGTGATACCAAGAGGTAAGTGAGTAGCGTTTGTCATGATCATCATCTTAAGTCAACTGCTTCAGATAAACACAGTTCCTTTTAAGCAAACTAGTATTAAAAGAAGTAATATTAGATCGTTAACAGCCAATATTAGTATTAGACATTGAAAGTGACATTGTACATCTCTAGTTTATGTTTTTTCATAATTATGAAACATCCTGCAAAGTAATGACTTTCATTTTACATCTTCATGTCTTCTTTGTGCACTGGAAGTTAAACAACAGAACGGTCCTGCAAAAATCCTGCAGCATAAATTTACTGATTTTTTTTGTCTGTCTGTCTGTCCCACTATTCAAATAGAGAACCTGGTCCTGTTGACCCTGCTAACCCTGCCAACCAGGATGGAGGGCGGATGTTGCCAGGCAATGCAGCTGTTCAGCGACTGCAGAGAGCAGTTCAGCATGAAGAACCATCACCGCCGAAAAAACCTTTCAGAACCCCAAGCGTTCCTTCGCTTTGTTCTCTTGCCATCAGAGCCAGCGTCTCACACATTACAGGTGAGATAGAATTCTGATAATATAATTACATGTACATCTTGTTTTAATTAAGGGTAAGCTGATCAGTCCGATTATAGTCCGACTACAAAAAATAGGATCAATACTGCTGGTTTTGATTATTCTGAGATTATTATTAAAGTGCACATGAGCTTACCAGAACAACTTAACTTGAGTTCCCCCTAAAACGTTCACCTGAGCATGTGCTCATGAAGTTCACCTGAGATTTTATCTGATGACTAACATCTGCAAGCAGCCCTTTACTTTAGAGGATAAAAAAGTCACCCATCACTCACTATCACTTTATCCATTTTCTCTCTCTCTCTCTCTGCTTCTCTCTGTCTCTCTCAGCACCTTGTATGCAGTACAGTAGCAGTCTGGCTGGTTTGACTCCAGAGTTGGCTGAGCTATTGTTGGGTCACATGACCACTGGGCGCATTTTGAGACCCCGGATGCTTGAGCTGTTTTTTGGCTGCCCATTAAGGAGCTTCATCCTAAACAGCTATCCGTACACCACCAACGAGTTACTCCGGCAGCTTAGAGCCTTTGCAGCACTAAAGCACCTCAGCCTGGTCAACTCTCCACTCATTACCGGTTTGTATCTGTGTGTGTCTGTCTGTCTCTGTGTGTGTATGTATTTGTTTCTTTGCTTGTTAATATAATTGTAAAGGGATATATCTGTCTTATAGATGCCGGACTCTCTGTTTTGTCCGGTCTGTCAAAACTACAGCACCTGAACCTTTCGTCCTGCAGTAAACTGACTGACTCTTGCCTGCAGCACATCGCTAGTGAGTTTGTTTATTCATTCACACTTGTCTTTGGATTCACTCATTGACACACCTGTAACTGCAGTAAAACCACAGCCTCTTTTTAGTCCTGCATATTAGCATAAAAACTCAATTTCAAAAAATGTAAGTAATTTATCTGGAAAAAAACTGTTTTGCGTTTTAGATCTGCAGTGTCTGTCCTTTTTGGCTCTGGATAAGACCAAAGTAAGCGATAGCGGAATGGCGACTTATCTGAAATCTGCTCCTTCTGTGCTCATCCATCTCAGTCTCAATGAGACATCCATTACTGAGACCACACTGACAGCACTGCCCCAAAGTGTACCACAATTACGCCTGTTGAGCATCGCACGCACCAAGGTACTGCACGCACATAAGCATACACTCAAGCTTGCATACACATACCCTGAAACAAACACATATAACCTTTGGTCATTTTATTAACTGTCACCAAAATAATTTGAGCGAGATGGTAGTTGCTTTTATTTATTTATTTAATTTTTATAAACACTGATAAACAGCAATGGATGTACACTGTGTTAGACAGATTTCTGAGTTTTTATATACTTTTTGTTGTTTCTAATTTTAAGTTGTAGGAAAATGTTTTCTTTCAAAATTCGATTAATGGAAAGAGTGACCTCTGCACTATAGTAACATGTGATCTGAATTTTAGTTTATATGACATGCCCTTCAGGAGGAGTTAACTGTTCCATGTTTTCACATTCTACGTAGTGTGAAAGTGTATCAAATTAAATGATCCCGTAATTTTTGTTTTTTTTTCTCCCCAGGTTAGTGACGTGTCAGCATTGGTGGAATTGTGCCATTTGCAGACTCTTCATCTGGATGGTACATGTGTAAATGAAGACTCTCTTCTGTCTCTTAAAACCCATCCCAGCTTATCTGCACTTAGCCTTTCTTGCATCCCTGTCGCCAATGGCAGTCATGCGTTGGAGATCATTTCCGGTGAGTTTCAGTTTGTATTTAGGTTTACGACAGTTCGGCTAAAGGTCTTTCTCTACTGGTTGAGTCCTTGACTATTTAAAAATACAGATATATTCATGTTCCTTTAGTGTATTAGTTATTTGAAAACTTGATGTGTAAATTGCAACATAAACAGTGAAATAAAGTGTGTAACGTTTAAGTGTGGGTGTACAACTGCAACTGAGAATGTGGTGGAAAATAATCAGCTAATTTTCATGAAGCTCAATGGACTTATCCAGTAGTAGCTGTATAAAGGCGTGTTTTAATCTATGAGATGATTATAACACATATAGTATAAAGCTTTTCCATGTTTGTGGGGGGGTGTTGCGAGCTGATCAGAATAAACCTGTGATTGGCTACTTTCACGACTTTCGGGGCCCCTCCAATCAACATGTGGGGAGAATAAACAGCCATTGAACTTGCCAGTTTACATACGGGAGATGCCTCTGAAAGAAACCTGCATCTGTGTTAGGAGAGCATGATAAAGACAGTGGTAGGAGATTTTCCGGTGAGCCGGTAGCGTTTTAGAGCACTTACTGTGCTAATGCCGTATTCTATTACATTCAATTCAATTTTATTGTCATTATACTAATACTGGATTGTACAGTATAACGAAACACAGTCAGGCTCCATCTCTATATATGTGTATATAAAAAAAACTGTGTAGTGCAAAGACAAAAAGACAAAAACAAAGGATACGTGTGTAGAGCAGTGTCAGTAAGTATGTGGTTGTAAACAGTATAAATATATAAAAAGTACAGTGCAGGTAGTTGCACTACAGATGTTCGATAAATAAATATAGATAATAAATACACAGCTGAGATGTTAAAGTATACAGGTTAAGTGAAAGTGCAGTGCAAACATCCTTGTGGTAGTGGAGCACAGTGTGCTGGGGTGATCTGAGCTAGTAGCAATCTTTAGTGTTGTAGTCATGTTCTGATAGGTGCTGCCAGACTTGTATGACCAGTTTGACAGCTCTAGGGTAAAAGCTGTTCCTGAACCTGGTGGTTCTGGTTGGGATGTTCCGGTACCTCTTTGCAGATGGCAGAGGTTGGAACAGGGGATGACTGGGGTGTGTGGGGTCTGAGGAGGTGTTGACTGCTTTCCTCAGACATCTCTTATCGTAGATGTCCTGTATGGTTGGGAGCTCAGTTGCGGTGATGTGCTGTGCAGTCTTTACCACCCTCTGAAGGGCCTTCCGCTCAGCAGAGGTGGCACTACCATACCACCCAGTGATGCAGCTTGTCAGGATGCTCTCCACGGTGGATCTATAGAAGTTGCAGAGAAGCTGCTGTGGCAGGTTGACTCTACTCAGCCTTAGAAAGTGGAAGCGTTGTTGGGCCTTCCTGACAATGTGTGATGTGTTAAGTGTCCAAGTAAGATCACTGCTCACTCTTTCCACCAACGTGCCTCCGATGTCAGTGGTTTGTGCATTCTTCCCCCCTAATAGCTAATAGACATAAACACCAGAACTCTCAAAAAATATCACCTCAGAGTTTATATCTGTAAAGTAGGGTTAAATCATCGAACCCCAATCTCTACTGATACATCCCCAGTGTGGATCCAGTGAAAATAAAGGCAGCTTTCATTCCCGTTCCACCTTAAATAATGTATCAGTCATGTTTAGACGACCGGCGCTGCATGTCTGCATTACTTTTTAAAGTGCAGTGAAGTTTGGGGTGGGCTGGTGTGTCTTTTGTAGCTCCAGGTCTGAAAAAGTCCCATTCTGGCTTGTCTTACATCATCTGATCTGGTGTTTCAGTTTTGACTGCTATGAAAATATATAATGTTTAAAAAAATGTGAAATATTTTTAAGAAAGAAATACTTTTTAATGAATACTTTGACTTTTATTTAAGTATTTTTTTGCTTATATTACTTGTACTTTACTGGAGAGTAGGGCTTTTGTACTTTGCCACCTCTGCAGAACTGTTATTTTAACAGTTAGGAAATCTGAGTACCACAAATGTTTAAAATACCCATTACTATGGTCACTTTATTTGGCTTATTTGCTACCCACAGTTGGCCATCAGGTCAAACGGAAGGCCTAGCTCTATGAGTCTCATTAAGGATTGTCAGTGGTGGTTATATTCACTCCTGTTATTTTCTGTGTCTCTCTCTCTCTGCTGTAGGTTTGAGACTGACCCATCTGACACTGCCCGGCCGTCACTCAGTGACAGATAGTGGGCTGCTTTATCTCTCCAGACAGGTTCAGCTCTCAGAGGTGGACCTGACAGACTACACACAGATCACTGACCAGGGCATTACACAGCTATCCACCATGACCAGGTACAAATCACCTCATGCTTGAGGACCAACATATATTCATTAAAACAAACAGTTTTACTGTGGGATTTTACTGTCAGAAAGCCTTAAATATGTCTTTTATTTAAACAGAAGTAATAATAACTTAAATGTAAAGCGCTTACTGGTTTTTATTTTTCTAACAGGCTTAAGAAGCTGTCTCTCAGTAACACTCAAGTGAGTGATGCAGGGCTACTTGCCTTGGTAACTCTGAAAGAGCTGGTGGAGTTATGTCTGGACCGAACAGCGGTCAGCAGCCAAGGAGTCGCTGCTCTTATCACACACCTGCCATATCTACAGGTACTAAAACGTCACTGTACACCGTGATACTGTATTGAATGTAAACTATGAAATGTGAGTGTGATATTTTTAGTCACTGTTAGTCAAGGATTGTTTTTATCTCTGCGACTCTTGTGTGGCATAGGTAATTGGTTTAGCCTGTACACGAGTGGGCGATACAGTGGTCAGACGTGGTATAGTTAAGTGCCCTCAGCTCCTCAAACTCAACCTCAGCAGGACACGAATCACTGACCATGGTAAGACCATCGGCTTACATCTTACAGTTCAGTAACAATTAAAAACATCGAAATCCCAAAGTTGACACCAACTCAGTCAAGTAATTTAATATAAAGCCACATGCCATCTATTACCACTGATTTCACCTCATCTGCACACCATTGCTGTATGCTATCATCGCCCCCTTCTGGGTTTACCTAAAACAGCACCAACAGACTTTAAATTTAAACTAGTTTGTAAATATTATTTCTTAGGTTGGTTTTGGAAACAAATATTTTGTAAAATGGTATTTTGAGGGTATAACTGCAGGAAAATAATCAACTGGACACATCCAATCAGATATGTATATAGAAACATTTCCAACTATAAGATGGTAAACCCCGTAGTATAAGGTTTTTTCATGCAAAGTAAATTATTAGCTTTTTCGCTTCTCAGATGCAGTAGTTTTTATTCATAACAGTAAAGCATATTTTTCACTGGAATATTCAGAACTGTTTAAAACAGCTAGGAGTGTTAATTATGTTCAAAATACTTAAAATACACAATACACTATCACTCATTACTCGATATATTTAAAACTGAACTAACAGACTGCAAATTATGACTAATTAGTTTATAAACATTATAAGGGTGGGTTTGAGAATGAATATTCTGTAAAATGGAGTTTGACCTAAAAAATATGACACATTTTTTCCTGTTTTACAGGGTTAAAGTTCCTTTACAGTATGAGGTTGAACCAGCTGAATCTGGATGGTACAGGTGTGACTCTGGAGGGCGTGGCCAAACTAATCTCTGCATGTCCTCAACTGACCAGCGTCCGTGCAAGCAACACCCGCATCATCCCGCCCGATCAGCAGTCCGATGATGATGAGGATCACATGCTGCCCTGAGGAGTAAAACATTCAGGCTTTACATGGAGGACATTAAACTATGAACATTGGCTTCTTTTTTATAGTGCTTTACAGTTAGCACAGTTTATCAAATATATCGGTGCTGGAACTTTTATATCTCAGCGCATGTTAAAGTGCAGGAAGTTACTCAAATCAGAGCTTTAATAATGTGTGTATCGATCAGCTGTCAGTTCTTTAAAATCAGGTTTTCTTCTTAACATGCAAATCCAAACAACAATATGTAAAGACACAAACACACAAACAAACACACACTTGTTTGGTCATTTTAAGCAAATTTCATCATTTCAAGCAGTTTTGTTATAATTTTATGATTTATGGGTAAAATCTTCCAAAAGTATTTAGAATTTAGTATTCATTTTTTAGAGACACTCTAATTTAAATAAACCTGTTAAGATTTCAAGATTTTAGATCTTTCAGACTAGCCAGAGTTGCTAATGTGACAATGTTTGTAACGCTACACTATACTATGTTATGCTGCGCTATATGTATTTTTCTAAAACGTTATTATTTGTACTATTTTAAATCATGCAATATTTTCGATTTTCCAGTCTTGTAATGTTAGCAATAATATATTTGAGTCTTTATTAAGCTTGAAAGTTAAAATTTTTAATTTGCTAAAGCTGACAAATGCATAATTAAAAATGTAAAAATTATGTTAGATTATACCGCCTCTGTTCTATAAACGATTTTTGCCTGTTAAAATTCTTATGTATGCAAACTTTAAAGATTAGATTTTTTTAATGTTTACAGTGTTTACAGCATTTAACTGTTTAAACATGAATTAAGAAAGTCCATATGCTAGCTCTAGTCTATGGCTTCACCGTGTTGTGAAATTGCGGAACAGCTTATTCTTAAACAGTTCCACAAGTACAGCAATTGAGCTCCGGCGCCTCGTCATGCCAGCTGGGCTGTTTGTGATTATTTTGATTGGGAGAATTTTGGCAGAATACAGTGACCGATGTGAAAGGCTTCACGTAGCTGTATTGGCCACTAACAGGGACAAGAGCGTGGCGCAAGCACGTGAGAACTCTAGATCCAAAACACCAGTGCTTGTACAACCATCAGCCATGATAAATTCATATTGGCAAATAAAAATTTGCTTGTCTCATTTAGACCTTATTTCTTGCTCTTAGTTAGTTTGCCCGCTGGCCACTCTGCATAGCTACGCCACCCTCGCCGAACCAGACGGGGACGGGGAAGCAACATCGCTCTAGATTAAAAAATGGCCTTCAACATTGTCAATAGATGCATACCTTCGGGCAAATGAACATTTTCAGGGTTTTAGACATAATTGGCCATAAGGTGAACTAAGAAAAAGTGCCCAGAAATAATAAACAATGTCCTCACAGACTTTGTGTTAAAAGTATCCTGCAGTATTTTTTTCACAACCCATAAATGTATGTAATTGCAAGTTAAAAAAGAAAATGATATGTTGCTTGTTTGCTTGTAACTTAAGTTATATTCATTTTAACAACACAAAATATCTGACATCCATATCTAAACATCTGAGACAAGTATTCATGCTTTACTTTGTTCAAGCATGGGCTTAAAATATGGCAAATTTAAACAAAATATAGTTTATCTTTAGCAACTGGCGCCAAATAAAACCATACATACACATGGTATAGTTTGCAAACGATTATGTTTTACACATTAAAATGGTCAGAACTGTGTAATCAGAGGAAGAAAATACAAAAACAAACAAAGGTATTTGTCAAGATGATTGAAACTAATCAATGTCCCATTCAGTTCTGAATTGTGTAAAAAAAGAAAACCCCTGCAATAAATCCAGTACAAAATAAAATCAGTCCATACATAACATGCTAACGTGTTACATGTCACACCATGGCATGCTAGAGCAACCAGGTGTTCTTGTGTGTCCAAATTCAGCAATGTCCTCTTACAAGTCACCTTCTTAGCCATAATGTGCTTGACCACATAGATTGCCTTGGTGTGGTCCATCCCCTGGGTAACGCAGTGCATCTCTTACTCATCAGTTTAATTCCTGCATGTCACTATCATCAGAGTACACTGGACCACCTGCAACACACTTTTAGGGGCAGGATTTTTAGTCATGCAGGTCACTGTTAGCTCTCCACCCTCAAGGTGCAATCCATTGTCAACAGGCACACGAGGGGCACACGTTTTACTTTTCAGAGTCTCATTACTGCTGCTTGGTAGTTCATGAATGTTACTCCAAGATACAATCATTTAGGTGTCTGCTTCTGACCATGCAAGATACAAATGCAAGATACAAAATGTCTTGACAAATGAACGTCACTTTTAGGCTTAAATCATCTGGGAGATCAACATAGTCAGGCAGTGTTGGTTCCTCTGTTGCAGCAATATGAAATCAGATTCTGCCACAACAGATTTTGCTTCAGTCACATTTAAATCATCTAACGTGAGCAGCTATAGGCATGTCATAGCAGGAGAGTCACGCAAAAACTTCTTTAATATAAACACCGAACTATAAAGTACCACAATTGGCACAGTTGTTGTCCTTGTACCTAATGAGTAAGGTAGCCTATCTTATCAACATATCTACAGAATCTACAGATTGTGTCTCAACAAAAAAAAACATCTGACACATTTTGCACTTGCTGAGGAAGAGAAACACCCGCTGGGTGAAATCACGGGTCAATCTCCTCTTTAATTTTCATGCAAAAGCCATACAGACCCACTACATAGTCTTAAATAACCCTTTGCAATTTTAAAGTAATTGGCAAGCTGTCCAAGGTCAGAATATAAGCCATACTGATACTATATGGTAACACATCTTGCTCAGTCATCTTGACATTCTTGCAATTTGTTTCTAAACAAATAAATGTGTGAGGCACAGCCAATGGCATCACAAGGTATTGTCAACTGCTCACTTATTTCAAATAGTCAAGCAACCAGTCATCAACACATTCAATACATAGCACTATGAGCCTATACTGTCAGTATCGTTCCTTCAGGGATATACAGCCTTTATCTTAAATAAGGGAGATTGGGATTTGATTCTTGGTCTGGGTGACTATGCTGTGCTACACCAATAAGTGACCAATGAGTCCTTGGGCAAGACACCTAACACTACATTGGCCTACCTGTGATATGATTAACCTTGTAAGTCGCTCTGAATAAGAGCCTCAGCTAAATGCTGTAAATGTAATGTAATATTATGCTATCAGTCGAATCCATATATTGTAATAAATATGTGAATCAATTATTTAGTGCCATGATTACTTGGTCCAGAAGGTTCAATACACTGTTTAGTTTATTTGTCATAATTTAAAGTTATTTGCATACATTATTTTCCACTATAATCTTTCACATTTCACAGTTTGATTTTAGATTTAAATGTGTGTGCATTTTTTTACTTACCTGCTGAAAATGTTTCTGCCTGTGAGATATCGTCTCTCTGGCGTTGCCTCCAACAGTAATGTATTTGTGATGTTGTTGGTAATAAAACGTAGCTGTCTTTGTCTAAGGCCTCTGATCTGTATTCTAAACACTTCAATCCTTTCTGACATAATCTAAAGCCATTAACTTCACTTTGCCACATTACCTTCTTATGTGTGCACTGGGCCTAACAATGCATAAAGGGTTATACTTTGAGAACCAAACAACATTGCAAAGACAGCTGTTATAAATAAATATCTGTACACATAAGACTCCTGTATAAAATTAAAAGACCACTGCTCATTATTTAGGGCAAGTGGATGCCTGTTCATAAACTTCCACTTCCTTTAACTTTTTTCTCTCTGTAAATAAAATCTGAACTGCTGTAGGCCTTCTGTGGCCTCACTGGTCAAAACTGCAAAAGGCATCATTGGGCTGATATGTGCTAGGACCCTATATTGTTTATTACAATTTGTTAAATACCTCACGTGGCTAACTATTTCATAAATGTTCTGTGCATTGATCACAGGGCCTTTGTCTGTTTCCCTATTTCTTCTTGCTAGTTACAACAGAACTGACACATACCGTTGCCGAGATCAGGCTCCTGTGCCTTTTCTGTGCCCTACCTGCACCACTAGTTACACTAGCTCTGTACTGAATGCATTGTCAGCACAAAAGAAATAAATAAATGAATAAATAAGAATCTTACAGTAGCCTGCAAACAACACGCTTGCAGTTCTGACAGAGTTTGGTGTTAAAATTTCATTTAGTTTTATTAACAGGTCTATATATACGCATATGAAGCATAAACAAAATCTTAGTAAGCCTGCATTTTCATATTTGCAGCATTGCTAGACTCCACCCCCTGTTTACCGTTAAAGATACAAGGATTATTGTTTAGATTAGTGCAATGCCCTGTTTTATGACTTGACACTCTCTCTCTGCCTTTTTTTAAATTGTAAAGCGTCCTTGCGTGTGTGAGATGTGCTTGTTGCTGCTGTTGTTATTGTGGTACGCGTGTGCTAAGACACTTCTGGTGCCCTCGTGAATGGCACATACTCTTCAGTCTGTTAGTGGAATAAGGTGGAATGTCTGTAAAACTTCTGAAATATTAACCAGTAAGAGCTAGAGATTTTCAGGAGACAGATACAGACACAAGAGTGCAGACTTTTACAGGTTGCAGAAGTATATTGACAGGATATTCAGAGAATAATCTTAGTTCATATAATGATATGTTTACTCTTTTAGAATGTAGCAAGTTATGTTATTGTAGCATATTGTAATGCCAAGACATTTCTTGAATTTACATTTGGTTATTAATCAGTTTACAAAATTCAGCTAGAGTTTAAGTTTGAGCATGCGACAGCATGCCTTCTAAACTAAACAGCATATTTAATAATAATCAGCTCCAAAACATAGAAATTTGCATTACCTCAAGATTATTTCAATAACCTGTTTAAAGACTGTATGTATTTAAGTATCATTTCCAAAAATCACTAAAATATATAACTGGAATCCACCCAGTAACCACGCCTCAGCAGCTCCTGTTCAGCGTTGAAAAAGACAGCATGGCAGTCTTCACTTATGTCTTTGTTGATTCTCTAGTACTTCAATCCTTTTTGCCACAGCCTCTAGTGTAATGCGGTTAAGGACAAAGAAATATTAGTTCTACAAACATTATAAACAGAAATGATGTGTTTGTGTGGAGGTGTGTGTATAGAATTGTACAGCATTGTCTGTAAGCGTTAAACTACCAGTATTGTGGTTTGTGGTTTAGGCTCTGAATGTAAAATAGCTATTTGAATAAACAGAAATTGGACATATTAGAATATAAACGTCAGATCCAGTGACTGAATGTATAAATGTATGTACTCTCCAAAATCTTCATTTTATGAAAATCCAATGTGCTAAAGTTAAAACAACAAGGACTATGTTGCTTTGCAAGTGCGGGCTGGACTGTTATATAACTTGGAGGATATGTTTTTGTGTGATTTTCTTCAGCGCTGCAGATGCATGAATCTGGAATGACGTCAAACTCTTGCAGCTACACTGGTCTTCAGGTAGCTGTGCTAGAAGAAGGATTAAATGACAGTGATTTCATTTAAAATAATAAGATATAAAGTTCATTTGTATAACATTTTGTACATATCTTGTAGTTTCTACTTCCCTTCTACTCAAATAGCCATTAAGTCATATTGTTTCAAAGCTGGGTAAAATTGCCTTTGTATACTAACAGAGTTAATTTCTGCAGCTATCAGATCTATTATTTTAAGTCTAAGCTTGTGAACGTAAATGGGAAAATCTGGGGATTTTCCCATTCCTGGGTTCTGACAAGCTTTTTATCTGTATAGAGCTGCTCAGGGCCAGAAGGTGGCAGACAAGCATCACAATCATTAAAGTGTGTATCTCTCTCTCACTCTCTCTCGCTTGACTTGAGAGGAACCATGTCTCAGAATGGATCATTCTCTTCACTATAGTGACACTGTAGTGCGTGTTGTGCTACTATGACTGGATCAAACACAGCAGTACTGCTGGAGTTTTTACACACCTCAGTGCCACTGCTAGACTCAGAATAGTCCACCAGCTACAACTATCCAGCTTACAGCATCCTGTGAGGAGCATCTTGTGGACACCGAGGAAGGACTAGATGGTAACTAAAGCAATTTTTTAGCAGCAACACATGAGCTCTTGTCGCTCACCTTACATCTACAAGGTGTGCCAGCAAACTCCAGCAGCACTGCTGTCGGATCCAAATGTACCAGTGCAACAAATGCTAACACACCACACTACAGTGCTGTCAGGGTCTCCACCACTGAAGAACAGGGTGAAAGGGGGCCAACAAGTATGCAGAAAAACAGATGGACTGCAGTCTGTAACCGTAGACCTACAAAGTATTTAAAAAAATTCTTACAGTGGATCGAGAAATATTTAGCTAATTTACTGTTGTATACATATTATACTATATATCTACAACGATCAGCCAATACTTTTGGTACACCTCGCTGCATCTGCACTCATTGTTTATTTTATTAGCTCTTCTTAATAAATAAATGCACTTTGTAGTTCTACAATTACAGGCTGTAGTCTGTCTAATTCGCTGCATACATGTTAGAACCTTTTCACTCTTTTTATCAAAGCCCAGGAACCCCAGAGGATTCTACCACTCTATCAGACATTTCTACTTTGTGGGCCAACACTCATCTTCTACTCATTCGTCAGTGGATGCTATTGGCCGGATACTATTGACTGACGGACTATTTCCAGTCCAGTAGTCACACAGGTCAGTACTGCTGTCTCTAATCTGCTTGTAAAAGCACAACACGCTAACATGCCACCACCATGTGAGTGTCACTGCAAAACTTAGAATTATGAACCACCCAGGTAAACCGTGCTATATGGTGGTCCTGTAAGGGGTCCTGGCTAACAAAGTATGCAGCGAATCAGATGGACTACAGTCTGTAATTGCAGAACTACAAAGTGAATCTAAGTGTCAAGTTGAGCCTAGGAGGTATACCTATTAAAGTGGCCGGTTGGTGTACATAGCATATTTGTGGTACGTGTATAGTGTTTCCCTCAGTTTGAAGTTACCACAGGAAACTTGACAGGTTGGTAGGTATTACTAGGTATCTAAACAAGCTTATTAAAACTGATAAGGCACTACTGCTTCATAAGTGCAGGGCTACGGTAAACTCAAGCTATGGACCTATGGACAATTCATATAGATTACTGCACAGACGGAAGCCTTTTCACACGTACACTCCACCACATGTTTACACAGTAATAGCCTTTAAGGATGGGTAATGTTTGCAGTGTAAAACCCTTCGGTACCTTCACATGGCTTGAACTGGCCCCTTAGTTTCTCCGCAATCTGCTCCATATGGCTGAAATCCTGGACATAGTACACATATTTCTTTTCAGGATGTGAGGCCATTACTCTCAATTCCTCCTCTAGAGCCTTCCCCACACCGACAGCATAAATGCTGATACCTACAGAGACACATCAATATATCAGCATACTAACATGGAATTGTAAATGCTGGAGCTTGCAAAACCCTGCCATTATAAAAAAACAAGAACACAGTATGGCAGAGTACAATTAAATTACATTCAATAAAATAGTAAACTACTAAATTTGCTAAAGTATTTTATAAACATAGAAAGCAGCATTTTAGATACAGGTAAAATATTATGAAGAGATATTATGAAGAGATAAGCACAGTTTTCTGTTTTATTTACATTTTACATACTGTCTCAACAGTGTTTTAGAATGTTGTAGACACGTGATCATAATACGTACGCTAAAGAAATACATTTAAATCAATTACCAGTTGATTTAGCCTTGGAAGCCCATTTGGATACGTTATCCTGTGAACGTCCATCTGTAAGGAGGATAGCAACACGGGAGACGCCTGCCTGGCTCTGGTTGAAACTATGCTGGACAAGGTACTGGAGGGCAGTCCCAGTCCTGGAGCCTCGGCCCATGTAGCGGACAGCTGCTATGGCCTTCTGCACCTCCCCGACAGTCTGATACTGGCCAAGAGTAAATTCACTTTGCACAGAGGTGGAGAACTGCAGGAGACCCACCCGTGTGCTGTTTGGCAGAGCTCCTGCCAGGCTGATCAGAAACTGCTTCACCACTTCAAAGTTCTCCATGCCCACGCTCTTAGATCCATCAATTACAAACATCAGATCCATAGCCCCAACTCCACATTCAGATTCTGTCAAGGCAGAAGTGGGAATGAAATGTAATGAAATTTGAATTCAGATGAGGTCTTAGTTTCCTTTCAGGCTGATATTCATTAATCCAAACCTGAAATTACCTTTGCGTAAATTATGCTGTACCATGACATGTTTTTCCGATATTCTCTATTGTGACTAGTGGATAACAATCCACATTAACTAACATCCACGCATTTCTGTTATCATTTAGATATCTAGATATAATACACCAAATTAATTCAGTATTTTAGTGCTCTTTTCAATCTAAAGATCCACCATGTTAACATGCAGACTGCTTTAAATTAAGTGTTGAAATATCAATCTTATCTTTGAATCAGAGAAATATTATAAAACAGACATCTAAAGAATGTGATTTTAAAAAAATCAAATTTCTCTTTTGTACTGTGTGTACTGCTATAAGATGTAAGTATTTAGTTAACAACACAAATATTAACAACACAAATATTAGATAAATACAAATGCATTATGAGTTCAATAATAAGCAATCAATGATTTTTTCTGTATTAAATGGTGCAAAATTCAGATATTTTAAATTTAAATCATACTTTAAAATAGATGCCTACAACATTTTTCAGAACAGTTGGAATGGGAGCATATTTACCTCCTAAAAACTGAAGACGCCAATAGATTTAGTTTTCAAAGCAGAATTTTCTTTTATTCTTCCATTACACAACTCTTCAGCTGCGCAACCATGTGAGGCCTTTGTCGTCACATTTTGTGCTTCGAAATGTGCTTTCTGATTTCACTGAGTGAGACGCCTGGATTATATGCAGACAGGCTGAGTATCCGCATTACATAGCCAAGCTATTGTAACACCTGTAGAAGACTAGAACTAGAAATATATTCCAGTAAAGTGTCCTGTGGCAGCTTGGAATGTTTTATAAGCATTGATTTGAGAATAAGCGTATATTTCCAAAAATAAAACATCATAACTATTTACTATTGATTAACTATTAACTATTTCATTTGAACTGTTTATAGTATGTACTGTTCTCCAATGTAATCAATGAAACTAAATTAAGGTATTTATTAAAACTGAAATGACATTTTTTAATTAAATGCATTATTCAAATACAGAAAAGAGAAAACAGGAAGAAAAAATGTTGCAAAGCACAACATTTAAACTGTAAAATTTTATGGCATGGACACATATGCATGCTAGAGGAAATGGCTTAGCTATCTTTATTGATAGTGATATAGCACAACAATTTTATTGGTGAAGTTACTATCGAGGAGAAAAATATATATAATGATCTACATCATCCAAATCATTTGTTACACTCTTTTTGCTGCTACCAAGTACTACATTTAAAAATAACACTTCTATTTTAGATGTTTGTAATTTATGTCCTCCCACTACATAAAGACGTTTGTCTTACCAATAATTATTAGAGATAAATTGGACCTCCTAAAGCGGTGTAGGTAGCGGGCAAAAAAAGCCCAAATAGTAGGGATGCACTGATATTAATCTGAAAACTAAAATTTTTGGCTAAAACCAAACAAAAAAAAACATTTGTCCAAAGGCCGAATACTGAACTCAATTTTTCAGTGTTTCATTGGTTTTGCTGCTTTTTTCCTCATTACATAACTTGAAAATAGGCTTAATCTCAGATAGCACATGGATATAGGCCACATCTAGCAAAGATATGAGTTGCTGAGGTATGGCCCTAAGTGGTGGATATGTGGACTGCATCTTGCTACAGGAGTTGTCCACCCAAACGCTGTGAACCCACCTGGCAAGTGGTTAAGATAAAAATGGTAATGTGGGCCAGGTTTGAACCAGAACAGTTTTACTGTCTGGATTGTATTTTTGTCTTGGCTCTCAAAGAAAAAACAATTACTAAACTGGAGTTTAAGAATATTTACTGATCACTGAATCACATCCCAGCAGACATACCAACAAAACACAATATGACAAAAAACCCCACCCCACGCGACATGTCTGCTGCATTCACAAAGAACGCCTCCCTTTACAGTGGCTGCCATTTTGTAAAATCTGCGAGTGTTGTAAAATCTGGTTTGTGTTTTTTAGGAAGGATGCGGGTACATAAATTGAGAGTGTGAGAGAGATATAGAGTGCACGTATGTGTGCATACATGCATGCACGCTAAAAAGCTGCTATCTGCCTCACTGTAATGCTTGTTAAACTTAATGGTTCTGTACTGTTCTTTACTCTTTCTGTGGTAGAAACTGAATAACACTTTCCCGCTTATATCTGGGCTCTAGAAAAAGTTACCAGTGTTAAATAAAACGTAAAACATTGTTCAGTATGAATTATATCTTTTCACTTATCCGTATGAACACTTTTGGTGAATCCCTTCCAAATAGTATTGTTCTGAATCCCCCTGGATAAGTCACACATGTGCAAGTCTCAGGTCTTAACCATAAAGCCTCAAACAAGTCCTATGTTAGTGTGGGAAAATAAAGCAAGCCAAGTCAAGTCCTGCTAGAAGTCAAACAAGTCTTAAGTCAAGTCATACAGAGTTATGATGCTTTAACTCCAGTTTCCACATTGAGGTCAGTTAAAGTCAATTGTCAAAGTTCATGTATCTGCCATCAGAAAGCTTGGACGCTAAACCGACATTACCTTAGCAGTGGAAGTTAATGGATGTATGGATGTCTTACAGGAGTAAGTTATTTAATATAAAATTGTATTAAAATTCAATCATGGTATATCTTATAAAACTAAAGGTTGTAGTATGTAGGACGGTCCCTTGTGTCTTCAGTGCCTCCTACAGTGATTCTGGCTATAGTTATGAAATGTACTCGACAAAATGAAATATTGGGAATTCTGAAGAAATGTAACAACTGTAGATTGTTCCCTGGTTACCATGATTTAGAAGATGCAAATTCTGAGATTTTAGGAGCAGTAGGAGGCGCAAAAGGCGAATATCCGATATTAGGTGAACTTTAACGAGCTGCATTACTGACCTAGAGAACGAAACTGACAAGACTCCTTCTCTGGTTTGCAGCAGCAGCAGTTCTGTAGGAATACAGCAGAGATGCTGACTGTAGGTCAGTGCAGTCATGGAGCAGGAGGTGAATGTGAAGTCTGTAGAGTGTTAGTGACTATATTCTTGTCCCTGCTCTTCTTAAAACCTACAGGTAACTTAAAGTTAGCTAATGTTTGACTAGCCTAGTGACACAGTCATGTACCTTTCTGTGTGGGCTCTGTAATGATGGATGAAGTTGGTTGTGTAGGTCGTGTCATTGATGTTTGATCTGCAGACCCTCCATATCGCTGTTCTTCTATCATTACTTTAATCCACAAAATAACCCTCTAATCCAAACCTGACTGTTTCTATCATAGCTGCTTCCATGATATTAACGTCTTTGTACGTTGACCCGTGCTTGTCTCGCTCTCTCTGATAGGTTGCCAGGTTTGCACGCATTACAAAAGATATCACCCTATTTTTCAACAAACAAAAATGCAAATATTTTATATAAAATCATGTCATTTTGAGTCATCTACTTTAGGTCAAAGTCAAATCTCAAAGTCATTAATATCAAGTCTAAATCAAGTTGAGTTTTTAATCAGTGTTAGTCAAGCAAGCCTCAATTTGTGACTTGACTCAGACTCCAGTCAAGTCATGTGACACAAGCCCCCAACTCTGCAGTTATGCAACAAACAGAACCAAATTCAGTGCATACTGTATCTTTTTGGTTTTAGGCTCTTTATTTATGGGATACGCTTGGTTATGTAAGGCTTGTATGCAGCTGCTCGACCATGGAAACCCATTCCATGAAGATCTCTATGCACTGTTCCTGAGCTAATCTTAAGGCCACATTAAGTTTGGAGGTCTGCAGAAAGTTGGTGACCCCTTCGCACTACGTGCCTCAGCATCCGCTTTGTGGCTATGTTGCTGTCGTTACCAATCACTTCCACTGTGTTATAATCCCACTGACAGTTGACTGTGGAATATTTAGTAGTGAGAAAATTTCCCAATTGCACAGGTGGCATCCTATCACTGTACCATGCTGGAATTTACTGAACTACTGAGAGTGACCCATTCTTTCACAAATGTATATAGAAGCAGTCTGCATGCCTAAGTGCTTGATTTTATACACATGTGGCCATGGAAGTGATTGGAACACCTGAATTTAATGCTTTGTATAAGTGAGCAAATTCTTATAGTCTATGTTCAAGAGCCAGAGTTGGTCTGTGAAAGTAATGTACAAGGTTTACAGCAGAACATGATCTTGTGGTATGTAGATCCATGTGTTAAGGCTAAAAGCACAATCTGCGTCTGGCTGCGTCTAAAGTCGCCTATTTACATACTACACAGTGCGCAAAGTAGTGGGTATATATGACTAGTGTTTCTGAATACATAGTATTCATCAAGTAGTACATACAGTACACACTGTCTAAGTAGGCTTTTTTGACTCAGTCATACTCAATCGCATGATTTGTGTTGTGACTTACTCATGCAGGTTTTGCCATCTGGTCTCAAGGTGAATCCTTTTTTACAGCGACACACAAATGAGTCTTCATTGTTCACGCACTGGTGTTCACAGCCGTGGTCTGTCCCTGCACACGGGTCCTTTTCTGTACACAAAGTCATTATCCATCATTATTCTTTGGGTTTTGTTGAGTTTTAAAGATTCAGATACTTAACTAGTTTAGGTGGCAATCTATTGAATGTTCCATAATTGACTGATTACATGTTTTTCAGTTAGTAAATTGCCTCACGGGTATTTAAGTAATTATTCACTGAAAAATTACATTTACTCCAATTGTCTTTTCTCCAAATGTAGAGAATCAACTAAAAGCAAATGTTACTTTTTAGTTCTAAAGTAAAGAAATAGAACTGCAGTCAAAACTTTAGTTGAATTTGAGAATAAATTCAAATAGACTTTTTTTGGAATCAGAAATAGACAATCACTGCTGTGTCTGATACATGTGTACCAGCACAACCCTACTAACGCGCCACTACCACATCTGTATCACAGAATATTCCTCTGCCTGAATAATATCTGCTTTGTCAACAGTGGTCCTATGATGGTCTCATTCCATTGGAGGATAGGTCACATGCCACTTGGGGTCTTCAATACAGATAAAAATAATAGATCATATAGATTAAAATAATAGATCATAAAATAATAGATGGACAGAAAATTTTTGGCATAGAATTTTTGGAAAACATACAACATAAACAATAAATTATTGTTATTCAACACACTGAGTGACTGGTCATACATCTTTGACTTACTTTGGCAAGTTTTATTATCTGGTTTCAAGGTAAAATCTTGTCTACAGCGACACACAAAAGAATCTTCAGTCTTTACACACTCATGTTCACATCCATGGTCTCCCACTGCACATGGATCCACTTCTGTAGAATAAATAAAAAGACACTGCAGAGGCAGACTAGTTTGACTGATGCCATTATGATATTCACAGTGGGTCCTGTACATATGTAATGCAAATAAATATACTAAGACAAATTACAGACATATATGCAGAAATACAATGGATCCATTAAAATATGTACGCCATAAGGAGTAAACAGAGAGAAAACAGAGTAAGATTAATTTAAAAGCTTTACAGCTGTTTTTCTTTTACTGTAAAACAATTGTTGAAGGAGAATATTCACATAGCATACTGACTTTTTGCTTTCCCCCAAATGCAAACAACTCATGCATTAATCCAAAGGATCTATGTGACATGCTCAAATAGACGTTTAATTTAGGCCAAAATTCTGTATCTGTATGTGGGTGTTTTGTGTGATATGTATTAGATATTATTAGTAGCAGTGCTAGATTCTTTACTCACTGCTGCAGCTCTTGCCATCCATGTTAAGGATAAATCCTTTTTTGCATTTGCACATGTAAGACTCTGGTGTGTTTATACAATTGTGCTCGCATCCATGATTCCCCAGATCACAGAAATCTATTCCTGGTAGCAATGGACAAAGTATACACACGATTAAAGCTGATAAAGAAATAACTGGAAGAAAAAGAACTGCTTAAATGACATTAATTTGTCTTCATGATGATTAGAATGTGGCATAACTAGGAATCCTAGGCCATGCTTGCAGTTTTCCTTCTATGATAATAACTTCAATGGTATACCTGATCTATTAGCTTACAGGTAAAACATAACAATTGTAAGTAATTAAGCAAGTTCAGTTGTCTGTTCCTTTTTTAGAAATACAATGTTTTGGATGGAAGCAATTTTCACTAGTTAGGCTAGGAAGCTTGGGCAAGAGAGAAAGATGGGTGGCGCACTGTGACATGTTTTCTCATCCTTCTCCAACTCAAAGCCAGGTCTGCAGCGGCACTCATAGGACTGTCCAATATTAACACACAGATGATGGCAGCCATGATCCACTGTGGCACACACGTCTTCATCTGTAGACAGATTTGGAGTTACATACTTACAAGATATTCTGCATCTTTAAATATTTATCTGTGAGCTCTGAATAATTCAGGAGAGAGGAGGATTCTCACAGATGCAACAAAAGAAAATGAGAAAGAGATACAGTGGGGTGCGAAAGTTTGGGCAGCCTTGTTAATTTTCCTGATTTACCTTTATAAAGCATTGACTATTTGGACAAAAAAATTGCGTTAAATATATCATATAGGGGACAAACACAGTGATATTTGAAAAGTGAAATGAAGTTTCAAAAAAAAGAATGGTTAAACAAAAGTAGGCAGGTGCATAAATTTGGGGACCCCCCAAAAAAACTTAACTCAGTACTTTGTAGATCCTCCTTTCGCAGAAATAACAGCCTCTAAACGCTTCCTATTTCTGGCCATTCCAGAACGTTGTACTTGTTCCTCTGCATGAAAGCATTAGTAGATTTTGAGCAGTGTTTAGGGTCGTTGTCTTGTTGGAAGATCCAGCCCCGGCGCAGCTTCAGCTTTGTCACTGATTCCTGGACATTGGTCTCCAGAATCTGCTGATATTGATTGGAATCCATGCGTCCCTCAACTTTAACAAGATTCCCAGTCCCTGTACTGGCCACACAGCCCCACAGCATGATGGAACCACCACCAAATTTTACTGTAGGTAGCAGGTGTTTTTCTTGGAGTGCTGTGTTCTTTTTCCTCCATGCATAACGGCCCTTGTTATGCCCAAATAACACAGCACCTTATTCCAAAATGAAGCTGGCTTGTCCAATGTGCTTTAGCATACCTCAAGCGGCTCTGTTTGTGATGTGGGCAGAGAAAAGGCTTCCTCTGCATCACTCTCCCATACAGCATCTCCTTGTGTAAAGTGCGCCGAATAGTTGAACGATGCACAGTGACTCCATCAGCAGCAAGATCATGTTGTAGGTCTTTGGTGCTGGTCTGTGGGTTGACTCTGACTGTTCTCAACATCCTTCGCTTCTGTTTATTCCAGATTTCTCTTGGTCTGCCACTTCAAGCCTTAACTTGAACTGTGCCTGTGGTCTTCCATTTTCTCACAATGTTTCTCACAGTGGAGACTAAAAGCTGAAATCTCTGAGATAGCTTTCTGTATCCTTCCCCTAAACCATGACAGTGAACAATCTTTGTTTTCAGGTCATTTGAAAGTTGTTTTGAGACTCCCATGCTGCGACTCTTCAGAGAAGATGAGAAGAGGAGAAAAATGTACAATTCCCCCCCTTAAATACTCTTTCTCATAATAGGAGTCACCTGTGTATGGAGGTCAAGGGTCACTGAACTTACCAAACCAAATTTGAGTTCCAGTAATTAGTTCCAAAGGTTTTTAAATCAATAAAACGACAACAGTGCCCAAATTCATGCACCTGCCTACTTTTGTTTAATCAAATATTGCACATGAGGATTGGACCCACCCAGTATGTGTGAACAAAAGCGCTAGGCTATGACTATTTTGTCCTAAATGGCGCACTTGCGGTCATTAATTATGAGTGTGTGTCTGCAAGGAATCTTCATATAATACATCCTTCTTCAGTAATGATATGTTAATAGAGATTTTTTTTTAACCCTGTACATAAAAGTTAATAAAGTGATTCACATTATTTTTTATTAATAAGGTTTTGTTATAAAACATTTTTTCGTAGAGAGGTACATGTAAGGTCTCAAAGATAAACTTGTCCCTGTTAAAGTTTTTTTCAAAGTCAAGAGTTAATAATGGGGTCATCTAAGGAACAATAAGAATAGGATAACAGGATTCCTTGGAATAACTGCTTTTTTTCTTATTCTCTTTCCTGTTTGTTGTTCACAGCTGTGTAGTGATTAGCTTTTTAACTAGCAGAATGATTATTCAAACTTCAAAAGGTGTTAGGGACTTATTCTTACAGATGAAATGGTGAGGGCAACTTGACATGAACATCATTGAAATGGCAGATAGATATTTTCTGTCTTTAAGGATGTCTAGAAATATTCCAGTGTTATCACACATGCCAAATTCGGTACAATGTTTTACAATTAATATTGTCAATACTGTGAAGTTCAAATGAAAAACATTTAAATTCTGAGCCTTTTTTGTTTTAACAAGTGAATATATTTGCAAGCAACATTTTTACATTTACCTTCAGATTAAATATGTTTGTAAATATACCAGCATTATTTTTATTCCTACTAGTAATCCTACTAGTGAACTCACATTCCTCACTCTTAAACTATCACTTTAAGATGCATTTTTATTGTGAACATCTTTGAAATGAGGAGATCACAAAACAGACTGCCTGGACAGTGGAGTGCTGTGTGTAGTTCAACTTTTCAGCACATTGTTTAATGTGTATCTCAGCATATCTGGATTGGAGAAAAGGAGGTAGAAAGGAGCAGACTCACCACGGCAGGACTTCCCATCAGGCTGCAAAACAAAGCCGTTCCAGCAGCGACACAGGTAAGACACTTGAGTGCTAACACACATGTGTTCACACTGATGATCCATCACCAAACACAGGTCTACATCTACACAATACACACAACATCATTCACATTTATTTTACATTCACATTTAACATAAAAAATTACTCAATAGATTTTATTTTTTATTCTAACCTCTAATTAGTGTATTCTGGTGCATTGGTAGCATTTGATCAATTACTTTTCACCCTCAACCACGCATGTCAGCAACTCCCAACAACACCTCCACTTTCCACGGAGGCTGAGGAGAGTCAACCTGCCAACTTCTATAGATCCACAGTGGAGAGCATTTTGACATTTTGAAGCTGCATCACTGTGTGGTATGGTAACACTACTGCTGCTGAGCACAAGGCCCTGCAGAGGTTGGCAAAGACTGCACATCTGCCCTCCCGCCCATACAGAACATTTAGGACAAAAGATGCCTGAGGAAAGCAGTCAACACATCCTCTGGCCCCACACACCCCAGCCATCCCCGGTTCCAACCTCTGCCATCCAGAAAGAGGTACCAGAACATTCGAGCCAGAACCACCAGGTTCAGGAACAGCTTTTACCCAAGAGCTGTCTAACTGATCACACAAACAACACCTACCAGAACATGACTACAACACTATAGACTGTTACTGATCTAGCCCTGGTCACCACAGCCCACACACCTGGCTCCACTACTTCACAGGACTCTTCTGCACTGCACTTTAACTAACCTGTATACTTGAACATCCCACCTGTGTTTTTATTTATCTATATTTTATTAATCTTTTTATTGTAGATCTGTACCATAGGCAGTTAGCTGTTCACCTGAACATTGAACTGCTACTCTACTACCTGCACTGTACACTATTTACAACCACATACTTAACTCCACACTTTGCCACCTCAACACACCGTACTCTCTCACATGTACACTTACATGAAGCTGTTTTTTTTGTCTCCTTCATATGCTAACTGCACCTCAGCTATAGTATTCGCATTCTGACATACAGATACTACTCTTACACACCTTGCACATGTCTTACTGTTACTGTTTATGCACATATTGTATTAATAATTGAATTGAAAAGCAAGAACGGGCCTTATCACTGTACCCGACTGATCCAACAGCCTGGCGTGTCTGGCATTTTGCATTATTAAACATGGTGGCCCAACACCATACTGAAAGATTCTACTTTTGTATGTGTAGCTCTATTCATATTTCCCATATCAGTTTATATATTTCATAATTTATTGTTTCTGGTAACGTTCATTTGCCTTCCGAATAGCATCCTAGCAATCCAACACTGGGTGTAATTATTTCTTTGATGATGAGAGTATGAACAAAGATCAACTTCAGTTTCCTGGATAAATAATCATACATATTATAATCTTTACTACAATCAGTATTTTGCCTATTCCTAATATAGAAATAATATAAAAATGAAAGATGACGCAGACAAAGTGGAGTGTCTGTGAGTGAGAATTTGGCAAATCAAAATTTAGATAAAAGTGCTACTAAGGCAGTCAGCTCACAACAGTTCTTAAGTCCAGTACATTGCTCTAACTGACCTGTACACAGTGTTGAGTTAAACACAGAGATAAGCGTGTCGATTTGACTGAAACTAGCCACAAGGAACACATGCTCTGAATGTGGTTTGCTTCCAATTGCTCGCAGAGTGGCCATGTCAACTCGGCCCACCCCAACAGCAAAGATCTCAATCCCAGCCTGCTGTGCAAGCTCCGCCTCCTCTTCCACCTGGTCCTGGGGCCGTCCGTCTGTGACAACCATGGCCAAACGTGGCACTCCAAGCTCTACTGGGCGTGCTCCACGGGGCACAGAGAAAGCCTCCTCACGCAGAAACTGAAGTGCCAACCCTGTCATGGTACCAGAAGCCAGATGCTCCATCTGACTGACTGCCTGCAGTATGTCTTCCTTCTTGTAGAAGGAATTCAGGAAAAACTCATTTTGGACAAAACTGCCATACTGCAGCAGCCCAACACGAGTCTGGTTCTCTCCCACGTCCATGAACTGCAGCATGTCCCTGATGAAGGCCTTCACCTTCTCATAGTCTTCAGGCCGGACACTGCGGGAACTGTCGATTACAAAGATGAAATCGAGCACCTTCCCCTCACAGAGGCTGCCTGAAAAGCAGACCTAGCATTAGTAATATACCAGTGCAGCACTACAAAGTAAATTTTAGTGTACAAAGATGCTGTGTAAATCAGGACATGAAAGGGTTAGAAAATTTGGGCTCTGACAGGTGTAGCCCAGTCCCGAATGGCAACCTGAGAAGCATGTGACAAATCAGTCATATTTGTTTTGTTAGATGAGATAATCAACTCAACTAAATGAGACTAGTTTCATTATCATTCTGTCTACTGTGTTGGTCAGACAGCTGTAAACAAAATCATCCTCATCAGAATCTCATCAGCCTGCATTGTTGTGATCCCTGCCAAAGGCATATTTGGTAGTTCCCCTAAACCAGGACTGAGCTGGTACTACAGTCTTGTGGTCTTCATACATGCACAATTGTGAACTGCAGGACTGCAAATGGACCATGTGGGAGATGATTAACTTGAAGTGTTGTTCTTTGCTACATAGATAGGTGGTATTGTGTTTAGTAGGGTGTACCAGACTGGCAGAGCTTGTCTTCAGTGGGTGAGTGTGTGTGTGTGTGTGTGTGTGTGTGTGTATACTTCCACCAAAAAATAAAATCTAGCAAAATCAGGATATGTTGTATTTTGGAAGCTGCTATGCCTATAGTAGAAAACTACTGCACCAAACCAGCATATATCATCTTAGACAAGTATGGAACCAGCATGGAACAAATTAAACCTGTACAAGAACAGCATAGGTTTAAAAAAGCAGGGTTGTGGAGTGCTGATGTGTGCACACAGATGGGCTTATACCTGGTTGTTTGGGCTTGGCTGCAGTGTTTTTGGGTCTCTCAATCAGACTTGAGTGTTTTTTGTTCTGAGCTGAACACACACAGCACCACAGCACCAAGAGCAGAAGGAGCAGTGGTATCTTCATTTCAGCTGCACAATGACACAGAGAGCCATGCACAAGTGAATATGAATAGACAAATAAAGAAATTCAGTTGAAGTTATTCTGGGTCTTAGCATACAGATATTCTCTCTGCTTTATCCAATCTACAGTAAAGTCCCTAAAACAAGAGGAAACATAAAATTCCCTTTCTGGAGATCCATTAAACACATCCCACATATTGCAGATACTGCTTGTGATTCCCCTCCGCCCCTTGCACCACATTACGACTGTACATTTTTCAGAAACTTGTAGTAGAGGTAGATACAGTGTCTGAAATCCAAACAAGGAAAAAATATAGTAGTATCAGACTAAAAGACAACAGATCTACATAGTGAGAGGTATGAAGAACAGCAGGACATATATTGTCACGAGCAGAACAGAGGAAGTCTAAGTGCAAAAAGGATCTTTAGGAAATGCGAATGACCATGAGACGCATAAAACCGCGGATATGACAGAACCATCACTTGCTTGAGCACATGGCAGTAACGAAAACACTGTACACTCGTGCAAAGCAGTCGTGTTTGGCGGCGCCCTGCAGCTGGGAGAAACCATGAAGCGAAGTTACAGACTGGTGAAACACAGGTGTTTATTCGGATCAAATCTTAATACACTAGCGATGAAGGGTAAATAACTATTTACACTCACCTGGATTTAAAGTTAATCCGCGTATTCAAGAAAAAACTGTCTACGCGTCCCTGATTCAGACCTTCAGGTAAAGTCCGACTGGTAAACATCTGGATGTTCGGCGCACCCAGCTGTGCTGTTCAACTCGCGTTTGTACGCCCACTGTGGTCCTTTATGACATGCTGCTCTATTGGCCAAGACCGTTAAGGGTAAATGGGAGTTAATAGAAAAAAAAGTGAAAAGACAATTTGGCGCAAGAATGTTCACTATCAAAATAATTTTACAGAACTTAACATGTTAGCAAATCAACGGTTTAGTCTAGATATGCATGATGTGCATGATGTCTGTAGAGACCCTGCAGTTTCGCAGTCTTTGCTTTTTCCGTACTTAAGAAAAGTGACAACATAAGCATATTAAACTCATCATCAGAAGAATAGCTCCAAAGGGAAGAGTTGGATTGAAATGATGAAAGTTTTTGACTAATATGGGCAATATTTACTGCGGTACACATACAGAAGTAGTGTCTGTCAGTGTGGCGTTGGGTCGCCATGTTTGCTAACAGTTATCTTGGGATGGAGCTTTTGAGGTTCTTACCGGAGTCCTGTGAAAGTCCATATCATGGATATGTCCAACTTGAATAGTCCTACACAGTTCACAGAGGTGGGGGATGGATGACATGCTGTCATTCTAAATCACTCCATGACAGCCTGGCATGACACCATTGCGGTCTTTGGCAATGTTGACGTGGTGTAAAGGGCAGTCATCATAACACTCAGTGTGCTTTTAGTTTTGTGTTGTGTAGCTGCCTGCCAATGGTGCTGGCACTAACAGGATGATTCATGGAGAGCATCACTGCTCGCTGAATGTCAATAGTGGGTGTTGGAACAGTCAGGTGTGGCATTAAGGCTCGTTGTTGCTTGCGTCACATGCACAGCCAAACTTGAAACTTGAATCATCACATGTCTCACAATGTCAAACCTACACACCAATTTTCATACCTGTCAGTTGATTGCTTCTGGGTGCAACTATTTGCGCAGCTATTCTTTTGATGATAAGTGTATGATGGCCACAGTAAAATACTTGAACTTTATTCAGCTAAATGACTACTTAACAAGCCTTTCTTCCTTTCATGGCAGTGCATGTAAAATACTAAACTCTATGGGGCAATTGTACTTCAGGACCAACACTGAAAAAGAATAATGTAATCTGGCATTTTAAAATAATTTGAAATCTAAGAATAATCAATGTGACATTTAAGCAAAAAGAGAGTAGAGATTATTTAGACTTTGAATAGTTTAATTCACAAATATATTCTCAAACAAATCTGAAGGAACATTTTAACATCACTTCTTGTAGGTAAAGTACATTCCCAGGACCAGCATCACCAAATTCAATTAACCTATTCATTGCTAAAAACATTCAACCAAATAAATGCAAAACAACAGTGTATTACATTTATTACAAGAAAGACAAAGAGCAAAAGCAGGTGCGTCTACTGATAGTGGCCATCTTTGGGATAGCTACTCAGGATTAAAGGATCTCAGGATACTCAGGATCCTTTCTAAAGTGCAACGAGAATATGTGAAATAGGACAGCTATCACACCTAGCAGTACAGTTCTAAATGAATATGTGCAGTGGCTTAACTGAGTAGTTAGCAGGGTTGGAATGCAACACAATACAATACAATGCATATATGCATTCAGAATACAGAAATTATTAGAAGTTATGTTTTGTAAAGGCAGTATTTAGAATGCAGAGTGCAGAACAGCTTTTAAAATACTTTAGCTCCCAAACCTGTCATTAGGATATGGTGAATTGTTGGCTCAGTGGGCCAGGAGTGGACTGATGCTTGTGATGAAAGCCAAAATAATGCTGTATTAATTTTACATCGAACACTATCAAAAGAAATACATGAACAAAACTGCTAACCGAAACAGCATGAAATAGATAACGTTTTTCATATGTGCTTAAACAGTATTTATTTTCAGATAGCATACCGTTGTGGATTATTAAGAAGAATTTGAATTATAACTAACATAATTACATAATTATGCTGAATATGAATTACTTATGAATGAATAAGTAAAAACACTTGCATATATAATTAAATATATATGAATACTCTGTAGATTTCTACACTAAATCTGAATCAATCAGCATGTATCCTTAGCATGAAGTGGTCAGCTATAGGGTTTAAAGGTCATTTTAAATCAAGAAATCCACCAAACCTACAGTCAGTACAACACTGCAGAATACAGCCAATTAACTCAGGCCAACATGAAGGGAGGTTGGGCTTGCTTGGCTGGGAGTGCCATTGTGTCATCATAAGGAGGCAATAGCACCTACAAATAAAAAAAAAAGGTTAATGGTTAAAAAAATCATCCTGGGAGGTGTTTAAGTGAAGCATGAAGACGAGGAATTGACAAGACAGCATTCTATCCAGTAAACTAAACAGACAAAGCTCTTAACTGGACTGAAGACAAACAAAGAGAATAGAGGCCGGGGAAGAAGATATGAATGTGAACTTATCCTCCACTATGGTGAAATACACCTCACAACAGGCAGATGCATAAGTGTTCTGTGTGGGGTGAGTAAGACCATTACGTAGCTTTTATCTTAGGCATCTAGATGCAACTTGTAAATTGTCCAAATCTGGACAAACCAACCAGGGCTGTGTGATAGGGATTGCCACACATGGAGCATAATTTGCGCATAAAAGAAGTTCCTCTATGTAGTCATGCCACATTCGGCCCCTTTAAAACCACTTTAGTTGATGGTTGTTTAAAGAAAGATGTTTGTGAATAAATCATGCACCACTGCTCTGTATCACCTGGAACACACCTTAAAACTTAACTAAACCACTGAGCACAAACACCTAAAACACTGTGCAAGCCTTCATAATAATCACATTCCTTCAGGTCCATGCGGGTATAAATGGCGCTATAAGCAGTGGTTCCAGCTCATAATTATTGTTACAACTTTAATGATGACATCTGTTGCTTGAAGAGAGTATTGCTGTTGTTATTTATTTACAGGAGGGTCCAGCATAGCTAATGAGGATAACAGAATTGTGTAACTTTGGTATATCACTAACCACACAACACCACAACCTATAACAAGCATTAGGAGAGCCTGGAGGCGGTAAGCAGTAGGACATGGAGAGAAGGGGGCCACTGAGCTCTTTTGGAGCTTGTGTCTGCTGATGGCTTTAGCAGTGGGGTGCTGTAGTCTCAACTCACTTCCCATTTCCTTCCTCCTGTTTAAAGAATTTAGTGGTAGATGCAGAGCAGATGTGACCGCCTCCACACCTGTAACGCAGAGACCTCTCCCTTTTCCTCTCTTGTCTTCTCAGATTTATTTTATTTTGACTTTATTTTAGTTTTAGATCCATTTGTTTTTAATGTTTTCCTCAGTTGTTTCAGTTTTCAATAATGCACAGAAGGTGTCTCCGTTTCCCCTTTTCTCTCTTGTTTTCTAAACTGTTATTCCACTCTCCTTTTCTCTTTTCTGAGAAAATTAATAAAGTAATGTTATAATATCAACTAAACAATATATGGCAAAAAACAGAACATACTCAAAATTAGCAAAACTTAATCTTGAAGCCTTTAGTGCAAGAGATGGTAAAACACTCCTTCAGAAATCTTTCTCTGATCTTATCCTTCCTGTGGGAGGAGAACCTGCTGATGAAGCTATTTCCCCCATGTTAAACACTTTTAGGCTCAGAATATGCTTCACAAATCTCTTTACCATATCTGTCAACAGTAAAACTGAAATGGAAGCTGGGAACCCCCTTTCCAGTGAATCACAAAAAGGAGCCAATTTAGACAGCAGAGTTTTCGAGTTTTCGAGTCCTACTCAGTAAACCAACTCAAACCATATAACTTTTCCTAATAGGTAAGAGACAGGGCATGATGGAGAGAATTCTGGGAAATAGGAAAAGTTAGTATTCTAGAAGATGGCTGGATTAAAATGTAATACACTAGTAAAAGGCATTACTGTTTACAAAATTTTAAAGTGGCTTATACATGTCTATTTTGAAATAGATGCCAGCAACATATTTCAAATGGTTGAGACAGGGGCAAGTTTACCAACGTGTTACATGACCTTTTAACAACATCCTGTAAAGCCAGGTATACACTGTCCAATCCTATTTGTGGACAGCTCACACTACATGTTTGAATTGCCCACGGTGTACGGAGAAAACCTGCAATTTAAATATTCATACTATATAAAAAACCCTCAGCTTAGCTCTGTTTACAGACAATTTCCATTCGAAATAATATGCTGCTGAGACTTACTGGCTGAATCTCAAATGACTCCCTGCTCCCCGAAATGTGCACTATATAGGAAAAGTGGCTCCTGCAACCGACAGGCTAATACACATATCCAGCACAATTCCATGCTGGACAAATGTTTAATGTAGAGCCCAGAACCTCAACAGTATGCTACATGGGAAGAGGGGGTTGTTTGGGATTAAGCCTGTGACAGCTTTGCTATCTTTACTACATGGCACTGAAACAGAAAACCAGGCAAACTGCAGAGACAATATGAGAAGATCAGTGTGCAGCTGTGTAGGAGCAGTTGTTGTCACTGTTTGTACATGGCTTGGATGCAACTTTGAGAAATCAGTTTGTGAGATCTGCTCCAACTATGAGAAAAGCAACCAAAATATCAGAAATTCATCCGATCCTCTGACTGCTCAATCGGAGCTGGCCCTGGCAGTTAGTCCGACATTGTATCCGCTCCCACACACTGCACTGCAAATGATGGATGAGGAAGCTAAAATTCATCTAGATCCTGAAAGTCAGTCAGCTCCAACCGAATCAGACTTAAACTTAGACTAAAGTCATGGTTTAAGCGGTTTGAAACTGAGGTGACCAATTACTGCAGTTTTGAAAGTGAAGTGTTTTTTCATTCTCTCTTGATACAGGGTTTCAGTTGCTCAGCAGTTTGGGCTCTCTTAGTCATAATTGTCTGTTGCGATGCTGTTGTAATACTGTGTTCCTGATCCCATACAGTAATTTCCACTACAGAATTGTGCTTGTTTCTTATGCCAAAACAGACACAAAGATCACAGACGACCACTATTGGATATTATCTGGATTCTCAGAACCTTCAATGATATTATGTGTCATGTACCATGATGAAAGATTTTGGTTATTTTATGTAAAGAAATGTTGTTCTTGAATTGTTACATTTACCCTGCTCAGTCTTTCACAACCTTGTCTATCTTTACTTCTAAAAGTCTCAGCCTCTCAGGGATGTTTTTTTTTGTTGCCAATTAACCTAATTAATATTTGTTTAGCATTACATAACATTACCAGTTTACCAGACACATGCTGCTGGTATAAAATTCCAAACATGATATACGGGCAATATAAATATACTATTTTTAATTACTTAATTACTTTAATTACTAAGGCTTATAGTATTTTCTATAAAATGTAGGGTTCAAATGCCTTGTACATCATTACATTTGTTTTTTCCTCCAACTTTTCATCCGAACTTTTTTGGAAATGAGTTTGTACTTTCATATTTGCCTTATTGATTGTAATTGTTAAAGATACAATATTACACTAAAATAAATGTTACAATTGAGAAGCCACTATGTTTACCACACATTATAAAAATGTAAACTCCCATAAAGAACTATGAATGAAGTGCCAGAATCTAGAACTAGTATTTCTGCGAAGGTACATCATGTATATAGTCTGATAACAGTGTAGAACTCACTGTGGTGTCATTTGTATTGGTGACATACACCAGAACTTCTGCAGCACTCCTGCCATTCACATATCTGTAGCAGCTCCACACACACACCATTAGATATGCCTAAAGGGAAACAATGCAGTAAAATAAAAAGGGAAGCAGCAGATATTATTTGAATATTATTTAAATAAAGTATTTAAATTACTACAGTGACTGAACTGTCACATAGTTATTAAAACTACAACTGTAATACAGAATTAAATTATAAGCTTTGATTACAGCACTTGTAGCAGCTACCTTGAAGGCCAAGATGCAGATGATAAAGAGTAGGACAATGAGGACCAGACACGCATTGCTCATGGACATTATCTGCTCCTTATAAGGAAAGTTTCCTGGCTGTAATGAAGAGCAGAACTCACATTAGCAGTGTTGGATCTTTCATTATTAAAACAATCTATTATTAAAATATACAACAGTATCACACTGTAAACATGAACAATATAATGTTGTACAAATGTTATACATACAGTAATGTATAATGGAAAATATGTTATAGTAGATTTAAAGTTGCCCCCTATTATAACATAAGACATGTCCCAGCTCACTGACCAGTTGCTCTAGGTAGTCTTGGATGGTGTTGGGGTAGACCACCACACTAACTGCCACCAGTGCATTCAGGGCAAAATCAAAAACTTGATAAGCAAAAAATGGAATGATCCAAGCAGCATGTAACTGAAAAAGATAACATTTAGTTATTACAGTTTTGCATGTGTACTAACAATACGTTTTCATCATGAATAATATAAAACAAAGCAACATGAACTCTCAATCTGCAAGCAGATTTACAGAAGATTGCCATGATCACTGAGATACTGTACAATGAACTGTGTAATTACCATTCATATCATGTCAAACCTGACATAACAAAATGCAATCAAAATGACTGATTTTTACCACTTTTACAGTAAATATGTACTAAATTAACAAATGAGTAAACTATGTGTTTTTCAAAATCTTAAGAGGCTTTACAAAGATTCACAAACAGTGGTTTCTGAATAGCATGTTATCTTTGTAGTGTTCTTTACTTCAATAAACTAACAAACCTTACCTTATAGGCTCCATAGGTTGCCATGCCACAGATTACTATCATAAGTAGGGAGATTGCTGAAGCAATGCACATATCTAGACAGACACAAATACCAATTATCTTCAGCAGTGGTATACAAAAAAGAACATTAAAGCTAAAACAGTGTATTAGGAAATAATTGCCATCTGCTGTTGGCATTCAAATTGTTTTTTTGAAAATGTGAAACTATATTTAATATGTACAAACTTTTTTGTTCTTTTTTTGTTAGGGCATAATATTAAGCTAATAAGTTTACCAAAAATAATTTTCAATGCTTTTCAATGCATCCAAATCATGCTGGATAACTGATAGGCCTACCTAAAACAGTAATAAATTCTAATCAGTGATAAAGATACTCATTTGGTACTCACACTTTGATTAATACCAGTGGTGGACAGTAATGAAGTAAATGTAAAAAGTGCTATGTGTGTACAGATACACTTTTTTGTGTGTATCTGTACCCTACTGAAGTATTTGCAGTTTGGTGGACTTTTTACTGCACTACACTATGCAAAATCTGTCATTCCCTTTGGCATATGTGTGCATAAAAAATGTAACATGAGCTTACGATAATTTTAACAGACATCAGTGTCAGACTAATGAAGTACATTATATTAAAGAACTGGTGTACCAAGAGTGACTCTGGAGTCTTTTTTATCTAAAATATGTTGTTATTATCAAAATGATAATAGGACATTTTAGGATAAGTACATTTGAAGGCCAATACTTTTGTACTTTTACTGAAGTAGGGATCTACAGGGAAGACTTCTACATTTACTGGAGTTATACTTTATCTTAGGTATCTCTACTTTAACTCAAGTACATGGTTTGTGTCCATCTCCCACAATTCTGTGCTGTATAGAAACACTGTCTAGCATGTCCCACACAATCAGCTTTAATATCAGAAGCACTGTAGGCCAGCAGTCATGCATACACACAACATCTCCTAAATTGTAAAGTGGAACTGTTCTGATGTCTTACTGGCATCGTCCATGACATCAAGGTCATTGGCTAGCTCAGCACTTGTCAAGTGATACTGGTCTGGGTCACTGAGTGCTGTGAGGAGGATAAGGAGGACCACAGCATTGATAAGCTAAAGACACAATAAAAGGAAGTTAATCAGCATAGTAGTACTACACATTGTAGTGGGGAATATCTAGATTCTAGATCACATGCACTTTAATTTAGTTTAATCATAAGTTTTCTCTGTTTTCTCATTTACACAGTATACATACAGTATACACACACACGCACACACACACCACACACACACAGGCACACACACACAGGCACACACACAGGCACACACACACAGTCACACACACATTGTTAGTGTGCCCTTTCTGCGCATGCTCCAATGTCTTTAAGAGACTTCAACAGACTGAGACTAATAGAGATGGTGTGTTAAAAGAAGTAGCTAATCCTCAGAGCTTCAGGACCTTGAGAACCATGGCCTGAATATCCAAAAGCTGTCAGCAACAGCTCAGGTGGCATGTCTTCTCTCTCTTTGGGCTACTGTGCCATTCCTACCAGTAGTGGAATATAACTGCAGTGGAATTTATGCATTAAAGCTACATATTATTTACAGTGTTGTCTCTGATTACATTAGCAGATTATACAAAAGACCATCCTTACAATGATGCAAAGATACAAGAAGATGATAGAAGAAGAAGGCCACCCTTACAAAGTCGTCTGACTTTTGTAACCATGCACTTTCAGGCAGGTAACAATAAAACCAAACAATAATATCATGTTTCAGGCCCCCCTTCATTCTCATTGAGTACAAAAGGCTCATCTAGCTCCATAACACTATGCTTTACTAGATTTCATGATTTGGGATATATAGTGACATTAATAACAGTACTTCAACAAGTTAAAATAAGGTCTTAGAGAGCTAACCTCCAGGACCAGTGTCACATGTGAATTCAGTGGGTTACACCAGGCTGCTTTGTATGAGGTACGTTGAATGATTTAATCTATTAGAAGCTACGATGAATGAAATGAAAATGGTGGACTTATCTCCACAGAACCCGTCTGATCCTGTTACAGAGAGTCTGAGACAAACAAGCTTCACCTGAGAACATTCAGTGAATAATGGATGAACAGAAAAGTGTATTGTTCCCTCTGCTATTCTGCTAAACCTCTCTTTTCACAGAATACCAGTGACAACTCTTGTGCAAGTGCACCAGTCATTGCTTATTTTATCTTACCCATCAAACCTGAAATTAGGAAACACATCCCACTTCAGGAATTTTAGTATTATGTGAAATTTGCAATGTATGTAATGTACTGCATATTAAAATTTTTACGTGAAATAATTCCAGATGTGATGCGATGCCAAGCAGAGATTGTGATTCCATTGCTGATAAACAAATTGAATTATTGTTTTCTATTTCTTTTTGGTATTACTGTTAGTATTGGTCTCTTGCATTCTTGTAGAATCAAAAATGGACCAGAAACAGGTTATTAAAAGCTTTAGTAGTCCTAATGCAATCGTCACTGTGAAGCATCTCAGCTAAATTTGTTCATAGTCCAACTTGTCATGTAAACCTCAGTACAATCTGGCGAATACTTCAATCTGTTTACGCTGGCGCAGATCTCTTACCATGTACCATATTCCGAGTATGATGGTCCCGGTTCGTACATGACAGCAGACGCAGCAGCGTGTAGACTGGAGTCGTTCCCACGCTGAAATCATCTTTCACAGGGCTCACGTGCAACTTTAATCGAAACGAAAAAGAAAACTGCCTGCTATGAATGAATATTCCCTTCGACACTTACATGATCAAGGAATCGTTCTCCAACAATTATTAGCGCGAGCAACAGACGGGGAGACTGTCTGACATACGTCCCCTGAATCACGTGACCACATAGGGATTTCCACAGGATCAGCGGCAGACCTGTGAGTGACGTAACTGGCTGTTTCGAGAAAGTCTCTCCAGTCGCTTTAGTGTAGTTCGTTTCGGATATGGGACAGTAAAATCAGAATCATATTAAAAATATCTAAATATTTCTGTGTAAAAAATAGCCAATTTGTAGGTTAATACTATTAGATTTTTGTTGGGTCATTCACTTACATGGCATCTGCTTCGACCCCACGGTGGGCATTACTGTCAAAACAAAAAACAAAAGATACAACATAATAACAACAACAGTAATAATAATAGATAGCTTCAATTGTACTTGTTTCGAATTATGATACTTAACTGACCTACCTAATTTCTTTATTTAATTTAAGTTTATGTAACCTCATTTAATTAGTGTTTTTATGTTTGTGTGTGTGTGTGTGTGTGTGTGTATGTGTGTGTGTGTGTGTGTGTGTGTGTGTGTGTGTGTGTGTGTGTGCGCGCGCGCGCTTACATGTACTGTAGCCTACTACCCTCTAGTGGCCATTTTAAAACCATCCCTCATCTCCGCACGAAATGGATTCTTACCGCTGCTGTTCACATGACTGTTTTTTTTCCTCACCGTGTTGGCTGAATCTCAAACGATGTTCGATGTTTTGTCCTAGAATAAGTGTTGGCTACCATGAAGTTGTTACCTGCCATTGGCTTTGTTAGTGTGCCCTTTCTGCGCATGCTCCAAAGTGGATGTCTTGGGAGCTTTTGAGTTTTCACACACATGCGCGATTGCTGATCTTCAAGTCATTCCCTGGAAAATCCGTGTTGTGTATGACATACAGATCGATGTAACTATGCACATTCTACGTTGCTCAAACGCACCCCTCGCTAGAGTTATCTCAGGAAGCCTGTAGCTCCATAACTACAAGGCGACTTTTTCCCAGGGCACTAGGAGAGTTATGGATCTTTGCGGACTTTGATGATTGTTTGAACACTACATTGAACTCAGAAATGCGGTGGCGACCAGAGGAGCTTACGTAAGTAGGCAATGTTATAACTTAAAACAAAGTTGAGCGTTCCCGATGATAGATCGACACATGCCAAGACATATTTGCACTGTCGGACAAGCTCAGTGTGTTTTTTATTTCGGTCACAGCTAGCTGTTTCCGCTAAAGGTACTTTCTTTGGGTTCTTTGGAAACTCTTGTGAGCTTCAGTCTTCATCAAAAGGCTGCGATAACTCGCCATGCGGGAACAAAGAAAACATTTCCTAACTTTTCTGTACGAGTATTAACAAGGTAGGCTAATGTAATGTGTTCCTGGCTACGGCTACAAACAACAGACTTCGAGGCGTGGACTGAAATCAAACTCCCGACATTCCACTGTTCACAACGGCATGTCTGTACCAGCAAGTTGCTTTGCTCTGAGGCTGTGTGGTAAATCGTATCAAAGTAGCTTGATGACTTGCCCTAATGTTTACACCTACACCTACATCTAACAACTGGAAGTACAACACTTAGGGTCTATCACGTAGGGACTATCTTATCTAACTCCTGCGTCATACTGGCCATATAGGACACCATCCGATATTTCAGAATCATCAGTCAAACGTCACAATGTACACAATACACTTATATTAATTCATTTATATTCTGGCGTATTAAATTAAGTAGATTCTCTCTCTGGCCACTTCATTAGGTACATGTCCTTGTTTCAATACTCACTGTCCATTTTATCTGTTCCATTTAAAGTATATTAGCATTTTGTAGTTCTTCAGTTACAGACTTCCATCTGATTCACTGTTTACTTTGTTAGCCCCTCTCGCCCTGTTCTTCGATGGTCAGGACCCCCACTGCATAACCACCACAGAGCAGGTATTATTTGGGTGATGGACCATTCTTAGCCCTACAGTGACACTGACATGGTAGTGGTGTGTTAGTCTGTGTGGTGCTGGTACGAGCACTTTAGAAACAGCAGTGCTGCTGGAGTTTTAAACTCTGTGTGCACTCATGGTACACTCTTATTAGACATTCCTGCCTTCTTGCTAAACCTTTTAGATGTAAAGTCAGAGATAATCGCTCATCTGCTCCTAAGAAGTTTGTGTTGGTCAATCTCTAGTTATTTATCAGAGGTCACAGGATGCTGTAAGCAGTGTAGCACCTCAACACACTAACATGCTACAACCACGTCAGTGTCACTGCTGTTCTGAGAGTGAACCACCAGCCAAATATTACCTGTTCTGTGGTGGTCATGTAGGGGAACCTGACCATTAATGAACAGGGTGAAAGGGTGTTAACACAGTATGCAGAGAAACAGATGGTCTACAGTGTCTAGTTGGAGAACTACAAAGTTCTCCTATATTGTAAGTGAAGCTGACAAATAGGACTGTGAGTGTAGGAACAAGGGGGTGTATCTAATAAGGTGGAGTCTACCAGAATGCCCTGCTATTGTGCAGAACTAGTATACTGTTAAATTAGGTGTAACTAACATGCATGACTTGTTCAATCGCTGTTTCAGTCTCCCTTGCGGCTTGGAGTGAACTGTACAAGAATCAAAACTGCGGTTTCTAAGCCAAGTGACTGCGTGTCTCCATGGACATACCCATGCAGTCGTGGAGATTGGATGAACATCCCAACTATACAAGACCTTAACAGCATCCTCTTATTTATTGTATTTCACTTTGAGTCAGTAGAACTGACTTTGTTGGAATAGCTAGCACAATGCCAAGCTATGCCTGGATCTGCTTGGGTGTATGTATGGCACTGGTGAAGTCATGCCTGACTCACAGCTCGTTTACCTGTGAGCCAGTGCGGGTGCAGTGGTGCCATGGCATGCCCTACAACATGACCTTCTTCCCCAACATGCTTGATCACTATGACCAGGACATTGCTGCCAGTAAAATGCAGGTAAGGCTATCTCTTGTCTAACCCCACTAAAAGATTTAGCAGGTCAGTTTTTGTAATGCACTCTAATATGATATTAATGTGCTGATATTTTTTGACATAGGGATGCTCAGTTATTTGGCAATCAAACTGTACTGTAGACGTGTGCGCAATAATATATAGATAGATGTTTACATATAAATGGTATTTTAATCTTTTACTTTGATGATGTCTTTATTGATTTTATTTATTTATTTTTCGGCTCCTCCTTGAAATGTCTGTTTTTTTTTAAATGAATTTTACTGTGTTTGTGACCCTCATACATTGTTGTATGTAACATTTCTCAAAAAGGGGAATCTAGTCCTAATTTCTATATGTATTCTGTATTGACATTTTTAGTGACACAAACAACTATATTATGGACATACCCTGCTTATCATATTCCGAGAATGTGCTGAAGCTTTAAATAAACTGTGCTGGAGCTAGTCTAGCATTTTTCTCTGCAGCAAGGTGTAGTGTTTCTGCCCAGGAAAGTAGCTCTCCTGACAATGTCTAACAGATTCAGTTTCACACACTTTCTGAGTGAAAAGTGCTGAGAGACCAGGCAACCCCTTTTGTTACTGTATTCAGTAATGCGAGTCAAATAACGAGGTGGCTAAGGCCGCAGGGGAAGCACATTCATGGCATTATTGTTCATGCCTTTGATTTGAAAACTTGCCACAGCAAAGGAAGGAAGGAAAGAACAAAGGACAATCATGCAGGGTAGCCTAGTGTATGTGTATGTAAAAGCTGAAATGCGTTTCTATTTAATATATTTGTTGTTTTTGTCACATTGTGCACAATATAGTCTGTAGTATCAATCTGTCATTGAAATGTTTGGAACTGTTGATAATTTCTAGTTAAAAAGGGCATATATGCCTGACCTATGTGGTCTATGAAAATCAGATTAATAAAGAATCAAAATGCATTAAAAAAAATCAATAATTGTTCCCTACCCTAGTATTTAGGTTAAAAATGCAAGTTTAGAAATAAGTCAGAGTATTGTCCAAATATTAATCTACTTTAGCACAGATTCCAGAATGATACTTTCTTGAGACCATTTAGATAAGAAAAAAGTTAAAGCTGCATTAGATTTTTTGTGAGGTTTTAAACGAGAGATGTAAATGATACTTCTATGCTTGTTTGTACAGATTTCTTTCAGGTTCATTTTCTTGCTTAGTATTTTTATACTTATAAAAGTATATAAGTATATAAGTATATATTCTAAACAGGCAAACATCTGTCAAGTTCAAATGTTCCCATCACAGTACCCAGTACCCATAGCACACAAGTCTCAGATTTGGAAGACTGCAGACTTTTGAAGTTTTTTTGTCAACAGACAACATAATTTATATTTCTGTACAATCTAACAAAATGATGTGGCTTAAACCAGAATGGGTGTGAAGTGCTGGAAGTGATCTAAGTGATCAAACGAGCACAGAGCAAAATGCAATTACACACCCACATGTTTATATCTCCTGAACAGAATAGCAGGATCAAATAAGATTATTAGACTAGCAGGATCAGCTTTGCATTGACACACTGAAAACATTATCAAGGCTTGCCTTTTTGGTAAGAATGAGATTGAAGTGATTTAAAGTTTGAAGTTAAATGTTTTTTAAGTTTGCGACGACTTCAGGATTAATTAAGTGCAATGTTGAACAAGTGTGTAAGGGCCAAGTTAGAATTGCTTTGGACTCTGCAGTGCACAGGAAGTTGCCCCCACCCTTTTCCTGACCATAATATGTCAACGTCACTACAATGAAAATGACCCTACTCTCGTCCTTTCAACTACTTTTCCTGTACTTTAAATGAGAAAGGGCAATCATTTTTAAAAGATCTGCATAATTTAGTCATTCAGTATGATTTGGTACTGACTTGGGCCAGTGGTAACGGTCCCAACTAGGGGTAAATATGATGCATTTAGATAGATAAATAGATACTTTATTGATCCCAGAGGGAAATTCAAGAGATTTGCTATCCAAAGAAGTGTTATTTATTTATTTATTTTTAAAAAAAATTATTGTTGGTAGTAAAATTGATTACCTTACGCAGCTCTACATGTACTGCTTCTGAAGATATGAAAATTGAACAGTTAAAAAAATGAATGGATTGCAACATGTTTTAGGCCAAAATCTTACTTCAGACATATTGTAAAATACTTATATTCATAACTGTTTGTGTAAATGTTTCCTGTAAGGCATTAAAGGCCTGGTTTCTATGAGGACTATGATCAATTTGTTTACAGGGGTTGGACAATGAAACTGAAACACCTGTCATTTTAGTGTGGGGGGTTTCATGGCTAAATTGGGCCAGCCTGGTGGCCAATCTTCATTAATTGCACATTGCACCAGTAAGAGCAGAGTGTGAAGGTTCAGTTAGCAGGTAAGAGCACAGTTTTGCTCAAAATATTGCAATGCACACAACATTATGGGTGACATACCAGAGTTCAAAAGAGGACAAATTGTTGGTGCACGTCTTGCTGGCGCATCTGTGACCAAGACAGCAAGTCTTTGTGCTGTATCAAGAGCCACGGTATCCAGGGTAATGTTAGCATACCACCAAGAAGGACGAACCACATCCAACAGGATTAACTGTGGACGCAAGAGGAAGCTGTCTGAAAGGGATGTTCGGGTGCTAACCCAGATTGTATCCAAAAAACATAAAACCACGGCTGCCCAAATCACTGCAGAATTAAATGTGCACCTCAACTCTCCCTACACCATACACCATACTAATAAATGATTGTGGTCTAAAACCAGGTGTTTCAGTTTCATTGTCCAACCCCTGTAGCTTGATAATAAAATGAAAATAATTGCTCTGTCAGTAATTGGGCACAATGGTTCCAAAATTGGTGTCTTTGTATAAAAGTGTAAGCAGATTGACTCAGATTTAAATAAATAAATAGACATTAAGGTTTTGATTTACCCGGACCAGTTACTAGTTTATTAATAACATTATCGATGACTTTTTTTTTTGGCCTAACAACTAAATGTTAGATTTTTTTTCTGTACTGGAAAAATAATTAAGTTTGTAATTCTGCACAAATAATTTTTGTCTCCAAATAATTTTTCTAGCCTCAGCAGATTGGTTAGATTCTGTTTCATTTTTGATGATGAGTTTTGCTATTCATCATAGTTTCTCGTGTGGTAACAGTTTTTTTTCCCTTCTCATGTGTATTGCTCTCTGTTTCAGCACTTCATGCCACTGATTAATCTTCGCTGCTCTCCAGACGTGCATCTGTTCTTGTGCCAAGCCTTTGTTCCGGAGTGCACAGAACAGACGCGAGTCCTACGACCCTGCAGGTCGCGTTGTGAGCAAGTCTTCACTGACTGTATTGGCAACATGGTCACATTTGGCATTACCTGGCCACAAGAACTGCAGTGTGACAGGTGACCTCCACAAACACATGCCCACATGCAGTACCGTTTCCTGTTAACCTGGATTGTGCTATTCAGATGTGGAATTTGAAGGGTTTATTTGTCTTTATTCATTAGTTACGTTTTATAAGGTATGAAAATACATAATATATACTTTTTTCTGTTGCAATAGGTTGGAGCCATGTCAGCACTCTATGCATGGTGCAGATGTTCCTCCTTTAAAGGACATGACCACACCTAAAAGTTCTCCATCAGCCAGTAGAGACCTGGGCTTTTGGTGTCCCATGCAGCTGAAGACCCATCCTGGTCAGGGCTCCTCCTTTCTGGGTGCTCAGGACTGTGCTCCCCCTTGTGATAACATGTATTTCAAACCTCATGAGATCGAATTTGCCAAGACCTTCATTGGCATCTGCTCCATCATCTGCTTGTGCGCCACACTCTTCACCTTTCTTACCTTTCTCATTGATGTCAAACGCTTCCGCTACCCAGAGCGGCCTATTATCTTTTATGCCGTCTGTTACAGTCTTGTTTCCCTCATATACTTCATCGGGTTCTTGTTGGGCAATGAGGCGGCCTGTAACAAGCCCAGCACACCAGGCACAGTGTCCACAGTGGTACAGGGCAGCCAGAGTAAAGCTTGTACGCTGCTCTTCATGATGCTGTACTTTTTTTCCACCGCTGGCATGGTCTGGTGGGTCATCCTAACCATTACATGGTTCCTGGCAGCAGGACCCAAATGGAGCTGTGAGGCGATTGAGAAGAAGGCTGTGTGGTTCCATGCGTCTGCCTGGGGTATACCTGGGAGCCTTACTGTTATGCTGCTGGCTCTCAACAAGGTGGAGGGTGATGGTATCAGTGGTGTGTGCTTTGTGGGGCTGTATGATTTATCAGCCCTCAGATGGTTTGTGCTGGCCCCACAGGCTCTGGGGGTGGTGGCTGGGCTGTCGCTTCTCCTAGCTGGGATAGTTTCACTAAACCATGTGCGACAGGTGATCCAACATGATGAGCGCAACCAGGAGAAACTGAAGAAGTTCATGATACGCATTGGCGTGTTCAGTGGGCTTTACCTGCTGCCTCTTCTCACATTACTCGCCTGCTACCTTTATGAGCAGGCCCAACGCAGTGCCTGGGAGAATACATGGATCAATGAGCGTTGTCAGGAATACAGCATCCCTTGCTCTTATAAAGTGAGTTCTGGTTGCTACGTATTTGCCATTTGATAAACAAATGATTGTCTTAGTGAACGTGCATGTTCCCTTACTGATGCTGTTTGTTACATTTTCTTTGTCTTCCAGAGAACAGACTCTTCTAGACCAGACCTATCTCTCTTCCTGATTAAATACCTGATGACACTAATAGTGGGCATCTCAGCAGTTTTCTGGGTCAGCAGTAAGAAGACATGCTCAGAATGGGCCTACTTCTTCAACAGGACACGCAAAAAAGAGTGAGCCCACTTTCCATTTCATGTCCTTCAAATTAATTAAACAAAACAAAACAAAACAGAAAAACAGACAGAGACTTTGAGGTTTCCATCTCAGTGCTTTAAAGCATGGATGAAATTATCTTGTAATAGTTCTACATGCACTTTTAAATGTTGTGCTAATTCTGCAACACATCATTTTGTTAAATGTTTTATGAAGTCACCTATGAAATTTCACTAATGTTTGGAAATTTTTATAGTTTCAAAATGCTTATGGAGCCACTTTTGGGGAAAGCCAAAGCAACTGAGGCAATAATAGTCTGACCAAAGCTAACTTGTTGCTTTTCTCCAGTGTTCTGAAACTTTGAAGCAATGTTTTGACTACTTGCTAAACTACTGTGTCATTCCTAGCCCTATCAGTGAGAGCCGACGTGTTCTACAGGAGTCCTGTGAGTTCTTCTTAAAGCACAACAGCCGTGTACAGCACAAGAAGAAGCACTACAAGCCCAACTCGCATAAGCTGAAGGTCATCTCAAAATCCATGGGCACTAACACTGGTGGTCCAGCAGGCACAACCACTTTTCATGATAACTTAGCTGTTCCTGTCACCGGTAGCAACCACCGCACATCCACCCATGGGTCAGGGTCAGATCCGAGGGGCTCCTCTGAGGCATCTATGCGGGAACAGGGGGAGCAGGGTGGCTCTGCAAAGGGATCCAGTTGGGGCAGCAAGGAACGTAGTGGAGCACTGCAGGCAGACAAACGCAGCAAAGCTGGAAGCACCAGTCGTGTTAGCAGCAGGACAGAGAGTCTCCGCAAACCAGACGGCAGGTGAGCTCAATCACTTATTATATTACATTAGTTATCGCATTACAGATTTAAACATGCATTCATGTTCAGCTATTTAAACATCAACTACTAGAAACAGATGTTTGAAACCTGGTAATTGTCTGCTTGTATGGCTATAAGCAAAGCAGTGTTTTCCACAGGGGCTATATTCTGGTGTTAGTTTTATTTATTTATTTATTTATTTATTTTTCAGCTACATGCTAAGGGTGTGAATATCTCATCAATTGTCTTTATTTTCTATTTAAAGGATGATATCAAAAAATGACTTGACACAGGAGGTACGGTTGCCTGTTGGTCATTCTTCTCTTCAGAACCCCATCCAAAGCTCTGCCCCCAGACCCGTAGATGTGGCTACAGAACAGGTCAGGGACAGTCCGTCCAAACTCTAATGCATAAGAAGTATGCAGACAAACACTCGTATGAATAGTCTCATTTGCCTCTAGCTCTTTTGTGAAAGTCTGCAGAACTCCGTTGAGATCCTGCTGAATACCCTAAACACTACATTTGATTGAAATGTATTCTTGTAACAAGTGGCACAGTACCGTTCAGCCCAGAATTGTCTAATTATTCTCTGACACACTAATGCCAAATGGATGTATGAATGCCAAAAAACACTACAATACTTCTTGTAATATGACAGTAAGCATTTGAAGCTGAAGTAGTAAAGGAGTAAAATAAATGATTAAATATACATCATATACATACAGTACTTGCATATATACATTTAAACAGTCATGTAAAGAAGTAAGTTCACCCTGTCACTCCATACCTTGAGGAAACTTTACTCTTCTTCAACATATTTGGATATACAGATGTTTAGTCTTCATTTAAAAAATGTTGATAGATAAAGGTGAAATAATTTAGTGACACTTATAATTTCCATTTTTGTCATAACGCAGTTGAAATAAACAGTAATGCAGTTTTCTTTTGTGCAAAAAGTAAGTACTCCCCTACATGCATCACTACTTAAACTTACATTGAAGTCAGGTTCTAATGCTTAAAACACCGGTCTTGTTTAAATAATATTAGTTAATTCAGGTCTAGTTTGAGTTTTGTAATTAGAGTTTAAAGTATAGTTACAAATATATCAGAATACCTCTCTGAGATCGTTAGAAATTTGTGGAATCCTGTGAGTCTAAAAAAAAAGTTAGATATTCAGAATACTGGAAATCAGTCACTGTCAACTTGTCCAACTAAGGTTGCCCCTATGGAATTTAGAAAGCTGATAGTAAGATGCAGAATCCCTAAGAACACCAAAACCTAATTACAGTTGTTTCTGCTAAAGTGGGTAGCACAAATTACTGAATACTTATTTTTTTCGACTTATTACAGCTCAGTTTTTTATTTTTAAATAAATTATTGCAAGGCCAAGTTTCCAGTGTTCTGTTACATAAGTTTTATGTATATATACTTTTGTATAAAGTCTGATTAAAGTGCTCTTTAGCAATCAAAAAACTATTAAGCCTACATATGTCAAAAAAGAGAAACATTTCAGCATGTGTGCTTACTTCTTTAGCATTGCATATGGGTGTATATATGTAGATAAACACTTTATTATACTTCCCAAGCACTTTATTATGAACACCTGCACATCTCCTTATTCATGTCATTCATTCAAGTTGCCTAATCAGCTGGTTGAGTGATAGTAGTGCATACAGTCATGCAGATATGGGCCAGCAGCTTCAATAAATGTTCAAATCAACCATCAACATGGGTAAATAGGTCATCTTCGTGAATTTGACTTGTCAGCTTGTATGAGTATTCAGCTTTTGAATTCCTGTGATATTTCACTCCTGATAGTCACTAGAGTTTCCTCAGAACGGTGCAGTAGTGGCTACTTCCAGCATTATAAAGCACTGTGATACAAACTAAGGCAAGGAGTTCTTTGTTGGACTTCCTAGATCTGAGTCCAATAGGAAACCTTTGAGATGTGGTAAAACAGGAGATTTGGAGCATGAAAGTGAGCCTGATAATGCATTTATGGTTTTTTGAGATCCCTACAAAGTGTCTTTCGAATAAGGTGCACCTGCTAAAGTGTGTGTACAACACAAAATCTGTTTCTGTCTAGGTGGAGTTCATGTTTGAATTTCATGTCAGCTTATCTGTAATTATTCAGTTCAAAATGTAATTATCAGGGAAAACCAAACCCAGGTTCTCTTCCTGATCCTATTGTGAATTCTGCCAGAGTCGTTATGAAATTGTTAAAATGGGTGAAATAATTGGAAATTATCTAGTCAACCCCCCCCCCCCCCCTCACTTTTTTTTTAATGGACTGTACATGGACCCTGAAACATTTGTTTTTGGGCGAAATGGTGTATATGGTTAATGAAGAATGTACACTGGTTAAATAGCACATTTTGCTATCGTTCAGCATATTTATGATGTAAGTGAAGAATCACTGTAATAGTCTTAACACTGTGGCTTACTGAGCTTTGGAATTCTCTTCTATGTTCTTCACGCATTCTTAACAAGGTTCTAATATTTGTATGGGGATTTATTTCCCTTCAGAATGCCAAGAGAGCTCTGCTATTTAGATGTTCATTTAACTCAGCAGTTGCTTTTATTTTTTTTAAAAAAACTGTCCAGATTGATATCAACAGTGTTTTTTTTTATTTTTTATTTTAAAAACAGCAGTAATTGATTTTATTATAAGCAACTCTTAAGTAATAACCATTGTATTTACTTTTTGTTTGTATGAGTGTGGTATTTGTGTTTGTTCATGTGGGACACCATGTTTCTAATGACCCATCACAGAAAGGTTTGTTTATATATGTTCCTGTAATTCTACACATTTCTGATCACCTAGAGCAGCAGCTCCAGGCCTTCGCTGAGGCCTTTTTTTTTAGTGCAAATCTGTTCTAACACACCCAAATGAACTCAGGAAGGTCTTGTTTACTTGGACATTCAATGAGTAGAGGGATCTCACTGAAATGCGCAGAGCAAGGGTCTTGGGTTGAAGCCCTGGGGTGATGTAGTCACTGATCTAGGGTCTATGCTCAACATGAGACGTATATTTTTATTTTTTTATTTTTGGGGGTGCAATTACATTCCCTAGATATGCATGGTATATATGGGCATATAATGTTCACGATTATAATATATAGTATTTTCATATTTTCTCCTATGTTTTCTGTTACAGTCATTGGAACATATTATGGTTACATATCACCTCCGCTAGCTTTAAAAAAGTCAAAGAAGCACCTCAAGTGTGTTTTCTTTTTCTGCTTAGGCTTTAGCTTATTTTTGTATTAGCATTTGTGATTTTACATGTATACAGTCTTTGATGCCTGATTTTTGTAAAATAATCCTAAGCCTTGTAAGATAATTATTGACATTTGTGTTCTATGGGCTATAGTGACCTGAATTTGTATTCAAGCCCCAAACCCCCCCCCAACCCCCCCCCCCCCCCCCCCCAAAAAAAAAACCCAAACAAACAAACATGGGACATTCTGGAGAAATATGCCTTTTTTATCTTTTTTATTCATTTTTATTTTATTATTATTATTTTTTTTTTACATTTACCCTGCCTTTTATTGTATTGCACACAGTGTGAACCCAATATATGTCTTCATTTTTGTTTTCTGGTCAGCGTTACTTAATTTGTTAATATACACCCACTCGTGTAGGGCTAGTGTAGTACTATTGAACTATTGAAACATTTAAAAAAAAAAAAAAAGGTTTCTCAAAGAAAGATGGATGTTAAACAAATGAGTAAAAATATGTTCTGACTGTTATCAGCAACAAGTCCAAAAGCCAGTGTCCTTGTATAGGGTTGTGCATTACGGAGGCATGACTGTGGGAGAAGAGGGCTTGCCTGGAGACAACTCATCTTGGATTTGTGCTGTCTGCAATCAAACAGAAGAAATGCTATCCCAATGTTTTCTGGTTTGGGGTTGTAGCACATTAAATTTATTTTACGTACATGTTACTGGAGGTGCCTCTATATGCCTATCCCTCATTATGAGTGTTATTGTACTCGGAAATAAATTTTTTTGGATGTGAAAATACTGAATGGTTGAGTATTGGATATTTTTTTGCCAGTGCTGATTTGGAGCCAATAATGTTACGCCAGATCAAAATGTAAACATTCTGCTTAGTGGTTTTATTTGATAATTATGTTATAATGTCAATAGGTCCTACTGGTCAATAAAAAAGTACCACAGTGTGAAAAGTAATTTTAAACTTCCCTGATTTCTTTTAGAGTGGTTAAGAATGTAATTTTATATCCTTCTACATTGTTTAGGCTATATGCTCTTATGAATATTTAAAAAAACAAATGCCTGTAATGAATAAGAAGTTATGTTCAATCCTTTTAGCTTTATGAGTACCATTCTTCTACATATTCTTACTCCTAAGTTACATTGCATAATATTTACACTGTTTACTGATGTTTTTAACTTTTTAACTTCTTTCTAGTACTTGCTATTAATTGATACTTACATTTGACTAAAATAGCCCAGTAAAGGTTGACCCTGTTATAAGATGCCAGTATAGACAGTTGGCACCATGGTGCCAAATAAGTGTGAATGAAACTTAAAACTGACTGTAAACTGACAGTTCATTAGGTTTAGTTGTCCTAAAAAATAATAAAGTGGATATTAGGTTATTTTGGTTAAATTGCTACATTTGTATTTGTTATATGTGTAATTTTGCATGATTCATATTAGTTTTAAGGTTTTGAGGTCTTATCTGTGGCTTTCAAGCAGGGACAGTATTTATTTCTTTAAAACAAATAACAGAAACAGAATAAACAATACAATGCTTATTCATTTGTCTTTATTCATGAAAACGTCAATCAGACTCCTGGCCTTCTAGTATGGCCTCTTGTTATGCTCAGTATCTTCCACTAGAGGGAGAAGGAAAACTTCCATGACAGAAGAACAGGAAGAGAAATAAGTCAACCACAAGTTAAATAGAAGTCCTCTTCATGTTTTGGCATATTTAGTAAAAAGTGAGGAAAAATATGTTTAAATGTTTTTATAATTCTATCACAACTTCACTTCTCGCATCCTTTTGAACTTCTCATAAAAAGTGTGTTTATTTGCATGCTGTGTACAAAAGTGGAGGAATACAGTGTCAACACATACTGTAAGAAAAGGAAGTACAAGAGAAGGAATAACAGAAAAGTAGGGAGAGAAAAAATAGTTTCATGTATTATAATATTAATAATCATTGAAACCAACTTATAATGCAGAGGGTGGTGAAGGCTGGACAGAGGTCTGTCGGAGTCAGCCTCCCCACCACCACGGACATCTACACCTCCAGATGCAGAAAGAGGGCCACCTGCATCATGAAGGACCCCACTTACCCAGCACACTCACTTTTTGTCCCGCTCCCCTCAGGCAGGAGGCTGCGGAGCATTAAGTGTAAAACAAACAGACTGAGGAACAGCTTCATTCTGGAAGCTGTAAGACTTCTAAACGCCACTTAGTCAAAACCACTGCACCGACACTTTGAGGACACTAGTCACTTTAAATACACTCTGCTGCTGCCTTTTCCATTTCCAGCTGCTCTTTCTCTCTATATATTTTAATATATGTTTATATATTTATGTATATTTTATTTATTTAAGTACTGCTGTCTGGGTGTAACTGGGTCCTTGGGTACTACAATTTCGTTCCACCCCATTTACCACATGTGATGCGAATGACAAAGTCTCCTTGAGTCCTTATAAAGTTAACCAATACATAATTATCCAGTACAATGAAGTAGCAATATCCTCAAAGACATTCACCCTTACTGATTTAGCTTTAAATCCTGGCACGAGAGCTGCAAGAATGGATTTGCATCAGTCAATTGAAGCAGCCATCAACTGCATTAAAGCGGTTGTTTGTGTAAATGTTTGTGTAAATGTTGGATTACCTTGTAGCGCTCTTAATATGCTTGATAGATATGCTTGACTATATCTGTCATTAACAGCAGCTAGTACAGGAAGAAAAAGGAAACTGTTTGTAGAGTGTATAAAGTGTAAGTTATTATCATGCTAGTGCAAAATGATACAGAATCTACATAAAGCACAAGCAACAAACACAACACAACCAAGTGGTAGTATTAGGTACAACACTATTATATACATATATATAGCAGTATGGAAATGTCATGTGACTTTTATCAGTAGCTTTTGAGATGCCACTGGCACTACAAAAATTAATGAGAGCTGTTATAATGTGTAAAGAAAAACATTTCAGAACTTTACATACATTCATAGGCACGAGTGTACAAGCTACACCTATTTTTCCCCAAAGGCCTGCTTGTAAACTGAATGCTCTGCTCTGTAATTTAAAATCCATAAAAAGTCTAAAAAAGTCTTATCTCAATTAAATGGTTTGCTGAAGCAGCTGTTTAAACAAGGCAGCTGTTCAAACAAATCTCCAACTTTAAAAAGATTTGCTAACCCTTTGATGCACTTGGCTGGCCAAGTTGGATACCTGGTATAAGTACGGATTATTAATAACTGCTGTTAGGGCAAAGGATAACTTAGATATTACTTCAAAGTAATGTATGACATTGTATAATCTAAGTGTATTTAGGGCATTTACACAACTCCCCTAGACTAATTTGAAACAATTATAAAAAATAGTAATAACAAACAAAAAGATCTGTATTGGGATACTTTGATAGGAATGTTCAAGGTCCAACCATATGTAAGCCTTTCACTGCTTACATATTGTATTTTAGGTGTTTAGACCACAAATAAAAGTTTAATATTTGGTCTATTAAGACCACCTGTAGACCACCTGTAACGCATTACATTTTAGGTTAAAAAGCTTTTTCTTTTTGGACTGTATATAAGAAAGCACTGAGCAAGTTACTTAAATCTTTCCATACCTTATTAAACACAAAGCTAGAATCTGTCTCTGGGTAAAAACTTAAAATATTATTTCTAAGAAGTACTATCCCCCCCAGCCAGTAAAAAGGGGTTAAATCAATCTAGGTCTTACTGTATTTTATTTTTTTTTTTAAGTGGGGGAGGAAATAAATATTTGATCCCTTGCTGATTTTGTAAGTTGCCCACTGACAAAGATATGAACAGTCTATTTTTTAAGGGTAGGTTTATTTTAACAGTGAGAGATAGAATATCAAAAAGAAAATCCAGAAAATTGCATTCTATACAATATATAAATTTAATTGTATTTTGCAGAGAGACATAAGTATTTGATCCCTCTAGCAAACAAGACTTAATACTTTAATGGCAAAACCCTTGTTGGCAAAGACAGCTGTCAGATGTTTTTTGTGATTGATGATGAGGTTTGCGCACGTCAGGAGGAATTTTGGTCCACTCCTCTTTGCAGATCATCTCTAAATCATTAAGATTTTGAGGCTGTCGCCCGGCAACTCGGACCTTCAGCTCCCTCCATAAGTTTTCTATGGGATTAGGGTCTGGAGACTGACTAGGCCACTCCATGACCTTAAAGTGCTTCTTTTTGAGCCACTCCTTTGTTGCCTTGGCTGTATGTTTTGGGTCATTGTCGTGCTGGAAAACCCAGCCACGACCCATTTTTAATGTCCAGGCGGAGGGAAGGAGGTTGTCACTCAGGATTTTACGGTACATGGCTCCATCCATTCTCCCATTGATGCAGTCCTGTGCCCTTAGCAGAGAAACACCCCCAAAACATAATGTTTCCACCTCCGTGCTTGACAGTGGGGAAGGTGTTCTTCGGGTCATAGTCAGCATTTCTCTTCCTCCAAACACGGTGAGTTGAGTTAATGCCAAAGAGCTAAATTTTTGTCTCATCTGACCACAGCACCTTTTTCCAATCACTCCCAGAGTCATCCAGGTGTTCATTGGCAAACTTCAGACGAACCTGCACATATGCCTTCTTGAGCAGGGGGACCTTGCAGGCACTGCAGGATTTTAATCCATTACAGCGTAATGTGTTACCAATGGTTTTCTTGGTGACTGTGGTCCCAGCTGCCTTAAGATCATTAACAAGTTCCCCCCGTGTAGTTTTAGGCTGATTTCTCACCCTTTGAGAAGCTGCTTCTTAAGGCCTTTATAGTTCTTAAGAGAGAGAGAGAGAGAGAGAGAGAGAGAGAGAGAGAGAGAGAGATACACAACGTACATACATAACTGATGTTGAGCAGTACTATAATTCATGTCATGCATGCTGGATGGCTGGGAGACCCAATCAAGGCATTCCCCCAGCACCTTTGTTCCCTATTTTGGGAAGAGGACCAACACAGTCTAACAAAACGTAATGCAGGTGCATTACGTTTTGTTAGACTGTGTTGGTCCTCTTCCCAAAATGAATAATGCCAACCAGTATTTGCTTACTATCATGTATGTCTATACACTTTCCTGATGCTCGTTCTCTACATAGCATCACTGCCAAGTCTGCCTCTAAAGCACTGCTGCATTTTACCATTCAGACTTTACATCTAAGCTGTTTTCCCAAGTGCTCCAACAACTGAATGTTAAACATCATATCTCCTCAGCATTTCATCCTGTGTCTCAAGGAGCTCTTGAGCGCTTTCATCAGACATTAAGGACTTGCCTGCAGACATTCTGTCTTGAGTCAGAGAATAAATGGGATGAAGGGGTGCGCCTCCTAATGTTTGCGCTTTATGCACCTAATGTTTTACTCCGGCTTGGTTGGTGTTCGCACACATGGTGTGTGGTGGACTGCTGGACTATGTGACCAAATTTTGTGCAAGGCTTTGCAAGGCATATGATGTTGCCCATGCCAGGTTCTGCCCTGTGTGCTCTGGTCCGTATGATGTCAACAAGACCGTCCTGACCGTAGGCGTGAGTACCCTTTGTGCCATTTGAATATGTTAAAACCTTATGTTAATCATGAGAATCAAGTGTCCAAAGCCAGTAGACATGTCTGCTCTAGGACCTAAGCCTGTTTTGGTTTATGTGGTGTCGGAAACAGACAGTGTGTGCTACCTAGACTTGGATTCAAACCCTCATCTCCCACATGGGGTGGTAGTGGTGTTAACCACTCAGCCACACCAACTAACTTGAAAATACTACACCTAGGCAAAAACGCTTTACCTAGGCAGAGAGGTAGGTCACGTTAGAGTATGCACCCCAACAGATAAGACTACTGTACGTGAACTTCACTGGTTTCTTGGAACTGGTTGGATTCTACTGCTCTTTTTGTAAGAACTTTTCTGTTGTGGTGTCCCCATCAACTTATCTGTTAAGGGCTCATGTTGAGTAAGTTTGATTTGATCACTGTCAGAATGCCTTAGAGAGTCTTAAAGGATCCAGTTCTTAAAGGTGCTCCTCGTCCTTTTAAACTAGAAAAGGATGCTTGTGATACTGGAGCTGGTGCTGTGTGTTTCAGGAAGACAATATGGGTGTTGATCATCCTGTATGTTTTTATTCCAAAAAGTCCAATATCTACCAAAACCGCTCACCGATAAAAGACTAAAGGAAGTAGGAAACTGATGAAGAGGAAGACCCCAGCTCAGCTTTCCAGCTTGCCATTTTGTTTGTGTACATGGTTTTCTCCTGGTTTTGTTTTAGTTAGGGAGTAAGGTTAGATCTTTGTGGGTTTTTGTTTGGCTAGGTCAGTTAGATTTTGGGTTTGGAGTTAGTATGGGTTTTGTTTATTGTTCTGGCCTTGGCTTACCCATAGAAAGATGGCTTTATTGTTTGTCTTGGGTCCATGTATATATTGGTAAACAAAAAGTCTATGCTGGAGTTTTTGTTGTGGGTCTTGTTACACACCTTATCACTCATTACCCCAATACGTACCATACAGAGAAACAAGCAGGTGCACTGTATAATTAAGTTTTTTTTCTGCACTAGCTTCAGGACTAGAAGAATTCAAAATGAAATGTATTTATTTATTTATTTATTTATTTATTTGTGGGGCCAACTAAAAATACAGCACAAAAGAAAACCCAAACAAACAACAACAACAACAAAAAAAAAACCCCGGAGCTGCACATGTGACCACCACAAGAGGAGATTCTGCTCAGGCAGTCAGGACTGGATATGGAAAATGAGTTGGCATCAGAAAGGGGAGGACCTCAGGATTTGATTTGTTGAGATGGAACCGAGTGCTGTCTTACAGATGCTCCCAAAAGCCCTAGGCAGTGTTATGGATCCCTCATTGGTTGTCAGCTATGTGTCTGCTGTGGCTCAATAAAAATGTGTCTATTTAATATAATTTATTAGTTGTACTCAGGGTTATGAGAATATAGTAAAAATAGTATCAAATATGTTTCAGAGAGATGACTATAACTAAGTATTAAGTATTTTCTCAGTAAATAGGTTCATGTTGAATAAATGTTTAATGCAGTCTGTACACAGATTGTAGTATCATGCATGTCGTTTTAAATGGTTGCTGTTTAAATAGTCATGGCTTAAATTAAGTACACTTGAATTGTTATGCATAAATTGCTCTTATTTCTAGTTGTTGGTGAATTATAATTAATTGGAAGGTAAAAAATCGTATTGTTTTGAGTGCAGCTAAATTAAAAGAATTAAGTAGTAACAAAGGCTGGGATGTGAGCATGCACAATAGCGTTTAGTCTCCCACTTCAGATTGGTGGCCATAGTGTGGAATCTAAGGAAAGAAAGACAAACTGTGTGGAACAGTTTCACTTTTAGATTTAAAAGATAATAAGGAAAGTTTTCAAGCAAGAGATGTGTATGACTGTTTCTGAGAAGTGATATAGTGACATAGCCTTATGTGTGAGTGAAAACCGTTTAATTAAACTACTGCATATTGTTGATGGATAAGCCTTTAATTAGACATAACAGTTAGTTTGATGAAGTTAGATTGAACACTTTAGTAACTTTAACTGTAACTGTCAGTTCACTTATCAACTCTCATCTTAAGTTTCTTAAGAGGACTCTTACCACCAATCATATTTCCTGTTATCTAAAAAAAATCAGGAAGTATGCCGTCAGACAGAAACAGAACTGAAGAGACAGGGGATGAGGAAGTATCATCAGTTCAGTTAAGATTTTGGTAAAGGATTATTTCTGCAATTTACAGTCACTACGGACCCAAGTCTGAATGATGGTGCTCTGGCTGCCTCCACATCACTTAGCAGTTGTGCTTATAATTGTGGTAACTATGGAATGCTCAGGTGAGTTTGATATTTGTGATTATTTTATCACTGTTTTGCAACTTTTTACCCACATCCCAAGCCGCTAAATGGACTGGCAGCAATGGTCTGCTTCTGTCATTTTGAAAGAAAACTTGATTTATTATTGTATATTTGATGCTTTCGAGAAAATGCTTCTTAAGGCCTTCATAGTTCTTGAGAGAGAGATACACAACTTTCAATCAGTTTTTTGTCTAGTAATGCCTGTTCTCATTTACTTTTTTGTAGCAATGAAAGGGCACATGATGAGCTCCACACAATGACATATATAGGGATTTTATGTAAGTTGTATCTATATGTAATATGTAATTATCTGTCTAATACATGCCAACTACAATATCAATTGCTACCAATGCATATAACCAATGTTCAACTTTTTCTAATTACTACAAGAATCAAACCCTGGTGTAATTGTTCTGTTGATGCAGTTTGTTAAAGAGAAAAGTCGCCATACATATTAAAATACTCAATATACTCATTTGACTGCACGTATACCACATTATGTATTAAGGCACAAAGATGTCTAGAAGTAGTAAGCCACTCAACGATGTTATTATATTTTCCCCTTTTTTGTGTCATGCAAAACCACTCAAAACACACTTAGGGAATCTCATGGTTGGCACATGTGTAACCCCCCCCCCCCAAAAAAAAATAAAAAATAAACAAACAACCAAAAAAAACTCAAAAATGAATTTCATTTAAGTATTAATGGAGTATCTAGATCTAGGTTTAGACTAGATTTGCTTGTATTTATTATTTCTTTTTAATAATTGGAACTGAAACCTTTCTGAGGACATTGAGGAAGTCCTGAGGAGATCTGTATTTCAATGCAGACAGTATTAATGTGCAGTCATGTGAATATATTAGGACACCCCATGTTATATTCAGTTCTTTATTAAGAAATGTTCACCCATTAATGTCTAATCTTGTTTTCTTATTAATCTCTGGAAAAGAAAGTGATTAAATTTCAGGTAAACAACAAAATATAGCTTTGTTTTGCTCAAACAAAATATGTTAACATAAATGCATATTCTAACTGAAGAAAAAGTTAGGATGCCCTACCCCCTAATGGCTAGTGTTACCCCCTTAGGCTGAAATAACTTCAGTGTGGTGCACTTGTAGTCATCTACCAGTCTCCGACATTGGTCTCAGGAAAGTTTGTCCCACTACTCAATACAGAATTCCTTCAACTGTGAGATGTTTGAGGGGTTTCTTGCATGTAAAGCCAGCTCAAGTCACCCACAGCATCTTCAATGGGATTAAGTTCTAGGCTTTGACTCGTTTAAGGACATTCCATTTTTTGTTTTTCAGCCCGTGTTTGTTTTTGGGTCATTGGGATGTTGCAAATTCCAGTTCCACTTCATCTTTTTTTTTTTTTTTTTTACTGATGGTCTCACATGTTCCTCAAGCACCCTCTGAAACACAATAGAATTCATGGTGGATTCTACGATGGTAAGCAGGCCAGGTCCTGCTGCAGCAAAACGTCCTCAAACCACGATGCTTCTACCTCCATGCGGTATGAGGTTTTTTCCTGGAAAGCTGTAATTGGTTTATGCCAAACATGTCCTCTGTTCTGGGCATGCAAATATACAATTTTAGACTGTCCAGAGAACATTATTCCAGAAGTCCTGGTCTTTGTTCTCTCCAGACTAAACTTCAGGTCTAGCCTTCATGTTTCTCTTAGAGGGCAAAATGTTTTCTTTTGCCCACTTCCCATGCAAGTTACACTGCAGTTTCTTTCTATTGTTGAGGCATGCGCTTTCACATCAACAAAGCCTGCTGTACGTCCTGTAATGACACTTTAGAGAATTTGGAGATGTCTCTTCAGCATCTTGCGGTCTGCTCTCAGGGTAACCTTGGCATGTAACAGTTGTTTTGAATGTCCTCCACTTTGTACACTATTTTTTTAAATCTTTTTAAAGTTCCCTTGCCTATGGTAACTTGGGGCATTTCTCTGGTGGAACCATTGATATTGATGACATCTTTTGGCACGGACACCCTGCATATGTCTGCAAAAAGGATCATTCAAAACCAAGAGCTGCACCCCCACTGGATGGGCCTGCAGTCCTTTAAACCAACCAACACAGTTAAGATGGGTCAATTACAAATGCAAAACACATATGTTAAACATAAACACATAAGATCAAAAATGTAAACTACAACCTCAGTCTTTAGAGGTATTTTAGGATTTCGTGAAAAGAAAAAATGTCATACAAAAAAGGTGAAGCTTCTCTGTATTTTTAAAAATTTGTTTCAAGCATTAAGTGAGACCTTGCAATTTAGAAAGCTTGAATTGGATGAATTTGATAAACAGAATTTATTGTTAACAGAGAGTTTATGAACAGGATAGGGTTTTTTCTTTAATGAGATACTTCTTTTTTTTTGGTATCATCACTCTATCTTAAAAACTGTCCATACATATGGGTCTGCACAGATGTATAAAGTAAAAAAATATGATTTGACGATTGTTTTACTCAGTTACTGTAAAACTTGTATATTCGTTAAAAGGTTAAATACGTTTTCAAGTGTCCCCCGAAAAACTGGACATTCTTAATTTTTCTTCTCACATCCTATTAGCAGAGACCCAGAGCCCTTGTCCGGAGCAGAGGGTTAAGATATCATGGAGCCAAAGGACAAAATACACCCTTCACGCTTCACCACAGATCAAAGAGACAGACACTATCAATGTAACTCTGTACACGGACAGATGGTGATGAACCAAACAAGCTGTTATACCCTGCCAGGGTCTTACGGACCTGCAGCATAGACGTCTTTGCAGAAGGATTAGAAATATGAGTTTGTTTTTTGCATAACACGAGCTTCTCAGATTAAAGGGCAGTATAAAGTGAGGTCCACAGAGACCCAAGACGGCATAGCAGCCAAGAAAATTGAGCTAGCAAATTAAAGGTAAGATTCCTTCATAAGGCTCCATTACTTCTTCCAGTGCACCACTCTTGATTCCACCAAACTAAGTGGAAATGCATAAACCTGCTGCTTTGTGCGGTTCTGATGGTTTTTTTTTCCAGTTAGGGTCATTGAACTGTTTTTAACTGATTGTATTGCTATACGTAAGCCACAGATTTGAAGCCTTGACAATCTAAAGATTCTATGTCTGTCTCTTTTTTTCTTTTATACATAGAATGTAATATTTCTTGGAAAACCAGCAAACAGTGCAAGAATCTAGATTACACTGACCTGCCCGTATCCATACCACAGTCTGGCAAGGGATACAGGGGTTTTGGGAGGTTCTTCATGGAGGACCAGAAAATTGCAAAATAAACCAGTCGCCCCTCTTCTGTAATCAGTGGTAACAACAGGACAGATTCATTTATGTAGGAGAGTGAGATCCACCATTGGGGAAACTGGAAATGGATCACTGACCACAATTAGTCCTGTGAATTCCGTAGATGGTGCTTGGTATCACGGTGTTGTATACAGTGCAGGAATGGCTATACAAATACTGTTCGGAAATTAGAATTTCTCGTCAAAGGTTTGTTTCAAGCAAAAACAAGTTGTTTTTCCCCAAACCAGATTCGTTGGAAATGCATTTATTTATTATTTGTCCAAAAATTGTCTAAATTTTTTTTTTGTTGTTTGTTTTACTACTACAAGTATGTCCTAATTTTCTCGTTTCATTATCCCTTTAGAATGAGCCCGTGTGTTCATCCTCTAAATAAAAGGTAGTCCCATTCACCACAGTGGTAAATTTATTGACATTTTTATTATTATATTAGAATTTTTTTATCATCTTTTGGGGTTTTAATTCACTGTACAAAATGGGGTCCCGGTTCCTGCAACGAGAGCATAAAACTAGTAAATGTATGCATACTGTGACACTTTACCCTATTAGGAGGGTTTGTCCACTGTCAAGGACAACATAGTTGAGAATAAAAAAAAAAAACAGGGGGAGTGAGAATTAAAATTCGATTTGTTTTTAGTTCGCCATGTCATGTGCGTTATATGATATATATAACATTTATAGGCATGCTAATTACATGAGGCAATGTAGATGGACAAAATTAGCTCATCAAAAATAAAGTCTGTATGTTTCCGCACAAGTAAGTTCAACAGTGTGACTAATGTAAGCTTAATGCATTATCTGCCCGGAACTGGCATGCATTTAAAACCCAGGGCCCTTGAAGTAGTCTTGCCCTTGTGTCTTGCATGTTGTCGATGTCAGGAATAGAGAGCGAATGCAGGGCATAGGGCACTATTAGGCATGGTGTTATTGTGAGTATACATTTTATTGTGTGTTGAAGGAGAGTACAGTAGTGTCAAGGATGAAAGACACAGAAATACAGGTATATAGGAACATTTCGATAAGGAACTCTAACAAGCAGAAACAATTGGACAGCCTAGGCACTAAAACTAACAAACTACAACAGGAGAGATACACACAATTGATGAGGTACACAATTCTAACTATAGTACACACTAGTAAAGTGAGGGTTCTTGGGACACAGTTTAGGACCACCCACAATTACCACTAATTATAGATAATTATCTGGTCATTTGATCAACTTTTGCAAGTGAAAAATTGCCAAATTGCAAAAAACAGCATATCAAAATCTTGATCATAAAAATCAAGTCTCACATCCTTTTTGTGTTTCTATGAAAAGCCTTCAACAAGATCTTACAAAGTTTCAGTTTATCCAGGTTGCAAATTGGGGTTTGTACAGCTAAGCTTGAGTAACAATAAAGTAAGGTCTCTTCCCTATTCTGCTCAGGATGTGAAAATATTGGTGTTAAAGCTGCGCTGAAATCAACATTCAAATTGCAATGCCCTGTGTTGGCCCTGAATTCTGAAGCCTACAGAGGTCATTTGGGGGACATTGCAGGAGATCAGACAAGTTCCCATAACTCGTTGTCCCCTCCCGCACCTTCAGCAGAGCCGAGACCCCTTTGTGAAAGAGTTAAAATAGGGGACAATACAGTGAATAGATCAGATCATAAGTTCTGTGGACAGTCCATAGATGCCTGTGTGGTATTGGTTTACAGTGAATGCCACTCATGTTATAAATTAAACTTTTGTTACAGGTTTGTTTCCAACTACATTTAAGCTTTTAGAGGCTCCGGGGCTTTGTCTTTACTTTAAAATTAATTAGCCTTTAAAATGTGACCCCTTGTGATTACCTTCTATTTCCTCATTCCCTTTGAGACACAAATTCTCAGATCAGACCCAACAGCAGAGGGTAGTTATGACTCATTATGGAAATAAAAATTACTCAGATATATTGGCCACCTAGTATGGGGCCCTACTCTTAGTGTTAGGTGTCCTACAATAAAATATCATCTTCCGTGCTTAAGAAAGAAGCAATACAACCCAGATTGTGGAAGTTAGGTATGTTTTCACAACAAAAAAACAGTATATATCCCATTTTCTCGTTTTTTATCCTTTGCTTTTTCTCTGCTCATCCTTTTTACATGCTCAGTGTAACAGTCTGAAAGGACTATCAACACTAGTTTATATAAAACTAAGGCTGATTTAAAATAGTGTCTACACTATTGGATTTTATTTGAATGATATTTTTTTTATTTTTTCTAGCAGAAAAGTTCTGTACACCATCATTACTGGAGAACCAAACATACCAACCTGGAGAAAACATGCATGGTCAATAACAAATACATATGACCTTTGCAGGGGTTCACTTCTACAGCAATCATGGACAGTACTGAGGATGAGGTCCAGAAATCACAACCTTACAGTGACAGGACTTGTCTCAACAGTCTCTAATATGCATCGTATTGGCTCGTGGCAAATCAGTAAGAGTGTACCAGTGTTTCAGAAAACAGAAAAGAAGGATTATGGCAACAAGTAGGTTTGAACATTTTTTTTTTTAAAATGTGTCTGTGTATTAAGGACCCTGTAAAAAAATTCCTTGTTCATACTCACTCTTGCCAACTTACAGTACAAGCATGCAGAGAGATGAGAGATTTGTTTTTTTCAAGAGTAAAACTAGTCAGGTTAATTCTTTAGAAAAGATGAATACATGAACAGTCGGGAAGTAA